>CM051352.1:15500973-16187973 GCA_028015215.1 Gynostemma pentaphyllum
TATCATCTTTTGGAACTTATGGAATAGAATTACCTAGAGTTTGGAGGACTTTAGTAGTGTTTTGTGTCAGTTTATTTGGACACAAATCGAAATGCGAGTTTGAGGTCTATCTTTACTTTTTATGCTTATTATTCTCATTGGGCTTAAGTTGTTAGCTCATGATATTACAACCAATTTCAGGTAATGCCCTGGCTAGAGGCCGTGGAAGGGGAGATGGTGCTGCGTGATCGAGGGATGCTGACCTCGAGATGGACTAATGGAATTGTAAAGTTTATGTCTTATTTTGATGAACTTTAAGAACTTTAATGAATTGTATTTTGTATTTAGCTCCTAAGAGCCTAATGTTGATGTTTATATGATATACATATTTGAACTCCTGATTTGGACTTAAAGTCCATGTGATTTTATTAGATGTGAAAAATTAGGATGTAAACAGGTTTTCGGTATGCCAATTTTCAAACAAAACCACGCCAATTTTTCGTAAATTAAAAGACTTCCGCTGTTTTCTCTGAATTTAATTTATTTAAAAGTGATGGGTCGTCACATTGATATTCGATCATTTCTCGTAAACGGTACTAAGGAGAAATTTGATCGAACATCGTGGTCCTGTCTTATACAATCAACATTGTATATGATACTTCCATTTCATGTCTCCCACATGAATGATCAGGATTCGATCATTTGTCTATAAACAAAATGCGAAGCTATCAACAGTGTTACAAGGATAAGGTTTCCAAATGTTATCCGTTTACTGTAGACACATTTAAGTTACTCATCTCGACTTTAATCCTCTTGTATGACTCACATACTAAGTCGTGATTTCATAAGAGTAACTTAGGGTTTACTATTTGAATGTTTGATATTAATATATTTCCATATATTCCTAATATCGTCAATTGAATCAATCTAGATAATATAAAGAACTTATATTTATTTAATTTATTCGAAATAAATTATTATAATTAAATAATTACAAGTTCTAGGACACTATTCCTAACAATCTCCCACTTGTCCTAGATCTTTGGAGATTTGACTTGTAATTCCAGTCAAACTGGATGACTATCAACTACTTAGCCATGGTAGTCATTTTAATACTTTATCAGTAACATTTTCATCTATTAGTATGTATTTCTTTTGTCTGATGTTAGTTTCATTAAGTGTAATAGATTCCATATTTTATCACCATAAAATAAACTCTATTAACTATTGATTTGAAACCATCATGTTCAACCACCTTTCATTTACTAACAACTTAGTAATCACGCGAATCTAGAGTTTAGTTAGTAAAAACTCATTTTACTTATACTTAACTTGTAACGACCCGAACCCGTTAAATTCTTTAAATTCAAATGCACAGCGGAAGACTCGATTTCTAAAGAAAAACGGCATGGGTTCGTTTAAAAATCGAATAATCAAAACCTGTTTACAACCCAAATTCCAGAAAAAGCGATAAATCGGGAATTTCGCATTCCAAAAGACATTTAGACCATAAAACATAGACATATTTTACACAAATACCCTTTCGGGCTCAAAAAGACACAAGTTATGTAAAGATGGAATAATTACAAGCATTTCAATGAATGCTAAACAAAATGAGTTTTCTTTTAGTATTGTCCATACACCCTCTCGATCGTCCACGCGGCTCCACCTCCTCTACCACGCTTCTTAACTCGAGGTTTACCTGAAAATTTTAAGTGTAGCACCATTAGCATAACATGCTAGTGAGAGTAAAACGAAAGCAAGTAATCCTATGAACAAAATCTCATAACCGAAATCGTGTCCAAAGGCCTAAAATGCCCAATACTACTCACATCCACACTTCCAAATTTCCATACAATCAATCGATAGTAGAATGTCACCCATACATATCAATACCATGAGATAGAAAAAGAATAAAGACTTAAAGTAAAACTAACATTCACAACTAAGTCTCACTACACGTTTCTAAGAATCGGTAAAAATAACATTAACTATCCTTATTACCAAACAAGTTTCATCGTATCGTGCTATTGTATGGATCGAAATCAACATACCACGTACCATATCACAACCATCGCACCATGATACGTATGGAACCGAATCAACATACTATCATGTGCCTTATCATAGATCATAATACCATGGTACGTACGGATCCGAATCCACGTACTACCATGTACCATATCTCAATCATCGGTTATCAGGACTTTCACCATTTCAGGTATCAGGAATTTCACCATTTCAGGTATCAGGAATTTCACCATTTCAGGTATCAGGAATTTCACCATTTCAGGTATCAGGAATTTCACCATTTCAGGTATCAGGAATTTCACCATTTCAGGTATCAGGAATTTCACCATTTCAGGTATCAGGACTTTCACCATTTTGGATATCAGGACTTTCACCATTTCGGATATCAGGACTTTCACCATTTCGCAAACTGTTAAGCTTCCTAAAAGTTAGCTAATCTCAAAGAATCCTACTAAGCTTTTACGAAGCCTAACTATCTAGATTACACGAGTTAACACTCAAGTGTATCACTTTAGCTACACTAACTTTCAACCACTCAAGTAACTCTCATTCCACTTTCCTCTATCATCTCCAATTCACTTTGTAACACTTTCAAACCACTCCGATGTTTCCTTTCCATCGAACTAAATATAGTTCCAAAATTCCTCCACTAACTTCCGAATTAAAGTCTCTAACCAAACTTAACTTCTAAGAAGCTAAATCTCGCTTAACTTCGATAAACAATAACATAATGAAACTTAATTCATAAAACAACTAACTTTCATTTTAAACTCACCTTGTAAATCAAGTCAACTCCGAAACACCGGTTGACCAAGAATCACGATCTATGCACGAAACCTATAATTAAATACACCTAAAGTATATTAATTAACCGAATCGAAGAACGATCGTCACGATACTAAAATAAAAGACAAAACAACCCGGAACTTATGCCAAGAGGCCCACGGCCCAAGGGAAAGGAAGAAAAAGAATTGTTTTCCGGATTTTAAGCACTTTAAAGACATTTTGGTTTGGTTTCGGTACTTTGGAGGTTGGTAACCTTAATGGGTATTCGCAATTTAGGGTTTTGAGCATTAAACCATTTCCGAAACAAATAGAAAATAGCAAAAACATAATAAACTACACCTCCTAAATCAAGCCAAAAGAAGGGAAACTACAAGGAACGAGTTTCCGGCTCAAACTTGGTTTTAGGTTTTAGGGAAAGTTCCTAAAAATGACTATAACAACTTTCCCGATTGATATCTTAAAGCTCCGGTGAACGAATTCGAAGATTACAACTCAATTCCACCATTAAAACACTATTCATAACAAAAATAAGAAACTTTAACATACCTTTAAGCCTCGATAAAACGAACGAAAATTACGTTCGGTAGGTTGGAAATGATCTACGGGCCAAGGGCTTTCCAACGGTAGTAGAATCGAGACGATCTACCGAGAAATAAAGAAAATAAAAAAAAAAGGGAGAGGGTTTTGTGGTTCACGGCAGCAAGGGGAAGAAAGGAGCAGATTTTTGTTCTAATTTTGGCTAAGTGTTGATATTTAAAGATGATGAATAGCGATTTTTTAGATATTTAAGAAATCGGGTAATGACGCCTACGTCCCTCTTTTGTTTTTGCTTTAAAAACGAAACCCGAAGCTTGTAAATAACTCTAAAGGTGATTAATAATTATTAATTGGCCCGTTAATAATTATTAATATCACCAAAACATAATTAAAGTACTAAAACGATTAAAAACTAATTCGGACGAAAAATAGCTACTAAAATAGAAGTTACTGAATTAAAACTAAACTTTAAAAGCTTTAATAATAAAAAAAAAAAAATTTACCTCTAAAAGTAACGGGACGTTACATAACTCATTTGATGTTTAATTCGCAAAGGTCTTTTGTCGAATTCTTACATGGAAGTAAATTCATGTTCGAATTTGAGCCTGTGCAACTCATAAAATCTCCCATTTTATCTATGTGCACTAACATACTATTTATAAATTTTATTTTAGTCAAATTGGTTCTAGGATTCTCGAAATTCTTAAGCTCCCACTACAAAGTAATTCTCCATTACTTTCATTTGTTTAATGATTACAATTCTATACTTCTTATTATTTCCAAAAAATAATGTATAAGTATAAGTGACCCTTTTCAACTCAACTATTGAAATTCATGTCATTTTTATTTCACTTATTTTGAACTTTATTCATTGATTTTGAAGTCAATGAGTTTCACTTGGACTTCGAAAGTCCTTTGGTTCGTATTATGACACTCCCACTCAAATAAAGTTCTACAAGTAGTTTAACAATTTAAACTTTTAAATAACTACTTGTTTTTATTGTGAAATAAAATCATTGTAATTCTTTTATATCTTAAGTAAGGTTTAAAGCCTTCAGTATCACTGATTTACTGAGCTTTTCTTTAGTAATTTGTGAATTCAATTATTCACTAATTATTACTTTCTGATTTCTGTTTTGTTTATTCCATATCAGTTATTACCTTTAAAACATCCTTTTAAATAACTGAATGTTTGGAATATAAGAAATCGATTTAATGTTTACTTATCACTTAAGTTCTAACATCTAAATGTCCAACTTTAGTGATGTTTAAGTCTAGTTATCTTTGATAAATCAAAAGATATTTGATTTTACTTATCCCATAAGTTCGTGGATTAATATGGTTATCATCTCAAACTCCTTGAGAACCATCTTTAAGAGATTAATCCTTCTAACTTATTTAAGTAATTTTAGACTTAAGTATTGAAACATTTTTAAACCTTATAACTCATTTAGATATACCGGAGTTTAGAATTTGGATTTGGAATTTATTTGTTTTATACTAAGTATTTTGAATAACCATCCAATCACACTTTGAAACTTTGTAATATAATTGTAAAGGAATATCTACCTAAATAACTCTTATTTAAAATATTCCCAAACTTGGTTCATACGAAATGAGAACCAGTAGTTATTACATAATTCAAAATAAAAACAAACTGATAACTAAACTAAACTCGAAAACTATGGTTTGGGAAGAGAAATATTTTCTTCCCTTTTAGACTATTGTAAAATCGGTTACGAGGAGAATAGGAAGAAGAAGAGTTTTCAATTTCGAACATTGAAATTAGAAGCTTTTGAATGAACAACCAAGACGTTTGTATTTATACGCAAAACAGTTTTCCAATCGAATTAGGAAATACTATTAAAATAAATACAAGATAAATGCCAAGAATAAAATCAAATTTTATTCCTTATTTATCTTACGTGCCGATTTTATGTGTATAAAATCAATAAGAAAAACTAATTTTTCTTTGTTTAATTTGCCTTTGGTTGAACATTTTTTTATATATTTATTTTAGACAAAATAATTCAACAATTATTTCCTAAAATATTATATATGAGTCGATTTTGGTATTTAATAATTCAAATAATTTGAACCAAAATCCATTGAATTCATTAATTCAATTATAGGTTCTTCCTTATTAATAAATCTTATTTATTAACTCTTGATATTTATTTCAATAAATCAATTATTTAAATGAAATATCATATTCCGATTTTGTATATTATTAATAAATATTTATTATTTTCTATTTAAATAATCGACTTTATTTAAATTAATAATAAATATGTTATTTACTATTATCCTTTTAAATAATCACAGTTATTTAAAATTAATAATAAATGTTAATTATTAATTATTAATTTCCATTTAGGTAAACACATTACCTAAATAATTAATAATTATTTATCAATAATATTTTATTATTAATTACCATTTAAATAAACACATTATTTAAATAATTAATAACAATGATATTAATTTCCATTTAAATAAACTTATTATTTAAATAATTAATATTGTCAGTTTATTTAAGTAAACTATTTTACTTAAATTATTCATTTCCTTTTCTAGGAAACATAGTTCTCATCGTTCAGTTTGTTATTTCCAAGTATAGTGACTAAAGCAGATGCTATATTACTGAAAATTAAATAAACCTTATCTTAGTAATCTAACATGCATTCAACATTCAAATACTCAAAGTTTTGACATATAATTAAATATGATGCATGAATGCGAACATATTAATTAACAGAAAAGCCCTAAAACATGTTACTATGTCACGATATTTTAATGATACCAGTGAAGTGCCGTCGAATGATAGGCCAGTTACCATCATTAAAACGAGATGTCACTCGAACAATTGACAACTCCAGAATAACTCATATTCCTATGTCATTGTTTACCGTGTATTTGGTCAAGAATTTCGATAACAAACTTTATCAAATTTCTTTTAAGTGTGACCCACTAATTTAGTCTTTTAAATAAAAATTGAAGAGTGTCTACGAAGTGTAGATTCAGTCTTCAACCGCATTTAAAATTTTTTATCCCTTTTGGGAGACCCAACTTGATATTGATTTATACAATAAACCTTCCAATGGGAATGAACACCTGCAGCAGTGTTACAGAGGCCATGTATAAATCTCACGTTTCGAGCCCATTAGTGGACCCCATAGGATAGATTGACATGTTTCCTTCTCCCACTTAATATTTTAAGTTAGGGTTTCATAACTTAGACTAATTCAGGCTAATTCATTAATCCAAGTTTTAATTAACCAAATCAACTTTAACTCTTAAATTGGTTAGATTAATTTTATAAATGTGATTGTTCAAGTTTTCCTAATTAAAACTAATCACATTATGAGGCGTCTTAATAATTTCAATTTATTAATTTGAACTTTTCTCCCAGATCGCTCCCAGTTAGAGGCGCTCCGTGTTAGGGGAACTTTATGAAACCTCATCGCTTGGGCAGAGCTTTCTCGCCAGAGATCCATTCAATTCAATTAATCTCAATTATTAATTTTTAATTAACCCTTAATTAAAAATTTCTATTTGTTTATCTTATATGGATCTTCGCCCAATTGTTTAAACAATAATTCCATATTACAAATAATTCATTTAGTTTCTATTCAACTTTTAAACTAGATTTAACTTTTGAATTTTAACTAAATAAGCATGCTTTTAATTCTAAAACAATTAGAATAAAATTATATAATTTTCGATAATAACATTTATAAAATAAAATTATAGCATGCTTCACATACATTAGCATATAATAACACATATTATATCATGATGCATGTATGTACAATTAATTAAAATCATACAACCTATGGTGGGATTTTCTACATGACATACTTTTATGCATGAATATTATTTAAAACAATTATATCATACATATAAACAATTTAAATAATAAACAGCTAAATTGACCGGTATTCTTGGCACTATTTCTAAAATGGAAAATTTAAAATTACAAATTAATTTAAATCTTCCATTGTAGAACTTGAGGCTTCAACTTTCTCTCTCCTCCATGGTGTAGGCGTGAATAGGGTATTTATGGAGGCAATATTATCTCCCATAATATTTCCATAAATACTTGTTTTAAAATAATTATCTTTTAATTATATGGAAGAAAAAATAAGTAAAATATTTTCCATATAATCTTATATCAATTTCTAAATTCATAATTTAAAATATGGAGATAATCTTTAAAAAAGATTTTATCCTTATCTTAAATATTTGATTTTTTAAATTGATATAACAAGATAATTATGATAAAATATCTTACCATATCTTACCTTATCTCCTCCCTTTTCTCTTCCTTGGGCGTGGACTTCATGGAATGGTGGAAAAAATTTCTCCTCTTCCTCCCTTTTGGTGTAGCCGATTTTTACCTCTTTTGTATGGGAAAATTACAAATTTTCTACTAAAATTTAAAACCTAAGTGCCTCAAGAATACCTAAACAGTCAATTAGCAAACCTCCACAATTTATATAGCACAATTTATATAAACATACATAAAACGATTTTTATGCAACCCACCAAAATTTTTGAAAAATCACAAATTTTGCATGAACATTAAAATTAGCTCTGATACCAATTGAAGGGAAGATTTACTAAATTTGCGGAAATTTATTTAGTAAACTTATTACTATTAACATCATGCAATTTGTGATAAAACATGTAGATTCATGCTTAATTTCGAAAATTAAAACCCTTTTACTTACATTGAGTAATTAATGGAGAATCGGTTGGAGGTTTCTTTACAGCATCAAATCCTCAGCAACACCGGATCTTCTATGCTATATCCCGTTCGAAAGCAAAACCGACTTGTGGTAATCGAACCGGAAGAACAAAAGAAGAAGAAATTTCTTCTAAATTTTTCCCTAAGGAAAATCGGCAATTGGGCAAAAACTTGAGAGAGAATTTTCACTTTTCTAATTAAAGTGAGTAGTGTATAAAATATGAATCCCAATGGTCATATTTATAGGAAAATATGATATCTAATCTCTATAGATATGCTTATCTCCTAAATTATTAAATATAAAAGAAAAATAAATAAATAAATAAATAAATAAATATATATATATATATATATATATGCCAAAGCATCAGCGCACGCATGAAATCAAAATATAATATATATATATATCTAAATTGTTTTTGCTTTCAGCTCATGTAACGACCCGATTTTTCGTAAAATCCATTAAAACAAAAGCACAGCGGAAAACTTGATTTTACAGAAAAACGGCATGGGTCCATTTAAAATTTGAATAATCCAAAACCTGTTTACAACCCAGTTTTCAGGAAAAGCAATAAAATTGGAATGCACAATCCAAAATATGATGAAAGTTCTAGAGAAAGTTTATAGTTTAAAAACATATATAAATTATACAAATGCTCCATCGAGCTCAAAATGAAACGAAATAAAAGTAATGAAATGTTCCAAAGCATTCAAGGATGCTTCACCCAAAACCACAAACATTCTTGTCCATTCATCGTCCTGAAAGGTCACGCGGCGCCACCTCCTCTACCTCGTCCTCTACCATGAGTCTTACCTGAAAAATTGTAATTGTAGCAACATGAGCATAAAAATGCTAGTGAGAGTAAAATGAAAGCAAGTAATCCTATGAACAACATTCCATGTCAGAAATTGTGTCCAAAGGCCTAGATTTCACTTTTACTACACATTCCACATTCCAAAGTCCACATATAATCAACATACATAATAAACTTTCTCAACTTTGTGGCTCAACGAATTTTATGAATCATGGATTTCCTTGAAATCATTCTATCATCATAAAATAAAACTCATACCAAGATACAAGTAAAAGAATGTGATATACTAAATGCTAATAAAGTGGCAACCACACATGCTCAAATTTTCGAGTGCCATCCGTATCACCCCATGTGTAGTACTATATAATGATAACAATAATAACACATCCATACACGCTCAAATCTTCGAATGCCACCCTTACCACAGCGTGTATAGTAACATAATAATGATAACAATAATAACACATCCATACACGCTCAAATCTTGAATGCCACCCTTACCACAGCGTGTATAGTAACATAATAATGATAACAATAATAACACATCCATACACGCTCAAATCTTGAATGCCACCCTTACCACAGCGTGTATAGTAACATAAAGTATAACGCATCTATAACGCTCATTTCGTAGAATGCCCACCTTACCACAGCGTATATAGTGCTATATCACAAATCATCGCACCATGATACCGTATGGAGCGTATCACATACTATCATGTGCCACATCACATAACCTCGCACCATGATACCGTATGGAGGGTATCACATACTATCATGTGCCACATCACATAACCTCGCACCATGATACCGTATGGAGCGTATCACATACTATCATGTGCCATATCACATAACCTCGCACCATGATACCGTATGGAGCGTATCACATACTATCATGTGCCATATCACATAACCTCGCACCATGATACCGTATGGAGCGTATCACATACTATCATGTGCCCTATCACATAACCTCGCACCATGATACCGTATGGAGCGTATCACATACTATCATGTGCCATATCACATAACCTCGCACCATGATACCGTATGGAGCGTATCACATACTATCATGTGCCATATCACATAACCTCGCACCATGATACCGTATGGAGCGTATCACATACTATCATGTGCCATATCACATAACCTCGCACCATGATACCGTATGGAGCGTATCACATACTATCATGTGCCCTATCACATAACCTCGCACCATGATACCGTATGGAGCGTATCACATACTATCATGTGCCCTATCACATAACCTCGCACCATGATACCGTATGGTGCGTATCACATACTATCATGTGCCGTATCACATAACCTCGCACCATGATACCGAATGGAGCGTATCACATACTATCATGTGCCGTATCACATAACCTCGCACCATGATACCGTATGGAGCGTATCACATACTATCATGTGCCCTATCACATAACCTCGCACCATGATACCGTATGGAGCGTATCACATACTATCATGTGCCCTATCACATAACCTCGCACCATGATACCGTATGGAGCGTATCACATACTATCATGTGCCATATCACATAACCTCGCACCATGATACCGTATGGAGCGTATCACATACTATCATGTGCCATATCACATAACCTCGCACCATGATACCGTATGGAGCGTATCACATACTATCATGTGCCCTATCACATAATGTAACGTCTCGTTATTTTGAAGTGAATTTTATTTATTCATTTTATTTATTTATTTATTTAATGTTATTTATTTATTTCAATTTAAATATTTAGTTTAATTATTATTTTGTAATTTCGATTTTAGTAGTTAATTTCGACCGAAATTCGTTTTAATCGTTTTAATACTCTAAATTCGTTTCGGTGACATTAATAATTATTAATAGGCCAATTAATAATTATTAATCACCTCTAGATTTATTTAAGAGCATCGGGTTTCGATTTAGAAGTCAAAAGTCATAAAAGGACGCAACCGTCATTTCCAATTTCATAAAATATCTAAATTCACTATTCCATCATCTTTAAAAGTCACAAATTTGACCAAAACAACTCATTTTTCTTCTTCTTCTTCTCCTTTGGCCATGAGCCATTTCCTCCATTGATGAGAAGAAACTTTTTCTTCTCCTTTCTTCGTTTCTCGGCGGATCGTTGTGTTTTCGGTTGCGTTGGAATGGTAGGGACGAGGGCTACCTATCCAACCTAGCTTTTCGAAGTTTCTCGTTCCCTAAGGGAAGTCCCAAAAAGTAAGTTTTCAAAACTTTTTAGGTGGTTTTGTTCGTTTTTGATTATATATGAGATTTGAAGTTGAAATCATGAATTTCTATCATGAAAAATGACGATTTTGAGCCCGGATTTTCGAAAAACACTATTCACCCGAAAACACTATTCACCCGAGACACTATTCATCTGAAATCACTATTCACCAGAAACTGCACATTTGTTCGCATATTAGTTATAAATTGTAATATGTTGTACAATCGGTGAATTGTAGGTGAAATTGCTCGGTGGTTGTTTCGTGGAAATTGGAGATTTGGAATTATTTGGCTAAGGTGAGAATGATTAGAATTTAAAGTAACTATAGAAAGCAAATAAGTACGATGATTTGTAGAATCGGAACTAAGATTAGAATCCAACCTAAGATTAGAGGGAGTGAGTTAGTGCCTTAGGATTTTTGAGTTAATCCTTTAGGCGAGAAACTTAGGATTTCTCGATGAAAACCTCGAATCTTAGAAGATTCTAAGTTAGATTAGTTTCGGAGTTTAGAA
Organism: Gynostemma pentaphyllum; assembly: GCA_028015215.1. Lineage (NCBI taxonomy): Eukaryota > Viridiplantae > Streptophyta > Magnoliopsida > Cucurbitales > Cucurbitaceae > Gynostemma > Gynostemma pentaphyllum. Next base: position 15,512,635 of record CM051352.1, read on the forward strand.
TGGATCACTTGGAAGTTTAAGGATCCAAGACTTTGATATGATTGGTTAATAGAACTTTGGATTATTGGAAGTTTAGAATCCTTGAAAGTTTAGGTTAATCGTTATGTTTTGACCTTTACTTTTATTATTGTTAGCGGAGTTCGATCGATATATCGTTCATCCGGGATTCTATCTATTTTACTTTATGCCCTTTACTTTATGTTCTTTACTTTATGCCCTTTACTTTATACTTGTTTCGGTTGCTTTATCATTTACATTTACTTTATTTACTTATGCAAGCATATGTAAACATATGCATAACATCTCGCATCATTGAAAAGAAGTTGAATTGTAAGTTGCGACGCACATATTACTTCCTTATGTGGAGTTGAATTGTAAGTTGCGGACGTACATATTACTTCTCATGCATAGAAGTTGAATTGTAAGTTGCGAACGTACATATTACTTCCTCATGTGGAGTTGAATTGTAAGTTGCGGACGTACATATTACTTCTCATACATAGGGAGTTGAATCGTAAGTTGCGACGCACATATTACTTCCTTATGTGGAGTTGAATTGTAAGTTGCGGACGTACATATTACTTCCTCATGCATAAAAGAAATTGTGGAATCCTACGGGATGTCCTTATGCACTCATGATTATGATTGATGATATAGAGAATCGAGATGTTATATGTTAAACAAAGTTTATTCGCTTTACTTTAGTTGTCATAACAAGTTAATGTTTGAGAATTGACTACAAGTGTAGTAATGTAATACTTTGGAATTCATGGATTAGAATTACCTAGAGTTTGGAGGACTTTAGGAGTGTATTGTGTCAGTTAATTGGACACAATCGAAATGCGAGTTTGAGGTCTATCCTTACTTTTTATTCTTATTATTCTCACTGGGCTTAAGTTGTTAGCTCATGATATTACAAACATTTCAGGTAATGTTTGGGATCGTGGAAGAGGAGCTGGTGCGCGCTTGATCGAGAGGATGATGATGATCGAGATGGACTATGTGTTATGTAAAATCCATGTACATGGTTTTGTGAACTTTATATCATTTTGATGATTTGTACTTTGTAATTAGCTCATAAGAGCTTATTGTCGTTGATTTATGATTATAATCATTTTGAACTCCTGGATAGGAACTTAATGTTCCTTGTGTATTTTAGATTTTGAAATTAAGATGTAAACAGGTTTTTGGCCAGCAATTTTTCAAACATAATCACGCCAAATTTTCTTAAAATAAAAGACTTCCGCTGTTTTCTCTGATTTAATTTATTTAAAAAGTGACCGGACGTCACACATAACCTCGCACCATGATACCGTATGGAGCGTATCACATACTATCATGTGCCCTATCACATAACCTCGCACCATGATACCGTATGGAGCGTATCACATACTATCATGTGCCCTATCACATAACCTTGCACCATGATACCGTATGGAGCGTATCAGATACTATCATGTGCCCTATCACATAACCTCGCACCATGATACCGTATGGAGCGTATCACATACTATCATGTGCCATATCACATAACCTCGCACCATGATACCGTATGGAGCGTATCACATACTATCATGTGCCATATCACATAACCTCGCACCATGATACCGTATGGAGCGTATCACATACTATCATGTGCCATATCACATAACCTCCTAGAATCCATCAAGCTCCCTAGTAAGTTAGATAAAGTTCCACTAAACTACTAAAGAACATAAACCGTTTGAATTACACGAGTCAATACTCAAGTGTAATTTCTAAGCCACTTTAACTCCCGAATCACTTAAAGTTCCTTAGTCATTCACTTTCATCTAAAGTCTCCAAATCACCTTACAAGACTTCCAATTCACTCATAATTCCTCTTTTACTTCCGAAACCATAAATACATCAAAATCACTCCATTCACATCCGAGTTAAAGTCTCCAACCAAGTATAACTTCCGGAAGTTAGTTCCCCACTTAACCTCGATAAACAATAACGTAATGAAACATAATTCATAAAATTACTAACTTCCATTTTAAACTTACCTTTAATATGAAATCCAAGCTTCCAAAGTGCGGAGTCAAAGTCAAGAAATCGATCACAAACCTACAAATCAATCACACCTAACCATCAATAATCATTCGAAAACCGATCAAACGGCAAGTAAACACATAAAACGACGAAAACCCCGGATTTAATCCCCAGGGGACCCACGGCCCAACAAGAAAGGGAGGGTTCGGGTTCGGTTTTCCGTCTTTTATGCAATTTAGAGGCATTTTGGGTTGTTTTCGAATACTTTGGAAACCGGGATAGCAATGGGTCAACGTAATTTAGAGTTTTACATAATAATCTATTTCCGAAAAAATCAAGTAAAACGTAAAATCATAGTTAACTAAACATCCTAATCATAGCCCAAAGAGGGAAAATCACAAGGGACGGGTTTCCGGCTCAAACTCGGTTTTAGGGTTTAGGGGAAGTTTCTAAAATCGACCAAAACGACTTTCTCGATGGAAATCTTCAAGCTTCGGGTGAACGAATTTGAAGATTTCAATCCAAAACCACCATTAAAATACTATTCACATCAAATTTTAGAAACTTTGTCATACCTTAAGGCCTCGAGAAAACGAGCGAAAACCTCGATTGATAGGATGGGTAGAAAGGTCTCGCGAGAGCTTTCCAACGCATCCGAAATCACGTAAAACGGACGAGAAACGAGCCGGGCGACGATTTCTTTCTCTCCCCTTTTCCTCCTCTCTAAGCTACGGGTTTGGAGGAAAAAATATGAGATGAATTTGATGTTTTTAACCAAAGATTGACTTTTAAAGATGAGGAAGATGAATAGTGATTTTTAAGAAATTGGAAAATGACGTATACGTCCCTTTTAAATGATTCGATTTAAAATACGAAACCCGATGATCTTAAAATAATCTAAAGGTGATTAATAATTATTAATTGGCCCGTTAATATTTATTAATGTCACCAAACGATTTTAAAATATTAAAAGCGATTAAAAAGAAATTGGACGAAAATAACTACTAAAATCGAAATTACTAAATTTAAACTAATCTTAAAAACTTTAATTAAAATTAAATTGATTAATTATTTAAAATAATAAAATGTAAATAAATAATAAAAAAAATTCACTTCAAAATAACGGGACGTTACAGCTCACGTCAATCCGCATGCCACCATTATCAAACATATATATTTATAATTAATTTACTTTCTTTATTTAATAATTATATATTTATGTATTTAAATTTAGAAATATTCAAATAATAATTTCTAATTAAATACATTTAGTCCAAAAATTAATATATTAATTACCATTGAATCTTATTCAATTAATTAATTATTTTGGGCTAAGACCAATTTGTTTCTTAAACCAATTGTTTTTAATTATCTCTAATATTTATTATTAAATTAAATAAACTCATTATTTAATCAATAATATTAATTATTAATTTCTATTTAAATAAACTCCTTATTTAAATAATTAATAATATTAACATTAATTCCCGTTTAAATAATTTATTTATTTAAACAATTAATTTTGCCTTAAAATATTATAATTGATAATGTTATATTAATTTCCATTTAAATAAACTCTTTATTTAAATAATTAATATTGTATCAATATTAATAATAATAATATTAATTTTCATTTAAACAATCTCATTATTCAAATAATTAATATTGCCTAATTTTAAGTAAAATCAATTACTTAAATTATTTATTCTTCCTAAGTTAAGTTAATAACTTAGTTTTGCTACAACGATATTTGGGCTAGCATAGGGACCCGATGGACCTATAGATCATGGGCTTAATAATTAGTCAATTAAGTGATTAACTCATAATCAGTTAATTACTTATTATTTAACTATGAATAATTCCACTATAGAAACATAGCTGAACTCCCCTCACTATAGATGAGTTATGTCCGTTTAGTTTATCTTTTATTTATATTTGTGATATATCCTTCACGTGGAACCCTCATAATTACAGGCGGATAAATTTACTGTTTTGCCCCTGTAATTACCGCTTTATCCTTGTGTTCTCGCTGATTCTCCAATGAACTTTATCTTTAGTCGAACTAGAGATAATATACTTCCGTGATCAATAGAAGTAGTGGCGCCACTTGTTCATGTCTCGAATCAGTACATCAAGGGAGTTTCCTGAAGTTCCTAAAATTTTTAGGTATCGCACTGATACCGTTAATTTATAGGAAAGTTATGAATTCCATCTCGTGAAAATGAGTTCTCAGCTACTTATCTAGTCATGTTCCCAAAACAGAAGTGTATTGAGTGTTCTTACAGATCGCTCTCAACCATGTGAATCAAATAACATAACTCCATAAATAGGAGTCCGCATTTCACTCAGGATTGAGATCTATCACGGTTGATAAACTTAGTTTGATATTCGATCATTTCTCGTAAACGGTACTAAGGAGAAATTTGATCGAACATCGTGGTCCTATCTTATACAATCAACATTGTATATGATACTTCCATTTCATGTCTCCCACATGAATGATCAGGATTCGATCATTTGTCTATAAACAAAATGCGAAGCTATCAACAGTGTTACCAGGATAAGGTTTTCAAACGTTATCCGTTTACTGTAGACACATTTAAGTTACTCATCTCGACTTTAATCCTTTTGTATGACTCACATACTAAGTCGTGATTTCATAAGAGTAACTTAGGGTTTACTATTTGAATGTTTGATATTAATATATTTCCATATATTCCTAATATCGTCAATTGAATCAATCTAGATAATATAAAGAACTTATATTTATTTAATTTATTCGAAATAAATTATTATAATTAAATAATTACAAGTTTTAGGACACTATTCCTAACAGGCCAGAGGTCAAGGGAGAGGAGGTGGTGCTGCGTGATCGAGGGATGCTGACCTCGAGATGGACACTTTTGTTTGTAAAGTTTATGTCTTTATTTTGATGAACTTTAAGACTTTAAGACTTTAATGATATATATATTGTATTTAGCTCATAAGAGCTTTCGATGTGGTTTTTATGATAAGAAATATTTGAACTCTTGATTTGGGCTTAAAGTCCATGTGATTTAGTAGATTTGAAAAATTAGGATGTAAACAGGTTTTCGGCATGCCAATTTTCAAACAAAACCACGCAAATTTTTTGTAAATTAAAAGACTTCCGCTGTGTTTTCTAAATTAAATTTATTTGAAAGTGACGGGTCGTCACAGTTTTCATGAAAAAATTTAAACTTATAATTATATGGTTTATTTGTCTAACATTTGTAAGGTTCAAACTTTCATTAATACATTTTACTAACTTTTGTTCACCAAATTTCGTGAACCACTTTTGTCACAATTATTGTTTTCGTTTTCCTTTTGTATTTCTATATCAGTTAATACTCTTTAAACGCATTTGAGTAACTGAATGTTTGGAATGTTAGGAACGGTTTATATGTCTAATAACTGCTATCCATATGTTAAACTTTTATAGCTTTAAGTCTTATTTTCTTTACTCTAAAGATCATACTCGATTTTACTATTATAATAAGTTGTTGGACTATTATGGTTATCGTCTCTAACCTTTTAGAGAACCATCTTTAAGAATTAGTCCTTCAACTTATTAAAGTAAATTTAGACTTAAAAAATTAGGCATGCTTTTAAACATTAAAATTTATTTAGACTTGACTAGTATTGAATATTTTAATATTTAGTTTCGCTACCTACACGCAATGCAGAAAATAAACAGCCGCCGCTAATCATTGGTTTTAAAAGGATAGGTGTAACGTCCCATTATTTTACAAGGTAATTTATTTATTTAGATTATTTAAAGCATTTAATTTAATTTTATAGATAATTAACTTAAATTTTAGCATTAATATTATTTTACTTGCCGTTCTTTACTTTAAAAGCTTAAACTAGTGTTAGGCGTATTAATAATTATTAACAGGCCAACTAATAATTATTAATCACCTTTTATCTAGTTTAAGTGTTTTGGGTTAAGTTTTAAAAGCAAGAAGCAAAGGAATGGCCTTTTCGTAATTTTCCCTTCACTTTAAATCTAAACATTCTTATCTCATCTTCATTTTGACCACGCAAATATCACAACGAAGCACTTTCTTCTCCTCCAATGGCCACCCATCCCAATGATTTTGAGCTCTTGGGTTCTTTTGCGTTGGATTGCTCAAGACATGGGCTATCTATCCATCCAAGCTGTGGCGTTTCTCGTTATCCAAGGGAAACTCTAAAAAGTAACTTTTTGAAACTTTTCCTATGGTTTTCTTTGTTTTTGTTTCTAAATGAGTTTTTAAGTTGAAATCATGAATTTCCATCAAGAAATTTGAAGATTTCGAGCTCGGATTTTTTAGAAACACTATTCACCTGAAAACACTATTTATCCAAAATCACTATTAATCCGAGAATCACACTTTTTCTCATTTTAGTTATGGTTTATAATTTTTTTTTCAATTGATGTATTGTAGGTGTCCATTGCTCGTTTGACGGTTCGTTGGAACTTTGTTTTCACGCGAACATTCGAGGTGAGGATAAATATAACTTAAAGTAAACTTAGAAACCGAATTTGTTGAACCATTCGTATTAACCTGAAGTTGAGTTTGAGATCGGAAATGTAACAACCCGATTTCCGTTAAATCTTTTAAATTCAAATGCACAGCGGAAAATATGATTTTTACAGAAAAATGGCATGGGTTCGTTTAAAAATCGGACTATCCAAAACCTGTTACGTGGCCCAATTTCAGAGAAAGCAGTAAATATGGAATGCGCATTCCAATTATGATAAAACTTCTAAAGAAAGTTTTAAAATCCCAAAGACTCATATACAAATTATACAAATGCTCCACTGACCTCAAAAATACAATATATGAAAAGGTGATGACATGTCTATGAGCATTTCACGAATTCTAAACCCAAAATAACTTTCATTCCTGTCCACTCATCATACCGCTATGTCATGCGGCGCCACCTCCTTTACCACGAGTCTTACCTGGAAAAAAATTGAAAATGTAGCAACATTAGTATAAAAATGCTAGTGAGAGTAAAATGAAAACAAGTAATCTTATGAACCAAGTTCCATACCAGAAATTGTGTCCAAAGGCCTAAATAACATTTTACTACCCATTGCACACTTCCGATTTTCCACAATCATATCATCTGTGACATACTTTTCAAAAAGTAAAGATATTAAGAGTTAAAGTAAAAGTACCGACTATTACTAAGTCCTTCTAACCATTCTAATGACTATAAGTAATGGTAGCACTAACTTTCTTTGTTACCAAATCACTTTCATCGTAACGGGTTTACGGTATAGATCAATATAACCATACTAGCCCGTACGATCTTACCATATCACAAATCATTGTATCGGGTTTACCGTAGGAATCAACATCAACATACTAGCCCGTACGGTCTTACCATATCACAAATCATCGTATCGGGTTTACCATATGGATTAACATCGACATACTAGCCCGTACGGTCTTACCATATCACAAATCATCGTATCGGGTTTACCGTATGGATCAACATCGACATACTAGCCCGTACGGTCTTACCATATCACAAATCATCGTATCGGGTTTACCGTATGGATCAACATCGACATACTAGCCCGTACGGTCTTACCATATGACATTTCAACGAGTTCCCTAGTAAGTTAGATTAACTAAACAAGATTCTACTCAAGTACTAAAGAACATAAAATGCCTGAATTACATGAGTCAACACTCAAATGTATCTTCTAAGACACTTTAATTTCCAAATCACTTAAAGTTCCTTAAACATTTACATTCATCTAAAATCTCCAATTTCATCTAAAACTCTTCAATTCATCTTACAAGACTTCCAGACCACTCAAATATTATCTTTTACTTCCAAATTTATAAGAACTCCAAAGTCACTATACTCACTTCCGAGTTTAAAGTCACCAACCAAATATTAACTTCTGGAAGTTAGTTCCCCTCTTAACCTCGATAAACAATATCGTAATGAAACATAATTCATAAAAATTACTAACTTCCATTTTAAACTCACCTTAGATTGTGAAATCCAAGCTTCGAAAGTGCTGAGAACAAAACCACGAGCTCGATCACAATCCTACAAATCGAATACACCTAATCATCATTAATTAACCAAAAATTGAACAAACGGCATTTAAATGCATAATTCGATGAAAAACCAAGAATTAAGCCATAAGGGGTCCACGGCCAAACAAGGAAGAGAGGGCTCAGGTTCGGTTTTTCGACTTTTATGCACTTTAGAGGTGTTTCGATTTGATTTCGGATACTTTGGAAACCGAGATATCAATGGGTATCCGTATTTTAGGGTTTTACATAATAATCGATTTCCGAAAAATTAAGTAAAAAGCAAAATCATAGCAAACTAAACACCCTAGCCATGGCCAAGTGAGAGAAAATAACACGGGACAGCTTTTCGACTCAAACTCGGCTTTAGGGTTTTGGAAAGTTTCTAAAATGTGACGACCCGTCACTTTTAAATAAATTAAAATCAGAGAAAACAGCGGAAGTCTTTTAATTTACGAAAAATTGGCGTGGTTTTGTTTGAAAATTGGCATGCCGAAAACCTGTTTACATCCTAATTTTCACATCTAATAAAATCTCATGGACTTTAAGTCCAAATCAGGAGTTCAAATGTTTCATCACATAAAAACCACATCAAAAGCTCTTATGAGCTATATACAACATCAAAGTGTTTGAAAATTCATAAAGTATTAACATATACTTTACAAAACCAACAAGTCCATCTCGAGGCCAGGCATCCCTCGATCACGCAACACCACCTCCTTCTCCTCGACCTCTAGCCAAGGCATTACCTGAAATTGGTTGTAATATCATGAGCTAACAAACTAAGCCCAGTGAGAATAATAAGCATAAAAAGTAAATATAGACCTCAAACTCGCATTCCGATTTGTGTCCAATAAACCGACACAATCCTTCCTAGAATTCTCCAAAGTCTAGGTCATTCTAAGTCATATTTTCCATTTGATGAAACTAATTAGCACACTTAGGCTAATTGTTCATCCTTTAACTTGTTATAACATAAAGTAAGAAAAGTAAATGACTTTGCAAAAAAATATAACATCTCGACTCTCTTTCTCATCTATCATATGCATAAAAGTAATGAGTACATCCATAGGATACGCAATTGCCATTTATGCATGTAATGAAGGTAATGTGGATTTTTACAAACTATCCACCCTTATCCTTATGCATGAAGGTAATGTGGGAATCCACTCATCCACCATTCAACCTTATGCATGATGAAGGTAATGTGGGAATCCACTCATCCATCATTCACCTTATGCATGAAGGTAACGTGGGAATCCACTCATCCACCGTTCCTTTCATTCTTTTCATTCTTTTCTTTTTCTCTTTTCAATGATGCGAGATGTTGTAGTATAATAAATAATGGTGCAAAATGTTATGCATATGCTTGCATATGCTTGTACAATTAAATAAAGTAAAGTAAATGATAAAGTAATTAAAATACACATAAGGTAAATGGGCATAAGTAAAGACATAAAGTAAATGACAAAAAGTAAAATAACCGAGAAACTCGAATGAACGATATGACGATCGAACTCCGATATTAGTAATAAGATTAGAATCATAATTTAAACGATTAACCTATGTCCTCCTGGATTCTATACTTCCAAATAACCCGAGGTTCTATTAACCGTTTTAAATTACAAGTTGGATCATTTTGACTTCAAAATAATCCAACCTTAGTTTCATAACGAAACTAAGTTAGAATCTTCTAAGATTCAAAGTCTTTCTCGAGAATTTCTAAGTTCTCACTTAAAGGATTAACTCTTAATCCTAAGGGCACTAACTCACAACCCTCTAATCTTATGTTCGGATTCTAATCTTAGTTTCAAACTCTCAAACCATCACACTAGTTTGCTTTCCATATTTAATTTAAATGCTAACTATTCTCACCTTATTAATAAGATGATTTAGCTCCTAAGTTCGAAGGAGCGATCAACCACGAAGTTCAAAAACACCTACAAACGAATTACATCGTAACAATCAATAACGAAACCAACTATCATTCAAACAATTACTAAACATACAAAGCAACGAAAACCCAATAAAACCCACAAAGAGGCCCACGGCCCTATCATCAAAAAACGAGTCTCGGGTTTGGTTTTTGGGCTTTTTGGCAATTCAAAATACGTTTTGAGTTGGTTTTAATCAAATTCGATAATCCCGATTTCAATGGGTATCGATGAATAGTGTTTTTGAACATTAATCCCTTTCCGAATTGAATTTAAATAAACATTCATTCATTAATTTCTAACCCATTTTCAATCCCAAAAGGGTAAATTTCAAACGGAAAGGGTTTCGATTGAAACTCGGTTTTAGGGTTATGAAATAGTTTCCAAAAACACATAAAACTACTCCCGAATTGACAAACACCGAGTTTCACCAGGCAAGAAATCGAAAGAACACAAAAGCTTGAATCAATTTCCATGGAAGTTCAATGAGAATTCGAAATCTAGGGCTTACCTTAGAGAGTTGGAAACGTTCCAAGAGTGGAATGGGTAGAAAGGTCTCGGGAGAGCTTTCCAACGCATCCGAAATCACGAAAACGGCCAAGAAACGGGGCGACCGTTTCTTCCTCTTCTCTTTTCTTCCCTTTGTTGCTCGGGTTTGGAGAAGAAAATGGTGATGTTTTGGTCAAAAATGAGTCAATGACTCATTTAAAGAAGATGACAAATAGTAAATAGATATTTAGGAAGTTGGAAATTACGATTTTGCCCTTTTTAAGACTTTTGGCTTAAAATGAATCCCGAACATCTCAAACTAACCCAATGGTGATTAATAATTATTAATTGGCCCGTTAATAATTATTAACACCATTAAAACGTAATTAAATAAATAAAGCCATTAAAAGGAATTAAAATGAAATAAATTGCAAATTTCTAATTTAATAATAAATAAATGAACTTAATTACTTGAATTAAAATAAAATAAATAAATAAATAAATAAATAAAATTTTATCACAAAAATAACGGGACGTTACATAAAATCACCTAAAACGACTTCCTCCATTGAAATCTTCAAGCTTCGGTGTGTAAATTTGAAGATTTCAATCTCAACCTCCATTAAAACACTATTCAAAGCTTGAATTTAGAAACTTTTTCATACCTTGAGGCTTGTAGAAAATTGATGAAAACCTCGATTGATAGGTTAGAAATGATCCTTGGACCGAGAGCTTTTCAACGGAACTGAAATTACGGCGATCCACCGAGTAATAGAGAAAAGCCAAGAGAGAGAGAGAGGGTAGTCTCGGCCTAAGGAGAGGGAAAGAAGAGGAGAAAATGAATTGTTTTGACCAATTATTGACTTTTAAAAGGAGAAGAAAGTGAATAGTGAATTTTTAAGAAATTGGAAAATGACAATTACGTCCTTTTAAGTGTTTTGATTAAAAATACGAAACCCGAAGATTTTAAAATAATCTAAAGGTGATTAATAATTATTAATTGACCCGTTATAATTATTAATGTCGCCGAAACTAATTTAAAGTCATAAAAGGATTAAAAAGACTTTCGAATGAAATAACTACTAAATTCAAAATTACTAATATTTAAACAAACCTTAAATACTTTATTTAAAATAAAAAATAAATAAATAAATAAATAAAATTTACCTCAAAAAAATAACGGGACGTTACAGGAAATGAGAGGTTTAAAGTAAGCGTACTAACTTGTTTAGGCTTGAGAGTTAGTTCTAAAGTGAGTTAGGTGAACTTATGGATCTTTTGGTGTAAACGACTAACTCTTGTAATTCTAAGTTTTTGTTCAATTGGGCGTTTCTTGATGATTTCGGGTATTTGAAGATTCCAAGTATAATTGGATGAGCGAGGGAATTGAATATGGAATTTTGCTTGATTATTAAAAGAAAGAAATAAGACTTTTATGTTAAGTTAATAACTTGATATTATCTGAAGGTCGAGTGTACCTTGCATTTGATGGGTGAGATAATGAGGTATTTGTTAGACTGTGTGAGCTTTCATTACCTGTCATTATTCAGTAGAGAAGGGAAGATATTATTGAAAAGACTTCGCGTACTTTTTTTTTGGAAAGCAAGATAATGAGGCACTGTTAGACTGCATGAGCTTTCAATATTGTCATTATAAGCATGTTGATGGTTATATTATGTAAAGGTTGCGTGTACTTTACATACGTTAAGCGAGTTAATGAATAATGTTGAGATTGCGTGTGTTGGGATTATTGACATTAATCGCGTGTTTTCTTTGTTTGAAGCATGTTGAGACCGAGTGAGCTTAGCATGAGTTATTTTAGAGAAAAAAAAAGAAATGTTATGTATTGTCTAAGTTACTATAGAGAAAAGAAATGAGAATGTTATGCATAGCCAGAGTTTCTATAGAGAAAGGGATGAAATTGATTTGTATAGTGAAATATGATACTTTGTTATGCTTGAGAGCTAGTTTTTGTTCCTTTGGGAGATCTTGAAATTGGAAATTGTAATACCTGATGTGATTCCCTTTGAAATGATTGGGTAGTAAAGACTAAGTAAGTTTTTTGACACAACTTTCAGGTATGGACATGGTCTTGGTCATGGGAGAGGAGCTGGTGCTACTTGATCTTGGTGAAGATGATGATGAGATGGACTAGAGAGAATTTATGGTCAATGGACTTATGTTTATTTTATTTTTCATCTTTTTATGCACGTGTTGTATATATGAGTTCATGAGAGCATTTCTATTTTAAACTTCTATGATCTTGAATGGTTTTGAACTTTTTCGTAAATATGGAATGCGCATTCCACTTTTAAATTCTCTGATTGGGAAATTGTATTTACAGGGCATTATGATAGCCCAAGTTTTAAACATCACCATGTCAAATTTTTATTTAATATTAAGTCTTCTGCAGCGTTTTGGCTTTAAAATGATTTAAAAGGATTCAGGTCATCACGGTTGGTATCAAAACCTTAGGGTTCAATAGACTATATGCGACGTATCTTTTTTTTTCATGTTTTGTTTTAAGTCCACTCTCTAGTCATCGTCTGAGAACAGCGACACCAAATATGCCTAAAACTTTTATTCTTAAGCTTTATTTTCTTATTAGTAGGAAAGTTTATGAGAAAGTTGTTAAATGTTATTTGTATTTGTGATATTTCACCACCTCGTAAAATCACTATTTGTTGATCTTTATTTAAACACAGACTTAGATCTTCGTAAGGGTGTTGAGAATGTGAATTACCCTATTAAGTTTGGAGGTTGTGAACCCCGTTTAGCGTATTGACGTAATGTCAGTCTAAAGGAGAGGAGATACTTTAAGAGATTACTCATTTGATCCTCAACGTTTGATTAAAGTTTGATTGATGCATAATTGCTAAGTAGTGGTTACAGTGAATGTGTGGTTGACGTTTTATGTATAAAAATGAGGCATGATTGTCTAGAGCCCAGTATTAAGAGATGAAACACCTGTTTGAGGTGAGAAATTGTTGAAAAGTAATCAGTTTGGCTTGGGTCCAGTAACCTAGATTCAATTCAAGGAACAAGTTTGTAGTTTGAGTTGAGAAAGTTGAAGTATGGTAAATGGTAAATCATTGTGATAGTATTGTGTTAAATTGAAAGTGAGTTGCAACTAAAAAGAGGAAGTTAGAACATTTCGTGATGGGTCTCAATGAGGACCATTAACGACTGTGTTAATTGGTTAATGGCCTAATCTTGTCTCTATTGCACTATGATGTACCAATTTTAGTTTAAAATACTTGGGGTTGATTTATCGAGATCCACATTTAATAAATTATAAGGGTTAACTAATACTAAGGTTGAGTGTTTGTATCTGATTGATATCTATAGGGAATGTTGTCGGATTGTGGTATCAGTGACTTTTATAAGGCGATGTGATGGTTTGGTGAACTTCAATTCACATTGGGTTTGTGTAACGTCCCGTTACTTTTGAGGTAATTTTTTTTATTTTATTTAATTAAAGTATTTAAATTTAATTTAGAATTTATAACTTAGAATTTTCGAGTTTATTTCGTTCGTAAATCCTTTTAATTACTTTATTAGCTTAAATTAGTTCAGGCTATATTAATAATTATTAACGGGCCAATTAATAATTATTAACCATCTTATGGTAGGTTTAAGTGTTTCGGGTTTCGTTTTTACAAGCTAAAAGCAAACGAGGGACGAGTTCGTAATTTCTGAATTCTTAAAATATCTTGGCACTATTCATCTTCTCTTTAAAACACCAAAGTTGATCAAAAGTCACAAAACCTTCATCTTTCTCCTCCTTGAGGCCGTAGCCCCCATTTCCATAGGGAAATTTTATGGATTTTCTTTTATTCTCGGTGGATCGTCTCAATTTTGGCTGCGTTGGATAGCCCTCGGTCCAAGCTTTCTTTTCAACCTACCTTTGGAACTTTTCCTTCGTTTTCGAGAGGCCTTAAGGTAAGTCAATTTTTCTAAATCTTTATTTGTTCCAATTGATGTTTTAATGGAATCCATGGATGAAATCTTCGATTTCTTGCTGAGAAACTCAAAGATTTCAATTAAGGAAGTTACGTTATGTACTTAGTAAGCTTCCCCTTAACCCTAGACTCGAGATTGAATCAAAACCCGTCTCGTTTGAATTATCCAAATCGTGGATTAAATTTGGGATGTTTTTAATTGATTAATCTTATGTTGTAATTAAATTCGGGAAGTCAACTATTGTTCAAAAACCCTAATCATGATTACCCATTCAAATTGCAAACTTCCAAACTACATAAAACCAACCCGAAACGCATCTAAATTGCCTAAGAGCCAAAAAATCAAACCCGAGACCACCCCCCTTTGTTTGGTCGAGGGCCTCTTGGGTCATTTCCAGGGTTTTTCATCATTTTATACATTTAGATGTCATTTGTTCGATGTTTAGTTAATTAATAATTGTTAGATGTAATTTAATTATAGGTGTTTTTGGACTGCTGCTTGAACGCTCTTTGGGAACCTTGGAGCTAAATGCACTTTTGCCAAGGTGAAGATAAATATAATTTAAATGTAATCTTAGAATTCGAACAAGTTGAATGACTTGTAGGATCGGAAGTTGAGATTGAAATTTGAATAAAATGGATTAAAGTGAGTTAACTTGCTTAGGTTTGGGAGTTAGTTCTAATTTAGTTGAGAGAATTCATAGATGTTTCGAAGACTTTTATGCTAATTTATCTGAAGGTCGTTTGGCTTGACTTATTCATTGTTTTTCAGAAGTTCCTACTTTCTTGTTTTATGTAGAAAGGGTAATTCATGATTCATGTATCACTGATTGTTATGTTCTTTTGATTACTTTAAATGGATATATTTATGCTTATTCACACTTGAGACCCTATTTTTTTTTTTTTGCATGATCATATTGGAGGAATAATGAGACAATGTATAGACTGAGTGTGCTTGCATTGTTTGGTATTATTCATATTGTGATTACATATGTGTATCATGAGGAATGCTAAAGGCTACGTGAACTTTGAATGATTGGGGGGGTGGATAATGAGATAATTTTGGAACTGTGCGTGTTCACATTATCTAGTATTATCCCTAATTACTATGATACATATATGAGAGAATGCAAGGGGTGAGTGAACCTTGTATTCGGTGGGTGAGATAAAGAGGTAATGGTTAGACTGAGGGAACTTTCATTACCCGTCATTATTCACTAGAGGTGAGAAGATGCTTAAAAAAGACTATGTGTACTTTCTTTTGGAAAGCGAGATAATGGGGTATTGTTAGACTGCGTGTGCTTTCAATACTATCATTATAAGCATGTTGATGGTATTTTTGATGTAAAGAGTGTGTGTACTTTACATTGTAACGAGATAATGAGATACTGTAGGTTGCGTGCACTTTCAATATCTTACATTATTCGCGTGTTATTGTTGTATGGATGTAAAGTCTGTGTGTACTTTGCATTGATAAAGCGAGTTAATGAATAATGTTAAGGCTGCGTGTACTTGCATTATTGTCATTAACCGCTTGTTAATATTATTTAAAATATGTTAAAACTTATTGAGATTAGCATAATTGTGGTTATATATGTTAAGTTCGAGTGAGCATAGCATTATTTTGGCTATATATGCTAAAATTGAGAGAGCTTAGCATGCTTTTGGTTATATTATTGTAAAGGCCAAGTGTACTTTACATATATTGAGCGAGTTAATGAATAATTTTGAGACTGCGTGTGCTAACATTATCGACATTAATCGTGAGTTATGTTGTTTGAATATGTTAAGACTGAGTGAGCTTAGCATGATTTATTAAAAATAAAAGAATGTAAACCTTGTGTATACTATGAAATATTAAAAAGAAAGAAATGGAAATGATATTTGTGTTCTGAAACACTTTCTTCTAAATGCTAGAGAGCTAGTTTAATGATTAGTTTGGAGATCTCGTAAGTGAAAGTTGGATACTTGATACCAAACCCTTTTAAGTGGTTGAAAGGTAAAGGGTATGTAAGCTGGATACGGGTTTTGTATATAATGTTACTTTAGTTTCCGTTTATCTTCACTAGGCTGGGTTTAGCTCATGATATTACAAAAATTTTAGGTATCGACCCGGTCAAGGCGTGGAAAAGGAGCTGGTGCTGTCTGATGTGGATTACGATGATGGCAAGATGGACTAGAGATGTTTTAAAGTCCATGGACTTATGTTATTTCGTATTCTCTTTTCGGGTTGTACATTTGCATATAAGCTCATGAGTGCCTTTTTGTTTTAAACTTTAACAACTCTGAAACTCCTTTAAACATTGAATTAGGAAATGCGTATTTCCTTGTCTTTATGATTTCTCATATTGTGAAAAATGTAAACAAGTTTTGGGTAGTTCAAATATTAAACGTATCCATGCCCTTTTTTTTTAAATACTAAGACTTTCGTTGCATTCCTATTTTAACTGATTGAAAAAGATTTAGGTCATCACACTTGGTATCAGAGCCTAAGGAACTTGTAGGTCGTAGTTTAGACCTAATGAGTCTTTTCATGATAGACCCTAAGGTGAATCCTATGTTGGAAGGTTAGAACGTTATTAAACTAAGGTGCTTGAGAGAACCCCGTTTTTTTCTTTACAAGAAAAGAAACGATCTATGAAGTTAAGTTCATTCAAGATTTAAGTGAGGCGGCTATAGAGTTTACCCTTTCTTTGGAGTTGGCATCTTATGAAAAGAAGGGAAACTAGCTGCTATAAGACAGATCTCATTTCAGAAAAGGAAGATGGAGGACGACGATGCTAGTTGAGGGATACAGCCATAGTGAAGGTAGCAGTAGCAGGTTCAATGTGGAGCTTAATGTAGACAGACGAGAAATAGGGACAGGTTCATCCTTACTGCAATAGCTGTGCCAGTTTCTGAGAGATGCACGCTTCCACCAAGATGCTATGCATGTGGTCAGACTAGAAATCATGCCACTTTTGTAGGGCATATCAGACACAGCATCACAACGTAGTAACAAAGGTCTGGATGGTCTGAAAAAGCTACAACAGGCACTGCCAGCTCAGTGTGCTCCCTAAGATAGGGGTAGAGGTAAAGGACTAAGGTAGAGATCAAGGTAGACAGGCTCAGCAATATAGATTTCTGCTTGTTACCTCCTCCACTTGCGTAGCATCATACTTGAGTATTTGCTACTAGAAAGGATGCTGAGGATGCAGCTATGGTAGTGATTGACACTTTGTCAGTTTTGGGCCATTTGGCATTTGTTCTATTTGATTCTAAAGAAAGCTACTCTTTTATTTCATATCAGTTTGTTGAGTCGGCTGCTCTTGAGTCTGGACCGTTGGGTTTGAGATGTGTGTTTCTATCACTGGGGAAGTTTATTATTGTTGATATTATTATCAGTACTGTTGACATGTGTATTTTGAGTAGTTGTTCACATTCTACTTTCATTGTTATGCCTATGTTTGATTTTGTTGTGATTTTGGGTATGGATTGACTATCAGCCAATCATGCCATTATCGTTTGTATTGCCAAAGTTGTTGATTTTATGGGTCCATGTGGGACCAGTTTTCATTTTCGTGGGTCCAATGACCGAATAGCACCCACTTTGATATCTATGTTAGAACTTAGAGCGCTTCTGAGTGATGGAGCTTGGGGTTATATAGCTAGTGTTGTCGATACGTCTTTACTGGATACTAGCTTGAGTTATGTGTCAGTGGTGAAGGATTTCGTTGATGTTTTCCCTGATGAGTTACTCGATTTACCACCGGTGAGAGAGCTAGACTTTCAGATTGAGGTTGTTCTTGGGAAAACTCTCTTGTCTAAGGCACCTTATCGTATGGCACAAGCTGAGTTAAAAGAGCTTAAGAGCCAGTTGCAAAAGCTCTTAGACTTAGGGTTTATTCACCCTAGTGTGTCCCCGATGAGAGCACATGTGTTTTGTGAAAAAGAAAGATGGCTCTATGAGGTTGTGGATCGACTATAGAGAGTTGAACTGTGTTACAGTGAAAACAAGTATCATTTGCCCATGATAGAAGACTTGTTTGATCAGTTGAAGGGAGCCACTATCTTTTCGAAGATAGATTTGAGATATGGCTATCTCAAGTTGAGTATTCAGGATGAGGATATTCCCAAGAATGTTTTAAAACACATTATGGACATTGAGTTTGTGGTTATGTCCTTTAGTTTGACCAACACGCCTATAGCTTATATGAACCTTATGTATGCTTTTTTGAAGGGTTCATTGATTATTTTGTGATGGTGTTTATTGATAACATTTTGATTTATTCTAAGACCAAGGAGATGCATGGCATGCATTTGAAGAAGGTCTGGACAGTGTTACGAAATCATAATTGTATACCAAGTTCTCAAAGTGTGAGTTTTGGCTGAAAGAAGTGGCATTTTTAGGCCATGTAGTATCGAGTAGAGGAGTATCTTTTGATCCCTCTAAGATTGAGGTATGTAAAAGTTGGCCTAGATCGACTAGTGTGCTTGAGTTTCAAAGTTTTTCGAGGCAAAGTCAGACATGCCTAGTCAATCTATCTTTTCTATAGAATGTGCGTTGATAAATCGTAAAAGGCCTTGTGCGCCTTTGGGATCGACGTTCACAGTTTTATCTTTTATGTTCATCCAAGTAGTAGAAAGATGTACGAGGACCTGAGACAGTATTATTGATAGCAAAGAGTTATCATACCGTTTGGGTGATTGTAGACCGTTTGACGAAGACCGAACACTTTTTTCTTGGGAAGATCACCTACCTAGTTAAGACTAGGGTACAGTTGTACCTATGAAAAATTGTTAGATTCCATGGTGTGCTTGTGAGGATTGTATCAGATCAGGACATTCATTTTGTCTCCGAGTTTTGGTAGAGCTTGCTTATAATAACATTTACCAGGCTACTATCGAGATGGCACTGTTTGAGGCACTTTATGGTAGGAAGTATCATTCTCCCGCTCATTAGGATGAGGTTGGAGAGAGGAGACTTTTGGGACCCGGAATATCGAGTCTATCGCTTTGATTAGAAAGAGGTTGAGGGTCGCTCAAAGTAGAGAGAAAATTTATGCCGATAAGCGGCCTAGTCCGCTCGAGTTTGTAGTGGGCAATCTTGTATTCTCAAAAGTGGCACCAATGAAGGATGTTATAAGATTTTAGAAGAAAGGCAAGTTGAGCTCTAGATTTAGTTGCCATATCGAAATAGTCTATCGAGTTGGAGCCGTAGCATATCGTTTGGCTTTACCATATTTGTTAATGACCATTCATAACATTTTCCATGTATGGATGCTTTAAAAATACATGGCGGATTTGTCCCACGTGATTGTTTGTGAGCCTGTAGTTTTGGATGCTAACATGTCTTATGAGGAGACGCCGGTTGAAATCCAAGCATTCAAAAAAAGATGTTGAGAAAAAAATAACGATCCACTCGGCTAAGGTCTGGTGGAAAAACTAAGTGTCAAAAGAGGCCACGTGGGATCGTGAAGATGAGATGAAATACTTAGTGAGCGCACTTTTCTGGGATGAAAAGTCTTTTAGGGACGGTAGACTATAACATTCCGTTACTTTTGAGGTAATTTTTATTTGTTTTATTTAATTTAAGTATTTAAATTTAATTTAGAATTTATAACTTAGAATTTTTGAGTTTATTTCGTTCGTAAATACTTTTAACTGATTTATTAGCTTAAAGTAGTTCGGGGCGTATTAATAGTTATTAACGGGACAATTAATAATTATTAATCACCTTTTGATAAGTTTAAGTGCTTCGGGTTTCGTTTTTAAAGGCTAAAAGTGAATGACAGACGAGTTCGTAATTTCTAAATTCTTAAAATATCTTGGCACTATTCATCTTCTCTTAAAAAACACCAAAGTTGACCAAAAGTTACAAAACCTTCATCTTTCTCCTCTTTGAGGCCGTAGCCCCCATTTCCATAGAGAATTTTTTTCGGGGTTTCTTCAATTCTCAGAGGATCGTCTTGATTTTCATTGCATTGGACGGCCCTCGATCCAAGCTTTCTTTTAAACTTACCTTTGAAACTTTTCCTTCGTTTTCGAGAGGCCTTAAGGTAAGTCAAAGTTCGTAGCATCCCGTTATTTTGAGGTGAATTTTTTATTTATTTATTATTTTATTTATTAATTGAATTAAAATATTAAAGTTAATTTTAGAATTAGTTATTTAGATTTAAATAGTTAATTTCTTTCGGAAACCTTTTTAATCATTTAATTAGCCTAATTGAGTTTCGGTTGTATTAATAATTATTAATAGGTCAATTAATAATTATTAATCACCATTAGGCTAGTTTAAGTGCTTCGGGTTTCGTTTTAAAGGCTTAAGGCAAATAAAGGACGTATGCGTCATTTCCAATTTCTTAAATATCAAAAAGACTATTCATTTATCTTTAAATAAAGCAAATTAGACCAAAGTCTTCATCATTTTCTTCTTCTCGTCCTTCCTTGGCCGAGACCATCATCTCCAATTCTCCCAATTTTGGCTTTTCTTCATTTCTTGGCGGATCGTGATAATTTCAGTTGCGTTGGATAGCCACGGGCCCGAGCATCATTTCCAACCTAATAATCGAGCTTTCCATCCATTTTCTTAAGGCCTTAAGGTATGACAAAGTTTCTAACTTAAGCTTCAAATAGTGTTTTAATGGAGTTTTTGGTTTTCATCTTCTATTTCGTGCCGAGAAACTCAAAGATTTCAATCGAGGGAATCGTTTTAGGTGATTTTAGAAATTTACCCTAACCCTAAAATCAAGTTTGACCAGGAAACCCTTTCCGTTTGATTTTCACTTATTTGATGATGATTAGGGTATTTCAAATATTATGTTTTTATGTTTTACTTAATCTTTCGGGATTGGTATATTGTCTAGAAGCCTAAATTAAGTTTACCCATAGATGATACCAATCTCCAGAGTGCCTGAAACCAACCTGAAACACCTCTAAAATGCTTAAAATCCGGAAAACCATCTTCATTCTTTTCTTCCCATTGGGCCGTGGGCCTCTTGGTCTTAATTCTGGGTTGTCTTGTCCTTTATTTTAGTAACGTGACGATCGTTGTTCAATTTGGTTAATTAATATACTTTAGGTGCATTTGAATTATAGGTTTCGTGCATCAATCGTGAAATTGGTCAACCGGTGAATTGGAGTTGACTTCATTTATAAGGTGAGTGTAAAATGGTTGTGATTACTTTTATGTTTCCGGGTTGCATGACGATCATGTTTGATCGGGGTTAAGAGGATTATTATATTTTAGAGCCTATCCAAGATTGAATATAGTTGAAAGATAAGGAAAGTGCATAAGGAAAGAAATTAGAAAACTTTTGGTGTGTTGAAAGTGAGTTGTTTAATTGTGGATTAAGTTATATTCTCAAGGAGAATTATGTTTCCGGAAATTGGAAAAGAGTACTGGATTACTCCGTTGATTTGAGTGGTTATAAGATAGTTAAAGGAAATTTGGGAGAATCATTGTGTGGCATGTGTGGTAGGCGTGGTATGTGTGGTAATGAATCATCATGTGGTATGTGTGGTAAGTGACAATGTGGTCATGGCGTGGTAACATGATTGGTGACAATGTGGTCATGGCGTGGAAATGTGACTGGTGACAATGTGGTCACGGTGTGGTAGTATGATTGGTGACAATGCGGTCACGGCGTGGTATGTGAATGGTGACTATGTGGTCACGGATTGAATGTGAAATGTGACAAAGTGGTCACAATGAGAATGAAAATTTACATTATTATTTACCTTGTTATGCTTTAGTACTAATTAGTTGTTTTAGTACTTTATTTATGAGCTTGAATGTTTACTTTTCAAAGTTATGATATAGTATAATGGGATTGTTTTCTTATGCATAGTACTTGAGAATATAGAATGGGTAGCAAAGAGTACGATAGGATTTTGGACACATTTTCCGATATGGAATTCGGTCCATAGAAGTGCTTGCATCCATCTTATTCTCACTAGCATTTTTATGCTAATGTTGCTACACTTAAACTTTTTCAGGTAATACTCGTGTGAGAGGGCGAGGTCGTGGAGGTGGTGCTGCGTGATCGTGAGTGGATGTCTTTTGAGACTTGTAGTAAAAAGGCATATTTTGGAGAATGCTATATATATAAACTTTAGATAATTGATGTCTTAAAGTTTGTATTTTGTGGCTCACGAGAGCCTAAGATCTGTTCTACATATTTTTTAGTTTATTTCTCTGATTTGGGTATAACTGGAGTATGAATTCCTGTTGTTTTAAATTCTCAGATTTGAGCCCATGTAAACAGGTTTAGGGAGTTCATATTTTAAACGGATCCACGCCAAATTTTTATAAAATCTAGTCTTCCGCTATTTTGCTTATGATTTAAAGATTTGAAAAAATTCGAGTCTTTACAAAGTTTCAAAAACTTTAAGGGTTTTGTTCCAATTAATGTTTTAATGGAATCCATAGTTGAAATCTGCGATTTCTTACCGAGAAACTTGAAGATTTCAATTAAGGAAGTTGTTTTACGTACTTAGTTAGCTTCTCTTTAACCCTAGACTCAAGATTGAACCAAAACCCATCCCGTTTGAAAAATCCAAATCGTGGGTTGAATTTGGGATATTTTTAATTGATTAATCTTATGTTGTAATTAAATTCAGGAAAGCAATTATTGTCCAAAAACCCTAATCATGATTACCCATTCAAATTGCAAACTTCCAAACTACTTGAAACCAACTCGAAACACCTCTAAATTACCTAATCAAACCCAGGACCCACCCCCTTTCTTTGGCCAAGAGCCTCTTGGGTCATTTCCGGAGTTTTCATCATGTTATGCATTTAGGTGTCGTTTGTTCGATGTTTGGTTAATTAATCATTGTTAGATGTAAATTATTGTAGATGTTTTTGGACCGCCGCTTGAACGCTCTTTTGGAACCTTGGAGCTAAATCCACTTTTTCCAAGGTGAGGATAAATAGAATTTAAATGTAAACTTAAAAACCAAACAAGTTGAACGACTTGTAGGATCAGAAGTTGAGATTGAAATTTGAATTGAAAGGATTAAAATAAGTGAGCAAACTTGCTTAGCCTTGGGAGTTAGTTCTAACTTGAGTTGAGAGAACTCATAGGTGTTTAGAAGGATACGATTACTCTTGGAAGTTCTAAGTTTAGATTCGCTTCGGCATTTACTAATGATTATCGGAAGTTGAAGGTTCCAAGTGTAATAGGGTGAATAAGGAATTTTGATATGGAACTTTGTAAGTTTACTAAAAACAATGGAATCAATGGATTTGAGACTTTTAGGTTAAAATTAGTAACTCAAATTTATCTGAAGGCCGTTTGGCTTGACTTATTCATTGTTTTTCAGAAGTTCATATTTTCTTGTTTTATGTAGAAAGGGTAATTCACGATTCATGTATCATTGATCCTTATGTTCTTTTCATCACTTTAAATGTTTTTATTTATGTTTATTCACGCTTGAGACCTTATTTATGTTTATTTTGCATGATCATATTGGAGAAATAATGAGACAATGCATAGACTGAGTGTGCTTGCATTGTCTGGTATTATTCGTATTATGATTACATATATGTATCATGAGGAATACTAAATGCTGCGTGAACTTTGCATGATCGGGAGGGATGGATAGTGAGATAATGTTGGAATTGCGTGTGTTCATATTATCTGATATTATCCAAATTCCTATGATACATATATGAGAGAATACAAGGGCTGAGTGAACCTTGCATTCGATGGGTGAGATAATGAGGTAATGGCTAGACTGAGTGAGCTTTCATTACTCGTCATTATTCACTAGAGGTGGGAAGATACTTATAAAAGACTACGTCTACTTTCTTATAGAAAGCGAGATAATGAGGTATTGTTAGACTGCGTGTGCTTTCAATACTGTTATTATAAGTATGTTGATGGTTTTTTTGATGTAAAGACTGCTTGTACATTACATTGTAGCGAGATATTGAGATATTGTAGGTTGTGTGTACTTTCAATATCTGATATTATTTGCGTATTATCTATTGTATGGATGTAAAGGCTACGTGTACTTTACATAGATAAAGCGAGTTAATGAATAATGTTAAGGTTGCGTGTACTTGCATTATTGCCACTAACCGCATGTTAATATTGTTTAAAATATGTTAAGATTGAGTGAGATTAGCATCATTTTGGTTATATATGTTAAGACCCAGTGAGCTTCAGATACTTTTGATTAAATATGTTAAGACCGAGAGAGCTTAGCATTCTTTTGGTTATATTAATGTAAAGTCCGAGTGTACTTTATATATATTGTGCGACTTAATAAATAATGTTGAGACTGCGTGTGCTAACATTATCGACATTAATCGTGAGTTATGTTGTTTGAATATGTTAAGACCGATTGAGCTTAGCATGATTTATTAAAGATAAAGGAATGTAAACCTTATGTATAGTATGAAGTATTAAAGAGAAAGAAATGGAAATGATATGTGTGTTATGAAACACATTCTTCTAAATGCTTGAGAGCTAGTTTCTTGATTACTTAGGAGATCTCATCAGTGAAAGTTGGATACTTGATATGAAACCCTTTTAAGTGGTTGAAAGGAAAAGGGTATGTAAGCTCTATTTGGACACAAATCCGGATACGGGTTTGGAGTCTAATGTTACTTTATTTTCCGTTTATCTTCACTTGGCTAGGTTTAGCCCATGATATTACAAAATTTTCAGGTATCGACCGTGGTCGAGGTCGTGGAAGAGGAGTTGGTGCTATCTTATCTGGATTACGATGATGGCGAGATTGAGTAGAGATCTTTTAAGGTCCATGGACTTATGTTATTTAGTATTCTCTTTTTGGGTTGTACATTTGTATATAAGCTCATGAGCCTTTTTGGTTTAAACTTTAATAACTCTGAAACTCCTGTAAACTTTGCATCATGAAATGCGCTTTTCCTTATCTTTACGATTTCTCTGATTGTGAAAAATGTGAACATGTTTTGGATAGTTCAAATTTTAAACGTATCCATGCCATTTTTATAAATACTAAGACTTCCGCTGCATTCTGATTTTAAATAATTTAAAAGGAGTCGAGTAGTCACAGTTTGACCATCTAATTGGGACAGTGAACTTTTAGAAACCTATAGGTCGTAGTTTGGATCTAATGAGTTTTTTCAAGATAGACCCTAAGGTGAATTCTATGTTGGAAGGCTAGAACATTATTGAACTAAGGTGCTTGAAAGACGCTCGTTTTGCTTTATAAAAAAAGAAACGATATATGTGTTGGGGTTTCTGCCTTAAATCTTATGTAATCCAATTAAACTATAAATAAATAAAGGAATTATTAATTAGTAATATTTATATTGTCAATTTATTATTAGTTTAATAAATGTAATCCATCATAAGATCCAGAATAACTTATGATAACTTAAAGTGAGCATGTGATGCGAGAACAAATAATCTGTGGTATATGAATAAAGGTTGGGTGCCTTATTTTTTGTAACACCACTAACACGGCCACTTGTGAATTATCACAAGTGATCTTATCTGGATCACTCATGTAGAGATATGTGAGTGGGGGTGTTACTGCAATAAAGATCGTAGTAGACTGGACTAAGATAAACTTACTGTCTTCTGGGAAAGTCGTTACAGAAAGACACTTCATTTATTAATCGGTTGATCATGTATAATTGATCTTACACTACAAAAAAACTGTCAAAATGCGACCAGAAATTTGCGACAAAAAAAAAGTGGTGGTTTTTTGGTGACCATCTGGTCACTTTCTATGAAGGTTGACTCTAAGTGACCATCTGGTCACTTTTTTTGCGACCAGATTGCGACTAAAAGCAGAAGTAATCATAAAAAATGGCGCGAAAGAAGCAACCAATTGGTCACATAAAAAAAAGACCAGCTGGTCGCATTTTTGTGACTAAAATATGCCTTGGTAGCAAAAAATGGCGCGTAATTTTGGAGGGAAAAAAGCTACCAATTGGTCACAATTAAAAGTGACTACCTGGTCGCAATTTTTGTGACATTTATTGAGCAGTGGTAGCTTAAAATTGGAGGGAAAAAAGCTACCAAGTGGTCACAATTAAAAGTGACTAACTGGTCGCAATTTTTGTGACCTTTATTGAGCAGTGGTAGCTTAAAATTTTGGCGGTAATTAAGCTACCACGTGGTCACATTAAGAAGTGGCCGGATGGTCGCAAATTCTGTGATTTTATGTGACCAATAATTTATAAAAAATTTGGTGGGATAAAAGCTACCAACTGGTCACCAAAATAGTGACCATGTGGTCGTAAATTCTGACTTGATGTGACTTTGGGCAGTGAGAAAAATAGCGGGAAATTTTGGAGGGAAAATGCGACCAGATGGTAGCAAAAATACTACCATCTGGTCGCAAATGAGCAGTGGAGTCCATTATAAAATCCCTCCACCTATTGTTTGTTAGCATTAAGATAAAAGAAAATGAGAGAGTGGATGTATGTTCGTTTGATAGACGGGTATTTGAACGATGAGTTCGTGGCCGGGGTTGAACAATTTGTTGAGTTTTGCATGACAACTGTCTATTATGAAAAGTATGGTGGAAAGCTATGTTGCCCGTGCAGGAAATGCGACAATAGGAGAATCATACCGGTTACAGAGTTGAAGGTGCATCTTTATAGTCGGGGGTTTGTGCGGAATTATTATCACCTGGGTGTTTCGGTGGGGAAACACAGGAAATGTTCGACGTCGCATTACAGGAATCGAGACGATACGAAGGTAGCGGCTTCGAATGTAGAGGTTGTTGACGAAGAACGGAATGATGAACAACAAGATAGTCGATGCAAGAAATGATACTTGATGGTGCGGGGTATGGGGGCAATGAAAATTTCCGTG
Organism: Gynostemma pentaphyllum; assembly: GCA_028015215.1. Classification (NCBI taxonomy): domain Eukaryota; kingdom Viridiplantae; phylum Streptophyta; class Magnoliopsida; order Cucurbitales; family Cucurbitaceae; genus Gynostemma; species Gynostemma pentaphyllum. The sequence continues at coordinate 15,539,901 of CM051352.1, forward strand.
AAAGTTTAAACGTAGACGAAGATGAACGGGTTGTAGAAGAGCAAATGAATTCGGATGCACGAAAGATGCACGAGATGCTAAAGAAAGTTTAAACGTAGACGAAGATGAACGGGTTGTAGAAGAGCAAATGAATTCGGATGCACGAAAGATGCACGAGATGCTAAAGAAAGCCAGCCGACCATTGTACGATGGGTGTGAGGTAAGTCAACTTACTGCTGCTACAAAACTTTTAAATATAAAGGCGCAGTACAACATACCCGGTAGAGGATTTGATGCGATTGCATCGTGGTTTCGTCGATGCGCTCCAGAAGAAAATAATATGCCCCACAGTTTGTACGACACCAAAAAGCTAGTGGAGGGACTTGGATTACCAGTGGAGAAAATAGATTCGTGTCAAAACGGATGCATGATTTACTGGGATGTGGATGAGGACCTGCATCATTGCAAATTCTGTTTTCTTCCAAGATACAAACAATGGACACGCAGCCTGATTCCGAACGCCCGCATGTTCTATTTACCGCTGACCCCACGTCTGGAATGGTTGTATGCATCGGATGTGACAGCCTCGCACATGAGATGGCATCACGAGCATTCACAGCATGAAGGTGTTATGAGACATCCCTCAGATGCTGCGGCATGGAAGCATTTAAATAATTGTCATCCTGATTTTGCACAAGATCTGAGAAACGTTAGATTGGGCTTATGCACAGATGGCTTGAACCCGTTCGGGGCATCCGGGGCACAATATTCAGTTTGGTCAGTCATGGTAACCACGTATAACTTGCCTCCCTCGATGTGCATGCGAGACCCGGTGATTTTTCTAACAGTGATCGTACCTGGGCCGAAAAGTCCAAAACAGAAACATGATGTGTATTTGCAACCACTTGTTGCAGAGTTGAAAAGGTTGTGGACTGACGGTGTTATGACGTACGACATTTCGAAGAAACAAAATTTCTTGATGCACGCCGCGTTAATCTGGACGATCAGTGACTTCCCTGCGTATTCAATGGTGTCAAGTATGTTGATCTTTACTTGCTTTCATATACATTTTAGAGTCTGTGTTTAGCTTTTGTTATTGTTTTCCTTAGTCAGTGTACTTAATTGTGTGAACCTTAATTTCCTCCTCTTAAAGGATGGAGTACGGCGGGGACATACGCATGTCCACATTGCATGCTAGACACAGATGCATTTTATCTCAAAAACGGTTGGAAAACTTGTTGGTTTGACTGTCACCATCGATTTTTGCCGTTGAATCACACTTTCCGTTCAAACGGCAGTGACTGGAAGAAGGGTCGACGAGTAAGAAAACAAACCCCCCGACCATGTATAGTGGAAGACAGATTCTTCACGGTATAGATGCTATAGGGATGCAGAAGATTACATTGGAAGGTGCAAAGAGTGCAAACAATGCGGCTGGGAAAAACACGGGTTGGAAGAAACAGAGTATTTTTTGGGATCTACTGTATTGGGAAGATCTACTGATTAGACACAATCTTGATGTAATGCATATCGAGTAGAATTTCTTCGACAACATTTTCAATACGATTTTGAACATTTCGGGAAAAACGAAGGACAATCTGAAGGCACGTTACGATATACGGGAGATATGTCACCGTCCTGAGTTGGAGCCTGACGACAATGATAATTACGCAAAAGAAAAGTACATGTTGATGACGGATGAAAAGAAAACATTATTTGAGTGGATCAAATCCATCAAATTCCCGGACGGATATGTTTCGAATTTGAGTCGGTGTATAGACAGTAAAAAACATACCATGTTCGGGATGAAAAGCCACAACTGTCATATATTCATGCAACGATTGATGCCCGTCGCGTTCAGACCGTTCCTAGAGAATAGATATTGGGAGCCGCTTGCCCAGTTGAGTGTTTTTTTCAGGGACTTGACATGTACAGAGCTGATGGAAGCTACTGTCGCTTCAATGAGTTCAGAGATCGCCGTTATTATTTGTAAGTTGGAGCGAATGTTCCCACTTGGCTTTTTTGACTCCATGGAGCATCTTCCAGTGCATCTTCCATACGAGGCATTCTTAGGGGGTCCCGTACATTACCGCTGGATGTACCCATTTGAAAGGTAAGCACAGTTATTTTGTAATGTACGCGTATAAATCGATTCGAGTGATCATCGGATGTAAATTATGTTTTGTACCCACAGGTACTTACGTCGGTTGAAAAAGATGGTTGGAAATAGATCACGAGTAGAAGGATCTATCTGTAGTGCGTACCTGACGCAAGAGACTACCACATTTGGTTCATACTACTTTGATCAACACATTGCAGAGCAGTTTCGACCGGCGAAACGAAACATTGTCGAAAATTTACTTGAAGGTGTTGACATGAACGACTTGCCGATTTTTATGGAACTTGGCATGACAGTTGGAAGATCAGTGCGTAGGCCGTTGACCAATTTTGAGTATCACGTAATGCAGACATACGTGTTATGCAACTGCGCAGAGATCGAGCCTTACATAGAGTGAGTTTGTAACTTAACATTATTTCATCGCATAAACAATTACAAACTATTTTCTAACTATTTTTGTAACATACAGATTATTTCTAAACGTATACGTTCGAATGACACGAGTTGGTCTTACAAACGCTGAGGAGGGGTCAATAATCGACAAAGAGTTTCGTTGTTGGTTCAGTGCATACGTGAGTTATTTTAAATTGTCAAAAAACCATTGCATTATGTTGAAACAGTTACTATCTTCCTAACATTACTGTATGTGGACAATGACACAGGTTGACTCCCCTACATTACCGGTGGATGATCCTCGCATCATTTCTTTAGCAAAGGTACCTGGACGGATAGAAAGGTCGTATGGTGGATACATCGGTAACGGTTACAGATTTCAAACGAAAGCCGCATTCAGTGAACAGGGCAACAAACAACAATGGTGTTTGCATAAAAGGTCACGTGTTGGGCACAAACGAAGATGATTACTTCGGAGTAATCGATGAGATTCTTGAGATTTAATATGCAAGTCCGACGCTAAAACGTATTGTTCTGTTCAACTGCACTTGGTTCGAGACAACCAGACGAGGCGGATTCCGTAAGATTGATCATTTACAAATCGTTGAGGTTAACAAGTCTAAGCATATGCGCACCGCTGATAGGTTCGTCCTGGCTTCACAGGCGATTCAAGTTTATTACCTGAACTATCCTATTAATAGACGAGATCTGACAGATTGGTTAGTTGTTTGTAAAGTTAAACCACGCCAGGTAGAAGAAAACTTGTCCGAGAAAGACGACCATGCAGAGGAAGCTGTTGCTTTTCAAGAAGATGAGATAAGATCTCGTGCAATCGACGATGGTCAGAATGCAAGCACTGTTCGTCCTTTGAACGATGGAACGATAACATTGCATGATGATGATGATACAAATGCTTCCACTTCTCACGCACGTGACATTGATGCTGAATTTATTTGAGACGGTGAATCTGATGAAGAAACAGAAGAAGAAGAAGAAGACTTTATGTGACGGACTTTTTGGAGACGATGATGAATGAGATATTTCGTTAACTTGATTATTCAATGTGTGTATGTGTTTATTAATTAAAACTATTTCTTTTAAGGAATGATTAAAAAAAATATATATATTAATATTTGCGACCACATGGTCAAATATTTGGACAGAATCATCATCATCTTCATATTCAATATGCTCACTTTTAAACATCACTTTCTTTTCCTTGATTGAATATTGGATTTCAGAAGAACTATGATCAAATATAACAACATGGAAACAAGAGTTCTCTTCATATCTAAATATCAGAAAGTAACCCAATTTAACAGAGTAAAACTCCACAAAGTAACCCAATTAAAAAAAAATAAAATATATATATATATATATATTAATATTTGCGACCATGTGGTCGCAATTTCACACAAAAAGTGACCACATGGTAGTAATTTTAAAGGGAAAGGCAACCAAATGGTCGCATTTTTGGAAAAGTATAATTATATTTTTTTAAAAAATATAAGTGAAATTGCGACCATATGGTCGCAAATATGAGCGGTAAATTTAAATTTTCATGAAATTTATGGCGGTGAATTTAAAGATTACGACCATCTGGTGGCAATATTTGGCGATGAATTTCATTATTGCGACCAGATGGTCGCAATTATTGATGGGACTCGTGATATGACAGTTGTTCTGGATCATGGCAAAGTGGCGACCAGATGGTCGCTTTTCCAAGAAATGCTACTATATGGTCGCAAATATCTCAAGAAATGCGACCATTTGGTCGTATTTTCCTCAGCACGCGCGACCTTTCGTTTCTGGTCATGATTACATATTTGCAACCATTTGGTCGCAATATCTGATTTAAAATCAGATCCCTTTTCCTTTCCCTGGTTTCTTTTCTTCCTTTCTCCCTTTTCTTTCTTTTCTCTCTTCCCCCATTCCGTTCCCCGTTCTTTTTTCCCCGTTCCCATTCCCCGTTCCTACTTTAAACCTAAACACCCTAAACCTCCAATCCCGGTTTCTATTACGAGGTTAGTTTCGTATCCGTTTTAAGTTATTTTTAGTTAGTTTTAGTTTAAGTTTATGTGTAAATTTATTTAGTTTAGTTTAATGTTGTTAATTTCATTAATTTTAGTTTAATTAATGTAATTTAGTTTAATTAAGTACTTAGTTTACTTAAGGTTAATTAATCTAATTTCGTTTACTTTAATTAATTGATACATTTTTGTTCAATCAATCTAATTGAATTTAGTTTAATTTAATTAATTTGTTTAGTTAAGTTTAGTTTTTATTAATTAATGTTAGTTTAATTTAATTAATTTGTTTAGTTAAGTTTCGTTTTTATTAATTAATGTTAGTTAAATTTAATTAATGTTAGTCAAATTTAATTAATTTTAGTTTAATTTTATCTAATAGTTGAAATCTTCATTACTTAGTTTACTTTAATTAATTTCTTAGTTTAGTTTATTTTAGTTTTAATTAATTAATGTTTGTTTAATTTAATTAATTTTAGTTCAATTAATCTAATTTTAATTTACTTTAATTCAAATTAATTAATTAGTTTATTTTAAATTATTTACTTAATTTATGTTAGTTTAATTTACATTATTTAATCAATTTAATTTACATTATTTCATTAATTAATTAATTTAAGTTATTTCAATATTTTACTTACGTAATTAGTATTAAATTAGTTTAGTTTGGTTGTAGGATTATGACGGGTAGACGACGTCCTCCCCAGTCAAACGTGCCTGACGACGCGGGTGACGAGGCTTCTCCGCAGACGCCTACTGCCGCTGCCCCTGATGCGGACTTGACTATAGAGGAGTTGGACATCCTCTTCAGTTACGAGACGGGACTTGCTGCCACGCTCGATGATGCAGTCCCTGAGACCGAGTCAGTGACACCACATTTGCCGCAAGACTCCCAGGCCATGACTCCCGGCTTAGTATCAGGGTCTGCATCAGGGTATGCGTCCGGGTCTGCATCAGGGTCGGATCCAGCTGGCCCCACCACTTCATGCACTCAGCCGTCTCGGGCCGCAGACTCTACCCTTCGGATTGAAGGGGATACGTAAGTAATTTTGTTTATTATTTTAATTACTTAATTTTTAAACCTTTAAACTTTTTTCAAAGTGTTTTTTTTCCCGTTAACTAATAGTTTCTAATAGCACAATAATTTTTATGATTTTGTAGAGTACAGCCGCATACAACCGTTTCAAAATGGTTTCGCGAGGTCCTCCAGAGCATGCCTCTACCTAGCGACCTTCGCTGGCAGAAGATTCTGACGACGGAAAAACGTCGGATGTACGACAATTGGAAGGTAAAAAACATCATTTATTTTCATAATTAATTAATTTTGAAATTTATAGAAATAAATTTATTACTTTAACAATTTTTATTTCAATTTTTTCAGGGCAAGTTTCCTGTTATCGATCCCGATATCACGGACGGTAGATTGTTCCCCCTATGGGACAGTCACGTCCGGGATCGATTCAAGGACCTCATGTACCAGGCGCGCAGAAAGCAAGCAGCAAACCGCCCCAGGTGGATGAGCCCGGAGGACCACGCGCGGCTTCTCGCGAGCTTGAGCACTCCTGAGAGCAAGGTAGTGTCAAGCAGGAATAAGGCCAACCGCGCGAAGAATCCCACCAAACACACAGCGGGGGCCCGGACACACGACGAGCACCATCTTCGATTGGTAAGTTATTTTTTCGTCATTTTCTTACTTACGTACCTTTTTTCGTTTTCTTTTTTCAATTAGTTATTAATTTATTATGTTTTATTCTTCAATCTTTAATTTTTTAGGAAGCGAAGCACGGGCGCCCCGTCCCGCCCGATGAGCTGCACCGCGTTTTTCACACGAAAAAGGAGGACCGTAGAGAGGCATTCTTAGAGGCTGCTGGAGGGGTTCGACCAGATGGATCAGTTCCTGGGCTCAGCTCGTACGGGCGACGCCTTTACGCAGATGTCCCCGGCCTCAGCGGAGCGGAGCTAGCACTAGATCCGGCCCTTCTCCGGTTGAGCAGCAGCTGCGCGCGGACATGGACGCTATGCACGAGGGCTTCGTTTCTCGAGTCGCTGCGATTGAGGCCGACATGCAGGCACAAGTCGAGGCCCAGGTCGCAGCAGCTTTGGCCGAATACTTCAGATCCCTAGGCGGCGGCCCTTCATCATCGACGCCTCCTCCGCCACCCCCCGCCCCTCCGCAGTAGTTCTATGATGCTTTCGTCTGTATAAAACTTTTTTGAATATTTGACATACATATTTTTTATTTTAATTCCAATTTTTTGTTATTAAATTTTAATATTAATTAAATAAATAATTAATAATTAATTAACTAATTATTGAAATTTAAATTTAAAAAAAAATTTCTTAAATGCGACCATATGGTCACTTTTTACGCGACCATCTGGTCGTATTTTGACTGAATCTAAAAGTGACCATTTGGTCACATAAAATACGACCATTTGGTCACTTTTGTATGTGACTAATTGGTCACTTATCTTCAACATAAATTACCACCAGATGGTCACTTTTTAGGCGACCATCTGGTCGTATTTTGACTGAGTCTAAAAGTGACCATTTGGTCACATAAAATACGACCATTTGGTCACTTTTTTATGTGACCAATTGGTCACTTATCTTCCAGATAAATTACGACCATATGGTCACTTTTTAGGCGACCATCTGGTCGTATTTTCAAAAGGTTGACTTTTTTGCGACCAAACATTTATGGTCGTATATTTGTGACTATCCAGTCGTACAAATTCTGGACCGACCAGCTTTTTGGCCACCACTTATTTTGTCGCGTTTTTGGTCGCATTATAGACAAAAACGACCATTTGGTCGCAATTTCATGGTCGCAAATTGACAGTTTTTTTGTAGTGTTAATCCTGAGTGGATTACGAACTCCAATTCAGAGGAGACAAAACCTTTGATTTGCATAGGTGAGAGTGACTCGATATAGTTCGCTCAATATGCCTCCCACTTTGGGGATTGCATCTTGCTTATAGCTGGGAACTTAATTACACAAGAATGGAATTCACTCTTTTCCATATAGGAAAATAGATAGGTAGTTCCCTTATGGATTGATTCTGTGCTTGAACAGCGGGGCCCCATATTCCTCTGATCAAGGAAAAGGTAAAGACGCATAATGGAGAATATGTAAGATTGATCATTGAAGAATCAGTTGGGCTTAAGGAATAAGATGTATCATGGAGGTTAATACGGTAAAATTACCTAGCCATGGTTACGAACTAACTTGTGAAGGATCAAAGTGTAGTTAATGATATTAGCCAATGGACATAACTATGTCTATAATACTAAGAGTGCAACTCTAGATATTTAATGGAGTTATCTAGGAGTTAATGAATAAGAATTAATTGATTGAAGGCGTTCAATCAAAGTAATTCTAGAATATTAGAGCTTAGTCCTACAGGTCCATTAAATCCTCCGAACTAACACATGTAATTGAGAACATATTAATTTCTTTGGAAAAATGATTTCAAGTACTTGATTTGAAATCGTCAAATCAATTAAGGCAAATATAAATAGAGGAGTCAATTTGATTAATTAAATGAAATTAAATAGAGGAGTCCATTTGAATATTTAATTAATGATAAAATTAAATAGAAAAGTCTATTTAATTACTTATTAAATAAAAGAGTTTATTTAATTATTTATTAAATAGAAGAGTCTATTTAATTATAAAATAGAGAGATTAAATAGAAGAGAAAATTTAATTAAATTGATTTTGCAATTGTCCAAAATTAATCAGGATTTAAATAGAGGAGTCTATTTAAATATTTAATTTGAGGAAGTAAAATTAAAGAGGAAATAAACAAAAGGATTTTTATTTATTTATTTAATGGAATTGTTCTATTAAATAAAAAGGAAAATAAAATACCCAATATTGTCATGGAGATGACAAAGTGGGTGTGTGACCCATGGGTAGGGTCACACACGCCAATGGTTAATGATTAACCAATTATTTGTATTTTATTTAAAATATATATATGGAATAACTTAATTTAAATTAGTATGATTAATTTAAATGAGTAAGATATGAAATAATTATTTTAAATTAACAAAGATTAATTTAAATAAAGATATGGGATTATCTTATTATGGAATAAGATATTATATTTTAATTATTCAAAATGTAATTTATAACATCTTTATTAATTATTTGATAATTAAAAAGATATTCAAAGATTTTCTGAGGCCTTAGTTTTCCTATAAATAGGAACCTTTGGGTGACCCCAACCATACAACTAAGAGAGCAAAAGAAAGGCTCAGAGAAATTCCTCTCCTCCCTCTCTCTCTCTCTCTCTCTCTCTCTCTCTCTCTCTCTCTCTCTCCTTTCCACAGTCGGCTCTATAGTGGTCATAGGGAAGATTTTTCTCCCTTTTCCTTTTTCCAAAGAGGATAGTGCCCATGCCCCGATTCTCGTTTATGCTTAGTGAGGAAGAACTTTTTGGTGGTCCTAGGATCGTAACCAAGAAAAACAAGGAAGAGTCAGAAACTTCTTTACAAGGGTTAGTACTCTTTTATGCAATTATGTTTTTAATAATATTATACTGGAAGGAAAGATCCTTGGGAATTCAGCATGAGAACTCTTTTTAAAAGGCCTCAATCCCAAAAATATGAAGTTAAGTTGATTCAAAATTTGAGTGAGGAGGATTTAGAATTTGCCCTTTTATTTAGATTTGGCATCTTATGAGAAATAGAGAAAACTAGATGCTATAAGACAGACTTCCTCTTAGCAGAGCAAGGAAGAGGACGACCGTGCTAATCGAGGGCTACCGTCACAGAAGAGGCAGCAGTAGCAACAAAAGGGTTTAGGGTGTAGCCTAGTATGGACAGCTGAGAGCACAGGGACTGGTTCACCTTTACTGCCATGGTTGTGCCATTTATCATTCTTGGAGACGCACCTTTCCATCGAGATGTTATACTTGCGATCATACTGGGCATCGTGACACATTTTGTTGGGCATATTAGGCACAACCACCAAAGCATAGTTACTAGGTTAGGATGGTCAACAAAGGCTCCAACAGGCACTCCCAGCTCTGTATACTCCCTAGGGTAGAGGCACAGGTCAGGACAAAGTTTGAGATTAGGGTAGACAGGCTAAGCAGTAGAGACTTCTGCGTGTTGCTCCACCATCAAGTGTTACCTCCTTCACCTACTCAACATTATTCTATTGTATTTGCTTCTAGAAAGGATGCTAAGGCTGCATGTACAGTAGTGACAAGTACTTTATCATTTTTGGGCCAATAGACTTTTGTTTTATGTGAATATGGGGCTAGCCACTCTTTCATTTCATCCATGCATGTCGAGTTGGCTGCTCTTGAGTTTGGACCATTGAGATGTGTGTTTCTACCCCAGTGGGGAAGTTTGTTATTGTTGATAATGTGATTAGTACTGATGGCTTGTGTATTCAGGGTAGTTTTCTCATGCTACTTTGATTGTTGTGCATATGTCTGATTATGGATTGGCTATCAGCCAATCATGCCACTAATTATTATACTGAGAAAGTTATTAATTTTGTGGGTCTAGTGGCCGAGTAACTCCCACTTTTATATCTACGATAGAGGCTAGAGCACTTCTGAGTGATAGAGCGTGGGGTTATTTAGTTAGTGTTGTTGATACGTCTGTAACCAGTGACTAGCTTGAGTTTTGTGTCTGTGTGAAGGATTTTGTTGATGCTTTCCCTGATGAGTTACCCAGTTTCCGGTGTGGGAGTTAGACTTCCAGATTGAGGTTGTTCCATGAACAGCTCTATTGTCTAAGGCACCTTATCATATGGCACCAAGCTGAGTTAAAAGAGCTTAAAAGCCTGTTACAGGAGCTCTTAAACTTAGGGTTTATTCATCCTAGTGTGTCCTCGAGGGGAGCACCTATGTTTTTTATGAATAAGAAAGACGGTTCAATGAGATTGTGTATTGATTATTGAGAATTGAACTGAGTTACTGTGAAGAACAATTATCTTTTGTCTAGGATTGAGGATCTATTTGATCAGTTGAAGGGAACCACTATCTTTTCAAAGATAGATTTGAGATCCGGTTATCATCAGTAAGGATTCAGGATGAGGATATTCCCAAAACTACTTTCACGACGCGTTATGTACACTATGAGTTTATGGTTATGTCCTTTGGTTTGACCAACGCGCCTGCTTTTATGGACCTTATGCATACTAATTTCTGGAGGTTCATTTATTCTTTTGTTATTGTGTTCATTGGTGACATTTGGATTTATGCTATGCATTTGAAGAAGGTCTTGATGGTCTTACGAAATCTGAAGTTGTGTACCAAGTTCTCAAGGTATGAGTTTTAGCTAAAAGAAGTGACATTTTTAGGTCATGTAGTACCGAGTAGAGGGGTATCTGTTGATCCATCTAAGATTGAAGCAGTTAGAAGTTGGCCTAGACCAACTAGTGTGCCTGAGATTCACAATTTTATGGGGCTTACATGCTAGTTTTTGAGAGGCTGAGAGACACTTTACCTTTTCTATAGATAATGCTTTGATGTATCGTAAGAGGCTTTTTGTGCCTTTAGGAGCGACTTTTAGAAAGAAATGTTAAAGGAGGCTCACAGTTCTATCTTTTTTGTTCATCTAGGTAATACAAAGATGTAAAAGGATCTGAGACAACATTATTGGTGGCCAGAGATGAAACATGAGATGGTAGAGTATGGGAGTAGGTGTTTGATTTGTCAGTAAATTAAGGCCTTGAGGAAGAGTCCATTTTAGCACTCACCCTTGATATGATAAGAAACAACATCGGTTCAATATCAGCACTTCACACGCGATATTATTTCGAATGAAAATGGTAAAACTGATTCATATTGACACTTCACTCTCGATACGATCAAGAAGAATTGATACTTCACCCTCGATATGATCAAGAACAACATCAGTTAAATATCGCCACTTCACCCTTGATATGATCAAGAACAACTTCGGCTCAATATGTACACCTCACCCTTGATATGATCACGAACAACTGATTCTTGACTAGAGTAAATAACACTGATTTTGAAAATTGAATAGTCATGGGTAAACAAGTATTGTTCAATCAAATGACTAGGGGTACACAAGACACGCTAGATAAAGCTAACAGGCAACAAGACCTTTTCAATAAAGTTAATAGGTAGGGGTGAACAAGCACTATTTGGTGAACTTTCAGGAGTAAACAAGACACACTCAATCAAGTTAACAGGAAGGGGTAAACAAGCACTATTTAAAATGTAATGTAAATTATTGACACCAAGGATAAACAAGCATCGTCTAGGTTGGAGGCCAAAGGTAAACAAGCGCCATCCAACATCTAATGTAAGTATTAAAAGAATTTCATCAAGGTGTAATGTAAACCTGAAAGGAAAATTATTTTCTAATCAAAAGCGTAATTTTTTTTTCATGGATGAACAAGAAATTTTTCTAAGATCAAAATCTTTCAAAATTTTCCCCAATGTTTTAAATTTTAAAAATAAGAAGACCAAAATAGTCATAGGTGAAAACAAATTTTGATTTCGCCCAAATATGTATGATTAATGTGAAATATTTGATGATGAAAAGACAAGTATTTTAAAACAATGAATGTTATAGAAAACTTCAAGTAGACCCTAGATGTCTTTAATAATGTAAATTAGAGATTGACAAGTCTCATACACATGTGTTAGTCATATGAAGATGCTTGGATTTTTTCAACTATGTTAGATGAGAATATATTTGGATACAATGCATGCATCAAGTGTGGAGATTTTTATGGTTTCAAAGAATGTGATGAACGTTAATGCACAACCTTGTGTCTGAGAATGAGATAAGTGGAAAAAAACCATGACTTATGAGTGAAATGCATATTGACGATGCAATTATTGTGTAAGCTTCATGTGACTACCTATATACAACCATTTTTTGTATCTTTTTAGACTATTCAAGCAAAAATTACATGATTAAACTATGTTCGTAAATGAAATGTAGATGCATGAACACTGCCTAGAGATGAGGTCTTATGATGCACGTTGAAAACATTTAAAACGTTGCTTATATAAAATATGAAGTGTGATGTCTTTTGGAGAGCATGTGCTCAAACATAAGCTTTTTTATCAATTCTGATGCCGATGCATTAATTAAAGAAAAATATGCATGATTTATTTATTCTTTTGCATTTTTTGTGCCAAAATAGCCTATTCGATTTAACTTTAAATTCACCAACGACCTATTAGGTGACATGAAAGTATAACAAACAAAGTTTTTTTCATTGTGTGGGGGATGGAATTAATTTTTCATTTCCTTTCTCTTGAACTCTTTTTTTTAAAATGAATGTCCTCATAGTAATGGATAAATCTCTTATTCAAGTTATATGATTTCTCATTTGCTTTTAATGACTAAAACATGATTAAAGCAGAAGCGAGTAATGATTGTAATTTGGTGGGTAATTTTAAAATAACTCATATGCTTAGAAACAGCTTGTCATGGTAACTCAAAGTATTATGTCATTTAGTCAAACAATTTTTTCCATCTCGAATTTGCAGCAAACAACCATAATGATGATGATGAATGCAAATGAGTAGATGGCTTATGCCTTAAAGGTATGGGCATATGATCTAAAAATTGATGGAGTTAGCAAGGTTGAGAAGACATATGAATGTAGGATTGGATGATATTTTGAAGTTTCATGTTCAATCAAATAGAAACATAACGAATATGTGAGAAGGATCACCAAGATCTCAAGGTGTGTATGGAGAAATTAATACAAAAGTGTCAATGAAAGGTTGTTTATGAAGTGGGTAAAAGTGGAAAATTTCTCAGACAACAAATATAAGGATCAATGGCATGACTTTCCAAGATTTTTCCTTGTTTGCATTGTACTTCCTTAAGTTTAACAATAAGTGAATGATATGATGATTCACTTCCATATGGGTCACTGTTGATCATTCCAAGCTCTCTTAGTTTTTGAGCATATTGCCCAAATTATTTCAAATTGAAGCCCTAAAAAAATGCCTCCTTCTTCTTCTCCTTCTCCTTCTTCTCTTTCTTCTTCTTCTCTTTCTCCTTCTTCTTCTTCTTCTTCTTCTGCTCCTCCTTCTCCTCCTCCTCCTTCCTTCTCCTCCTAGAAAAAATACAAATACAAAGAAACTCATATCCTTTGAATACAATAATTTTGGAACTGCAATCAATCTTTCTATTCATAAATCTCCTTGTATGTATTTATTTGCTTCCAAGATAATCTGAAGTTTGCATGCTTCACTATCCTCTCACACCCTTCTGGTAACTGAATCTTGCAATGTAGCAAAGTCTATTAATGGTTTGTCAACATAGTTAATCCTTTTAGTTGTTGTCATTGAGAATTGATCCACTTCAATTTAGGTTGGAGAGATGGTTGAGCCAAGAGAAACAGTTTCAATGAGAATGAAAGTTAGAATGGTCATGTCAAAATTTTGGTGAAGGAATAATGAATGCAAGAAACATGTATGCTATCACAAATTCAAGATGTAAAAATAATTTACTCATGTTTTAACACTATTTCATTACTTTTAAAGCTCCTCTTAACATATTAGTTCAGATAGCTTGGTAAATATAAGAGAAAAATGCTCAATTACCTATTGTTGGGTTACAATAGTTGGTCAACATGAAGTTGGTTCAAATCATGACTCGAGTTGTATGTATCAAGTCCATAAAAGTAGCTGGTGCATTAGTCAGGCCAAAAGACATAATCACAAACTCGTATTGACCATACATAGTTCTAAAGGCGGTATTTGGAATATCTCCTTATCTAATTCTCCACTGATGATATCCTGAACGAAGATCTATCTTGAATAATATTGTAGCCCCACAGAGTTGATCAAAAAAATCTTCTATCCTTGGCAAAAAATACTTATTCTTGATGGTTAACGTGTTAGCTCATGGTAATCAATGCACAATCGCATTGATCCATCCGTCTTCTTTAAAAATAAAACTGGTGCTCCCACAGAGACACACTCGGGCTGATCAAACCCAAATCAAGAGGTTCTTGGAGCTTTATTTTGAGTCCTTTCAACTCTTTGGGAGTCATCAAGTATGTAGCCTTAGATAAAGGTGCAATTCCTAAAATTACCTCAACTTGGAAATCTGTCTAGAAGGAGGCAATCCCGGTAACTCCTCTGGAAATTCATCACGGAACTCACTCACAACACGAACTGAATCAACATTAACTCTTTTAGCATCAATATCCACTACACTTTCTAAGTAACCCCAAGCGCATTCCTCTAACAAACATCTCGCTAGTAACTTTGAAATGACTACAAGTGTTACCTTCCCTTTTGTGCCTCTGACATGGTACTTAGTCCCACACGGACTCTTAAAGTTCACCACTCTTTTATTACAATAAATAGTTGTATAATTTGATGAATGTCAATCCATACTATACTGACATAGTTTTTTCCGCTAGTGTAGAAACACACAACTCATGACTAGCAGTCGAATCAAATAACACAAAAACAGACTGACCAAGAATGATAATGTACATGTCACCACTGTGCTAGATGTCTCAGCCTCAACCTTATTCATAGCAAACACCTTGCCTTGTTTTTGTACATTCTGATTTTGTCTCAATTGCTGACCCTGATTTATACCTCAAGATTCGTTGCAGACGGATAATGAGTTAGGTGGTGGATCTTGCCACTTAGTTGGAGTGGGAGTTGCTGGAGTATCTTTCCATGCCTGAGAGATAGCTAAAAGTGGGGAGACCTTGCAAGGGCCATGTTATTGGATTATAACACGTTTTGTTTTATAAATCGGTTTAAGTTTTCATTGAAGCCTTGATATTCCAAGCAAGTGATGAGCTACTAATGCAGTGGGAGTTGAAGATGATTGATTGTCTCCAAGTGGGACATTGTTAGGATTGTGGAGCCCAAATAAAGGCTATTTAATCATAAAAGTCTAAACCCATTTGACATCCAAAGCTCAATTGGTTAAGCCTTTCTTGTCCCTTAGAGTGAGATTTGTGGTGGGGGAATTTGAATTTAATGATAGTCAAATTTATTAATATAAATAGTGGCTGAAGGCAATTCACCAATTGGTAGAATAAAAAAAATAAGTTGTGGCTGCTACTTCTTGTTTTTACACCTAGGGGTGGTGGCTTTGTACCTCTCATTGAGGGTTGAGAGTTCTCAACATATGGAAATTTTCTTAACGGTCATCAAATGGGTTAATTTGGAGGCTTGTTCTATTGTTAGAGAAAATAGAGAGGGGGCAACCGTTTGGGTAGATTCTCAAAGGTTATGTATAATATTATTCGTCACATTTATGGAACCTTTGATAACCTATCTCCTTTTTAATCATTTAAAAACCAGAATATAGCGGGCATGGATACATTTAAAATTTAGACAATCCAAATTCTAATTACATTTTTCACAATCAGAGAAATTGTAAAAACAAGGAATTGCCCATTTCTTGATGTCAAGTTCAAAGGAGTTTCAGAATTATAAAAGTTTAGAGCCAAAAATCTCTGATGAGCTAATATACAAACGTGCATAAAAAATGAAAGACATAAAGTAAACATTAGTCCAAGGACTATACACTTTCTCTAGTTTATCTCGCCATCATCGTCACCAAGATTAATTAGCACGAGCTCCTCTCCAACGACATCGACCACAATTGATACCTAAATAATTGTAATATCATGAGCTAAAGCCTAGTGAAGATAAACAGAAAATAAAGTAACATTAGACTCCAAACTCATATCCGGATTTGTGTCCAAAAACTTACTTATTCTTTTCTACCAAACCCTTCAAAGGGGTTCACACCAAATATTACAATTTTCCATTTCAAGATCTTCCAAGGGACAAGAACTAGCTCTCGAGCATAACAAAGTACTGTATTTCACTATACAAATCAATCTTATCCCTTTTATATAGCACTCAGGCTATTTTTTCTATAGAAACTTAGGTTATACAAAACATTTCCTTTCTTTTCTCTGTAGTAACTTATGCTACACATAACATTTTCTTTCTTTTCTCTATGGCAACTTATGCTATACATAACATTTCCTTTCTTTTCTCTATGGCAACTTATGCTATACATAACATTTCCTTTCTTTTCTCTATAGAAACTTATGCTATACATAACATTTACATTCCCTTATCTTTAATGATTGGTCCTAACATATTGAAACAAGATAACTTGTAATTAATGTTGATAATGTTAGAACACGCAGTCTCAACATTATTCATTAATATCTCTCAATACATGTAAAGTACACTTGGCCTTTACATTAATATAACCAAAATCATGCTAATATCACTCAGTCTTAACATGCTTCAAACAAGAAAAACATGCAATTAATGTCAATAATACGGGCACACGCAGTCTCAACATTATTCATTAACTGGCTTAGCAAATATAAAGTACACGCAACCTTTACATCAATATAACCATCAACATGCTTATAATGACAGTATTGAAAGCTCATCCAGTCTGTGCATTGTCTCATTATTCCTCCCCAATCATGTAAAGTTCACACAACCTTTTGCATTTCTCATGATACATATATGTAAGCATAAAACGAATAATACTAGACAATGCAAGCACACTCAGTCTGTGCATTGTCTCAAGTGGGAGTAAACGTAAATTTAAACATTCAAATAACCAAAGGAATCATAAACTCTCATTGATGCCTATATCATAAGTTACCTTTCTTTGCATAAAACAAGAAAGTAACAGAGTCTCACAATTCAGAAGTTCTATAAAATTCCATAACTTGCAATTCCATAAGGTCTCATAGCAGGAAATAAAGTCAAGCCCATTGATTTTCAGATAGTCACGTGATAATATGAAAGTCAAGCCCATTACCCTTCAGATAATTACATGACAATATAAAAGTCAAGCCAATCGGCCTTCAGATAATATTAAGTTATTAACTTAACGTAAAAGTCTCATTTCTTTATTTTAATAATCAATCAAAAGTCCATATCCAAATTCCTTATTCACCCTATTATACTTGGAACCTTCAACTTTCGATAATCACTAAGAAACGCCGAATCGAACCTAAACTTTGAACCTCCAAGAGTTAGTCGTTTCTTTCGAAAGATCCATTAGTTCCCCCAACTCAAATTAGAACTAAATCCCAAGCCTAAACAAGTTGGTTCACGTACTTTAATCCTTTCATTTCAAATATAAATCTCAACTTCTGATCATACAAGTCGTTCAACTTGTTTGGTTTCTAAGTTTAAATTTAAATTCTATTTATCCTCACCTCGAATGTTCGCGTAAAAACAAAGTTCCAAAGAATCGTCAAACGATCAATTTCACAAACAATAAATTAATTGAAAACATTTTACAACTGATAACTAAAATGAGAAAAAGTGTGAATCTCGGGTGAATAATGATTTCAGATGAAAAGTGTTTTTGGTGAATAGTGTTTTTGGATAATAGTGTTTTTAAAAATCCTGAGCTCAAAATCGTTAAATTTCTTGATGGAAATACATGGTTTTAACGTAAAAACTCATTTAGAAATAAAAACAATGAAAACCATAGTAAAAATTATGAAAACTCACTTTTTAGGCCTTCTCTTAGAGAACGAGAAAATCCACCAAGCTAGAATGGATAGGTAGCTCTCATCCCGAGCAATCCAAAGCACAACAGAAATTGAGAGAATCCACCGAGAAACAACAAAAACCCAAGAAAATTTCCCCCCCCCCAAATCAAGCTCACGGCCAAGAAGAGAAAGGATAAAGAGTTTCGTCTCAAATTTTTCTTTTTGACTTTTTAAAGAAGATGAGTGAATAGTGTCAAGATATTTTAAGAATTCAGAAATTACGAACTCGACCATCGTTTGCTTTTAAATTCTAAAACAAAACCTGAAGCACTTAACTTTACCAAAAGGTGATTAATAATTATTAATTGGCCCGTTAATAATTATTAATACGCCTCTGATAACTCCATGAAAGTAGAGTTATAATGCCCTTATATTGTTAAAATTTCAAGAGAATAGATGAGTAATGAATAGATTTTAGGCAACTTTAGCTTAATTTTAGGACTTTTTATAATTTATCTTTTATTTCATTGCTTTTTAGTCTTCTTTGTCTTTTTGATGATAAATTGAGCTTAAACATGTTAATATATGCCTTGATTGGTCTAATAGGAGTTTTGGAGCTGATTGGAGAAATTTTAGAGCAAGAAATTGAGGATAAACCAAATGGAACAAAACTGTTTTTGGTACAGATCTAAAGCAGCTCAGCATGCTAGTGCGTGAAGAAATCTTGCCACGGGTTTGAAGCAGTGAACACTGCATCTACCAGCTCATTTAATGAACCCGTTTTTGTCTTTTCTTCTCGAGAACCAGCCTCTATTTTCAGCTCTAAAAACATAGCATCTCATGGTATAAAAGCTTCCACTGATATCTTAGAAGAAGGGGGATGCTTGGGGATTGTTAAGGAGGTTTAGGGGATATTTTAGGGTTCTTAAAAGGTGGCCTTAGAGGCCTTGCCACATCCCTTGGAGAAGAAGACTCGTGAGAAATCCAAGTTTTTTTATCTTCAATTTTCTGGACAAGAAGGAGATCTAACCTAATTGTGAAGGGGGGAAAAGATCCTCCAATCTTGTGGAAGTTTCAACTCATCTTAGCTTCTCTTTTCTTACTTGTATATTCTTAGTTTTAATCATTTAGCATAGATTATATATTATTCAATGAATTGTATTTTGAGATTTATATTTATTGATTTTCTCTTTATTTTATGCATATGAGTAGCTAGAGTAGTATTGGGTTCATGTAAGGTGATGGGGAACAAATCCAAAGAGATTTGATTTTGTTGAATCTTGATGAATGAATGTTTGTGTAGTTACTTTCTTAATCCATACCTCTCCGTAAAACTTCATGACAATGAGTAGGAGAAGATTTCCTTTGCATTGAAAGATGAATTAATGAATGCACTAAAAGAAAACTAACTAATTTATAAGAACTATGTCACTAGATATAGGGTAAAGTTCTTATAAGTTTGAGTTATGATGTTGTATTTGGAACTTTAATTACTAAATCATAGAAATAAGCTTAGGTAGTTGATAGTTAAAGTTTGTGTGTTTTGAAAGAAACCATATCACATTCCATTCACACACATATCCTTATATCCATTTATTCCATCAAATCTCAGGAATCAAAAAGCAATGTTTGCAAGTTTGAGAAGAAAAGTTCCCTTAGTACATCCATGAACCCTCTCAACTAAAAGTAGACCAAACCTTACTTAACTAAGCACTCTAAACTTGTCTTAAAAACAAATATCCTTGTGGGACACGACACTCACTTACCACTCTATTACTTATTAAGCATGTGCACTTGCTTGCCACTCTTCACCACCTAGTTTGATCACCATTTTTACACCAACAAGTCTTTGGCGCCGTTGCAGGGAATAGTTCATTTTAAGCGTGTTTAGTTAGTTTAGTTGAATATTTCTTAGTTAGTTTATAGTTTATATTATTTAGCGCTAGTTTATTTTTTGTTTGTAGCTTAGATTACTTAGTATTAAATTACTGTCTTTCTTTTTTCTTTTTTAGTTCTTGATAATGTCTTTTTATCCTTTTAAATCTTATCACTATGGTTACAATGAGTGTAATGAGGTGTTGATGCTTTTACAGGAACCACATATAATGGAGCATTCAAAACTGTAGATAATTCAAGCTACAATAACTATCAATGGTTGCCAAATCAAGAGAATCGAAGAGGATGGGAACCCGCTAGTCATGTTGTGGGATCTAATGTCTTCTTCCACCAAGAGGCACCATTGATTAGTCAAAACATGAATATGAGTTTTGGAGAATGTCTTCAACATAACAATAAAAATTTCAACATGAGTTTCACTCCTTTTTCAAACTCACCCAACCAAGAGTGGGGACAACAATATGATTGTTCCTAGAACAATCAAGGAGATAATCAAGGAATGAACTTTGTAAGCTTGAGCCAAGAAGGTACACAAGTTAATTTTGAAGGAGAAAAGCCTTCAATAAGGGGAAATTGGCCAATGGCGGAGCAAGTAGAGTATGAACAACCTCATATGAATCAACCTTGGCAACAAGAAAATGAAGATGAGTCTCTTAGTACTCTAGAGAGATTCATGAGAGAGTATGTTGTAAGAAATGATGAACATATGAAAAGATTGGAGAATCATGTTAGTCTCCTTGCTAAAGCCATCAACACAAGGTTAGAAGAGTTCATTCCAAACAAATGTGAAAATGCTCCGGAAGGTGAGGAAGAAAAAACTTGTGCTCTCTTTGTCCCAAAAACTGAACAAGTATTGGAGCTTTATGAATTAGATATTGAGAGTACAAGTGAATTATTTGTTGACCAAGAGTTGGATGAAGAGATGAGAAAAATGAAAGAGGAAGAGGAAAGTGCACATTCCACAACTTTAGAGGAGAAAAGTTCTTCCATTCTTATTGCTATGGAACCAAAACTTGAAGGTTTTCTGATTCAAGTAGTTGATTTCATATTTCCAAAAGAGTTTTCACCTTTTAATTTTGAGGAAGATGAGGAAGAGAAAGTGCACAAGAGTTTTAATGAGTACATGTTGAATAAGCCAAAAAGAAGACTTTTGGAGAATGAACTTTCAAGAAAAAGGTCTCTTCCTCTCAAATCAAAGAAGAAAAAGAGAAAAAGAATGAAGATGGGCAAAGCTAGAGGAGTTGCTCAAGTTGGTGTTCAAAGCACCATGTATTTCCAGGTGTAGTGAGAAGGTTGAGGTACAATAACATGAAGGAAGAAGCTAAAAAATTCTAAATTCCTGAATGTTTAAGTTAGGAGTGGTTTATTAACTTTAAGTAATTTAGCTTAGATTTGCTTTTTTTAGTTCATACTTTTCTTTTTACCTTGAAATTTTTAATCGTTTCTTTAATTTTGTAGTTTTAGATAGGTTAGCTTGGAGGCTTTTGAGGAGAAAATGAAAAGGAGCAAGGACATTGGAGTGTAGAAAAGAAAAGTTCATGTAGCGAAAAATTTTGTGCTGCATCATGCAACGTTTTCAGGGAGTCTTCTAATCCTTTATTTGTGAAACTTTTCGCTTGTTGGCTAATTCTTAGGCACACCTATTGTTTCTAATATCGTTTTTTGCAATAGTTGTGTTGTTAAATTAACCACCTTGTTGATAATTGAATACTCCTTACTTAATACTATTTCTGCTGCTATGCTCATAATTGAATATCTGATTATTCTGAATCTCTATCCTTTGTTGCTATTGATGAAAAAATCTCCAAATTTGTATTGTAGCCTTGATTTATCTCTTCTTGTTTTATTTTTCTTGTTTATTTCATTCTCTGAGTTGTGGGAGCACAATTCATCTCTAAGTTTAGGGGTGAGTTTATTGTTCTATTTGTACAACCTTTCTTCTTCTTTGTTTTACCCTTTTATCTTTAGGCTACATGTATAGTTTGAGTCTTTTTAGCTTTGTTAGTTGAAGTCTTTTTAGATTTGTAAAAAAAATGTAGTAAAAGTTAAAAGTGCCTTAGTCGGTCGGTTGGTTAAAAGGATTCTAGATGATAATATTGACTTTTTCAATGTTCTTAGAGTTGGTTTTGACATAAGCTAAGGGCACTTTGAGACTTGGAATCTTCCACACTTCCTCGACTTTAGAAGTCCTTAAGCAAACTCAATCAACCATCATGGAAACTTGAGAGCTACTTAGCAAATATTTCCTTCGTTAGTGAACCAAAAGCAAAAATCTTTCTTTGAAACCCTTGTTTAAAGCCAAAGTGAATAAAAAGAAATAAGTTTGGGGGTGGTATAGCCACCCATCCTTTTGAAAAGTAAAATATTTCCAATTCTCTTAGAAAATCAAAACTTTGAGCCCAAAATGAACATAGTGCACCCAAAAAAAATCGGAAAAATGGGTTGAGAAAAAATAACACTCCTCTTCTACAGGAATAGGGCAAGTCTCTAAGTGAAGGTGACTGGGAAGTCACATCATTTAGTTGCTTCTAACAAAAAAATGTACCAAAAGCAATAAAGCTCTTACTATTGTAAAGTGAAAGATAAGCTTTTTGTGTTTGGGGAACCGAAGAAAGGAATGTGAGTTGAGAAAGTTTAAACTTAAGAAAAAGAACTCTAGGATAATTTCCATGTTTGTTGGTTGAGAGTTGAAAAGAGAGACTCAAGTTGAGATGCACACGCACACTTTGAGATCCTAATACCCTTTGTGTGCTTGGATAACTCTAAATCTATTTTGGGAGTTTGATTAAGTCTATGATAGGAGATCCTTAGCAAAACCAACCAAGAGTCTTGTATAGTTGAGTCTTTTCACCGTATTTACTATTTGAGGAGCATTACTCGAGGATGAGCAACGATTCAAGTTTGGGGGTATGATAACTCCATGAAAGTAGAGTTATAATTTGCCCTTATCTTGTTAAAATTTCAAGAGAAAAGATGAGTAATGAATAGATTTAGTCAACTTTAGCTTAGTTTTAGGACTTTTTATAATTTATCTTTTATTTCATTGCTTTTTAGTCTTATTTGTCTTTTTGATGATAAATTGAGCTTACAAATATTAATATATGCCTTGATAGGTCTAATAGGAGTTTTGGAGCTGATTGGAGAAGTTTTGGAGCAAGAAATTTAGGATAAACCAAATGGAACAAAGCTGTTTTTAGTACAGGTCTGAAGAAGCTCAGCATACCAGTGCATGAAGAAATCTTGCCCCGGGTCTGAAGCAGTGAACAATGCATCTACCAGCACATTTAATGAACCCGTTTTTGTCTTTTCTTCCCGAGAACCAGCCTCTGTTTTCAGCGTTTTTCAGCCCTAAAAACAGAGCATCTCATGGTATAAAACCTTTCATTGATGTCTTAGAAGAGGGGGGATGCTTGGGGATTGTTAAGGAGGTTTAGGGGATATTTTAGGGTGGCCTTAGAGGCTTTGCCACATCCCTCGGAGAAGAATACTCGTGAGAAATCCAAGTTTTTTATCTTCAATTTTCTGGACAAGAAGGTGATTTAAGCTGATTGTGAAGGGGGAAAAGCTCCTCCAACCTTGGAGAAGTTTCAACTCATATTAGCTTCTCTTTTCTTACTTGTATTAGCATAGTTTTAATCATTTATCATAGATTTTATATTATTGTGTGAATTATATTTTGGGATTTATATTTACTGATTTTCTCTTTATTTTTATGCATATGAGTAGCTAGAGTAATATTGGGTTCATGTAAGGTGATGGGGAACAAATGCTAAGAGACTTGATTTTTTTGAATCTTGATGAATGAATGTTTGTGTAGTTAATTTCTTAATCCATATCTCTCTGTAAAACTTCATGACAATGAGTAGGAGAAGATTTCCTTTGGATTGAAAAATGAATTAAGGGATACTCTAAAAGAAAGTTAACTAATTTATAAGAACTATGTCACTAGATATAGGGTAAAGTTCTTATAAGTTTGAGCTATGATGTTGTATTTGGAACTTTTAATTACTAAATCGTAGAAATAAGCTTAGGTAGTTGATAGTTAAAGTTTGTGAGTTTTGAAAGAAACTATGTCGTATTCCATTCACACATATAACCTTATATCCATTTATTCCATCAAATCTTAGGAATCAAAAAGCAAAGTTTGCAACTTTGAGAAGAAAAGTTCCCTTAGCCCATGCATGAACCCTCTAAACTAAAAGTAGACCAAACCTTACTTAACTAAGCACTCCAAACTTGTCTTAAAAACCTTGTGGGACACGACACTCACTTACCACTCTATTACTTGTTGACCATGTGCACTTGCATGCCACCCTTCACCACCTAGTTTGATCACCGTTTTCACACAAACAGCCCCAAACTAATTTAAGCTAATAAAGAAAATAAAAAGATTTACGAATGAAATAAACTTGTAAACTCTAAGTTATAAATTTAAATTAGATTAATTACCCAAAATTAAATTAAGTTCTTTAAATAAAATAAATAATAAATAAATAAAAATTCCTTGTAAAATAAAGGGACGTTAGAGTCTACCCTCCTTAAATGACTTTTTCGTCCCAGAAAAGTGCACTCACTAAGTGAACATGTGAGGGTACTTAGACTGCATCTCATCCTCACTTTCCCACATGGCCAGTTGTGATACTTGGTTTCTCCACAAAACCTTAACAAGTGGATCGTTTTATTTCTCAACACTTTATGTTCGAATACTAGGATTCCAACCGGTGTCTCCTCAGAAGACAAAATAGCATCCAAAACCACAGACTCATAGTCAAACAAGTGAGACGGATCCACCGTGTATTTTTCGAAGCATTGATACATGGAAAAAGTTATGAACAGCCGATAACGAATGTGGTAAAACCAAACAAGCTATCGCTCCAACTCGATTGAGTATTTCGATAGGGCCAATATATCTAGGGCTCAACTGATC
The DNA here is from genome assembly GCA_028015215.1 of Gynostemma pentaphyllum. Taxonomy (NCBI): domain Eukaryota; kingdom Viridiplantae; phylum Streptophyta; class Magnoliopsida; order Cucurbitales; family Cucurbitaceae; genus Gynostemma; species Gynostemma pentaphyllum. Next base: position 15,564,725 of record CM051352.1, read on the forward strand.
CTTCTTCTTAAATCTCATAACACCCTTCATAGGTGCCACTTTTAAGAATACATGGTCCCCCACTGTAAACTCAAATGGACTACGCCGCTTATCGACATAACTTTTCTGTCGACTTAGGAAACCCTCAACCTCTCTCTAATCAAAGAAATCGACTCGCTAGTTATCTGCAACAATTTGGGTCCCAAAAGTCTCCTCTCTCAAACTTTATCCTAATGAGCGGGAGAACGACACTTTCTACCATTAAGTACCTTAAACGGTGCCATCTCGATAATAGTCTGATAACTGTTATTATAAGCAAACTCTACCAAGTACAATTAAGAGTCCCAACTGCCACCAAGACCAAGAACATAAGCTCTCAACATATCTTTCAAAATCTTTTAACCCTCTTGGTCTAACCATTAGTCTGAGGGTGAAAGGCTATGCTAAAATCCAGGCCAGTACCCATGACGGTATGTAAACTCTGCCAAAACTTAATGACAAAACGAACGTCTCGATCTGATACAATCCTCATCGCTACACTATGTAACTAACAATCTTTCGTAGGTACAAAGTCTTAACTGGGTAGGTGATCCTCACAAGAATAAAGTGTGCGGTCTTCGTCAAACTGTCTAGAATCACCCAAATGGTATCGTAACCTTTCCTCAGCAAACCACTGATAAAATCTATGGAAATCTCCTCACATTCCCATTCTGGAAATTTCAAAGGTTAAGATAACCCAGTAGACTCTTCCTCAAGGCCTTGGCTAGTTGACAAATCAAGAATCGACTCACATACTTTGCAATCCCATATTCCATCCTAGGCCACCAATAATGATGTCTCAAGTCCCTTTACATCTTTATAATACCTAGATGAACATAAAAGATAGAAATGTGAGCCTCCTCCAATAGTTCTTTTCAAAAAAGTTAATCCCGAAGGCACACAAAGCCTCTTAAAATTTTTCAATGCACTATCTATAGAAAAGATAGATTGACTAGGCATGTCTGACTCTTCCTCTCGAAAACGAGCATGTAAGTCTTAGAAAACTGCAAATCTCAGGCACACTAGTCCATCTAGGCCAACTACTAACTGCCTCAATCTTAGAGGGATCAACATGTACTTCTCTACTCGATACTACATGGCCTAAAAATGCCACTTCTTTCAATCAAAACTCATACTTTGAGAACTTTGCATACAATTTTGATTTCGTAACATTGTCAAGACCTTCTTCAAATGCATATCATGCATCTCCTCAGTCTTAGAATAAATCAAAATGTCATCAATAAACAGAATCACAAAAGAATTAATGAACCCTTGAACACAGTATGCATAAGGTTCATAAAAGTTGTAGGCGCGTTGGTCAAACTAAAGGACATAACCACAAACTCATAATGTTTATAACGCATCCTGAAAGTAATCTGGGGAATTTCGCCATTCGAATCCTCAACTAATGCTAATCGGATCTCAAATCTATCTTCGAAAAGATAGTGTTTCCCTTCAACTGATCAAACAAGTCCTCTATCATGGACAAAGGATACTTGTTTTTCACTGTAGCTTGATTCAACTCTCGATAATCAATGCATAGTCTCATTGAACAGTCTTTGTTTTTCACAAACAACAAGCTGTTCCCCACGGGGACGTACTAGGGTGAATAAACCCTAAGTGTAAGAGCTCCTGCAACTGGCTCTTAAGCTCATTAAACTCAGCCGGTACCATACGATAATGTGCCTTGGACAATAGAACTGTCCCAGGAACAACCTCATTCTGGAAGTCTAACTCACTCACCGACGGTAAACCGGGTAACTCACCAGGGAAATTATCAATGAAATTCCTCACAACAAGCACATAATTCAAGCGAGTCTCTGGTACAGACGTATCAATGACACTAGCTATATAACCCCAAGCTCCATCACTCAGATGCGCTTTAGCTTTTAACATAGATATCAATGTGGGTTCTACTCGGCCACTAAACCCATGAAAAAGTAAATTGGTCCCAAATGGACCCATAAAATCAATAACTTTCTTAGTACAAACGATAATGGCATGATTGGCTGATAGCGAATCTATACCTAATGCCACATCAAAAAAAGACATATACATCACAATCAAAGTAGCATGTGAACAACTACCCAGAATACACAGGTCAACATTACTATTCACACTATCAACAATAATAAATTTCCCCACTAGGATGGAAACACACATCTAAAAACCTAATGGTCCAGACTCAAGATCATCAGACTCAATAAACTAAGATGAAATAAAAGAGTGGCTTGCTCTAAAATCAAACAGAACGAAAGTAAAATGGCCCAAAACTGATAAAAAACCAGTCACTACCATACCTGCAGCCTCAACATCCTTTCTATTAATAAATACACAAGCATGATGTTGAGTAAGTGGAGGAGGTAACAACAAGAAATCTGTACCGTTGAGCCTGTCTACCCTGATCTCTACCTCTGTCCTGACCTCTAATCCTGAGGAGCATACTAAGTTAGTGGTGCTTGCTGTAGCTTTTTCAGACTATTCTGACCCTTGTTACTACATTAAGGTGGCTGTGTCTGATAAAAGTGATGTGATTACCAGCTTGACCGTAAGTATAGCATTTCAGTGGAAGGGTGCATCTCCCAGAATGATATCTTACACAACTATGGCAGTAAGGGTGAACCGGTCCATATTGAGCTCCACCTCGAATATGCTGCTATTACTATTACCTCTGTTGTGGCGGTATCCCTCAATTAGCATGGTCGTCATTTGCCTTCATCTTTCGAGGGGAAGTCTGTCCCATAGTAGCTAGTTTTCCCTTCTTCTCATAAGATGCCAAATCCAAGGAAAGAGCAACTATATAGCCTCTTCACTCAAATCTTGAATGTCACAACTTCATAGATCGTTTCTTTTCTTACAAAACAAAACTAGTGTCTCTCAAGCACCTTTGTTCAATAATATTCTAACCTTCCAACATAGGATTCACCTTAGAGTTTATCTTGAAAAGACTCATTAGGTTCAAACTACGACCTACAGATTTCTCAAAGTTCACCGTCCCAATTAGATGGTCAAACACAATATGATTTGAAGTTCCCCAAACCATCACATCGCCTTATAAAAGTCACTGATACCACGGTCTGACAACATTCCCTCTAGATCTCAATCAAGTACAAATACTCAACCTTAGTGTTTGTTAACCATGAAAATTTACCAAATGTGGATCTCGATAACTTAACCTCGAGTATTTCAAAATCAACTTGGTACATTATAGTGTAATAGTAAACAGATTAGGCCATTAACCAATTAACAGTCATTAATGGTTCTCGTTGAGACCCATCACAAAATATTCTAACTTCCTCATTTGAGTGGCAACACACTTTCAATTAACACAATACTATCACAATGATTTACAGCTTACCATAATCCAACTTTCTGAATTCAAACTAGGAACTTGTTCTTTGAATTGAAACTAGGTTACTAGACTCGAGCTAGACCGATTACTTTTCAACAATTACTCATCTCAAACAGGTGTTTCATCTCTTAATACTGAGCTCCAGACAATCATGTCCTTTTTTGACAAATAAAACGTTAATAACACATTCACTAACGCCACTACTTAGAAATTGTGTGGCAATCAAACTTTAATCAAATGTTAAGGATAATATAAGCAATCTCTCGGAGTATCTCGTCATTTTTACACTGACATTACGTCAGTATGCTAAACGAGGTGCTGAACCTCCAAAACTACACCGGTCATTCACATTCTTACCACCCCTACCAAGATCTCAGCCTGAAGTTAAATGAACATCACCACATAATGGTTTTACAAGGAGGTGAAATATCACAATTACAGATAACATTTAACAACCTTTTCATAAAATTTCCCACTACTAAGAAGATAAAGCTTAAGAACAAAAGTTCTAAGCATACCTTGTGCCGCTGATCTCAGACAATGATTAGAGAGTGGACATAAAGCAAAACATGAAAAACAAACATGCGTCACATGTAGTCTACAAAACCATAAGGCTCTAATACCAACTATGATAACCCAACTCCTTTTTAATAATTAAAAAACTAGAATGCAGTGGAAGTCTTAGTATTTAAAAAAACTGACATGGATACGTTTAAAATTTAGACTATCCAAAACTTGTTTACATTTTTTATAATCAGAGAAATTGTAAAGACGAGAAAATGCCTATTTCCATAAGTTAAGTTCAAAGGAGCTTCAGAATTATAAAAGTTTAAAACCAAAAAGCTCTCATGAGCTTATATACAAACATGCATCAAAAAATGAAAGAAATAAAGTAAACATTAGTCCAAGGACTATACACTTTCTCTAGTCCATCTCGCCATCATCGTCACCAAGATCAATTAGCACCAACTTTTCTCCCACGACCTCGACCACGGTCGATACCTGAAAAATTGTAATATCATGAGCTAAAGCCTAGTGAAGATAAACGGAAAATAAAGTAACATCATACTCCAAACCCGTATCAGGATTTGTGTCCAAAAACTTACTTACTCTTTGCTACCCAACCATTCAAAGGGGTTCACAACAAATATTACAATTTCCCATTTCAAAATCTTCCAAAGGGACAAGAACTAGTTCTTGAGCATAACAAAGTAGTATAAAGATCAATCTTATCCCTTTCTATATAACACTTGGGCTATTTTCTCTATGGCAACTTAGGCTATACATAACATAACCTTTCCTTTATTTTCTCTATAGCGACTTATGCTATACATAACATTTCTTTTCTTTTATCTATAGCAACTTATGCTATACATAACATTTTCTTTCTTTTATCTATAGCAACTTATGCTATACATAACATTTACATTCCTTTATCTTTGATGGTTAATCCTAAGCTTACTCGGTCTTAACATATTCAAACATGATAACTCATGATTAATATTGATAATGTTAGCACAGAAAGTCTCAACATTATTCATTATCATCGTTCAATACATGTAAAGTACACTCGGTCTTTACATTAATATAACTAAAATCATGTTAAGCTCACTCGGTCTTAACATGCTTCAAATAAGAAAAACATGCAATTAATGTCAATAATGCTAGCACACGCAGTCTCAACATTATTCATTAACTCGCTTAAAAAATGTAAAGTACACGCAACCTTTACATCAATATAAAAATCAACATGCTTAGAATGACATTATTAAAAGCTCACGCAGTCTAACAATAACTCATTATCTCGCTTTCCAAAACAAAGTACATGAAGTCTTTTCAATAATATCTTCCCACCTCTTGTGAATAATAACAGATAATAAAAACTCACGCAGTCTAACCATTACCTCATTATCTCACTCACCAAAAGCAAGGTACACTCAGCCCTTGCATTATCTCATATATGTATCATAGTAATTATGGATAATACTAGATGATGTGAGCACGTGCAGTCCCAACATTATCACATTATCCATCCCCTCAATCATGCAAAGTTCACATAGCCTTTTTCATTCCTCATGATACATATATGTAAGTATAAAACGAATAATACCAGATAATGCAAGCACACTCAGTCTGTGCATTGTCTCATTATTCCTCCCAAATACGATTATGCAAAATAAACATCAAGGTCTCAAGTGGGAGTAAACGTAAATTTAACCATTCAAATAACCAAAGGAATCATAAACTATTATTGATGCCTTAATCATTAGTTACCTTTCTTTGCAAAAGACAGAATGATATGAATCATGGAACGTCACAAATAGCTCAAGGATCAATCTCAAGATCAGAGTTCAAGACAAACATTGAACATCCATTTACAAGCCTACTTGAACAAAGTCAAGACAAGCTTAGAAGATCTGAGCATTGAGGCTATGGAAGAGGACTTGATGAACTTTAATCTATGGCAAATGCATTATGAAGAAGAGTATTGAAGACTTATTCAATCAGAATTGAAGATAAGAGCTAATTAGGAAAGTTGCATCACTTTTGCAAACTTTCCTTATTTGGATCACTTTCCATATTTATTCCCAAACTTTCCATATATGATGTCCACGAATTTGTGATGTCTTTGGACATGTTTTAGGCCTTTATTTCAGAGTTTTAATGCTTAGAATAGTTTAGGAATGATATAATATCGTCTAGGGTAAAACTTTCCTAAAATGCACCCAATGCACTTAAGGAAAGATTTGGCAGATTTTGTGCCTCATTGTAATCTGAATTTCCTTGTTGTTTTTTGGGTTTCTTTGGCTATTTAAAGACTCATTTGTAACCCTAAATACTAAGAATTAATATGATAGAAAATAGCTTTGTTTTGCTTATTGCTTGGTTGATTTTACCTTGCATTTTGTAGTCTTGTTCTAGGTTGCATGTTTTAGAAACATTCAAACATAACTTGATCTATTGTGTTTGTGGATTGTTTCGATCTTGATATAAGAAAAAGTTCTCTTATTTTAAGGTATTAGATCATTGGAATAATCTTCTTCTTCTTTATTTCCAAGGGTTTTACCTTATTGTTCATTGGGGTTTTAGGATTTGCATTTAGGGGTTCTTTGTGTTTCAAAGGGTTTCTATTTCAATTTTCTAGGGTTCCATATCATTTGGAATCAGAACTTAGGCTCAAGAGAAGATTTCTATCTTACTTGCTTTCTTGTTATTTCAATTTTATTCTTGTTTTTAGTTCATCCGAAAACCAGAAAACACATAAAAACAAAAAAAAAAAAACTATTCCAGAATTTCCTTATTTGTTTTTGCCTACGGTTTTTAAATTTTTTCATATAGTTCCCCTTTGATTCTCAGAAAATCACCAACTACAAAAGTCTTTATCTTTCTATCTAGTTTATTTTTTATTCAGAAAAGTTTGTCAAAAAAAAAGTGGAAGATTGAGAAAAAAATAGATCTTCGCAGACTGTCTGATTGTACAGAAATTGAAAAAAAAAAGTGTTCTTGCTTAATTTGTTGATATTTCTAGAAAAAGTGGTTTGAGTTCTTATGGTTCTTGAATAGTTCATCTTAAACTCATCATTTATACATCTTGTATCCGAAATTATCAAGTTGAATGAGCCAAATTTGTTTGTTTCCTAAAAAGATAGAACTTACCATAAATAGCCAAAACTGTTTTTGGAAAGTTTCAAATTTACCCATATTTGAATATATGCATCTTTTGCTTTAGGAAAGTATTATTTTCTGATCCAAAGTGCTTTAGGAAAGTCTAATTTCAAAATTTTCTCTTTAAGGAAAGTTTATTCTTGCTTATTTTCTAGTTATTCTTTCCTATTTACAAAAATACACCATTTGAAAAATCTGTCCTTTTATTTCTCTAGCCACCCAAGCTGATTGTTTCTTATTTCTTTATTGATACTTTTTACAAATATCATTAGTATCTTAGTTGTTTGATAGTTGCTAAAGTGTGCTAATAGTTCAAGGTTACATTTAGGCCCTAAAATTTGTTTTTGAGTGCAAACACGAGAGAACGAACATCATCGAGTGTAAACACTTAGGGAGTGATTGAGAGGTCCTATTTTATTACTAACTTGTTTACTTGCAACAATGTATGATGAAATTGATCAAAGGAGGAGTAATAGATGTCGAGAGAGAGAACATACTCGGAGGGAAAATAGAGGTGTTTATCATGAAGGGATGGAGCATAGAAGCATAAGAGGTGATAAGCTCAAGTTACCTACTTTTCAAGGAAGATCAAATCCAGAGGTTTACTTGATATGGGAAAGAGAGGTGGAGCTTTGTTTTGAAGAACATCCATTTAGTGATTCAAAGAAGGTACAACTTATAACCACTCAATTTTGTGATTATGCACTAACATGGTGGAAACAATTAGTGAACGATAGGAAAAGAAGAACTTTGGAGGATCCAATTGAAACTTGGTGTGAACTCAAATACATCATGAGGAAACGATTTGTACCAAGCCGATTTCAAAGAGAACTTGAGGAAACGTTCGAAGATCTTACACAAGGAAATATGAGCGTTTGTGAGTACTACAATGAGTTTAAATATCTCATGGCTAGGGCTAATATTGAGGAAGATGAAGAGATGACTATGGCATGGTTCTTAGATGGATTAAACTATGAGATTGCTGGCAAGTTAATGGGTATACATATGTGGAGTTGGATGAAATGGTTCACTATGCCACCAAGGTAGAAAAGAAACTCAAAAGAAGAGTGGATACACGGTATGCTTCTAAACCTATTTCCAATACTACTTCTTATCAAATTGGTCAAAATGGAACATTAATGGGTGAGAATGGGTCTACCTATGGCTTGATTGAGGAAAATACAAGATTAGAAGAGCTTAAAATTATTAGAATGGAGTCTTTGAAAGCGGATGAGCTTTATAAAGCTAGCATGAAGGAGATTAGAGAGTAAATTCTAAAGTCAATGTGTGCTTATAAAGAAGGCATAAAAGTTCCAAATAAAGTGAATGAGCAAAAGCCAATCATTGACCTTGTTCCAAAAGTTTGTACTAATGTTTGTGTGGAAGAAACTTGTGAGTTACAAAAGTGTTATACATTTGAAAAAAATGAAAATTGTGACAAAGAGAGTGAGCCAAAAGAAAGAGAGATCAGTGCAAAACAAAGAGAGATGAGTGATAAAAAAGACTCGAGTGAGTTAAAAGAAAGAGAGATGAGTCGAAAAGAAAGAGAGTTTGATTCAAAAGAAAAAGAGTTTGATTCAAAAGAAAAAGAGTTTGAAAAGAACGAGTGTCATGAGAGTGAAAAGAAAAAGTATTTTGAGATTAGAAAGTTTGAGGCAATTGAGTGTAGTGAGCAAAAAGAGAGTCAACTGGAGAGTGAGAGCTTGAAAGTTAGATCAAGTGAGGCTAGGAATGAAATCTACCAACCTACATTTGTACTTTTGTACAAAGAGGTTTGTTTTACACTTAACCCATCTTTGCCTAGTATATTTGTTGAGTTTTTGCAGGAATTCAAAAGGTTGTTCCCTAATGAGATGCCTAGTAATTTGTCATCAATGAAAGGCATAAAACATCATGAAGACAACATTCAAGGGGCTGCCATACTCAATAAACCACCATATCACATGATTCAATGCATGGAAAATCGGGTAAACACATCCATGGTAAAGTACCCTAACCCTATTTTTGATGAAATGCATATTAATTGTTTGCTTGCTAAAATTGGTATCAATTCTGAATTTTTACAACATGAAATGAATTTCATTGATAATAATACATCTTGTGCTAAGACTAACTTGCTTGATAATTCCCAAATTGAAAGAGTTGATTTATTTACTAATTTTGGTGATGTGCTTAATGATTCACATGATTATTGTTTGATTGATAAAATGATTTTGCATGATTATCACTCACTCAAAAAGAATGTTCGATTTGTTTCTTACAAGTCTAAGGATGATTGTAGTATTGGATCTTTGTTAGTGTTACCATATTATAAGAAGATTTATGAGATTGACTATGGTCCATGCATCTCTAAGTCTTCCTTGCTATTTCAAGTAACTAACAATCTTGTGAGCTTTTATGATGTTTATCCTAAGATAGGTCATTTCAATAAAGTACAAAATCTAGATAAGACAATGGACACACAATTGCTAAGAAAAGAGAAGATATCAAGGAAGATAATGGTTTTTGACCCGGGAGGTGTTAACTTGAAAGGAGAAGGAAGGATACCCATGTTGCTGTTCTTGTTGAAAATAGATGATACACGAGGTACGTATGCTTTAGGTGCTTTTATTTATGTTATTAACTTAAGTTTTTGCGATGTAGGTAATGTTTTAGATTCGAGGACGAATCCTTTTCAAGAGGGAGGGGATGATATGAATCATGGAACGTCACAAATAGCTCAAGGATCAATCTCAAGATCAGAGTTCAAGACAAACATTGAACATCCATTTACAAGCCTACTTGAGCAAAGTCAAGACAAGCTTAGAAGATCTGAGCATGGAGGCTATGGAAGAGGACTTGATGAACTTTAATCTATGGCAAATGCATTATGAAGAAGAGTATTGAAGACTTATTTAATCAGAATTGAAGATACACTATAAGAAATTTGGCCTTAGGTGACGCTTTGAATTTAAATAGGTGACCTGTGGTAAAAAACGGAGGAATTAATAAGATAGTTTCCGTCACCTTAAGTTGGAAATAAATAGTGGCTTTGTCCTGATATTTTTTTAAACACGATTAGAATCCCTTTTCCCCTCACGCTCTCTCTTTCTCTCGCTTTTGCTCTCGGTGTTCTTCGATTGTTCCCGAATCCCTCATCCAAAACGCCTTGCAAATTTGAAAATCCACTATTGATCACCCTCATCCAATTTGAATCGATCTGTTTCTAAATCTTAAATCTTATCAATGTCAATTTGGATATCATTCAATTGAACAAAGCCCTAAAATTGAAGCGACCTACCTTCTTTTTCTTCGAAAGGTCTAATAATGGCAGATCTCGATCCTCAGACGAAACCCTCATCTCTCTCTACCTCTCGATCCTCAGACGAAATCCTCAGATTTCACTTTCAATCTCAGAAGAAACCCTCAGCTCTCGCTCTCGATATCAGACGAAACCCTCATCTCCCTCTCTCTCGCTCTTGATCTCACTCTCGCTCTCGATCCTCAGACGAAACCCTCAGCTCTCGCTCTCGATCTAAAACGAAACCTCATCTATCTCTCTCTCGCTCTTGATCTCAGACCAAATCAGTCATCAAGCCCTTTGATTCTTAGTCTTTCGAAGTCTCAGTTCATCATCAGAAAAAAATAAGATGAAAATCATACGATATCGAAGTCTCAGTCTTCATCCCTCATTTATGTGACTTCATTTCACTTCAATTTCATCAAGGTATCTCTCCATTGAATTCAATCTATCTCTATTTGATTTTTCTCATCCAAACACTCATCCACAACTTTGTGAGAGCAATTTGGGATCATGTTCAGGTAAGAAATCCATTTTGTTGTTGTTAGATTTGGTTATCTATATTGATTTAGGCTTATTGGTAAAATCATGATCCAAGTTTTAGTATTATGATTAGTGGATCTTCCCGGGCTTCTTTTTTCACCACTTACACACTTCTTGTGTTTTTATGGGCAGAAGTATACCACAAGTTGATTTTTTTAATGTTTTTTTCTCTATATTCTTGTTTTACAGTAATCGAAACCGTCTTCTTTTGTTTAGTTAGATTTATCAATACATTTTTGGTCTCATGGGTTTATAACTTATAATATTTCTAATTGTAATATTTTCCATTTGGCAGTGATTATAGAAGAAATAGCTAATTTTGTAGCTTATGCATTTGCACCAGCTATTTTGGTCACCCCCTAGGTGCACTCAGTGTAATTATCAGGCAAGATAACTGCCTTTATTTTTTTTATTGTTGTTATCTCATTTTGACTCTATCTATATTTTAACCTTCTGGTGCCATGCACATGTTGCAGTGCTACTCTTACTCTTATAATATTAAGGGAGAGGTTACATATTTTTGGTATCCTTGGTTGTGTTTTATGTGTTGTGGGTTCAACAACATCTGTCTCTAAAGTATGGGATCTTGCGACAGAACCGGGTATATTTCTGAATCCATTACCTTTACCGTCTGTAATTTTTTAGTATTTGGGTGAATATTCAACACCTTTAAGAATTTCTTTCATAATTTAACACTTTTTTTTTTGGTCATATATATAGTTTTACTGTTGTTTCACGTCATTTTGACATTGTACTATGGACTAAAATTGTTAGAATGTCGTGTTAATTTTTTTTTGACATAATTTAACATACTTTTTGTTGTTGATCAGCGGTTTTAACAATCAAATGAGAAGTTGGAGCACAGAAGAGGGGAAATGAAAGCGGATTTAGTGCGTTGGTTATTGGAATTTTCACAAGAGTGATGATTGAAGTTCTTTTAGTAATTCTTGTTTTATTTGTCTAAGTATAATGTAATTTAATTTTTGTTTTAAAATATTGTAACTTATGTAGGCGGTTAGTGATATTTTAACTTTTATTGTAATATTTAGTTAAATTTGATAGGTGTAATAAATGGCATTATTTGAGAATCAATTAATTAAAAAAAATATTTTTTTTCTCAAATTTTAGACAAAAGGTGACGGTTTTTCCCCGTCACCTTTTCTAAAAGGAGACGGTATTTTATGACCGTCACCTATTCCAGCGTAACCTATTTAAAAAGGTGACAGGTAAAAAACGTCACCTTTTTGAATAGGTGACGGGTAAAAAAGGTCACCTATTTCAATAGGTGACGGGTAAAAAACGTCACCTATTCAAATAGGTGACGGGTAAAAACCGTCACCTGTTCAAAAAGGTGACGATTTTTTTGCCCGTCACCTACTTAAATAGGTGACACTGCCATAGGTGACGGTCAAGAAACCGTCACCTATTCGAATAGGTGACGCCAAAAAAACGTCACCTATTCCCAAAATTCTTATAGTGATAAGAGCTAATTAGGAAAGTTGCATCACTTTTGCAAACTTTCCTTATTTGGATCACTTTCCATATTTATTCCCAAACTTTCCATATATGATGTCCACGAATTTGTGATGTATTTGGACATGTTTTAGGCCTTTATTTATCAGTTTTAATGCTTATAATAGTTTAGGAATGATATAATACCTTCTAGGGCAAAACTTTCCTAAAATGCACCAAATGCACTTAAGGAAAGATTTGGCAGATTTTGTGCCTCCTTGTAATCCGAATTTCCTTGTTGTTTTTTGGGTTTCATTGGCTATTTAAAGCCTCATTTGTAACCCTAAATACTAAGACTTAATATGATAGAAAATAGCTTTGTTTTGCTTATTGCTTGGTTGATTTTACCTTGCATTTTGTAGCCTTGTTCTAGGTTGCATGTTTTAGAAACATTCAAACATAACTTGATCTATTGTGTTTGTGGATTGTTTCGATCTTGATATAAGAACAAGTTCTCTTATTTTAAGGTATTAGATCATTGGAATAATCTTCTTCTTCTTTGTTTCCAAGGGTTTTACCTTATTGTTCATTGGGGTTTTAGGATTTGCATCTAGGGGTTCTTTGTGTTTCAAAGGGTTTCTATTTCAATTTTCTAGGGTTCCATATCACAAGAAATTACCCATAGTCTCACAATTCAGAATTTCCATAAAATTCCATAACCTTCAATTCTATAAGGTCTCATAGCAGGAAATAAAGTCAAGCTCATCAGCCTTCAGATAGTCACATGATAATATTAGAGTCAATCTCATCGGCCTTCAGATAATCACATGACAATACAAGAGTCAAGCCAATCAGCCTTCAGGTAATATGAAGTTATTAACTTAGCATAAAAGTCTCATTTCCTTATTTTAATAATCAAGCGAAGTTTCATATCTAAATTCTTTATTCACCCTATTATACTTGGAACCTTCAACTTTCGATAATCATTAAGAAAGCCTAAGCGAACCTAAACTTAGAACCTCAAAGAGTTAGTTGTTTCTTTCGAAAGATCCATGAATTCTCCCAACTCAAATTAGAACTAACTCCCAAGCCTAACTAAGTTGGTTCATTTACTTTAATCCTTTCATTCCAAATCTCAATCTCAACTTCCGATCATACAAGTCGTTCAACTTGTTCGGTTGCTAAGTTTACATTTAAATTCTATTTATCCTGACCTCAAATGTTTGAATGAAAACAAAGTTCTAACGAACCGTCAAATAAGCAATCACACCTACAGTACATCAATTTAAAACATTTTACAACTCATAACTTAGATGAGAAAAGTGTAATTCTCGGGTGAATAGTGATTTCAGATGAATAGTGTTTTTGGTTAATAATGTTTTCAGATTAATAGTGTTTTTCAAAATTCCAAGCTCAAAATCATTAAATTTCTTGATGGAATGATTTTAACTTAAAAACTCATTTAGAAACAAAAACAATGAAAACCATAGTAAAAGTTTTGAAAACTCAGTTTTTAGGGATTTCCTTAGAAAACGAGAAACGCCACCAAGCTAGGATGGATAGGTAGCCCTCATCCTGAGAAATCCAATGCAATAGAAATCGAGATGATCCACCGAGAAATGACAAAAACCCAAGTAAATTTCCCCCCAATCAAGCTCACGGCCAAGAAGAGAAAGAATGAAGAGTTTTGTCTCAAATTTGACTTTTTGACCTTATAAAGAAGATGAGTGGATAGTGTCAACATATTTTAAGAATTCACAAATTATGAACTCGTCCCTCGTTTGGTTTTAGCTTCTTAAATGAAACCCAAAACACTTAAACTGACCAAAAAGATGATTTATAATTATTAATTGGCTCATTAATAATTATTAATACGTCTCAAACTAATTTAAGCTAATAAAGAAATTAAAAAGATTTACGAACTAAATAAACTCGTAAATTCTAAGTTATAAATTCTAAATTAAATTAATTAACCCTAAATTAAATTAAGTGCTTTAAATAAAATAAATAAAAAATAATCAAATAAAAAAATTACCTTATAAAATAACGGGACTTTACAAAAGCTGTAAAGTTTGCACAAGACAAGGCGTAGATCAATTGGGAACCTGTATAAATTACGGTGTTCTTTTTTCGCTACTTTTATTTATTCTTTGTTGCATAATATTTTATTTTTCTTGGATTAAGAAGTTTAAGAATTTAACAACTCTTCAAATTCCTGACCGAGCCTTCATTGGATGCATCTGACTACTAATTTCCACTCCAGATCAGTAAGGAGCCATAAGAATGGCATTCATGTGATCAGAAACACTTGGTTAAACAGCATGAAGGACCACAACTTGAAATTTGAGTACTACAACAGTAAATTGAGTCCTACAAAAAGTAAAATAAAAAATAGAAACATATTAAAGGTAACAACGATTCCAAAAGATTATTTATAATAAAATGGTACACAACTTGAAATTTTTTCCTACCAAAAAGGAATATGCTGAGCTAATTACATATAATTTAGGGAGTATATAGCATGTGATATAAAACAGGCTGTTGAAATGGATAGCATGTGGCCGAACATGGACAGAGATATACTAACTTCTCTTCAACCTCCTCCACTCAAACATAAACACATAACGATGAAAATGAGAAAAGTTATTTCTAGGACCACTCGATTTCAGTAAACTACCATTTAACTAGCTAATTTTGTTCTTATTGAATTTTTTTAATATATAAAAGTATAAATTTGTTAATATTTTTTTTTTTCATTTTCAAATTAGTTGAATGTTTTTTTTTTTTAAATAATCAACATAAAGTGACAAAATAAGCTGTAAAAATTATAAAGATACATCAATGCGAGGTACATCGTGAAGGTATTAAATTTTTATCTTTGCCGAAAACTATATATTTTATAACCTTTCTTGTCTTAATGTTCAAATTAATTAACAATTATCATTGAATAGCCAAAATGTATATAGATTGAAAAGTATGTACATTGTACCTAGACACATATAGGTCATTTAAAAAGTAGACCTAACCGTTAATTGTTTAATGGTGTTAAGTGGGGTGGGGGTAATTTTATTAAAAAAAATTATTTTTTGAGCACAAAGTGATATTTGCATTTGATAAAAATCTCATCTGAATCTTATTCGCAGTTTATTTTTTTTTATAATTATATTTATTTTCTTTCTTTTTGATCCGCTTCCTTTCTCAATGAACACCAACAAAATTTTATTTTTATATTTTCAAACCTTAAAAAAAGTAATTATTTAGACTGATGACCATTCTATTTTAAACTTTTGGTTTTAATTTTTAAAAAACAAAATGGCAGGATAACCAATGAATTGTTAATTTTAAAAAAATATTTCAATAGACTTACGTTGCTTTTTAAATTTGTTTCTTCTCAATTTTTTTTCTCAAATAAAAAATTTAATAAAGAATTATATAATTCTCAAATCATTATGTTTTTTAAAAATTAAAATTGAGAAATAGAAAACAAAAATAAAATGGTTATCAAATAGCCTTTATTAGAAATGGGGGTACATGATTGGATAAGTGTTGCACGCCTCGAGGCCCCGTGATGCACTTGGAAGGAGACAAGCCTTCTAAACAAAAAATTAAGAAAGTAAGTTACAAATTTAATTATATAATGTTATGAAGAAAGGAGACAGATAACAAAAAAGGGAGCTGTTTCCCAAACTCCTCTCTTTGGTTGCAATATCCAATAAAAACATGCATGCTTTCCTTCAAACACGCTGATGACAATAATTTTAAAATGATATATGTAGGTACGAACTTCCAAAATCATTTGCATGGGGGACATTTTTTTTTTAATATCAAAGTAATATATTTTCTGACAAAGGTAGTGGAAAAGAAAAGAGAAGTATTATATTATGGGTGAAAAATCACAATAGCCATTTGGAGGTGGGAAATATCCTAAATGACTATGTATTTGAAAAAGTGTAATATTTAGCCACTTTTTACTATTCAATTTTTTAATATATCAATTTTGTCCTTTTTGTCTGTCAAGTATAGTCTGATACTTCTGACACGTATATTACGTATAGTCTAATACTTCTAACATTTTTCTTTTCCAATGCAATTTTTCTTTTTCAATGCATTTTCTTCTTCCCCCAGTTTTTAGCATATTTGTTATATTGTTCTTAGTTCTTTAGTGTATTTAATATATTTTGTAAATTTTTATTTTTTTATGTTTTTATTTTAATTCAATTTTTAGATTCATTGTATAGTATATTATTGTTTTCCCCCTCATGTAAAGTATTTTGTACATCTGGTATATTGAGTATATAGTCTTCCGCTTTGTAAGTGCATTTGAGAAAAAGTGAGGATGTATGTACGTAACACTACAAGAAAAATGTGAATTAGCGACGCAAAATTAGCGACGCAATTAACGACGAAATGGCCTGACGTTACTTTTTCCATCGTTAGACGAAACTAACGACGAAATGCCTCGTTCCATAACGAGGGAAAAATATTCCATCGTTGTGTTTCGTTGACTAGAAATGGGTGATGGTTTGCGTCGTTATAATAGTCAAAGACACATGTTGACCTTAACGACGCATTTAGTCATTCTGTAAGTCAAAGTCATGTTTCACCACTACAAGAATATGTAGTTCTACCGACGCTAGTAATACCGACGCTATGCATATCGTCGGTAGTGGTCTCACAATCACCGACGTGACGTCGGTAATTGTGAGAATTTTTCAATTAAAAGGTGATACCGACGCCACGTCGGTATCACCTGCACCATTGCCGACGCCACGCGTGGCAATGGTGCTCTTGACATCCAGGAAGGCCGTGATACCGACGTGGCGTCGGTATCACGTGCC
The DNA here is from genome assembly GCA_028015215.1 of Gynostemma pentaphyllum. Taxonomy (NCBI): domain Eukaryota; kingdom Viridiplantae; phylum Streptophyta; class Magnoliopsida; order Cucurbitales; family Cucurbitaceae; genus Gynostemma; species Gynostemma pentaphyllum. The sequence goes on from CM051352.1 coordinate 15,581,874, forward strand.
GCACCATTACCGACATGTTGTCGGTAATGGTGCCTCAGGAACCCAATTGCCATGATACCGACGTGGCGTCGGTATCATCTGGCATACCATTACCGACATCCTGGCCGGTAATGGTGCCACTTACCAAAACGCAAGTTTTGGTAAGTGGCAATGTTATTGCCGACGCCACGGGGACCCATTACCGACGCCCGAGTGGCGCCGGTAATGGTCCCACCGACATTACTCCTCAAATCCCCCATCAGCCTCATTTTTTCCTATCTTCTTCAACCTCTACTCTCTCTCTCTCTCGGCAGCAGCACAAAAATGGCGTAAAACCCTTTTTTTTTTTTCGATTTTCTTCAATTTCCGGTAGTTTCTCCTGGTTCCAACGCCAAGGTTTTCATTATCGATCATATTAGGTATGTTTCCATCCTTTTTTTATCAAAATAGGTTGAGATTTGAGTGATTTTGGGAAGTTAGGGCTTTTTTTTCAATTTTATTTTTAGTGATTTTCTTATTTCATTGATGTTAGTTTGTATTGTTTTTGTGAAAGCTTGGAAACAATTGATAAGTAATGGTACAATTGGAGATTAATTTTTTCAATTTTTCATTTTAGGGATTTGAGTGATTTAGGTGTTTAGGTTTTTTTTTTTTTTAATATTTTTCCTTAGTGATTTTATGATTACATTGATAATTTTTTTTAGTTTGTATTGTTTTTGTGTAAAATTAGAACTTGGGTATTTTTTCAATTTTCAAATTGGGTATTTTTTTTAGTAATGTTGAATTAAATTAGTTTTAGTTATTTTGCAATAAATTGAATTGAATTATGATTTAGATATTTTGCATTGAATTTAATTTAAATTTTCGTTATTTTTCAAAGAATTTAATTTTAGAAATTATGATTATATTTCTTATAATATTGAAATAGTTTATTATTGTAAATTTAAAACAATTTTTGTTGTATTTCCAAGTGTATCTCCACTGATCGTAGTTATATAAATGTCGGGATCAAGGTTAGTTTACTATTCATTTTTTAATTGTACGACTTTATTTTATAGGTTGCATGTTTGGCCTTATAATTTTGTTTGTTGAGAGACGGCTAACCTGCAGCAAAGTTAGCCGTTAAATATATGCTTTATAAGATTTTATTTAGGTTCGTGTGTTTCTAAATTGAGTAAATATTTTGTTTGATATAGGCCGAATGTTGATAGAAATTGGATGGAATTAAGGGATAGATTTTGTAAGGAGTATATAGATGGAGTTGTGTCTTTTTTAGAGGTTGCGAGGAAAGTTTTGAATGGAAGTGGGAAGGCTCGTTGCCCTTGTATTAAATGTCATAACACCATATTTGCCTCACTTCGAGAAATTAGGGAACATTTACACATTCACGGGATATCACGTGCATATACTCGTTGGACATTCCATGGGGAAGAATTGAGGGAGTGTAGCACGGGTGATAACAATGTGAGTTTAGATCGTGACATAGATGAAACAGTGAGTGAGGATGACGATGATGATGGAATGATGGAGATGATCAATGATTTGCAAGGTGGTGCATTTCATGATCATGGAATGGAAACCCCGACATTGGAACCGATTGTGGTGGCGAAAATGTCGAGAGTCAAGATAATCGAATGTGAGAGAGTGTGATGACGAGTTCTCACATCTTTTAGGTGAAGCACAAAAAGAGTTATATCCTGGATGTGTAAGATTTTCATCCCTCGACTTTTTGGTGAAATTGATACACATTAAGGTTTTGAACGGTTGGAGTGATAAGTCATTCAATATGCTATTAGAGTTGTTAAAAAAAGCATTACCTGAAGGGACGTTATTGCCGGGATCTTACTATGCTTCGAAGAAGTTGTTACGTGGGTTAGGATTAGGTTATGAATCCATACACGTTTGCAAGTTTGATTGCGTTCTCTTTAGAAAAGAATATGCTAAATGTGAAGTTTGTCCGGTTTGTGGGGAGTCTCGTTACTTGGTGAGGGAGGGTAAAAGTAAGAGAAAAGTTGCTCAGAAAGTATTGAGACATTTTCCGTTGAAACCGAGGTTACAGAGACTATTTGCATCGAAACATACTGCGTCTGATATGAGATGGCACAAGGATAAACGTTTAGAAAATGAAGGTGTTCTAAGACACCCGGCAGATGCGGAAGGGTGGAAGCATTTTGACATAGAGTATCCGGTATTCGCTTCAGAACCTAGAAATGTGCGCTTGGCCTTAGCATCCGATGGGTTTAACCCATTTGGAAATATGAGTATCCCGTATAGTATGTGGCCGGTAATTTTAGTTCCATATAACTTACCACCATGGAAATGCATGAAAGAATCTTTTTTTTTCATGTCTTTACTCATTCCCGGGCCTAAGTCTCCTGGAAAAGACATCGATGTTTTCCTAGAACCGTTGATAGAAGAGTTGAATGATCGTGGAGTGATGGGATTAAGACATTTGATAGCTCAAAGTCCGAATTTTTTCAATTAAAAGTCGCTTTGTTATGGACTATCAACGATTTCCCTGCATATGGTGATTTGTCCTGGTTGGAGTACGAAAGGATACAAAGCGTGTCCCATATGTCTAGAAGATACATCTTCTATGGCTCTTAAAAGTAAAATATGTTCATGGGTCACCGACGACATTTGCATTCGAGTCATCCTTGGCGTTTTGATAAAGTTCATGATGGGCAAAGTGAATTACGTGGAAAGTCGATTATCAAAACAGGTGATGAGATTTTACAAGATCTCAATCGGTTAAGTTTTCCCAAGTTTGGTAAGAATCCAAGCGCACAAGAAAAGAAAAGAAAACGGATAGAGAACGATAATTGGAAAAAGAAAAGTATATTCTTCCGTCTCCTTATTGGTCGAAATTGCTTTTACGTCATAAGTTAGATGTAATGCACATAGAGAAAAATATATGTGATAACTTGGTAGGAACAATATTCTCTATTGAAGGAAAGAATAAAGATACAAGAAAGGCACGTCACGATCTCGAGAAATTGGGTATAAGACCTGAATTGCATATAAAGAAGGTTGGGTCGAACAAATTTGTTAAACCTCCACGCTTTCACATTGACCACGAGTCAACGTATTGAGGCATTTCATTTCTTGAAAAATGTGAGGTTCCCTGATGGGTTTGCATCAAATATATCCCGAAGTGTCAATGTTAAGAGTGGGAAACTTCAGGGATTAAAAAGTCATGATTGTCACGTTCTTTTTCAACGATTGCTCCCATTAGCAATTCGAGGTTTCTTGAATTACAATATAAGTCAAGTGTTAACCGAGTTTAGTAATTTCTTTCGAGCTATGTGTGCTAAAGTTATAAGCTTAGAAGAGTTGGAACAGGTTGCAACGTGACATAACTTTCATTTTGTGCAAACTTGAAAGAATTTTCCCTCAGGCTTTCTTCGATGTGATGGTTCACTTATCGTTTCATTTGCCATACGAAGCAAGAATAGTAGGGCCGGTTTGTTATAGTTGGATGTATCCAATAGAACGAAGTCTTCGAACGTTGAAGAAATATGTTCGGAATCCAGCACGTGCGGAAGGTTGTATTGCAGAGGCTTATATTATGAATGAATCTCTTACGTTCTGCTCTAGGTATCTTCAAGGCATTGAAACTAGATTTAACAGAGTAGAACGTAATTTTGAAGACGAAGATGAGGATCGTGTAGATAGTGATGTATCAGTCTTCAAAGAAACGCCTCGACCTATCGGTCGTGTCAATATATTGACTTCGACTCAAGCAGATATCGATAAAGCACACTGGTACACACTTCATAATTGCGAAGAAGTTGAACCCTATATGCGGTATGTATGTGTCTAATGTTGTTTGTTTCGATTTAATATAGAAATATTGTGTATTGATACAATCTTCCATAGGGATCACCTCGATTTACTTGAAGCTGAGAGCTTAAGAAATACACATAAGCGACAAGAATCACAGTTTGCCAATTGGTTCAAATGTCGTGTAAGTTACATTTCTTAAACATTTATATATATATATATAATCGTTATTGAGATTTTAAACAAATAATTGTTATAACTATAGGTTGGTGAACTATGGAGACTTAAAGAAGTAAGTTATGATTTATATGCACTATCTTTGGGACCAGATCTGCGTATTAAATCATATTCTGGATGTTGTGTGAATGGGATGCGTTTTCACACATTAGATAGAGCTTCAAGTCGTACAACAACAAGTTGTGGAGTTTCAGTTATAGGTGAACACGATGCAGGTTCCACGAATTTCTATGGATTGATAATCAAGTATTAGAATTAAGTTACGTAAGATCAAATCGAGTCATTATTTTTCGGTGTGAATGGTATGATACATCTCCTTCTAAAATGAAGCAAGAGTCGGGTATAACATCAATTAACATAACCCGTAAATGCTTTAAGGAAGAGCCATTTATCCTAGCGAGTCAAGCCCAACAAGTTTTATATCTCGACGATATTAAAAATGGGAATGACTGGAGAGTGGTACAAACTTTAAGGCAAAAAAACGTTTGGGATGTACCTGAGTTGGATGAAAATGATGAAAATGACAAGATTTTGCATGTGATTTCACCTTTTGATACACACGTGAGTGACAATTTAGAAGTTCAAATGCTCGATAGAAATGACGTTCCCGGTAATGAAGTTGATCTTTGGGGTCATGGAGCGAATACTTCGTGCTTCAAGCCTCGTATAGATAATGAAGACGCCACAAATGATGATATTGATGAGTTTAAGAACGATAGTGATGAAGAATTGAGAGATGTCGACGAGGTAGAAATTGATAGTGATGCATCGGAAGTAATAGTGATGAGTCGGAAAATTTTAGTGACTAAGTGAGGTTTGTTTATTTTTATTTCACTACACATTTGTTTCTTTGTACATTACTTAATCAATTTTTCTAACTAATGTTCTTTTCTTTTTTTTTGTTTATTTTCAAAAGGAAAGGAAATGGTAAGGGGAAAGAAAAGATTGACGAACAACCCATTGCAGGGAAATAGGAGGACTCCGTCTCGGCGTGGTTCAGGGATAGAGATCCAAGAGCCGTCCTCGGAGACAGCTCTCACCTACGCCCTCACGAGATGGATCATATACCATCTTCGACTTCAGGTGTATCGGCAAACTCAGCATTGCCGACATCGACTTCAGGTTTGAATTATTCTTACTTGACAAATATGTTTAGTCTTTCTTATATATACATAATATGTAATACTTTATTTTGTAGTGACGGATCAAAGCAAAGTGCCAAGACGTGGCATTGCAAAAAACTTGTCAATGCGGAAAAGGAAGCCGAGTGAGGGTAAAAAGAAAGTTATGATATCTCCGAACTTAAGCGGGTGGTTGGAGATAATTCGGAAAATTTAATCACCGAGGTAGGCGTACTCATACGTCACTCGCACCCCGAGTCATAGGCAATACAACTTAATTCCACGAGAGATTCTAGACTCGATCGGACAATCGTATTGCGGTAAGTATTTGTAAAATAATGTGTTTATATTACAAAATTTATTTTTACTTCTCTCCTGAACATTTATTTTGTTTCTTGGTTAGGATCAATTTGATCTCGATCTCGACAATATCGATCATTACGATGTTATAAATGCTCAAATGATCGCCGATGCAAGAGAGTTTCGATATGAACTCTATCGAGGTTTCGGGAGAAACATTGACGAGTATGGGGAAGAGGAGGCACGACGCATGGGGCTTCCACGAGTGCGGTGTGAAGATGAGTGGAAGAAATTCCTGGAAAAGTTTGATTCTCCTGGAATTTAAGGTAATCTTGTATTATATACATCTCATATGTTTAAATTTCATCTCTTTAGTTACCTAACATAACTAAATTTGTCTTTGTGTAGAAATTGTCGAACAAAATTCTAAGTCTCGAGCGCAACTCCCATATTTGCATAAGGGAGGTTCCAAATCGAATGCCAAAAAGCATTACGAGATGGTATGTGTTTGTTTGTAAATTTTATTTTAAGGTTCACATATTTAGTAGTATAACTTTTTTTAAACGAATATATTAGACTCAAGCAAATCCAGGATGCAACTTGGGTGGATGTGTTTGAGCAACAACATTCGTACAATAAGAATCAATGGGTGAGCGACTTGGCCAAGGAACAACATGTAAGTTTATTTCTTAATTTGAAATGATTTAATGTCATTTTATTACTATTTTTTAATACTTATCACATAACTCTTTTTTCTTTTGTAATGTAGGAAAAGATGGTAGAGTATATTACCCGCTTGAGAACCCCGAAAGCGAGGATGCAGCTGACGGATCAGATACTGTGGAGTCAAGACAACCACCTATCTCTGATACAGAGGCTATGCATATGGTTTTGGGTCATAGATCGGGTTATATGCGGGGTTTGGGTAGAGGCCCAAAGCCTCCCTCATCAGGTGGATCATCATCGGGTTCAGTTAGATCATCACAAAATGAATTGTTTGAAACGCAACATAAAGTTTATCAACTAGAAGAGGAGACAAAGAAACTTCGAGAAGAGATGGCATTTCAAGAACAACGTCGTGATGAGGAAACAAGAAAGCTTCGAGAAGACTTGGCCATTCAGACGAGACAATTTGAAGAATTCATGCGAAATTGGACGGCATCTCAAGGTCGTGGGGGTGGGGGTAATGTTTAGTGCATTACGTTAAAGAACTATTTTGTTAGTCAATTTGTGTCCTAAATATTTCAAACTACTCTAACACTTATAAAAAGTGTTGTTTGTTTGTTTATGTTTGTTATATTTTAGATAATTCGAACTTATTTATGTTTGCTGTGGAATTTAGTTATAATTTAGAAATGTTAAAACAGGTTGCTTTAATAGGGGAGCATAAATATGAAGAAAATTTTTTTAAAAAAAAAGAGGAATTGCCGACGTTAAGCGTCGGCATTGGATGATACAAAAAACCCATTTTGCCGGCGCGACACGCGTGGCAATAGGGACTTTTTTTGACCATCAAGTAAGGTTATTGCCGACGCCACGTCGGCAATAGGCTTACTCGATCGTCCGTTTAGTAAGGCCATTGCCGACACCACGTCGGCAATGGGCTTAGTTAATGGTCCATTTCATAAGGGTATTGCCGACGCCATGGCGTCGGCAATACCCTTATGAAATGCCGACGTGGTGTCGGTGATAGTATCACCGACACCATATGCTAGTGTCGGTGATAAAATCGTATCACCGACGCGGCGTCGGTGATACTAAAAAGTAGTAAAGCCGACGACGAATAGCCGACGTCACGGCCGACGTGGGATGACCGTCGGTGTTGAGAATTGCCGACGCCAAGAGGCATATTACCGACGTAGAGCAGCGTCGGTAGTAATAAATCATCTTGTAGTGCACTATAACGATAGAATGCGTCGTTACGTTGTTTGTCTTCAACGACGTATTGCGTCGTTATATAAGTCAATGTTATATTTGACTATAACGACGAAATGCGTCGTTCAATTTTATTTTTATTTTATTTTTAAATTTAATTAGGGTTTAGGGTTTTAATTACAAAAAAAAAATTAAATTTAAGAAAAAATAATATTATATAAATAATATTAAAAACCCAAAATAATACAAAATAATGTTTTTTTTCCTAAAGCCTAATCAACATGAGGATCAGATGGAGGATCGGGAGGAGGGAAACCAAAACTGGAAGTCGAAGAACTCTCGCTGCGCATCTGCGCCATGAAGATGTCCATCGATGGCTTCATCGACCTCTCGAACTCAAGCTTGGACCGCTCGAACTCATAGAGACGAGCCGTAATCCCTATCACGTCCACCATGAGCCGTGTGTTGCTCTCTCGAAGCTCTGCAGTCTCAGCCCTCAAAGTATTGTTGCTCGCACGAAGCTCGGCAGCCTCGCTCGAACGAGATGCCTAGGAAGACTGAGGTTGATCGGTGTAAATGATAAGGTCGAGGTTGCCGAGTCCAGGAACAGTACCGTCTGGACATCTCCCTCCTACTGCCTCGAGAAAAGCTGACTCGATATCTTCTTGTGTCGGTATGGTGTAGGAGCTCGGTAATCGATCAGCGAGAATGGCTTCATAACGAGCCTGAAAAAAAAATCAAATCATTTCATTGACTATTATACTAAAAATCAATAAATTTGAAAAAGAATAAATAATAATTAACACTTATCGCTTTCTCTCTTGCCTTATCGTCTACAAAAGTCTGAGTATCTCCACCTTTGGTGTGGAGACGGATAAACAGCTCAGCAGCATGAACCAGACGACCCAATTTTTGCTCCTGTGAATGTTAAAAATAATTAACGAATAATGAATAACTTACGAAAATAAAGTAAAAGTTAGTACAGAAAATAGTTTACGAGTAGTTTCTTGTGCTCGTATATATGTGGAGCGTGATCCTCCAGTGTGCTTCAAATGGTTGGTGTTCCGGTTGGCGCTATTGATCGTCGAAATGCGTTGGGCATCCGGTGTCTGAGTACACGCCAAGATATCTGCCAAGTCCTCCGAAGAAATGTGGGCCGCTCGTTTATCGGCAGGGGTGTGGCGAATATTGTAGCCAGTGTCCCTGTATCGAACGCCGCCCTGATGATGCCAGGGAGCGTATATAACCTTGTCGGTCAGCTCCTCTGGAATATCAAAATATTGCTGAAAAAAATTAACTATCAATTTTCGAATATATATAATTAAATATGATATTTTGAATATGTTTACCTTTCATGCCTCAAACATCCGCAGCTTGTGCGCAGCAGAGACGCTCTGCCAACGAGGGTGTCCCCTTATAGGAAGCATCTTCAATACCTCCGTAAATCTCCTCGAAACCTCCCGTGATGGATCTAACCTATTGAAATGCAAAGGAAAAAATTGAAAAGTTAGAATTTGTAAATAATAAATAATTAATGAAATAGGAATACAAACTAAACAAAGCTTACTGCCGCCCTCGAACGGCAGGCGAACCCTCCCGGAAATAGACATCTACACGGGCTTCTGCGCCGGGTCGCTATCCTCATGCTGAATGATCGTGTCAGGGGTATCCCCGAGACGGACATCATCCTCCTCACTAGGGGGCAAACTCCCTGTACTACTGCCACCAGGTGTGTCAGAAGGTGTTGGAGGGCGTCTACGGGGAGGCATGAACTACAATACAATAATTAAGTAATTAAAAGTCTAACCTATAAACCCTATATTAATTTCAAACTAAATTAACTAATTAAAATATAACTAAAAGAAAACATACTAATTTCAAACTAAAATAACTAATTAACATATAATTAAATGAAAACATACATACTAATTTCAAACTAAAATAACTAATTAACATATAATTAAATGAAAACATACATACTAATTTCAATAAAAATTAACTAATTAACATATAATTAAATGAAAACATACATACTAATTTAAAACTAAAATAACTAATTAACATATAATTAAATGAAAACATACATACTAATTTCAAACTAAATTAACTAATTAATATATTTTTAAATGAAAACGTACATACTAATTTCAAACTAAATTAACATATAATTAAATGAAAAAAAAACATACTAATTTCAAACTAAAGTAACTAATTAACATATAATTAATTAAAACATAACTAATTAGGGAAAACTAAATACATATTTCATACATTATCTAAACTATACAAAATTAAATTAAAGTTAACTAATTTTAAACTAAATTAACTAATAACATGCTAATTACAAATTTAAACTAATTACATAAAAATAAATATTAAATTTGAAGAAACTTACTCGGATTTGTTCCAAGGATTTAGGTTTTTAAGAAAGGGAAATGATTTTTAGAGAAATGGTAAGGAAGAAAAACGGAAGGGCATGGTGAAAATGGAAGAAACGGTTCTATTTTATAAGAGATTTAATGACCTCTTCTGTCGTTAATCACTTAAAAACTCGTCGCGGGTGTTTTCTTAACGACGGAATCCCTCGTTCTAGCTATGCAGTTTGTCATCTACGTTCTTATGGCAATGAACAACACGACGCAATTCATTGCTGCTTTTTATATACATGACGTATTTTGTCGCTCAAGCCACGTTTCAAATAAAGTGAAAGTGACTATTTATATTAATAGGCGACGAATTGCATCGCCCATTTACGCCACAATTTTTGTGAAATTTTTTATCTTCGCGCCTTATTAATTACACTTAACGATGCAATCGGTCAGCCATGAATTTGAATAATTTCCAATAAACTATCTGTTTGACTTGGGAACGATGCATTCCGTTGTTAATACCAACACCATTCTATATTTAAGGAAAAATTATCCCATCTTGAGGTTTTACGACGCATGGCATCGTTATATTCAATGTATATCTGAGTTCAACAATGCCTTCCGTCTTAATATTTGTATTTTTTTTATTATTTCCTCTGTTACACATAAATACTTCAATCATCGTAATCAGAATCATTCATCTTTTTTGAATCAATGCTGTCTTCTTCAGTGTCTTCTTCGTTTGTTTCATCTGGAAAAGAATCTTTGTCATTTTCAGGTGGAACATAGACATTCCCTTCATAAAAAAGTGTCTCTGATGCATCATTCAATGGACACACAGTGTCAGAATTAATACCTTCATCGATTTCACGATTTTGCACTTCATCCTCCTGGAATGCAACGTAGTTCTCACTATTTTTATCAGGGAGGCTGTCATCTATTATCATCGGTCTTACTTTATAGACAACTAACCAATCATATAAATCTCGACGGTGAGCGGGATAGTTTAAGTAGTAAACCTGAATTGCTTGTTGCACCAAAATAAAACGATCTTGGGTGTGCGTGTGTTTTCTCCGGTTCACCTCAACAATTTTAAGATTGATATTATTGCGAACTCCACCTCGTCGCGTTGTTTCAAACCATGTTCAGTTAAAAACGATTGTACGTTTAAGACTCAGACCTGCAAATTGAAACTCAATAATCTCATCAATGATTCCATAGAAATATTCTGCATTGTTCCCGAACACTTGACCCTTTATACATACGTCACTGTTGTTTGTTGCCCGGTTCACTGAATGAGCTTTTGTTTGAAATCTGTAAGCTTGCACCAAATAACCGGTGTAAGATCTTGCAATTCTTGATGGACCTTTTCGCGATCCATATTATACGTTGATCAGCGATCATAATTGTGGGACTGTCAACGTAATTGTAAAACTAGGAACGAAAATGTTTATCGATGATGTTTCCTTCTTCTGATTCAGTAATACCGGGATGTGATGGTCGTACACATGAATTCACAAATAATCTACATCAAATGTATTAATTAATGAAAAATTAAACCAAATTATTCATGTTAAATAAAACAAAACTGCATGAATGAGAAAAACTTACTCAATATATGGCTCTACTTCCGCATAGTTGCATAATAAATAATTCTGGACGACATGGTACTCCTCATCACTTAAGTTTCTTCGAATAGATTTGCCTAAACCTTTGCCTGGTATGATAAACATATCCAGGTCGTTCAAGTCTACACCTTCTGGAAGATTTTCAACCACGTTACGGTTCATGGGTGAAAGTGGTCGGAGATATGTTGGTCGAAGTAATACGAACAGAACGTAGTTGTCTCGTGTACCAGGTATGCATTACAAATCGATCCTTCCACTCGTGCTTTATTTCCAACAGTTTTCTTCAATCTATGCAAATATCTAGAATTCGTGCAGTAAAATAAATCTAAAATTTAGCATCATGTGTATTTAAATATACTAAAAAGGTCAATTAACATAATAATATTTTACCTTTCAAACGGGTACATCCATTTGTATTGAACAGGGCCCCCAAGTAGTGCCTCATACGGTAGATGAACAGGAAGATGCTCCATCGAATCAAAAAATCTGGGTGGAAAAATACGCTCAAGTTTGCATATTATAACTTGAATCTCTCGGTTTAATGATTTGATTGTCTCTCGTGTTAAATCTGCGCATGTCAAATCTCTGAAAAACACACTTAACTGCGCCAACGGTTCCCAATGTTTCTGTTTGAGGAACAGTCTGAAAGCAACAGACATCAATCACTGCATAAAAACGTGACAATTGTGACTCATTCCGAAAACAGTATGACTCTGCACGTCAATGCATCTCGAGAGATTAGAAACGTAACCATCGGGGAACTTAATCGATCGCATCCATTCAAACAGTAATTTCTTCTCTTCTGTATTTAACATGTATTTGGCCTTGGTGTAGTGCCCATCTTCATCCGGCTCTAACTCAGGGTGACAACATATTTCTTGGATGTCATACCGTGCCTTTAGGTTATCTTTCGTCTTATTTGGTACATTTAAAACTGTATTGAAGACATTGTTGAACACGTTTTTTTCGATGTGCATTACGTCCAAGTTGTACCTGATTAGTAAATCTCCCCAATACAGTAAATCCCAAAATATACTTTGTTTCTGCCATCCACTGTTTTTACCAGTGCCCTTTTTTTGCAACCTCAGCACCTATTTCACTAATTTTTTTCATGCCAATAGAATCTAACACGTGTAATATTTCAATTCCGCTATAAACTCGGGGCGGGCCTTGGTTGCGTGCATTATGACCCTTATACCAATCTGTCTTGTTCGATCGAAACAAATGGTCGCTCGGTAAAAAAAATTTATGACAATCGAACCAACACATTTTCCGTCCATGTTTCAAAGAGAAAGCTCCAGTGTCAATCATGCAATGAGGACAAGCAAACTTTCCGGATGTGCTCCAACCTACGATAAGTTTAAATTAATTATACATATTATTATGCAATGAAAATAATTTATAATTAATAAGCTATCGTGCTTACCAGATAACATTGAATATGCCGGGAAGTCACTTATCGTCCAAATTACTGCGGCTTTCATACAGAAATTTTGTTTTCTCGATACATCGTAACTCAACGCTCCATTATTCCACAAATTAGTCAGCTCAACAATAAGAGGTTGGAGGTAGATATCTAACCTTTGTTTTGGACTCTTTATGCCCTGTACAATAACCGTTAAGAATATCACAGGATCTTTGATACACATTGATGGAGGGAGATTATAAGGTGTCAACATAACAGGCCATACATTGTGCACCTGAAGCGCCGTACGGGTTAAAACCGTCAGTACATAACCCCAATCTCACATTTCTAATCTCACTTGCAAATTTTGGATGACAACGATCCAAATGCTTCCACGCGTCAGCATCAGATGGATGTTTCATATGACCATCCTCTTGTGAATGCTCGTAATGCCATCTCATATGAGATGCAGTGACTTCCGATGCATACAATCGTTGAAGTCGAAGAATGATCGGTAAATAAAACATACGAGTAGGTGGAATGAGAGTGTGTTTACCTTGTTTATATTTCGGATGGAAACATAATTTACAATTATGGAGACTCGAATCTCCATCACCCCAGAATATCATGCATCCGTTCGGGCAACAATCAATCTTCTCAACAGGCAACTCGAGACCCTCCACTAATTTTTTCGTGTCGTATAAACTTTCTAGCAGTGTGTTGTTCGCAGGAGCGCAACGATGAAACCAATGTGCAATCGAATTTAAACCTCTCTCTGGAATATGATATGCCGATTTTATATTTAGAAGCTCCGTAGCTGCACCCAGTTGACTAACAATACAACCCGGGTATAACGACATACTTGCTTATTCGAGCATATGATACATTCGTTGCGCTTCTGGATTCATTTCCTCTTCCTCCTCTAGAATAGTTTGATTATCGTCTGGAGTATGATTAAACGTACCTTCGTATATCATATGCTGCATTTGTCCATACTCTTGGTATCTTTCATCACAATCTTCTTACAAATTCGGTATAGCATTTGAGGTGCTTCCTTGGTACAACACGGCTCGCTCCAACGTCGCATTATATTGATCGTCAGATTCCCCTTGATAAAACCACATGAAATAATTCTCCACAAACCCACGACTATACAGGTGTTTCTTCACATCAAATGAATAATATAACTTCTTATTTTTATATTTTCTGCACGGACATCGTATCATTTTTCATTACGATCAAAATCCTCTGTACTTTCACAAAAATCAACGAACTCTTCAACCCCTGCTACGAACTCATTGTTCAAATAGCCTTCTAAGAGACGAACATACATCCATTCACGCATTTTTTTTGCACTAGAAAAAAAACACAAAGAAATAACAAAATGTTTTTTATGATGAGTTCTTTGCATTCTTGAGGCATATATAAACTATGAACTAATGACGAAATCCGTCATTACTATCTAAAATAACGATCGATTTCGTCGTTCCAATAGCGGGAAACATTCCCTCCATAACGTGGGGCGACACAATCTGTCGTCCGTTTACGCCGGAATGTTTCGTGCCATCGTATACGACGCACTGCATCGTTCCCTATTAATGCAGGAATTTTTTGCGCCAATTTTAGTGAAGCCAACCATCATTACATCCAAATTATTTTTTCCGTTAAATATATCCGATTAATTAGGCTACGGAATGCATCGCTGAAAGTCAACTCTTCACATGCGCGACGAATTCCGTCGTTAAATTGGGATGCATTCACTTTTCGTCGCTAGAGCTCTGTCGCTGTTACGACAGTTTCTTGTAGTGTAATATACATGTCATTTAATCAGTAAATGAAAAACAAAAAAATATTAATTACACAAATACTTAATATAAAAAAAATTAGTATACAAACAAACAAAAACAAATATATATTACGTATATTACATAATGTATGGATAACAAAAAAAAATAACATAAAAGAAGGGTATTTGTACCCTTGTCATTTTCATATATTGCGTATATTAAGATAATGTACATTTAGTAAACACACAGAGCGGATTGGAAAAAAAAGACAATTATGTATATTTTATGTATATTACAAAACTATACATTTAAAAAAACAACTATGATGAAAGAGCGTGTTCGTTGATCATTTAGTTACTTATGTACATTATGTATATTACAGAATATATATTTAGATAAAAAGACAGACATATATTACATAAAATATGTATATTACATAATATACATATAACCAAAAATAGAACATAAAAGAAGCAGTGTGTGTACATCAACCTCTCATGATTTTTCGTATAATGCTTATATTTTAGAATATACATTTAGTAAAACAAATTTAGTAAATTGAAGAAAAACACATAGTTATGTATATCACGTATACCACAGAAAATGTATATTACAGACTATATATTAAGCAAAAGAGAAACAGACCAATAAAACAAAACAGTTATGTATATTACGTAAATTACAAAAAAACTACATTTAGAGAAACGCCATCTTGAAAGAAAAGAAAAAAGAACGTATATTCCATATATTACATGTATCAGAGAAAACACTATTAAAAAATTATGTATATTACATAATACAACAAAGGACATAAGTGAGAAAAAATATAAAAAAACTATAAAAAATATGTAACGTCCCGTGACTTTTAGGGGTAAATTTTTTTTTTTATTTTATTTATTTATTTATTTTATTTATTTTTACTTTATTTTATTTATTTTAAAAAAAAAGCTTTTAAGATTAGTTTAATTTTAGAAATTTCAATTTTAATAGTTATTTATGTCCGAAATTGTTTTTAATCGTTTTAATAATTAAAATTTGTTTTGGTGACATTAATAATTATTAATGGACCAATTAATAATTATTAATCACCTTTAGGTTTATTTACGAGCTTCGGGTTTCGTTTTTAAAGCAAAAGTAAAAGAGGGACGTAGGCGTCATTTTCCAAATTGTTAAATATCTAAACACTATTCCTCCTTCTCTTTAAATAAGCCAAAATTAGACAAAATATGAAATTTTCTTCTCATTTTTCATCCCAAACCCGTAGCTTAGAGAGAAAAAAATAGGAGAGAAAGAAATCGTCGCCCCGGCTTCGTTTCTCAACCGTTTTGCGTGATTTCGGATGCGTTGGAAAGCTCTCGCCGAGACCTTTCTACCCATCCTAACAATTGAGGTTTTTGCTCGTTTTCTCGAGGCTTAAAGGTATGTTAAAGTTTCTTAATTTTGATGTGAATAGTGTTTTAATGGAGGTTTTGAGTTGTAATCTTCGAATTCGTTCACCGAAGCTTGAATGTTTCATTCGGGGAAGTCTTTTTGGTCAATTTTAGAAACTTTCTCTAAACCTTAAAACCGAGTTTGAGCCGGAAACCCGTCCCTTGTGATTTTCCCTCTTTGGGCTTTGTTTAGGATGTTAGGTTCTTTGTGTTTTTGCCTTTTAGTTAATTTTTCGAAAATGAATTAATATGCAAAACCCTAATTTTCGGTTACCCATTGATTTTGCAACCTCCAAAGTATTCGAAACCAACCCAAAACACCTCTAAATTGCATAAAAGCCGGAAAATTAAACCAGAACCCCTTTTTCCCTAGCTTGGCCGAGAGCTCCATAAGGGTAGAATCCGGGATTTTCGTGGTTTTATGTGTTTAGATGTTGTTTGAATGTTTTCCGGTTAATTAATGTAATTTAAGAATAATTCGTTTGTAGGATTGTGAATTGATCGTGAATTTACAACCTCGGATTATTCGGAGCTTGTCTACAAGCTAAGGTGAGTTTAATGTGAAAGTTAGTGGTTTTATGAATTTAGTTTCGTTATGTAATTGTTTATCGATGTAAAGAGGGAGATAACTTCTTAGGATTAAGTTTGGTTGGAGACTTTAATTCGGAAGTGTGTGTGGAGAAAGTTTGGAATTATGGATAGTTCGAGGATTAGAGAACATCGGAGAGGTTTGGAAGTATGGTATTGTGATTTGGAGATGTTAGATGAAAGTGGAATGGAAGTTACTTTGATGGTTTTGGAAGTTACTTTGTTTGATTTGAAAGTTACTTTGATGGATTTGGAAGTTAAGTATTTAGAAGATGCACTTGAGTGATAACTCGTGTAATCTAGTTAGTTAGGTTTCTAATTAACTTAGTAGAATTCTTTGGAGTTTAGCTAACTTTTTGGGGACCTACGGCACATTGATTCTGCACGTGATAGTATGTGATTTTGATCCATATGTAATCATGGTGAGATGATTTGTGGTGACCTTAGGCACATTGATTTAAACATGGTAATATGTTGATTTTGGTTCATATGTATCATGGTGTGATGATTTGTGGGTACCTTGAGCACTTTGATTCTGCACGTGATAGTATGTGATTTTGATCCATATGTAATCATGGTGAGATGATTAGTGGGATAGTACATGGTAGTATGTGATTTTGATCCATATGTAACCATGGTACTATGGTTTGTAACTAGCACATGATAGTATGTGATTTTGATCCATATGTAATCATGGTGTGATGTTGGTACGATGGTTGTGATATGGTAATACCGTACGGGCTTAGTATGCGATATTTATCCATATGGTATACCCGGTACGATGGTTGTGATATGGTAATACCGTACGGGCTTAGTATGCGATATTTATCCATATGGTATACCCGGTACGATGGTTGTGATATGGTAATACCGTACGGGCTTAGTATGCGATATTTATCCATATGGTATACCCGATGCGATGGTTGTGATATGGTAATACCGCACGGGCTTAGTATGCGATATTTATCCATATGGTATACCCGTGCGATGGTTGTGATATGGTAATACCGGACGGGCTTAGTATGCGATATTTATCCATATGGTATACCCGGTACGATGGTTGTGATATGGTAATACCGTACGGGCTTAGTATGTGATATTTATCCATATGGTATACTCGGTACGATGGTTGTGATATGGTAATACCTTACGGGCTTAGTATGTGATATTTATCCATATGGTATACCCAATACGATGAAACTGGTTTGGTAATAATGAATGCTAATGTTACAATTACATATACTCCGGTACTTTTACTTTAAGTCTTTATTTCTATCTCTTGGTTTTGAATGACGTGTACGGGTGGTATTCTACTATCGATTGATTGTATGGAATTGGAAGTGTGGATATGGGTAGTAATGAGCATTATAGGCCTTTGGACACAATTTCGGTTATGAGATTTTGTTCATAGGATTACTTGCTTTCATTTTACTCTCACTAGCGTTGTTTGCTAATGGTGCTACACCACAATATTTTCAGGTAAACCTTGTGCCAAGAAGCGTGGTAGAGGAAGTGGTGTCGCGTGACTGTTCGAGATGGTGTATGGACAATATTAAGAGTCATTTTGGTTTAGCATTCATTGAAATGCTTGTAAATTATTTCCATCTTTACATACTTATGTCTTTTTGAGCCCGAAAGGGTATTTGTGTAAAATATGTCTATGTTTTATGATTTAAATATCTTTTGGAATGCGCATTCCCGATTTATAGCTTTCTCTGAAAATTTGGGTTGTAAACAGGTTTTGGTTATTCGATTTTTAAACGGACCCATGCCGTTTTTCTTTAAAAATTGAGTCTTCCGCTGTGAATTTGAATTTAAAGAATTTAACGGGTTCGGGTCGTTACAAAATATCTTTCGTCAAATCTATGCTATTTTTAGTTTAGATCTTCGAGATTCGCAACAAAAAAAAACGGTAAAAAATATTTATGAGAAAAACGAGAATGAGAAGAAATTAAAGAGAGTGATAGTAAATTAAAAAAATGTCGAAAATTTGTGGGATGAATATTTATAGAAAATAAAAATGGTGGATTTTTAAAAAAGGAAAGAGAGCGAGAAAGAGATAATTAATGGAGGTTTGAAATAAAATGATAGAGAAAGGAAAAAGAAATGAGGGATAGAGGGAAGAAAAAATGAGAGAAAAATGTAAAAAAAAATGATGGAGGGAGGGAATCTAATATATAGAAGAAAAAGGAGGGGGGGGTAGAATGGGAGGGAAAATATTTTTAAAAAGATTTATGAAAAGTAGATGAAAGAGAGATTTATGTTGATATTAAAAAAAATAAAAAAGGAAGGGATTGGATTGCAAAAAGAGGGAGGAGAGAGAGGAATGATTTGACATTAAAGATATTTTGTATTTTACATCAACATGTGGCTATTAAGTAACGATTTTAAAAGGGTGGCTATTAGGGAGGAAAGGGAGGAAAAAGTGGCCATTTCTATATTGATACTATTATATTATACGAAATAAAAACGTAGCTACTTTGCCATCATATTATTAAGCGTGCCAAAAAAGAAAATTAGAAAAGATAAATCCTTGAAAAAAAAGTGTTTAAAACTATCGATTTTAACCTAAACTATATAAGTAGTTGGAATTTTAACTTTTTATTAATATAAAGTGTATTTATATTGTATTCTTTAGTTATATTGTACTAAGTAACTATAAATACTTGGTTGTTATTTCATTAATACAAGTTAGTCATTTTTACATTCAATATGGTATCAGATGTTTTCACATGTTTCTGATCTAGTTTTCCGTGCCAATTTTTTCATTTTCACTACCAAGTTCTTTCCCCTTTCGCGTTGATGGTTTCATATATTTTCTTCATATTTCCATGGCAGTTTCTCCTTCTATGACTACTTCTCCATCAATTCCTCCTTCATCTTGCACTAATATGTTGATAATCTTGAACGAAATCCTTATTATCCCCATCATAGTGATGAATCTACTATTTTTCTAGTTTCACCTTCTTAGTCAAGAACAAACTTGGATTCATTGATGACTCCCTTCCTTATCCGACTGAAGGAAATCAAACTCAATCATGTATCATTAACAACGATTGACCTCGAATTTTCCTGCTTCGCCGTGACCTAATGAAAATTTCTCAACGTTACCTTTTTGTTAGTAGTTATTTCACAAAATTAAAAACCTTATGGCAAGAATTAATGGAGTATCGACCTAAATGTTCTTGTAATTAAGGAGGTTTAAAAGAAATAGATGCATTCTATCAAGGCAGGTATGTTCTTAGTTTCTTAATAGGACTCAATGAGTCTTATGCCTATGTTATATCACATATATTATTAATGGACTAAAAGATTAAGGAGTTCTACCGATGTCGGCATTGCCGGCGCACACACCCCGCGCCGACAATGGTGGCCCAGTTCCGGCGCAGAATGATTCTGCGCCGGTATTGGAGCCCAGCGTGGCCCAATGCCGGCGTTGGGCTTGCCATGCGCCGACATTGGCCTTGTAAGTGTGCGCCAACGATACAACTTAAAAACATAAAATTCTGCTTACCCCCCCCCCCCCCGACCCTTCTTCCCCAAATATTTTTTTTCCCTTATCCCAAACGACAGATGCACTGCGATCAAAACCCACCATTTTTTTTCATTATCTTGGTCATTTCTTGACCGTTTTCCTCCGTTCAAAAGCCAAAATTTTCATAATCTCTGCTTTTAGGTACGTTTCTATAGTCTATTTTATTAAAATATTTGTTATTTTTTTAGATTTCATAGTTTTAAGTTTTAGGTTTTTTTTTGAAAAATTGGGTTTTTTTTTTGTAGTTTTAATGTTTAATTGTTAATAATTAGTTGTTATGAATTCGATTAGGTACACAATACATGATTGATTTGAGATTTGAGATGAATTTTTTATTTTTTATCAATATGGATTTTGAGTGTTTTAGGTTTTTTTTAAAAAATTGAGTTTTTTTTGTAGTTTTAGTGTTTATTTGTTAAAAATTAGTTGTTGTTATGAAAATTGCTACAAAATACATCATTGATTGGAGATTTGAGATGATTTTTTTCTTTTTTGTCAATATGGATTTTTTTTCAAATTGACTATATTTTGTGTGTTCTAGGTTTTGTTAATATGTTTTTACTCATTTTTATAAAAAAATTATTTAAACAATGAATTAAAAATATGAATGAACAATTTATTGAATTTAAATTTATTATTTTTTCTATTTAATTATGTGATTAAATTTAAACTTTGCATATTAAAATGTTTAATTTTTTTGCCATATTTATCTAGAATAGTTGGGTCAGTATGTTACAGTTGGATGTATCCACCAGAAATAAGCCTTCGAACATTAAAAACTTATGTGAGAAACCCATCACGTTTAGAAGGGTGAAGAGTAGAGGCGTAGTGAGTCGATCATGTTATATTCTAGATATCTTCAAGGCATTGAGACTCAATTTAACAGACTGAATTATAATTATGAAGGAGAAGATGATGGTCGTGTAGATAGTGACATGTCAGTATTTAAAGATACTTCTCGTCCTCTTGGTCATTTTGATTTTTTGACCTTAACAAAATCAGACATTGATAAGGCACACTGGTACACCTTGACCAACTGTGATGAAGTAGAACCATATTTACGGTAAGTATATATACTCTCTATTCTTAACATCTTTTCCAATGAGTAGAACCATATAGATTTCATGTATTTACCCAACCATCCATAGGGATCATCTTGATTTTCTTGAACAAGAGAGCATGCAGAATATTCATAAACATCAAGAGGCACGATTTGCCAATTGGTTAAAACATTGTGTAAGATATTGTGTGCCTAACAAGTAGATCTTCCCAATACGGTAGATCCCAAAAAATACTATGTTTCTTCCAACCCGTGTTTTTTCCAGCCGCATTGTTTGCAATCTCTGCACCATCCACTATAATCTTCCGCATCCCTATAGCATCTATACCGTGCAAAATCTGCCTTCCACTCTACATTATTGGGGGGTTTTCCATTCTTACTCGCCGACCCTTCTTCTAGTCAGTACAGTTTGAACAGAACAATGCGTTTTAGCGTCGGACTTGCGTATTCAATCTCAAGAATCTCATCGATTACTCCAAAGTAATCGTCCTCGGTGCCGAACACTTGACCTTTTATGCAAACACCATTGTTGTTTGTTGTCCTGTTAACAGAACGCGCCTTCGTTTGAAATCTGAATCCGTTATATGGATTTCTTTGTTTTCACTACAAAATGAATGGGTACTACCGACGCACCTCCGCGCCGGCACTGGGTTACCGGGGATGACATTTGCAGGCATCACGGGTGCGATTATTCGTGGCACCGGGGATGCTAAGAACACATCCCCGGCGTGATGGCGTCGGCAGTGGGGTTAACCCTTAACCCCACTGCCAGGTATTTCCGGCGCCATAGCACCGGTATTGACAGGTAACCCCAGTGCCCGCGCTATGGCGGGAGTATTGCCACTGTTCTTTTTTTAAAAATTTACTTATTTTAAGCTCCTCAAAAGCCACTTGTTTCAATATATATATATATATATATATATATATATATATTAAGACTTTTCTAAACCATATAAAATCTAGAACCAGAAAAAGTTGTAACAAAATGTGATAGAAATTAACTAAAGTTCAATTAAGACAAATATAATGTCTTTAAGATAGTAAAACATGTCTTAAAATACTACAACAGACACGTAATGTGTTCAAAGTACATGTAAATCCTAAGCATGACCATCCCCACCACCTCTATAGTTTCTCATGAACGTATCAATGTCCTCTCGAAGTTTCCTGGCCTCTAAATCACGTGCCGCCTCACAATCCTCACGTTCCACATCACGAGCTCAAAGTAACTCAATAGTAGTAAGGGCTTCAACTAGTTGTTGCTGACTTTGAGCTAGTTGTTGTTGACTTTGGGTGAGTTGTTCCACTTGTGAAGACACAGAAGATCTCGATGAACTACTTGACTTTGGGGGAGGTTTAGGCCCTCTGCTCATACCTCTCCTATAGCCTGGTCTATGACCCAAAGTCATCTCCATTGCCTCAACTTCTCGATTAATAACCCCCATTCATCATCACTATGCACTCTAAGATGTTTCATACGGTCAGCTTGCTCTTCACCAAACTTTTGTACATTATTGCGATAGTATTTTCCAAGCTCATATCGATACTCATTCGCAGAGGATTTCATTTGTCCTTCAATAGTTTTCCAATGTACGCCATTGGCCAATTGAAGATTGAATTTGTCCTTAACACATTAGCAATCATGTTAGTGCAAATTATATAATACTTGCAAATCATATATATAAATACAAGACTCACTGCAAGTCGTTGCCTGATATCATTAAGAATCTCTGCCGGCACCAAATCATATCTCTTGTGGCTCGGTGGTATAAGGGCACGCACCAATATGCCAGTCTAAGTGATAAATGATCTAGCATTGTCGCCAGCCACCCGTTTTAAGTCTTCTGGGATAGTCTGATCTTTCTTACTCGTCCCCTTATGCAGTGAAAGGTTCTTCGCATAACCACGTCTAGAAACAAACGATTGAGACGAGACTATAAAACAAATTAAGTAGTAAGTACAAAACAAAGCATAAGTGACATTCACAAAAAAATGATTCTTACCATGATCGAGTGTGGGCGAAGGTAACTGAGAACGCATATCATGTGATGACATTGGTGAATCTGAAGTCGATACATGCCCTGGTGAGGGCGAAGGCGACTGAGAACTCATCAATGTATCCGATGATGGCTCCGTAATAACTACCTCGCCTGTACGACGACGAGGAGTCTTCCTGTTGCCCGGTGCAATAGGTCATGACTCGTCAATCTGACCCTTCCCCTTATTATTCCTGTTTAAAACACGCAAACACAATATTTTTTAAAAGTTAAGAATAAACGCATTGATAAGTGTATGAAAATGCACTTAATTTGTGCTTAATTGTAAAATAAATTAATTTATAATTTAATATTTTCATGGATTTAATTGAATATTTTGAAATATGAGAATATTAGGTTTTAATTTGATTTATTAATTTTTGTAGGTAAAATATTGCTTTTGGTGAAAGTTAGAATTTAATTGGTGAAGAAAATACAAAGGAAAAGCAAGGAAAAGGCTTAAAGTCACGCATGTTTAAAAATTATTTATTAAACCTAACTTACTATTCTGAGTCATCGTTTTCCGACTCATCGCTCTCAATTTCCGAATCAACAATATCATTTTCTGGCTCTTCTTCATTATTGGTTATAAACTCTTTTATGTCATCATCTCTATCAAGCCTCTGTGCATCTAGCCTATCACTGACATGAGTATCTATGGGTGAACTCACATGCAAAATCTTATCATTCTCGTCATCTTCCTCTAACTCAGGGACATTCCACACATTTTTTTGTTTTAAAGTTTGAACTACTCTCCAATCTTTCCCATATTTAATATCATCCAAGTATTGAACTTGTTGAGCTTGACTAGCTAAGATAAAAGGTTCTTCTTCAAAACAATTTTGAGATATGTTAATCGATATGTTTCCCGACTCTTTCTTCATTTTAGATGGAGATGTGTCAAACCATGTACATCAGAATAAAACAACTTGATTAGATCTTAAGTAACTAAGTTCTATAACCTCTTTTAAGAGTCCATAAAACGTCGTTGATCCTTCATCGTGATCACCCTTAACAGAAACCCCACAACTTGTAGTAGTACAGCCAGAAGATCTTTCCATTGTGTTGAAACGTATCTCATTGACACAACATTCCGTATATGATTTAGCACGAATGTCTGGGCCCATTGACAATACGTACAAATCATAACTTACCTCATGAAGACTCCATAATTCACTTACCTGCATTGTCAAATAAACTTTTGTATGAAAACTTATGGGTACAGTGCGCTATAAAACAAAAATAAATGAGAACATATCTTACACGACGTTTGAACCAATTGGCGAATTGTGCCTCTTGATTTTTATGTATGTCGCTCAAGCCCTCGTGTTCAAGTAAATCTAGGTGATCCCTATGGATGATTAAGTAAATACAAGGAATCTATATGAATACATTGGAAGCAGTGTTAAAAATATGGAGTAGATATACATACCGTAAATATGGTTCTACTTCATCACAATTACTCAAAGTGTACTAGTGTGCTTTAGAAATGTCAGATTGTGTTAAGGTTAATAGATCGTAACGCCCGAGAGGACGAGACATATCTTTAAACACTGATATGTCACTCTCTACACGACCGTCAACTTCTCCTTCATAATTACGATCCAACCTATTAAATCGAGTCTCAATCCCTTAAAGATATCTAGAACAAAACGTTATCGACTCGTTGAAACATATTCCTCTGCTATGCATCCTTCTGGATGTGCCGTATTTCTCACATAATTCTTTAATGTCCGAAGACTGCATTCTATTGGATACATCCAACTATAACAGACTGGCCCTACTATTCGAGTTTCATACGGCAAATGAATTGATAAGTGAACCATGACATCGAAAAAGGCAAGAGGAAATATTCGTTCAAGTTTACATAAGATGAAAGTGATATCACGTTGTAACTGATCCAACTCATCTAAACTTATTACTTTCGCACACAAACTACGAAAGAAATTACTTAACTCTGTTACCACCTGACTTATGTCGTAATTCAAAAATGCCCGGATTGCTAATGGTAGCAATCGTTGAAACAGAGAATGGCAATCGTGGCTCTTTAACCCAGTAAGTTTTCCAGCCTTAACATTAACACACCGAGATATGTTTGATGCAAACCCGTCTAAAAATTTTACACTTTTCAAGAACTTACGTGCCTCAATGCGCTGACTCGTAGTCAATATGTAAGCAGCAGCAGGTTTCACATACTTATCTCTCCCAACTTTTTGTATATGCAAATCAGCTCGTATTCCCAAGTCTGCACGATCGTGACGTGCTTTCAATGTATCTTTATTCTTTCCTTCAATAGAAAAAATTGTTCTTACCAAGTTATCACATATGTTTTTCTCAATATGCATTACATCTAACTTATGACGTAAAAGCAATTTAGACCAATAAGGAAGACTAAAGAATATGCTTTTCTTAGTCCAATTGTCATTTTCTTGTGGTCGTTTTCTCTTCTTCTCTTGGGTGCAAGGATGCTTACCAAACTTGGGAAAAATTAATCGATCTAAATCTTGTATAATCTCAACTCCAGATTTAATATTCGGCTTGCCCCTCAATTCTTTTTTTCCATCATGTACTATTTCAAAACGCCATGGATGGCCCATATGAATATATCGTCGATGACCCATGAAATATATTTTGCTTTGAATATCCATTGAAGAAGTATCTTCCAAACATATGGGACATGCTTTGTACCTTTCGTACTCCAACCAGACAAATCACCATATGCGGGGAAATCATTGATGGTCCATAGCAACGCAGCCCATAATTAAAATACTCGGACTTTGAGCTATCAAAAGTTCTTATACCCTCACTCCATAAATCATTCAACTCTTCAATCAATGGCCGTAAGAATACATCAATATCCTTCCCGGGTGACTTAGGGCCAGGAATCAGTAAAGACATAAAAAAAGTAGATTCTTTCATACATTTCCAAGGTGGTAAGTTACATGGAACCAAAATAACGGGCCATATGCTGTACGTGATGCTCATTTACCCAAATGGGTTAAAACCATTAGATTCTAACACTACACACACATTTCTAGGATCAGAAGCAAACAATAGAAACTCTTTGTCAAAATGCTTCCATCCTTCTGCATCTGACGGATGACGTAAAACGCCTTCCATTTTCAAACGTTTATACTTGTGCCATCTCATATCAGACACTGTATATTTTGATGCAAAAAAAGTCTTTGTAACCTAGGTTTCAATGGGAAATGTCTAAGTACTTTTTGAGCTACTTTATGTTTAGTTTTTCCCTCATTCACCTCATATCGTGGTTTCCCACAAAAAACTCTTCTTTCGCGTATTTTTTTCTAAAAAGAACACAATCAAACTTGCAGACATGAATTGATTCGTACCCCAATCCAAGCGCACGTAAGAACTTCTTAGAATCACAATATGATCCCGGTAGAACTGTCCCTTAGGGAAATGCTTCTTTTAATAACTCGAGAAGCATATTGAATGACTTATTACTCCACCCGTTTAAAACCTTGATATGAACTAATTTCACTAAGAAACTGAGAGATGAAAAGTTTTTACAACCCGAGTATAACTCTTTTTGTGCTTCACCAAATAAGTGTGAGAACTCGCTATCACACTCACCTGTGTCCACATTTTCCTCACCATCAAGTATATTTTCTGGGTTCTCAGTTTCATATTCATGAAATGCACCACCTTGTAGGTCATTAAGCATGTCTATCATTCCATCATCATCATCATTTTCACTAAAGGATTCATCTAAGGGAGGCACACTACTACTTGTAATACCCATTTTAAAATTCTCTCCATGGTATGTCCAACGGGTATATCCTCGTGATAATCCATAAATATGCAAATGCTCTCTAATTTCTTGAATTGTGGCAAAGCCAACATTCACACACTTTAAACAAGGACATCAGGTTTTTCCATTATCATTCAAAACCGTCACCGCAACCTCTAAAAATGAACTCACCATCAATATACTCTTTACAAAACCTATCATTTAGATTCATCCAACTCCTATCGACATTCGACCTATTTTAAACAAAAAATCCCAAGTAAATTCCATGGTAATGTTCTACTCCTCAATGTAAAAACCCCTTAAACATACAAACTGTATAAAAAAGAAATATATACATATTTTGAGATGACTAACTTTGCTGCAGGATAGCCGTCTCACATGACATTCAAAAAAATATACTAAAAACAAAAAATTATATCAACACACATGCCAACCTTAAACAAAACATAAAAACATTAAGACATGCTTTGAGACGGCTAACTTTGCTGCAGGATAGCCGTCTCCCAAAACATAACGACATTAAAATATAAAAGGTCAGAAAATTAACCTAGATCCTGAAATTTGTATATAAGCTCACGAAAGATCCGAAAATATTATCTGTTTCAATTTACAATTGCATTATTCAATCATTTTAATAGGCAACTTTCATATTTAATCACATAATTAAATTAAAAAAAAAACAGTGAGTTTATATGCTAAAAAGTGTGAAATTTCCCTAAATTTTAAAAACAATTCAAGTTTTGTTCAATCAATTACTTAATTAATTATTTGAATCATTTTTTAAAACAAATTAGAAAAAAAACATGTTAACAAAACCTGAAAACTCGAAAACATCAAATTGAAAAAACCCACTAAATATTCAAAGTTTAAAATTATTCACATAATTAAATACAAAAAACAATAAAATTTAAATTAAATAAATTGTTCATTCATATTAACAATAATTGATAAAAAATGATAAAATTCATCCCAAATCTATAATCAATCATGTATAAAGTAACTAATTTACTTCATAATAACCAAATAATAACAATTTAACACTAAAAGTAAATAACGCACACAATTGTTTAAAAAAACCTAAAAACTCAAAATAGTCAGTTTGAACAAAATCCATATTGATTTAAAAAAATATCTCAAATCTCCATTCCATCATGTATTGTGTGTGACCAATCTATTTATAACAACTAATTATTAAGAATTAAACAATAAAACAACAAAAAACCCAATTTTTCAAAAAAAAAAAACCTAAAACTAAAAACTATGAAATCTAACCAAATAACTCTTATTTTAGTAAAATAGAGTATAGAAACATACCTAAAATGATGGATAATGTAAATTTTGGCTTTTGAACGGAGGAAATCGGTGAAGAATCGACGGAAAAAGAGAAGGGAACACAAAAGGGGCTGCGGCAGCGTGGCTTCGGCTGGAGCAGGGGAGGAAAACCAGGAAATGGAAAAGGGAGGAAGAAGGGTCTCGGGGGGGGGGGAATCGTATGAAAAATGAAAAGCGGTAATGGACCGGCACTGGGCTTGGACTAATCCAATACCGGCGCAGCATAAGGCTTGCGTCGGTATTGGTCAACCATTTCCGCAGACGCGCGCCGGAAATGGCTGTCTTTTAAGTGGCAATGTCGGCGCCGTGAACGTGCGCCAGCATTGCTGACGTCGGTAGAACTTGTTATTCTTGTAGTGTTTTATTTCTAAATGAGTTTTGTAGTTGAAATCATGTGATTCTATCAAGGAATTTAACAATTTCAAGCTTTGATTTTCGAAAACACTATTCATTGAAAAACACTATTTATTTGAAAATCACTATTCACCCAAGAATCATACTTTTTGTCCTTTTAGTTATGATTTATAAATTGTTGTTCAATTGATGAATTGTAGGTGTGATTGCTTCTTTGATAGTTCGTGGGAATTTGGTTGTCACACGAACATTCGAGGTGAGAATAAATAGAAACCGAATAAGTTTAACGATTTGTATGATCGAAAGTTGAGATTAAGGTTTGAATTGAAAGGATTAAAGTAAGTGAGCTAACATGCTTAGGCTTGGGAGATAGTTCTAGTTGAGTTGAGAGAACTCATTGGTGTTTCGAAGGAAACGATTAAATGCTTGTAAGTTCTAAGTTTAGATTGGCTTCGGCTTTTACTAATGTTTATCGGAAGTTGGAAGTTGAAAGTTCCAAGTATAATAGGGTGAATAATAAAATTGGATAAGGAACTTCGAACATTTATTAAAAAAAATGGATTTGAGGCTTTTATGTTAAAGTTAATGACTTGCGTTTATATGAAGGCCGTTTGGCTTGATGTATTCATTGTTTCAAAAGTTTCTAATTTCTTGATTTATGTATAAAGGGTAATTCGTGATCCATTTATCTTTTTGTCCTTTCGATTACTTTGAATGTTTATATTTATTTTTACTTGAACTTGAGAGCATATTCATATTCATTTTCCATAATCGAAATTGGGAGGAATAATGAGGTGTTGATTGCTCGTTTGACAGTTCGTTGGAACTTTTGTTTTCACGCGAACATTCGAGGTGAGGGTAAATAGAACTTAAAGTAGACTTAGAAGCTGAATTTGTTGAATGATTTGTATTGATCAGAAGTTGAGTTTGAGATCGGAAATAAGAGAGTAAAAGTAAGTGTACTAACTTGTTTAGGCTTGGGAGTTAAATCTAAATTGAGTTTGGTGAACTTTTGAATCTTTTGGTGGAAACGACTAACTCATAGAATTTCTATGTTTACGTTCAATTGGCTGTTTTTTTTTTAAAATTTTGGGTATTTGAAGAATCCAAGTATAATTGTATGAGCGAGGGAATTGAATATGGAATTTCACTTTATTATTAAATGAAGGAAATGAGGCTTAATATTAAGTTGATAACTTGATATTATCTGATGGCCGATTGGCTTGACTTTTATATTGTGATGTGACTATCTGAAAGTCTTATGGTTTGATTTTATTTTCTGCTGGGAGACATTTTGGAATTGCAGGTTATGGAATTTTTATGGAAATTCTGATTTGTGAAACTATGGGTACTTTCTTGTTTTATGTAAATAAAGGTAACTAATGATATAGGCGTCAATGATAGTTTAAGGCTCCTTCAGTTACTTGAATTTTTAATTATGTTTACTTGCACTTTATGGCTATATTTATGTTTATTCTTATATTATTATTATGGAAAGATTAATGAGACAATGCACAGACTGCGTGTGCTTGCATTGTTTGGTATTATTCGTTTTGTGTTTACATATATGTATCATGTGGAATTCTAAGGGCTGAAAATACATGTTTACATATATGTATCATGTGCTTGCATTATAGCCAAATTTTCTATAGAGACAGGGATGAGATTGATTTGTATAGTGTGATATGATACTTTGTTATGCGTGAGAGCTAGTTCTTTTCCTTTGAAGATCTTGAAATTGGAAATTGTAATAGTACGTTGATGAGAATCCCTTTGACATGGTTGAGAGAGTAAGTAAGTTTTTGGACACAAATCCGAAAATGGGTCTGGGGTCTAATGTTACTTTATTTTCCATTTATCTTCATTGGGCTTTTGATCATGATATTACAACTTTCAGGTATGGATGTGGTCTTGGTCGTGGGAGAGGAGCTGGTGTTACTTAATGTTGATGATGATGACAAGATGGATTAAAGAAAATTTATGGTCCATGGACTTATGTTTATTTTATTTTCATATTTTGATGCACATGTTGTATATATAAGCTCATGAGAGCATTTCTATTTTAAATTTAATGATCATGAATTGTTTTTGAACTTTTCATAAATATGGAATGCCCATTCATCTTCTTAAATTCTCTGATTGGGAAATTGTATTTACAAGGCGTTATGATAGCCCAAGTTTTAAACATCACCATACCAAATTTTTTATTAAATATTAAGTCTTCCACTGCATTTTGGCTTTAATATTAATGATTTAAAAGGATTCGGGTCATCACAATAGGTGTGATTAGTCATCTAGTCGTTAAATTAATGGATAGTCTACTAACTTTTAAAAATAGGTTTGGGGGTTTATTCACAAATACGGAAGGTACTAACACACTATTATGTTCATTTTGAAAACAATTGTTGTTTTTATTATTAATTGTGTTAACTAAAGCATTTTATCATTAAAACAACAATTATTTTTTGGTTTTTTTTATATGTCCCATGTTTATTAGCCATATCATTAAGAATAAAGATATTAATAAATACTTATGAGTGACATGAACCTTAAGAAAAAGTTATATTGGAATTTAACTCCAACATTCTGAATTTAAATTTCTCTTCCTCAAGAGTTCTAGGAGTTTTAGCATTCTTGATCAAACTTGGAATCACGCCACTTTTATAGGGCGTATAAGATACAACCATCACAACATAGTAGCAAAGTCAGGATTATCAGGAAAACCTACCGGTATGGTAGTGATTTATACTTTGTTATTTTCAGGCCGTTTGACTTTTATTTTGTTTAATTCTTGAGCTAGCCACTCTTTTATTTTATCTTGTTATGATGAGTTGTCAGCTCTTGACCTGAGACTGTTGAGTTTCGAGATGTGTGCTTTTACCCCAGTGGGGAAGTTTATTATGATGATAGTGCGTATGGCACTTATGACATATGTATTATGAGTAGATGCTCACATTTTACTTTGATTGTTATGCATATGTCTGACTTTGATGTGATATAAGTATGGATTGGCTATCAGCTAATCGTACCACCATTATCGATTGTAATGAGAAATTTTTGATTTTATGAGTCTATGTGGAACTAGTTTACATTTTCGTGGGACTAGTAGTCGAGTAGCACCCACTATGATATCTATGTTAGAAGCTAGAACGCTTCTAAGTGATGGAGACTTGGGCTATATACCTAGTGTTGTTAATACTTCTGTACCAGAGACTAGCTTGAGTTCTGTGCCAGTAGTGAGGGATTTTATTGATATTTTCCCTGATGAGTTACCCGGTTTGCCATTGGTGAGACAGTTAGATTTTCAGATTGAGGTTGCTCCTGGGACAGCTCTATTGTCCAAAACACCTTATTGTATGGCACCGGCTGAGTTGAAAGAACTCCAGAGCCAGTTACAGGGACTTCTAGACTTGGGATTTATACGCCCGAGTGTTTCACCGTGGGGAGCCCCGGTGTTGTTTGTGAAGAAGAAGATGGCTCTATGCGATTATGTATCGGTTATAGAGAGTGGAACCGTGTTACGGTGAAAAATAAGTATCCTTTGCCCAAGATAGAAGACTTGTTTGATCAGTTGAGGGGAGCCACTATCTTTTCGAAGATAGATTTGAGATTTGGCTATCATCAGTTGAGGATTCGGGATGAGGATATTCCCAAGACTGCATTCAGGACGCGTTGTGGACATTATGAGTTTGTAGTTATGTCATTTGGCTTGACCAACGCGCCTGTAGCTTTTGTGGACCTTATGCACACGGTGTTCAGGAGGTTCATTGACTCTTTTGTGATTTTTTTTATTGATGATATCTTGGTTTATTCCAAGATAGAGGAGTTGCATGCTATGCACTTACGAGAAGTTTTGACGGTACTACGAGATCAAAAATTGTATGCCAAGTTCTCAAAGTGTGAGTTTTTGCTGAGGAAAGTTGCATTTTTAGACCATGTAGTATCGAGTAGAGGAGTATCAGTTGATCCCTCTAAGATTGAGGCAGTTAGTAACTGGCCTAGACCGACTAGTGTGGCTGATATTCACAGTTTTCTGGGACTTGCAGACTATTATAGACGGTTTGTGCAAGATTTCTCCAAAATTGCTTCAGCCTTGACACGTTTGATTTAGAAGGGAGTTGATTTTGTATAGTCTAAGGTTTGTGAAACGAGCTTTGAAGAGCTCAAGAGGAGGCTTGTGACAGCACTTGTTCTAGTGTTGCCTAATAGAACCGGTGGTCTGACTGTGTACATAGATGCTTCCCACAAAGGTTTGGGATGTGTGTTGATGCAACACGGGAAAGTTATAGCTTATGCTTCCCGTCAGTTGAAAGAGCATGAGAAGAAGTATCCAACTCATGATTTAGAGTTGGCAGCTGTTGTTCATACATTGAAAACTTGGAGACATTATTTGTATGGTGAGAAGACCCTGATATTTACTGACCATATAAGTATCAAGAATTTCTTCACTCAGAAAGAATTGAATATGAGATAGCAGAAATGGTTATAGCTCGTTAAGGATTATGATTGTGACATTCAGTATCATCCTAGGAAAGCCAATGTAGTGGCTGACGTGCTCAGTAGAAAGTCTTCTCATTCATCAGCTTTGTCGGCTATACCCTTGAGATTGAGATGGGATATGGAACAAGATGAGATAGCATTTCTTACGGCCGAGGTCACTGTGAGTCTGGCTAGTTTAACAGTGGGACCTACTTTGAGGCAGAGGATGATTGATGCACAGAGAGGTGAGACTTATCTACAGGCCGGTTTTAGAGAGGCTGAGTCAGAAATTCCTAGCCATTTTACCTTCTCTACAGATAGTGCTCTGATGTATCATAAGAGGCTTTGAGTGCCTTCAGGATCGACTTTTGAAAAGAATTGTTGGAGGAAGCTCACAGTTCTATCTTTTATGTTCATCCAGGCAATACCAAGAGGTATGAGAATCGGGACAATATTATTGATGACCTGGGATGAAACATGAGATTGTAAAGTATGTGAATAAGTGCTTGATTTGTTGACAAGTCAAGGCCCTAAGGATCCACCGGGTTATCTTAACCTTTGAAAGTTCTTGAATGGAAATGGGGGAAGGTTAACATAAGTTTTGCCAGGGTTGGCCGAAGGTGGCAAAGAATTTTGATATCATTTGGGTGATTGTAGACCATTTGATGAAAAACCACACACTTTACTCCTGGAAAGATCATCTATCCAGTTAAGACTAGGGTACAGTTGTACCTAAGAAAGATTGATAGATTGTGGTGTGCCGGTGAAGATTTTATCAGATCGAGACACTCGCTTTGTCTCGGAGTTTTGGCACTGTTTAGGCACTTTGTGGTAGAAAGTGTCGTTCTTCCGCTCATTTGGATGAGAATGGAGAAAAGAGATTTTTGGTACTCAAGGTGTAACAAATGACTAGCGAGTCTATCATTTGTTTAGAGAAAGGTTAAGGGTTAGCCAAAGTTGACAGCAGGATTCGGTGTAGTCCGTTCAAGTTGAAGTAGTGGATCTCATATACTTCAAGTGACACCAATGAAGGGTGTTATGGAAGTTGGAATAAAGAGTCAGTTGAACCCTAAGTTTCTTGGCCTATCGAGATACTCAAACGAGTAGAAGTGGTAGCTTATTGTTTAGCTTTACCACTTTCGTTATTGGCTGATTGTAATGTTTTCCATGTATTGATGCTTCGGGAATACATGGTGAATTCATTCCACGTGTTTGATTATGAACTGGTAGTTTTGAATGCTAGTAAGTCTTATGAAAAGACATCAGTTAAGATATGAGCATTCGAATAAAAGTGATGAGAAATAAAAAGGAAATCACATGGTTAAGGTTCTTTGGAAGAACCAAGTGTCAAAAGAAGCAACGTGGGAACGTGAGGATGAGATACAGTCTAAGTACCCTCGCTTTTTCACTTAGTGAACGAACTTTTCGAGGACGAAAAGTCTTTTAAGGAGGGTAGACTGTAACGTCCCGTTATTTTGAAGTGAAATTTTTTTTATTATTATTTATTTTCTTATTTTATTTAATGTTATTTAGTTATTGATTTATTTGAATTTACATATTTAGTTTAATTATTATTTTTGTAATTTAGAATTTAGTAGTTAATTTCGACCGAAATTCTTTTTAATCATTTTAATACTTTAAATTCGCTTCGTTGACATTAATAATTATTAATAGGCCAATTAATAATTATTAATCACCTTTAGATTTATTTAAGAGCTTCGGATTTCATTTTATAAGTCAAAAGTCATAAAAATGACGCAACCGTCATTTCCGATTTCTTAAAAATATCCAAAACACTATTCATATTCTTCTTTAAATTGCCATTGACCAAAATTGACTCTCATTCTTCATCCACTTCTCCTCATTGCCGTGGGTATGAGTTGGGGAGAGAAAAAAATTGGCTTTTGTTTAATTCTCAACCGATTGACTTGATTCCGGGTGCGTTGGAAAGATCTCGGGTCTAGGATTCTTTTCCACCCATCGATCGTGCCTTTCTCCAGTGATCCACGGAGTTCTCGATAAGTTTATTTCAAACCCTAAGCTCCAAATAGTGTTTTAATGGAGTTTTCTCTTTGATCCTTCAATTTCTTGTCGAGAAACTCTGTGTTTGTAAATACGGGAGTTGTTTTAAGAGTTTTTGGGAACTTTCCCATAACCCTAAAACCGAGTTTCAGTCGAAACCCTTCCCGTTTGAAATTTACCTTTTGGGATTTGATTATGGGTTACTAATTAGTGAAATAATGTTTATTGTAATTCAATTCGGGAAATTACATATTATTCAAAAACACTAATTATCGATACCCATTGAAATCGGGAATATCAAAATGGTTTAAACCAACTCGAAACACATCTAAATTGCCTGAAAGCCGGGAAACCAAAACCGAAACCCTTTTTATGAAGGGGGGGCCGAGAGCCTCAAGTGAGAATTAAAGGGTTTTTCATTGTTTTGTGTACTTAGATGTCGTTTGATTGATATTTGGTTAATTATTGATTGTTAGATATAATTCTTATTGTAGGTGATTTTGGACCGTTTGCTTGATCTCTAACGGAGGTTGGGAGCGAAATCTTATTTGGCTAAGGTGAGAATAGTTAGGATTTAAAGTAATTTTAGAAAGCGAATAAGTATGATGGTTTGTAGAATTGAAAGTAAGACTAAGATTCGAATCTAAGAATAGAGGGAAGTGAGCTAGTGCCCTAGGATTAGGAGCTAGTTCTTTGAGTGAGAACTTAGGAGTTCTCGAGGAAAACATTGAATCTTAGAAAATTCTAAGTTAGATTCGTTTCGAAGCTTAGGAAGGATCATTGGAAGTTAAAAGATCCAAACTTTTAGATAGAATGGTTAATAGAACCTCGGATTATATTGGAAGTTAGAATCCTTGAAGGTATAGGTTAATCGTTGAAGATAGGATTTTTTTTTCCAATGTAGCAGAGTTCAATTTATATATCGTTCTTCCGGGATTCCTATCTATTTTACTTTATGTCTTTACTTTATGCCCTTACTTTATGTTTGTTTTGGTTACTTTAATATTCATACTTTACTTTCATTTACTTTTACAAGCATACACAAGCATAACCATAACATCTCGCACCATAATATATATTGCACTATAACATCTCGCATCATTGAAAGAAAGTGAAAAAAGAAAAGAAAGTGAAGAGAAAAGAAAGTGAAAAAGAAAGGAACGTGAGAAAGAAAATGAAAGGTTAATGGTGGATGCTACGGGAAATGTCCACGTTAACTTCATGCATAAGGTTGAATAGTGGATGCTACGGGAAATGTCCACATTACCTTCATCATGCATAAGGTTGAATGGTGGATGCTACGGGAAATGTCCATGTTACCTTCATGCATAAGGTTGAATGGTGGATGCTACGGGAAATGTCCACGTTACCTTCATTTCATGCATAAAGGGCGAATGCGTATCCTATGGGATGTTCTCATTACCTTCATGCATGTGATCGATGGAATAGAGAATCGAGATGTTACATTTATGCAAAGTTTATTTAATTTTGTTATTTATGTCGTAACAAGTTAATGGATGAGGATTTGACTACGAGTGTTAGTAATATCATCCTTTGGAGAGTTTAGAATGAAATTACCTAAAGTTTAGAGAACTTTAGGATTGATTGTGTAAGATTGATTGGACACGAATCGGAATATGAGTTTGAGGTCTATCTTTACTTTTTATTCTTATTATTCTCACTGGGCTTAAGTTGTTAGCTCATGATATTACAAAAAAATTCAGGTAATGCCCTTGCTAGAGGTCGAGGGAGAGGAGATGGTGCTGCGTGATCAAAGGATAATGACCTCGAGATGGACTAGGTTGATTTAAAGTCCATGGACTATGTTTTATGAATTTTATACATATTTTAGGTTTGTACATTTGTAAATTGCTCTTAAGAGCTTTGTGTTTTACTTTTATAATAAAAATCTCTTTTGAACTCCTGGATAGGAACTTAATGTTCCTTGTGTTTTTAGATTTCAGAATTTAAGATGTAAACAGGTTTTGGCTAGCCAATTTTCAAACATAACCACGCCAATTTTTCTTAAAATATAAAGACTTCTGCTGTGTTTTCTAATTTAATTTATTTAAAAGTGTCGGGTTGTCCAGTAACTTCCTGTTACTTTTGGGGGTGAAATTTTATTTATTTATTTATTTTAATTAAAGCTTTTAAGATTAGTTTAAATTTAGTAATTTCGATTTTAGTAGTTATTTTCGTCCGAATACCTTTTTAATCACTTTATTAGCTTAAATTAGTTTTGGTCGTATTAATAATTATTAACGGGCCAATTAATAATTATTAATCACCATTGGGCTAGTTTAAGTACTTCGGGTTTCATTTTAAAAGCTTAAGGCAAATAAAGGACGTATGCATCATTTCTGGAATTCTTAAAAATCCAAAACACTATTCACTCATCTTTAAAATTGGCAAAGTTGACCAAGTTTGACCCAAATTCATTTTCTCTTCTTCTTCTTTTCTTCTTCACGTGAGCTTCCATTGATGAGAAGAAAAATCTCTTGGGTTTTCATCAATTCTTGACCGTTTTCGATGAGGTCAGTTGCGTTGGATTGCTAGGGACGAAGGCTATCTATCCCACCTACCCTTGTGCCGTTTCTCGTTCTTTAAGGGAAGCCCTAAAAAGTGCGTTTTCAAAACTTTTTATATGGTTTTGTTCGTTCTTTATTATAAATGAGTTTTGAAGTTGAAATCACGTATTTCTATCAAGTAATTTGACGATTATGAGCTCGGATTTTTGAAAAACACTATTCATCCGAAAAACACTATTATCCAAAATCACTATTCACCCGAAAATCATATTTGTCTCTTATTAGTTATGAATTGTAAATTGTAGTTCAATTGGTGAATTGTAGGTTTGTAACGTGGATTCGACTTCGATTCCTTGGTACTCGACTTCAAATCTAAGGTGAGCTTAAAATGGTTGTGATTACTTTTATGTTTCCGGGTTGCATGACTATCCTGTTTGATCGGGGTTAAGAAGGTTACTTGATTTTAGACCTTATCCAAGATTGGATGTAGTTGGGAGATGAGGAAATTGCATAAGGAAAGAAATTAGTTAACTTTGGTGTTGTTTAAAGTGAGTTATTTATTGTGGATTAAGTTGTATTCTCAGTGAGAATTATATTTCCGGAAATTGCAAAAGGGTATTAGTTTACTTCGTTTATTTGAGTGGTTATAAGGTAGTTAAAGGAAATTTTGGAGAGAAAGTATCATGTTTAGTTGGACTATAACATATTTGGAGAAAATGACTTGTGGTGATTAGTTTGATAATTATAGCGATGGGATTCGCTATTTAGTACTACCAAAGGCGAGTAGTACGTGTGGCGTTATGATACGCATGAAAATGTGAAACGAATCATCATGTGGTATGTGTGGTATGCGTGGTATGTGTCGTAACGAAAAACGAATCATTATGTGGTATGTGTGGTAGGCGTGGTATGTGTGGTAACGAAAAATGAATCATCATGTGGCATGTGTGGTAGGCGTGGTATGTGTGGTAATGAAAAACGAATCATCATATGGTATATGTTGTAGGCGTGGTAATATGATTGGTGACAATGTGGTCACGGCGTGGTAATGTGATTGGTGACAATGTGGTCACGGCGTGGTAATGGCGTGGTAATGTGATTGGTGACAATGTGGTCACGGCGTGGTAATGTGATTGGTGACAATGTAGTCACGGCGTGATAATGTGATTGGTGACAATGTGGTCACGGCGTGATAATGTGATTGGTGACAATGTGGTCACGGCGTGATAATGTGATTGGTGACAATGTGGTCACAACGTGGTAATGTGATCGGTGACAATGTGGTCACGGTGTGGTAATGTGATTGGTGACAACGTGGTCACGGTGTGGTATGTGATTAGTGACAATGTGGTCATGGTGTGGTATGTGAATGGTGACAATGTGGTCACGGTTTGAAATGTGAAATGTGACAAAGTGGTCACAATGAGAATGGAAATTTACATTATTATTTACTTTGTTATGCCTTAGTACTAATTAGTTGCTTTAGTACTTTATTTACAATCTTGAATGTTTATTTTTCGAAGTCACGATATAGTGAAATGGGATTGATTTTTCTTATGCAAAGTATTTGGGAGTATGGAATGGGTAGCAAAGAGCACGATAGGATTTTGGACACATTTTCCGATACG
This sequence comes from Gynostemma pentaphyllum, assembly GCA_028015215.1. Taxonomy (NCBI): domain Eukaryota; kingdom Viridiplantae; phylum Streptophyta; class Magnoliopsida; order Cucurbitales; family Cucurbitaceae; genus Gynostemma; species Gynostemma pentaphyllum. Next base: position 15,621,125 of record CM051352.1, read on the forward strand.
GAATTCGGTCCATAGGAGTGCTTGCATCCATCTTATTCTCACTAGCATTTTTATGCTAATGTTGCTACACTTAAACTTTTTCAGGTAATACTCGTGTGAGAGGGCGAGGTCGTGGAGGTGGTGCTACGTGATCGCGAGTGGATGCCTTTGGGACTTGGACTAAAAAGGCATATTTTGGAGCATTCTATGAATGCTACATATAAACTTGATGTTGATGTCTTTTAATCGTATTTTGTGGCCCACGAGAGCCTAAGATCTATTGTACTTGCTCTGATTTGGGTATAAAATGGAGTAGGAATTCCTCTTATTTTTAATTCTCTGATTTGGGCCCATGTAAACAGGTTTAGGGATTTCATATTTTAAACGGATCCACGCCAAATTTTTGTAAAACTTAGTCTTCCGCTGTTTGCTTCTGATTTAAAGATTTTAGAAAATTCGAGTCTTTACAGCCTAAGCATCAATATCCACTACACTTTATTAGCAACCCTAAGCTCATTCCTCTAACAAACATCTCGCCTGTAACATTGAAATGACTACATGTGTTACTGTAAAGACTTGAATTTTCTCAAATCTTTAAATCAGAAGCAAACAGCGAAAGACTAGATTTTATAAAAATATTGGGGTGGAACCGTTTAAAATATGGACTACCAAAACGTGTTTACATGGGCCCAAATAAGAGAAATTTAAAAACAAAGAAGTACGTACTTCAGTTTATAACCAAATCAGAGAAAGTAGACTCGATAATATATACAACAAATCTTAGGCTCTCATGAGCCACAAAATAGAACTTTAAGACTAACGACATGTGTAGTTTTATCTAGCATTCATAAAATGCCCCAAAATATGCGTGTAGGTCCATGTCCCAAAAGCCATCCACTCGTGATCAAGCAACACCGCCTCCACGACCTCGTCCTCTCCCACGAGTATTACCTGAAAAAGTTAAGGTGTAGCAACATTAGCATAAAAATGCTAGTGAGAATAAGATGGATGCAAGCACTTCTATGGACCGAATTCCATATCGGAAAATGTGTCTAAATTCCTATCGTGCTCTTTACTACCCATTCTATACTCCCAAGTACTATGCATAAGAAAACAATCCCATTCCACTATATCGTAACTTCGAAAAATAAATATTCAAGCTCGTAAATAAAGTACTAAAACAACTAATAAGTACTAAAGCAAAACAAAGTAAATAATAATGTAAATTTCCATCATACACGTCATATCATACGTTATTTCATTTAACAATCACCACATCACAACTCCATTCACATTGTGACCACTTTGTCACATTTCACATTTCAAACCGTGACCACATTGTCACCTTTCACATTTCAAACCATGACCACATTGTCACCTTTCATATTTCAAACAGTCACCACATTGTCACCTTTCACATTTCCACATATACCACATGATGATTTGTTTTTCGTTACCACACATACCACACCTACAACACATACCAAATGATGATTCGTTTTTCATTTCCACACATACCACACCTACCACACATACCACATGATGATTCGTTTTTCATTTCCACACATACCACACCTACCACACATACCACATGATGATTCGTTTTTCATTTCCACACATACCACACCTACCACACCTACCACATGATTATTCGTTTTTCATTTTCCATGTGTATCATAACGCCACATGTACTACTCCCCTTTGGTAGTAATAAATAGCAAATCTTATTGCTATAATTATTAAACTAACTCAATTCCACATGATATTTTCTCTCCAAAGTTTCCCTTAACTACCTTATAACCACTCAAATAAATGGAGTAATCTAATACTCTTTTCCAATTTTCGGAAACATAATTCTCATTGAGAATACAACTTAATTTACAATAAACACCACCAAAAGTTTACTAATTTTTCCTTATGCACTTTTCTCATCTCCCAACTACATCCAATCTTGGATAAGTTTTAAAGTCTAGTAACCCTCTTAACCCTCATGCAACCCGGAAACATAAAAGTAATCACAACCATTTTAAACTTATCTTAGAAATGAAGTCAACTCCAAATCACCGGTTGACCAATTTTACGAACGATGCACAAAACCTATAATTCAAATATACCTAAAGTACATTAATTTACCGAATTGAACAACAATTATCACATGACTAAAATGAAGGACAAAACATCTCGGGAAATGACCCATGAGTCCCACAGCCCAAGGGAAGAGAAGGAATGGAGATGATTTTCTGGATTTTAAGCAATTTAGAGGTGTTTCGGGTCAGTTTCAGGTACTTTGGAAGTTTGTACCATCAATGGGTAATCGGGAATTAGGGTTTTGGACAAAAGTTCAATCCCGAAAAATTAAGTAAAATAATAAACAATAGTATTTAAAATACCCTAGCCATCACCAAATAAAGGAAAATCAAACTGAACGGGTTTCCGGGTCAAACTCGATTCTAGAGTCAGGGTAAGTTTCTAAAATCATCTAAAACGATTCCCTCGATTGAAATCTTTGAGTTCCCCGGCAAGAAATCAAAGATTTCAACCAAAAACTCCATTAAAACACTATTTGACTTTGTCATACCTTAAGGCCTTTAGAAATCGGAGGAAAAGCTCGATTGATAGGTTGGAAATGATGCTTGGACTGGTGGCTATCCAACGCAACTGAAATTATGATGATCTGCCAAGAATCGAAGAAAAGGCAAAAATCAATTCCTCCTTTATGATGCTTTCGGCCTTAGCAAGAAGAAGAGAAGAAAAATGAGGCTTTTGTCTAATTTTGGCTTATTTAAGAAGATAGTGAATAGTGTTTTTGATATTTTAAGAAATTGGAAATGACGCCGACGTCCCTTATTTGCCTTAAGCTTTTAAAAAGAAACCCGAATCACTTAAACTAGCCTAATGGTGATTAATAGTTATTAATTGGCCCATTAATAGTTATTAATACAACCGAAACTATTTTAGGCTAATAAAGAAATTTAAAAGGTTTCCGAACGAAATTAACTATTTAATTCTAAATAACTAATTCTAAAATTAACTTTAATACTTTAATTAAATAAATAAAATAAAATAAAAAATTCACCTCAAAATAACAGGACGTTACAATTACCTTCCCTTTTGTGCCTTTGACATGGTACTTAGTCACACACGGACTCTTAAAGTTCACCATTCTTTTATTACAATAAATAGTTGTATAATTTGATGAATGTGAATCCATACTATACTGACATAGTTTTTCCCACTAGTCTAGAAACACAAAACTTATGACTAGCACCCGAATCAAACAACACAAACACAGAGTGACCAAGAATGATAATGTACATGTCACCACTGCGCTAAATGCCTCAGCCTGAACCTTATTCACAGCAAACACCTTGCCTTGTTTTTGTACATTATGATTTTCTCTCAGTTGTTGACCCTGATTTATACCTCAGGATTCTTTGCAGGTGGATAATGAGTTAGGTGGTAGATCTCGCCACTTAGTTGGAGTGGGAGTTGCTGGAGTATCTTTCCATGCTTGAGAGATAGCTAAAAGTGGGGAGACCTTGTAAGGGCCATATTATTGGATTATAACACGTTTTGTTTTGCAAATGAGTTTAAGTTTTCCTTAAAGCCTTGATGTTCCAAGCAAGTGATGAGCTACTAATGTAGTGAGAGTTGAAGATGATTGATTTGTCTCCAAGTGGGACATTGTTAGGATTGTAGAGCCTAAATAAAGGCTATTTAGTCATAAAAGTCTGAGCCCATTTGACATTCAATGCTCAATTGTTTAAGCCTTTCTTGTCCCTTAGAGTAAGATTTGTGGTGGAGGAATTTGGCTTTAATGATAGACAAATTTATTAATATAAATAGTGGATGAAGGAAATTCACCAATTGGGAGAATAAAAGTATTAAATATGTTAAATCACCAATTGAACCAAAAGCTTAAGCCAATGGTTCAAGGTAAATTTAATCATATATTTCAACAGTCCCCCTCACATGTGGGCTTGGATATTTGCACAAGACCCAAACATGTGGAATATTTAAATGGGGAGGAAATTAGAGCAAATGACATAATGGAGGTTTGATCCCAGGACCTCCTGCTCTGATACCATATTAAATATGTTAAATCACCAATTGAACCAAAAGCTTAAGCCAATGGTTCAAGGTAAATTTAATCATATATCTCAACAAAAAGAAACAAGTTGCAGCCACTACTTCTTGTTTTTACACCTAGGGGTGGTGGCTTTGTGCCTCCCATTGAGGGTTGAAAGTTCTCAACGTATGGAAATTTGTTTGACGGTCATCCAATGGGTTAATTTGGGGGCTTTTTCTATTTTTCTATTGTTAGAGAAAATAGAGAGAGAGCAACCGTTTGGGTAGATTCGCAAAGGTTATGTATAATATTATTTGTCACATTTATGGAACCTTTGACAACCCAACTCATTTTTAATCATTTAAAAAGTAGAATATAGCGGGCATGGATACATTTAAAATTTAGACTATCCAAATTCTATTTACATTTTTCGCAATTAGAGAAATTGTAAAAACAAGGAAATACACATTTCTTGAAGTAAAGTTCAAAGGAGTTTCAGAATTATAAAAGTTTAAAGCCAAAAAGCTCTCATGAGCTAATATACAAATGTGCATCAAAAGATGAAGGACATAAAGTAAACATTAGTCCAAGGACTATACATTTTCTCTAGTCCATCTCGCCATCATCGTCACCAAGATCAATTAGCACCATCTCCTCTCCAACGACCTCGACCACAATCAATACCTAAATAATTGTAATATCATTAGCTAAAGCCCAGTGAAGATAAACAGAAAATAAAGTAACATTAGACTCCAAACTCATATCCGGACTGGTGTCCAAAAACTTACTTAATCTTTGCTACCAAACCATTCAAAGTGGTTCACACCAAATATTACAATTTCCCATTTAAAGATCTTCCAAAGGGACAAGAACTAGCTCTCGAGCATAACAAAGTACTATATTTCACTATACAAATCAATCTTATCCCTTTTATATAGTACTCAGGTTATTTTCTCTATAGATACTTAGGTTATACATAACATTTTCTTTCTTTTCTCTATAGCAACTTATGCTATACATAAAATTTTCTTTCTTTTCTCTATGGCAACTTATGCTATACATAACATTTCCTTTCTTTTCTCTATAGCAACTTATGCTATACATAAAATTTACCTTCCCTTATCTTTAATGATTAATACTAAGCTCACTTAGTCTTAACATATTGAAACAAGATAACTTATAATTAATGTTGATAATGTTAGAACACGCAGTCTCAACATTATTTATTAACATCGCTCAATACATGTAACGTACAATTGGCCTTTACATTAATATAACCGAAATCATGCTAATCTCACTCAGTCTTAACATGTTTCAAACAAGAAAAACACGTAATTAATGTCGATAATACAAGCACACGCAGTCTCAACATTATTCATTAACTCTCTTAACAAATGTAAAGTACACGCAACCTTTACATCAATATAACCATCAGCATGCTTATAATGACAGTATTGAAAGCTCATGCAGTCTAAGAATACATCAATTTCTCGCTTCCCAAAACAAAGTACATGAAGTCTTTTTAATAATATCTTCCCACCTTTATTTAATAATGGCAGGTAATGAAAGCTCATGCAGTCTAACAATTATCTCATTATCTCACTCACCAAATGCAAGGTATACACAGCCCTTGCATTATCTCATATATTTATCATAGTAATTATGGATAATACTAGATGATGTGAGCACGGGCAGTCCCAACATTATCTCATTATCCATTCCCCTAATCATGAAAAGTTCACATAGCCTTTTGCATTCCTCATGATACATACATGTTAGCATAAAACGAATAATACCAAACAATGCAAGCACACTCAATATGTGCATTGTCTCATTATTCCTCCCAAATATGATTATGCAAAATAAACATAAACGAGGTCTCAAGTGGGAGTAAACGTATATTTAACCATTCAAATAACCAAAGGAATCATAAACTTTCATTGATGCCTATATCATTAGTTACCTTTCTTTGTATATAACAAGAAAGTACCATAGTCTTACAATTCAGAAGTTCTATAAAATTCCATAACCTGCAATTCCATAAGGTCTCATAGAAGGAAATAAAGTCAAGCTGATTGGCCTTCAGATAGTCACATGATAATATTAAAGTCAAGCCCAACCTTCAGATAATGACATGACAATAAAAGTCAAGACAATTGGGCTTCAAATAATATAAAGTTATTAACTTAACATAAAAGTCTCAATTCTTTATTTTAATAATCAATCGAAAGTCCATATCCAAATTCCTTATTCACCCTATTATACTTGGAACCTTCAACTTTCGATAATCACTAAGAAAGGCCGAAGCGAACCTAAATTTAGAACCTCCAAGAGTTAGTCGTTTCTTTTGAAAGATCCATTAGTTCCCCCGACTCAAATTAGAACTAACTCCCTAGCCTAAACAAGTTGGTTCACTTACTTTAATCCTTTCATTTCAAATCTAAATCTTAACTTCTGATCATACAAGTCGTTCAACTTGTTCGGTTTCTAAGTTTAAATTTAAATTCTATTTATTCCCACCTCAAATGTTCGTGTGAAAACAAAGTTCCAATGAACATTCAAACAATCCATTGCACCTGTAATAAATTAATTGAAAACATTTTACAACTGATAACTAAGATGAGAAAAATTGTGATTCTCGGGTGAATAGTGATTTTGGATGAAAAGTGTTTTTGGATAGTAGTGTTTTTTAAAAATTCTAAGCTCAAAATCATTAAATTTCTTGATGGAAATACATGATTTTAACTTAAAAACTCATTTAGAAACAAAAACAATGAAAACCATACTTAAAAATTTGAAAACTCACTTTTTAGGCCTTTTCTTAGAGAACGAGACACTCCACAAAGCTAGATGGATAGGTAGTTCTCGTCCCAAGCAATCCAAAATGCAACAGAAATTGAGAGAATCCACTGAAAAACAACAAAAACCCAGGGAAATTTCCCCCCAAATCAAGTTCACCCCAAGAAGAGGATAAAGAGTTTCGTCTCAAATTTGTCTTTTTGACCTTTTATAGAAGATGAGTGAATAGTGTCAAGATATTTTAAGAATTCAGAAATTACAAACTTGACCCTCGTTTGCTTTTATCTTCTAAAACAAAACCTGAAGCACTTAAACTTACCAATAGGTGATTAATAATTATTAATTGGCCCGTTAATAATTATTAATACGACTTTGATAACTCCATGAAAGTAGAGTTATAATGCCCTTATCTTGTTAAAATTTCAAAAGAATAGATGAGTAATGATAGATTTTTCGCAACTTTAGCTTTGTTTTAGGACTTTTTATAATTTATCTTTTATTTCATAGCTTTTTAGTCTTCTTTATCTTTTTGATGATAAATTGAGCTTAAACATGTTAATATATGCCTTGATAGGTCTAATAGGAGTTTTGGAGCTGATTGGAGATGTTTTGGAGCAAGAAATTGAGGATAAACCAAATGGAACAAAGCTGTTTTTGGTACAGGTCTGAAGCAGCTCAGCATGCCAGTGCATGAAAAAATCTTGCCCCGGGTCTGAAGCAGTGAACAGTGCATCTGTTAGCTCATTTAATGAACCCGTTATTGTCTTTTCTGCTCGAGAACCAGCCTCTGTTTTTAGCGTTTTTCAGCCTTAAAAACAGAGCATCTCATGGTATAAAAGCTTCCATTGATGTCTTAGAAAAGGGAGGGATGCTTGGGGATTGTTAAGGAGGTTTAGGGGATATTTTAGGGTTCTTAAAAGGTGGCCTCAGAGGCCTTGCCACATCCCTTGGAGAAGAAGACTTGTGAGAAATCCTGGTTTTTTATCTTCAATTTTATGGACAAGAAGGAGATCTATGCTGATTGTGAAGGGGGGGAAAGCTCCTCCAACCTTGGGGAAGTTTCAACTCATCTTAGCTTATCTTTTCTTACTTGTATTAGCATAGTTTTAATCATTTAGCATAGATTTTATATTATTTTATGAATTGTATTTTTTGGATTTTTATTTACTGATTTACCTTTATTTTTATGCATATGAGTAGCTAGAGTAATATTAGGTTCATGTAAGGTGATGGGGAACAAATACAAAGAGACTTGATTTTGTTGAATCTTGATGAATGAATGTTTGTGTAGTTACTTTCTTAATCCATACCTCTCCGTAAAACTTCATGACAATGAGTAGGAGAAGATTTCCTTTGCATAGAAAGATGAATTAAGGAATGCACTAAAAGAAAGTTAACTAATTTATAAGAACTGTCACTAGATATAGGGTAGAGTTCTTATAAGTTTAAGTTATGATATTGTACTTGGAACTTTTAATTACTAAATCTTAGAAATAAGCTTAGATTGTTGATAGTTAAAGTTTATGAGTTTTGAAAGTAACCATATCGCATTCCATTCATACACATATCCTTATATCCATTTATTCCATCAAATCTTAGGAATCAAGAAACAAAGTTTGCAACTTTGAGAAGAAAAATTCCCTTAGCCCATGCATGAACCCTCTCAACTAAAAGTAGGCCAAACCTTACTTAACTAATCAATCTAAACTTGTCTTAAAAACAACTATCCTTGTGGGACACAACACTCACTTACCACTCTATTACTTGTTGACCATGTGCACTTGCATGCCACACTTCACTACCTAGTTTGATCACCCTTTTCACACCAACAAGTTTTTGGCGCCGTTGCTGGGGATAGTTCATTTTAAGCGTGTTTAGTTAGTTTAGTTTAGTATTTCCTAGATATTTTGTAGTTAATATTATTTAGCGTTATTTTATTTTTAGCTTATAGCTTAGATTACTTAATATTAATTTATTGCCTTTCTTTTTTTTTAGTTCTTGATTATGTCTTTTTATCCTTTTAATTCTTGTCACTATGGTTACAATGAGTCTAATGAGGAATATATTGATGCTTTTATAGGAACCACATATAATGGAGCATTCAACACTGTAGATAATTCAAGCTACAATAACTATCAATGGTGGCCAAGTCAAGAAAATTGAAGAGGATGGGAACACGCTAGTCATGTTGTGGGATCTAATGTCTTCTTCCAATAAGAGGCACCATTGATTATTCAAAACATGAATATGAGTTTTGGAGAAGGCCTTCAACATAACAATAAAAATTTCAACATGAGTTTCACTCTTTTTCAAACTCATCCAACCAAAAGTGGGGACAACAATATGATTGTTCGTGGAACAATCAAGGATATAATCAAGAAATGGACTTTGTAAGCTTGAGCCAAGAAGGTACACAAGTTAATTTTGAAGGAGAAGAGCCTTCAATAAGGGGAAATCTATCAATGGTGAAGCAAGTAGAGTATGAACAAGCTCATATGAATCAACCTTGACAAGAAGAAAATGTAGATGAGTCTCTTAGTACTCTAGAGAGCTTCATGAGAGAGTATGTTGTAAGAAATGATGAACATATAAAAAGATTGGAGAATTAAGTTAGTCTCCTTGCTAAAGCCATCAACACAAGGTTAGAAGAGTTTATTCCAAACAAATGTGAAAATGATCCGGAAGGTGAGGAAGAAAAAACTTGTGCTCTCTTTGTCCCAAAAACTGAACAAGTATGGGAGCTTGATGAATTACATGTTGAGAGTACAAGTGAATTATTTGTTGACCAAGATTTGGATGAAGAGATGAGAAAAATGAAAAAGGAAGAGGAAAGTGCACATTCCACAACTTTAGAGGAGAAAAGTTCTTCCATTCTTATTGCTATGGAATCAAAACTTGAAGGTTTTATGATTCAAGTAGTTGATTTCATATTTCCAAAAGAGTTTTCACCTTTTTCTTTTGAGGAAGATGAGAAAGAGAAAGTGCACAAGAGTTTCAATGAGTACAAGTTGAATAAACCAAAAAGAAGACTTTGGGAGAATGAGCTTTCAAGAAAAAGGTCTCTTCCTCTCAAATCAAAGAAGAAAAAGTGAAAAAAAAATGAAGAAGGGCAAAGCTAGAGAAGTTGCTCAAGTTGGTGTTAAAAGCACCATGTATTTCCAGGTGCATTGAGAAGGTTGAGGTACAATAACATGAAGGAAGAAGCTAAAAAATGCTAAATTCCTGAATGTTTAAGTTAGGAATAGTTTATTAACTTTAAGTAATTTAGCTTAGGTTTGGTTTTTTTTCATACTTTTCTTTTTACCTTGCTATTTTTAATCCTTTCTTTTTAGTTTTGTAGTTTTAGATAGGTTAGTTTGGAGGCTTTTGAGGAGAAAATGAAAAGGAGCAAGGACATTGGAGTGCAGAAAAGAAAAGTTAATGTAGCGAAAAATTATGTCCTGCATCATGCAACGTTTTCAGGGAGTCTTCTAATCCTTTCTTTGTGAAATTTTTCGCTTGTTGGCTGATTCTTAGTCACACCTATTTTTTTTTCAATAGTTGTGTTGTTAAATTAACCACCTTGTTGATGATTGAATACTATTTCTGGTGCTATGTTGATAATTGAATATCTGATTATTTTGAATCTCTGTCTTTTGTTGCTATTGATGAAACAACCTCCAAATTTTTACTGTAGCCTTGATTTATCTCTTCTTGTTTTATTTTTCTTGTTTATTTCTTTCTCTGAGTTGTGGGAGCACAATTCTTCTCTAAGTTTAGGGGTGAGTTTATTGTTCTATCTGTATAATCTTTCATTTTCTTTGTTTTACCTTTTTATCTTTCGACTACATATATAGTTTGAGTCTTTTTAGCTTTGTTATTTGAAGCCTTTTTAGCTTTGTAAAAAAAATGTAGTAAAATTCAAAAGTGTCTTAGTCGGTTGGTTGGTTAAGAGGATTCTAGATGATAATATTGACTTTTTCAATGTTCTTAGAGTTGGTTTAGACTTAAGCTAAGGACGCTTTGAGACTTGGAATCTTCCACACTTCCTCGACTTTAGAAGTCCTTAAGAAAGCTCAATCAACCATTATGGAAACTTGAGAGCTACTTACTTAAGCATGAGCCTACTTAGCAAATATTTCCTTCCTTAGTGAACCAAAAGCAAAAATCTTTCTTTGAAACCCTTGTATAGAGCAAACGTGAATAAAAAAAAATAAGTTTGGGGGTGGCATAGCCACCAATGCTTTTGCAAAGTCAAATATTTTCAATTCCCTTAGAAAAGAAAAAGTTTAAGCCCAAATTGCACATAGTGTACACAAAAAAAATCAGAAAAATAGGTTGGGAAAAAATAGTCACTCCTCTTCTATAGGAATGAGTGGGCCCATAGGGCAAGTCTCTAAGTGAAGGTGACTAGGAAGTCAAATCATTTAGTTGTTTCTAACAAAAAAAATGTACCAAAATCAATAAAGCTGTTCTATTGTAAGGTGAAAGATAAGCTTTTTGTGCTTGGGGAACCGAAGAGAGTAATGTGAGTTGAGAAAGTTTAAACTTAAGAAAAAGAACTCTAGGATAATTTTCATTTTTCTTGGTTGAGAATTGAAAAGAGAGACTCAAGTTGAGATGCACACACACACTTTGAGATCCTAATACCCTTTGTGTGTTTGGCTAACTCTAAATCTAGTTTGGGAGTTTGAATAAGTCAATGATAGGAAATCCTTAGCAAAACCAACCAAGAGTCTTGTATAGTTGAGTCTTTCCACCTTATTTACTATTTTAGGAGCATTACTCGAGGATGAGCAATGATGCAAATTTGGGGGTGTGATAACTCCATGAAAATAGAGTTATAATGCCCTTATCTTGTGATAACTCATAATTTACGCATGTTTATAAGTGGTTTTATCTCCAATATAATTAAAATATGAATGATAATTGATTCAAATGTCCATAATATTATTAATCGTTGAATTTCATGAACGTAGGCGAAAACGGCGCTCAATTTGGACTTAAAACGAAGAAGTTATGCCCATTTTATTATTGAAAAAGACCCACCACCGCGGCAGTGAGATCCACGGCTGTGACTGAGACATAAAATCGAATTCCGGGCCAAAAACCCGAGGCTGGGAGCAGCGGCGGTGAGAGCCATCGCCGCGGCGATGGGAAAATAATAAAAATATTGATTTTTATCTGTGCTGACGTCATCTGAATGAAGAGAAGGAAAAGCGCTGATGTCACGATGACGTCATCGAGGCACATGGGCAGCCAAGGAAGAAGCGACGTGTCGCTCATCCGGAGCGACACGTCGCTCAATCTGGACCGCAGGGAAGCGCCTTCCCAGCGTAGGCGGCTCAGAGGCGCAGCTCGGCGTGCTCATGACGGCTTCAGGCACATGGAAGGCACGCGGCTTCGGCTCAACTGGCTTCACGCCTCGGCTTGACAGTTTTAGCAGATAATTATAGCAGATTTCTTTTGTATTTATCCAAAAATATCAGTCTTTGGCCTATTTAAAGCACCCTTTGAACCCTAATTCAAAATCTCTTCTTCCCCTATTTTTCTTAGAACTTTTAGGTAGTTTTTAATATGTTTTCTAGCTAATTTAATTATTCCAACTAGAGGATTATCGAGGTTTGGTTCACGAATTTGTGAGATTTTGTTTCTTAATTTAATTCCTATTTTCTCTTTATTCATGATTTCTCTTTGTATATTTTATTGCTAGTTAATTCTTGTTCAAATTGGCCACTTGTTCATTGATTAATTTTCATATTGCTAGTTAGAATGATTGAATCCGTAATTGTTTAATTATTTCTAATACAAGTAGCATGTTAGCATAAATTGATTATTGACACTTTTTGATTTATGTTATGATAATTTATGATCTAACTTAAATGAACCTGTCGTACTGTGTTTGTTAGTTAGAATTGGGTTCTTCTCTTCTTAATGTTGTTAATGGGTTAAATCTTATTATCGTATTCTAAGGTTATCTTTTAATTAGGGAAGTAGTTATTAGATCGTATCTTGGCTATCGAGAATTTAAGGAAGAGCACTTGTTGTTCAGGCAACTCCCAACCAATTTAGAGAAGAATTTAGGAATGCATGTTTAGTAATCGATGATCAAATCCATGAACAATAATCGAGATTAGCCTTTAGTTGGAAGCTTTTCTCTTTTGATTTCTTTCTTTTTAGTTTATTTTCCGTTTTATTTCCACAACTCAAAACCCCCCGTTTTTACTAACTTTAATTTAATTCCCTTTCCCCTGTGGAGATCGACCTTACTCACCACTACTACAAAATTCTAAATCCCGAGAGTAAGTATTTATTTTTGGTGGTTTTGACACCCATCAAATTTCGGCGCCGTTGCCGGGGAATTGGTGTTGATTAAATTATCGTTTTTTTATTATTTTATCTTTTTATTTTTACTTGTTTGTTTAGTGTTTCAGATCCTTAGGCCAACAAATGTATTACGATCCATATTCAAATACATATGATTCCGGATAGAGAGATCATCCAACATACAATTATGGATCAACGCCATATTACCAAGAATTCCAACCGCCACATAACAATCCCCTTTCAATTCATCTCTTGAAATCAAATGGCCCACCTTTCTACTCTTGTACATTAGTTAGTTGCACAAAAGTTACAACAAACAAGAGTATGTTGGCGGGATCAATCTGATTTGAATTATGCTCCAAGAGTTCCTGAATATCATCAACCAAGGGCATATGATCAACCTCAACATTCTACCTATCAGGTAAGTCCATCTTTAGAAGAACTTATTGATTCTATTGCTGCTAACACTCAACAGTTCCAACAGTACAATCCACCTCAACAATCCACTTATCAGGTAAGTCCATCTATAGAAGAACTTGTTGAACAGATTCAGCAGAACACTCAATGGTTCCAACAAGAGAGTTTGGAAAGAAGCAAAAAGTCGCAAGCTTAACTAGATGAAGTGGAAACCATAGTAGATAGGATGACATCTCAAGGTAATTTGCAATCTCAAACTTTTGATGAATCAATTCAACATGTTAGTGTAATTACTTTGACAGATGAAGAGGAACCATATTTGAATGACATGGAGCATGGATTTATCTTAGAAGATGATGAAAAGGAAGTTGTCTCTCCAACTTTAACTGATCATCATCCTAAAGTGGTTGAAAGTGAACAAATAATGGCGGTAATAGAAATTCCTGATTTTCCTTCTAACATTGTCAAATCTTTTCAGGATGAAGAAGAAAAAGGAGATTATGAAACCTACACAATAGAGTTTATGGAGAAATCAACAAATTAAATATCAATGACTCCATGATAAATTCTACTAACAAATTTCCATATTTTGTTATCACTGATATAGTTGATCCTTTAACTTGTGAAATTTTCAAATTTTTAAATACTGGTGAATTCAATGATTCTTTATATGAAATTTTCACTGTTTCAAGATTACGAATAATGATTAGGAAGTTTGTCAAAGTAATTTGGGATGTGTTTTGACCTGAAGAAATAACCCCGTCTAGCCATAGACGTTAAATAAAAGGCGCTTTTTGGGAGGCAACCCAAATTTCTACGCTTTTTGTTTCAATTTTTATTTTTTAGTTTTAATTTAATTTTACTTGTTTACTTTTCTTTTTTTTTTTTTTTTTTTTTAGGAAAAAGGAAATTAGGATCAAAGAAGGGATATGCATGCTAAAGCATGAAGTTTTCATCGAATTTTCTCACATTCCCGAGCTGATAGTGATCCGACTGCTGAGGATTACTCATTCAGGGAAGTTTCTTCTACCACTTTGTTTTTAATTTTAAATCATTGAGGACAATGTTTAGTTTAAGTTTGGGGGTAGAATTTCATATTTTTGTGCTTTAATGTTTTCTGAAAATTCTAGAAGTTGTATAATGGTTGAGCTTGTTTACCTTTAATGCTTTTGCAATCTCTGTTTCATGATTAATCCCATGCTTTTCGTGTATTCTCAATCACGCTTTTTGCATAATTTTTTTGTTTTTGTTTTAAAGCATGCTTCCTTTTTCACTTGTCACATTTTGAGTATTGATCTTGCTTTCTAATTGATTGAAAAGTTTATAGGATGTGATACCATTTAACCTCTTTTGTGAGTTTTTGAGCCTTTTGAGCAATCATCATAATATTTGCTCCATTATTCTTTGATGAGAGTTTGTCATTCATGGTTGTTTATTTCTAGAACTTGCTTTGTTATGCATGTTAAGATTGTTTTTGTTTGAATTTGAATGCTTGAAATCTATAAGGGCAAACTAGGGGAACCAATTCTAGTTTTCTAAAGGCCTACCGATTCCTTAGATGCCAATTTTTGAGCCTTAGCCCTTTTCTTTGATATTTAGCCACATATAAATAACACTTTCCCATTCTTTTTGCTCCTTTTTCACCCAATTGAGAGGTTGCTATTGATTTAGAAAGATTGATGTCTCTTTGAAAAAGCGAATAAAAGTGATGAATCGTGTTGTGAATTGAAAGAAAGAAAAAAAATTGTGGAAAAAGAAAAAGTGCAAGAAAAGTTCGTTATTGAAAATCCGAAAAAGAAATTAGAAAATTGAAAAGAAAAAAAAAAGATGAGAAGAAGTTGTATGCCTAATTGTGAGAGGTTGTGATTCAAATGAAAAATATGAGTTTTGATTGAATTTATTGAATATGCTCATAGTAATCTCTCAATTATTTTAGCCTAAATGTCTTCCATCTACCCTTTTCCTAAGCCGCATTACAACCTTTAAAGACCCTTGGATTCATGTGTTTCAATTTCTTGCATTTACGGTTTTAATTTGATATATTTGCAAGCCTATGGTAAATTTCTTCCATGTTTTGACTTGAGTGATATTCTTTGACTCCCATAAATAATTTGAGCTATTTGAGTGAATATCTCGTGAGGGTATCTATTCCTGTATGCTTTGATTTTGAGAAGATTGTTTAGGTTTCTATTCTTGATATGACTTGTGAAATTGAGTTAGCATTTGTGCTTCATGGTTTTAAAAAAACATGCATAAAAGTAAGATTGATCTTGCACACACTTGGGGTTTTGTATAAACCTTTGATTGTTTAGGTATTAATTTTTTACAAGTTTGATGGTTACATAATTTCAAAGATTTTCATGATTGCTTTTTAATTGTGCTTAATGCTAGAATTGCTAAGGAACAAGCAATTGTCTAAGTTTGGGGGTATTTGATAACTCGTAAATTCCGCATGTTTATAAGTGGTTTTATCTCCAAAATAATTAAAATATGAGTGTTAATTGGCTCAAATGTCCATAATGTTATTAATCATAAAATTCCATGAACGTAGGCTAAAACGGCGCTCAATTCGGACTTAAAACGAATAAGTTATGCCCATTTTATTATTGAAAAAGACCCACCACCGCGGCGGTCGTATCCACGGCCGCGAGTGAGACCAAAAATTGAAATTCGGGCCAAAAACCCGAGAGTGGGCGCAGCGGCGGTGAGATCCGTCGCCGTGGCGACGAGAAAATAATTAAAAATTGATTTTTGCTGGTGCTGACGTCATCCTATTGAAGAGAAAGTGAAGCGCTGATGTCATGATGATGTTAGAGCATTGGCTGGAAGCAAAGAAACGGAGCGACGTGCCGCTCCTTCATTGGCGACACATCGCTCCTCATCACAAGTCAGGGCGTGGCTAGCTTGTCGACTCGCGTGGACGGCTCTCCTCACAGAACAGCGCATGCAGCGGCGGCTCATTCGGCTCCACAGCTTCAGACGGTGGCTTGGGCTTATCTTTTAGCAGATTTTATTTGATTTTATCTCCTTTTTGCCTATTTAAAAGCCCTTTTGAACCCTAATTCAAAATCCCTTCTTCCCCTATTTTTCTTAGCACTCTTAGATAGTTTTTAATATGTTTTCTAGCTAGTTTCTTTATTCCAACTAGAGGATTATCGAGGTTTGATTCATGATTTTGTGAGGTTTTGTTCTTCAATTTAATTCTTATTTTCTCTTTATTCATGATTTCTCTTTGCATATTTTATTGTTAGTTAATTCTTGTTGAAATTGGCCACTTGTTCATTGATTGATTTTCATATTTCTAGTTAGAATGATTGAATCCGTAATTGTTTAATTATTTCTAATACAAGTAGCATGATAGCATAAGTTGATTAAGGACACTTTTTAATTTATGTTATGGGAATTTATGATCTAACTTAAATGAACCTCTCGTACTGTGTTTGTTAGTTAGAATTGGGTTCTTCTCTTCTTAATGCTGTTAATGGGTTAAATCTTATTATCGTATTCTAAGGTTATCTGTTAATTAGGGAAGTAGTCATTAGATCGTATCTTGGCTATCGAAAAATTAAGGAAGAATACTTATAAGTGTTGATTGGTTTTGACGACTTTCAACCAATTTAGAGAAGAATTTATGAATGCATGTTTAGTAATCGATGATCAAATTCATGAATTATAACTGAGATCAAACCTTTGGTTGGAAGCTTTTATTTATATGATTTATTATTTTTAATTTTGTTTTCTTATTATTTTCAAAACTCAAAACCCTTTTTTTTTTATTTTGTTAACTTTAATTTAATTATCTTTTCCCTGTGGAGATCGACCTTACACACCGCTACTACAAAATTCTAAATCCCGAGAGTAAGTAATTATTTTTGGTGGTTTCGACACCCATCAAATTTTGCCAAAATTTGATGGGTGTTGAAACCACCAAAAATAAATACTTACTCTCGGGATTTAGAATTTTGTAGTATTGGTGAGTAAGGTCGATCTCCACAGGGAAAAGGGAATTAAATTAAATTTAGTAAAAACGGGGAGTTGTGGAAATAAAACGGAAAATAAATTAAAAAGAAAGAAATCAAAAGAGAAAAGCTTCCAACTAAAGGCTAATCTCGATTATGGTTCATGGATTTGATCATCGATTACTAAACATGCATTCCTAAATTCTTCTTTAAATTGGTTGGGAGTTGCCAGAACAACAAGTGCTCTTCCTTAAATTCTAGATAGCCAAGATCCGATCTAATGACTACTTCCCTAATTAACAGATAACCTTAGAATACGATAATAAGATTTAACCCATTAACAGTGTAACGTCCCGTTAATTTTGAAATGAATTATTTTATTTTATGTTATTTATTTATTTATTTATTTCAATTTAAGTATTTAGTTTAATTATTATTTTATAATTTTGACCGAAATTCGTTTTTAATTGTTTTCATGCTCTAAATTCGTTTCGGTGACATTAATAATTATTAATAGGCCAATTAATAATTATTAATCACTTTTAGATTTATTTAAGAGCATCGGGTTTCAATTCATAAGTCAAAAGTCAAAAAAGGACGCAACCGTCATTTCCAAATTCTTAAAATATCTAAACACTATTCCCTATTCTTCTTTAAATGACCATTGACCAACATTGACCAAGAAAACCTCTCATTTTTCTCCTCAAGGCCGAAAGTTCAAGGGGGGGAAGAGAATTTTTGGGTTTTCGTTCATTTCTCGGCGGATCGACTCGATTTCGGTTGCATCGGAAAGGCCTCGAGTCTAGGATTCTTTTCCACCCAACTATCGTACTTGCCACCCGAGATCCACGGAGTTCTCGGTAAGTTTCTCTTGAAACCCTAAACTCCAAATAGTGTTTTAATGGAGTTTTCTTTGTTTCCTTTCGATTTCTTGCCGTGAAACTCGGTGTTTGTAAATACAGGAGTAGTTTTAAGAGTTTTTGGAAACTTTCCCATACCCCTAAAACCGAGTTTCAGTTGAAACCCTTCCCGTTTGAAATTTACTTTTTGGGATTTGAATTTGGGTTATAGATTAATGAATAAATGTTTATTTAAGTTTAATTCGGGAAAGGGATTAATGTTCAAAAACCCTAATTATCGATACCCATTTGAAATCGGGATTATCGAATTTTCTTAAAAACAACTCAAAACGTATTTAAATGGCCAAAAAGTAGAAAAACCAAACCCGAGACCCATTTCATTGGAGGGCCGAGAGCCTCCATGTGGGGGAGTTTGATGGATTTTCATCGTTTTGTATGTTTAGTGGTTGTTTAATCGTTAATTGGTAATTTATTAAATTTTGAGTTATAATTTCAATTGTAGGTGTTTTTGAACTTTGCTTGATCGCTCTATCGGAGGTAGAGAGCGAGTTCTCCTCTTACAAAGGTGAGAATAGTTAGGATTAATGTAATTATAGAAATCGAATGAGTGTGAAGATTTGTAGAGTTTGAAACTAAGATTAGAATCCGAATCTAAGATTTGAGGGTTGTGAGTTAGTGCCCTTAGGATTAAGAGTTAATCCTTTAAGGAGAACTTAGGAGTTCTCAAAGAAAGTATCGAATCTTAGAAGATTCTAAGTTAGATTCGTCTCGGAGTTTAAGATGGATCATTGGAAGTTAAAAGATCCAAGACTTGTATTTTTAGAACGGTTAATAGAACCTTGGATTATGTCGGAAGTTAGAATCCTTGAAGGTATAGGTTAATCGTTAAAGTTATGATTTCACTTTTATTATTGTTCGCGGAGTTCGATTGATATATCGTTCATCCGGAGTTCATATTATTTACTTTATGTCCTTTACTTTATGTCTTTACCTTTGCTCCTTTACTTTATGCTTATTTCGATTACTTTATCATTTACTTATTTACTTATTTACTTTTGCAAGCATATGCATAACATCTCGCATCATTGAAAAGAAAAGAAAGTGAGAAAGAAAAATGAAAGGTTAAAGGTGGAAATGAGAAAAATCCACATTATTTGCATGCATAAGTACTGGTGGATACTACGGGAAAAGTCCACGCTACTTTCATGCATAAGTACTGGTGGATACTACGGGAAAAGTCCACGCTACTTTCATACATAAGTACTGGTGGATAGAATAAGAAAAGTCCATGCTACTTCATACATCAGGATAAGGGTGGATAGTATGTGAAAATCCACATTACCTTCATTTCATGCATAAATGGCGAATGCGTATCCTACGGGATGTACTCATTACTTTTATGCATATGATAGATGAAAAAGAGAAACGAGATGTTATATTCTATGCAAAGTTATTTATTTTCTTATTTATGTCATAACAAGTTAATGGATGAGGTTTTGACCTTAAGAGTTAATATTATCGTACTTTGGAGAATATGGAATAGAATTACCTAGATCTTGGTGAATTCTAAGGAAGTTTGTGTTGTTTAATTGGACACAAATCGAATGCGAGTTTGAGGTCTATTCTTACTTTCTATTCTTATTATTCTCACTGGGCTTAGTTTGTTAGCTCATGATATTACAAACATTTCAGGTAATGTTTGGGATAGTGGAAGAGGAGCTGGTGCGCGCTTGATCGAGAGGATGACGACTTTGAGATGGACTATGTGTTATGTAAAATTCCATGTACATGGTCTTGTGAAATTTATATCATTTTGATGATTTGTACTTTGTAATTAGCTCATAAGAGCTTATTGTCGTTGTTTTATGATTATGATAATTTTGAACTCCTGGATAGGAACTTAATGTTCCTTGTGTATTTTAGATTTTGAAATTAAGATGTAAACAGGTTTTGGCCAGCAAATTTTCAAACATAATCAAGCCAATTTTTCTTAAAATAAAAGACTTCCGCTGTGTATTCTAATTTAAATTATTTAAAAATGTCGGGTCGTCACAGTTGGTATCAGAGCTTTAGGGTTCTGTAGACTACATGCGATGCATGTTTGTTTTCATGTTTTGTTTTAAGTCCATTCTCAAGTCATCATCTGAGATCAGCGGCACCAGGTATGCCTATAACTTTTATTCTCATACTTTATTTCTTTGATATTGGAAAGTTTATGAGAATATTGTTAGAAGTTAATGAGGTTTGTGATATTTCACATCCTTGTAAAACCACTATGTGGTTATGTTTATTTGACCCATTTTGAGATTTGGGTAAGGGTGTCGGTAAAGCGATGACCCCGTGTAGTTTTGGAGGTTATACACCTCGTTAAGAGTATTGACATAATGTCAAAGTAAAGGAGATGAGATACTCCAAGAGATCAATCGTTTGATCCTTAAAGCTGATTAAAGTGTTATTGTCACACAATTGCTAAGTAGTGGTCTTAGTAGATGTGTGTGGACATTTACGTGTAAAAAGGGGACATGTTTGTCTTGAGTTCAGTATTAAGAGATGAAACACCTGTTTGAAGTGAGAAATTGTTGGAAAGAAATCGGTCTGGCTCGAATCCAGTAACCTAGATTCAATTCAAGGGACAAGTTCCTGGTTTGAGTTAAGAAAGTTGAATTATGGTAAGTGGTAAATCCTTATGGTAGCATTGTGCTAAAGGAAAGTGGTTTACCACTCAAAAGAGGAAGTAAGGACTTTACGTGATAAGTCTCAACGAGGACCATTAAAGACAATGTTAATTGGTGAATGGTCTAGTTTGGTTGCTATTACACTATGGTGTATCAATCTGAATTGGAAATACTCGAGGTCAAGTTATTGAGATCCATATTTGGAAAATTTTCAAGATTGACTAACACTAAGGTGGAGTGTTGGTATTCGATTGAAGTATAGAAGGACGTTGATGAACCGTGGTATCGGTAACTTCTATATGGCAATGAGATGGTTTGGTGAATTTTAATTCACATGGTGTTTGACCATCTAATTGGACGGTGAACTTTGAGAAACTTGTAGGTCACAGTTGGACTTACTGAGTCTTTTGAGATAAACTCTAAAGTGAATCCTATATTGGAAGGATAGGACGTTAATGGACTAAGGTGTTTGACAGACACCAGTTTTTCTTTACAAGAAAGGAAATGATCTCTGAAGTCGAGTTCATTCGAGATTTGAATAAGGAGGCTTAGGAGTCGTCCTTATCTTGGATTTTACATCTTATGAAAGGAAAAGAAAATTTACTACTACCGGACAGATTACCTCTCAGAAGAAGAAAGCAAAGGATGACGACGCCAATCAAGGGATGCCGCAGCAGCAACAACGGCAGCAGCAACAACATCAACATCAACAACAACAACGGCAACAACAACAACAACTGGTTCGAGGTGGAGCTCAACAAGGATTGGATCATCCTTACTACAATAGTTGTGTCAGTTTCCATCAGGGAGATGCACACTTCCATCAAGATGCTATGTTGTGATCAAATTTGGATTCACGCCACTTTTATAGGGCGTATAAGATACAACCATCACAACATAGTAGCAAAGTCAGGATTATCAGGAAAAGCTACCAGTATGGTAGTGATTTATACTTTATTATTTTCAGGCCATTTGGCTTTTATTTCTGTTTATTTCCGGAGCTAGCCACTCTTTTATTTTATCTTGTTATGTTGAGTTGGTAGCTCTTGAGCCGAGACTGTTGAGTTTCGAGATGCGTGCTTTTACCCATGTGGGAAAGCTTATTAGGATGATAGTGCGTATGGCACTTATGACATTTGCATTATGAGTAGATGCTCACATTTTACTTTGTTTATTATGCATATGTCTGATTTTGATGTGATATTGGGTATGGATTGGCTATCAGCTAATCGTACCATCATTACCGATTGTATCGAGAAAGTTTTGATTGTATGAGTCCATGTGGGACTAGCTTATGCTTTCGTGGGTCTAGTAGACGAGTAACACCCACTTTGATATCTATGATAGAAGCTAGAATTCTTCTAAGTGATATAACTTGAGATTATGTAGCTAATATTGTCGATACTTCTGTAACAAAGACTAGCTGAGTTAAAAGGGCTTAAGAGTGATTTATAGGAACTCTTAAACTCAGGGTTTATTCACCCTAGTGCGTCCTCGTAAGGAGCACCTCGTTGTTTGTGAAAAGGAAGACAGTTCAGTGAGACTGTGTATTGATTATCGAGGGTTGAATCAAGTTACAATGTAAAATAAGTATCAATTGCATTGGATTGATGATCTATATGATCAGTTGGGGAGCCCCGGTGTTGTTTGTGAAAAAGAAAGGTGGCTCTATGCAATTGTGTATCGACTATAAAGAGTTGAGCCGTGTTACGGTGAAAAACAAGTATCCTTTGCCAAGGATAGAGGAATTTTTTGATTAGTTGGGAAGAAACCGCTATCTTTTCAAAGATAGATTTGAGACCCAGTTAAAAAAAAATCCGCTGAAGATTCGGGATAGAGATATTCCTAAAACTGTTTTCAGGACGCGTTATGGATAGTATGAGTTTGTAGTCATGTATTTTGACTTGACCAACGCGTCTGCAGCTTTTATGGATTTTATCCATATTGTGTTCAAGAGGTACATCAATTCTATTGATGTCATGATTAATGATGATAGTCTAATTTATTCTAAGACTGAGGAAATGCATGATATGCTTTAAAGGAAGTTTTGACAGTGTTAAGAAATCAGCAGTGTATGCCAAGTTCTCAAAGTGTGAGTTTTGGCTGAGAGAAGTGGCATTTTTAAGCCATGTAGTATCAAGTAGAGGAGTGTCTGTTGATCCCTCTAAGATTGAGGCAGTTAGTAACTGGCCTAGACCGACGAGTGTGGCTAATATTCGCAGTTTTCTGGGACTTGCAGGCTATTATAGACTGTTTGTGCAAGATTTTTCAAAATTGCTTCAGCCTTGACACCTTTGACTCGGAAGGGAGTTGATTTTGTATAGTCTGAGGATTGTGCAAAGAGCTTTGAGGAGCTCAAGAGAAGGCTTATAACAGCACCTGTTCTAGTGTCGCCTGATAGCTACAGTGGTCTGACTGTGTATACAAATACTTCCCAAAAAGGTTTGGGATGTGTGTTGATGCAACACGGGAAAGTGATAGTTTATGCTTCTCGTCAGTTGAAAGAGCATGAGAAGAAGTATCTGACTCATGACTTAGGGTTGACAGCTATTATTCATGCATTGAAAATATGGAGGTATTATGTGTGTGGTGAGAACATTCTGATAGTTACTGACCATAAGAGTCTCAAGTATTTCTTCACTCAAAAGGAATTGAATATGAGACAGCGGAGATGGTTAGAGCTCGTTAAGGATTATGACTGTGATATTCGATATCATCCTGGGAAGGCCAGTGTAGTGGCTGATGCACTCAGTAGAAAATCTTCTCTATTCATCCAGGTAGTATGAAGATGTAAGAGGAACCGAGACAATATTATTGATGGCCTGGGATGAAACATAAGATGGTAAAGTACATGAATAGGTGTTTGATTTGTTGTCAAGTCAAAGCCTTAAAGATCTACCGGGTTATCTTACCTTTGAAAGTGCTTGAATGGAAATGGGAGAAGATTTCCATGGAGTTTATCAGGGGTTTTCCGAAAGAGAGCAAAGAGTTATGATATCATTTGGGTGATTGTAGACCATTTGATGAAAACCGCACACTTTACTCTTGGAAGGATCATCTATCCAGCTAAGACTAGGGTACAGTTGTACCTAAGAAAGATTGATAAATCGTGGTGTGCCGGTGAAGATTTTATCAGATCGAGACACTCGCTTTGTCTTGAAGTTTTGGCACTGTTTAGACACTTTGTGGAAGAAAGTGTCGTTCTCCCGTTCATTTGGATGAAATTGGAGAAAAAAAAAGACTTTTGGTACTCAAGTTGTAACAAATGACTAGCGAATCTATCATTTGTTTAGAGAGAGGTTAAAGGTTAACCAAAGTTGACAATAGGATTCGGTGTAGTCCGTTCAAGTTGTAGTAGTGGATCTCATGTACTTCAAGTGACACCAACGAAGGGTGTTATGAAGGTTGGTATGAAGGGTCAGTTGAACCCTAGGTTTGTTGGCTTATCGAGATACTCAATCGAGTAGAAGTGGTAGCTTATTGTTTAGCTTTACCACTTTCGTTATCGGCCGTTTGTAATGTTTTCCATGTATTGATGCTTCGGAAATACATGATGAATCCGTTCCACGTGATTGATTATGAACTGGTTGTTTTGAATGTTAATAAGTCTTGTGAGAAGACACCAGTTAAGATAAGAGCATTCGAACAAAAGTGATGAGAAATAAAAAGGGATTCACTTGGTTAAAGTTCTTTGAAAGAACCAAGTGTCAAAGGAAGAAACGTGAGAACGTGAAGATGAGATACAGTCAAAGTACCCTCGCTTTATTCACTTAGTGAACGTACTTTTCGAGGACGAAAAGTCTTTTAAGGAGGGTAGACTGTAACGTCCAGTTAATTTTGAAATGAATTATTTTATTTTATGTTATTTATTTATTTATTTATTTCAATTTAAGTATTTAGTTTAATTATTATTTTGTAATTTCGATTTTAGTAGTTAATTTTGACCGAAATTCGTTTTTAATTGTTTTAATGCTCTAAATTCGTTTCGGTGACATTAATAATTATTAATCACTTTTAGATTTATTTAAGAGCATCGGGTTTCGAATCATAAGTCAAAAGTCAAAAAAGGACGCAACCGTCATTTCCAATTTTTTAAAATATCTAAACACTATTCCCATTCTTCTTTAAATGACCATTGACCATCATTGACCAAGAAAACCTCTCATTTTGCTCCTCAAGGCCGAAAGTTCAAGGGGGGGAAGAGAATTTTTGGGTTTTCGTTCGTTTCTTGGCGGATCGACTCGATTTCTGTTGCATCGGAAAGGCCTCGAGTCTAGGATTCTTTTCCACCCAACTATCGTACTTGCCACCCGAGATCCACGGAGTTCTCGGTAAGTTTCTCTTGAAACCCTAAACTCCAAATAGTGTTTTAATGGAGTTTTCTTTGTTTCCTTTCGATTTCTTACCGTGAAACTCGGTGTTTGTAAATACGGGAGTAGTTTTAAGAGTTTTTGGAAAGTTTCCCATAACCCTAAAACCGAGTTTCAGTTGAAACCCTTCCCGTTTGAAATTTACTTTTTGGGATTTGAATTTTGGTTATAGATTAATGAATAAATGTTTATTTAAGTTTAATTCGGGAAAGGGATTAATGTTCAAAAACCCTAATTATCGATAACCATTGAAATCGGGATTATCGAATTTGCTTAAAAACAACTCAAAACGTATTTAAATTGCCAAAAAGTCAAAAAACCAAACCCGAGACCCATTTCATGGGAGGGCCGAGAGCCTCCATGTGGGGGAGTTTGATGGATTTTCGTCATTTTGTATGTTTAGTGGTTGTTTAATCGTTAATTGGTAATTTATTAAATTTTGAGTTATAATTTCAATTGTAGGTGTTTTTGAACTTTGCTTGATCGCTCTATCGGAGGTTGAGAGCGAGTTCTCCTCTTACAAAGGTGAGAATAGTTAGGATTTAAAGTAATTATAGAAATCGAATGAGTGTGAAGGTTTGTAGAGTTTGAAACTAAGATTAGAATCCGAATCTAAGATTTGAGGGTTGTGAGTTAGTGCCCTTAGGATTAAGAGTTAATCCTTTAAGGAGAACTTAGGAGTTCTCAAAGAAAGTATCGAATCTTAGAAGATTCTAAGTTAGATTCGTCTCGGAGTTTAAGATGGATCATTGGAAGTTAAAAGATCCAAGACTTGTATTTTTAGAACGGTTAATAGAACCTTGGATTATGTCGGAAGTTAGAATCCTTGAAGGTATAGGTTAATCGTTAAAGTTATGATTTCACTTTTATTATTGTTCGCGGAGTTCGACTAATATATCGTTCGTCCGGAGTTCATATTATTTACTTTATGTCCTTTACTTTATATCTTTACCTTTGCTCCTTTACTTTATGCTTATTTCGATTACTTTATCATTTACTTATTTACTTATTTACTTTTGCAAGCATATGCATAACATCTCGCATCATTGAAAAGAAAAGAAAGTGAGAAAGAAAAATGAAAGGTTAAAGGTGGAAATGAGAAAAATCCACATTATTTGCATGCATAAGTACTGGTGGATACTACGGGAAAAGTCCACGCTACTTTCATGCATAAGTACTGGTGGATACTACGGGAAAAGTCCACGCTACTTTCATACATAAGGATAAGGGTGGATAGTATGTGAAAATCCACATTACCTTCATTTCATGCATAAATGGCGAATGCGTATCCTACGAGATGTACTCATTACTTTTATGCATATGATAGATGAAAAAGAGAAACGAGATGTTATATTCTATGCAAAGTTATTTATTTTCTTATTTATGTCATAACAAGTTAATGGATGAGGTTTTGACCTTAAGAGTTAATATTATCGTACTTTGGAGAATATGGAATAGAATTACCTAGATCTTGGTGAATTCTAAGGAAGTTTGTGTTGTTTAATTGGACACAAATCGAATGCGAGTTTGAGGTCTATTCTTACTTTCTATTCTTATTATTCTCACTGGGCTTAGTTTGTTAGCTCATGATATTACAAACATTTCAGGTAATGTTTGGGATCGTGGAAGAGGAGCTGGTGCGCGCTTGATCGAGAGGATGACGACTTTGAGATGGACTATGTGTTATGTAAAATTCCATGTACATGGTCTTGTGAAATTTATATCATTTTGATGATTTGTACTTTGTAATTAGCTCATAAGAGCTTATTGTCGTTGTTTTATGATTATGATAATTTTGAACTCCTGGATAGGAACTTAATGTTCCTTGTGTATTTTAGATTTTGAAATTAAGATGTAAACAGGTTTTGGCCAGCAAATTTTCAAACATAATCACGCCAATTTTTCTTAAAATAAAAGATTTCCGCTGTGTATTCTAATTTAAATTATTTAAAAATGTCGGGTCGTCACAAACAGCATTAAAAATAGAATAACCCAATTCTAACTAACAAACACAGTAGGACAGGTTCATTTAAGTTAGATCATAAATTCTCATAATATAAATCAAAAAGTGTCAATAATCAATTTATGCTAACATGCTACTTGTATTAGAAATAATTAAACAATTACGGATTCAATCATTCTAACTAGCACTATGAAAATCAATTAATGAACAAGTGGCCAATTTGAACAAGAATTAACTTACAATAAAATATGCAAAGAGAAATCATGAATAAAGAGAAAATAGGAATTAAATTAAGAAACAAAATCTCACAAATTTGTGAAACAAACCTCGATAATCCTCTAGTTGGAATAATTAAATTAGCTAGAAAACATATTAAAAACTACCTAAGAGTTCTAAGAAAAATAGGGGAAGAAGGGATTTTGAATTACGGTTCAAAGGGTGCTTTAAATAGGCCAAAAAGTGATATTTTCGGATAAATACAAAAGAAATCTGCTATAATTATCTGCTGAAACCGTCAAGCCGAGCCGTTAAGCCAGCTGAGCCGAAGCCGCGTGCGTTCCATGTGCCTGAAGCCGTCATGAGCAAGCCGAGCCGCGCCTCTGAGCCGCCTACGCTAGGAAGGCGCTTCCCTGCGGTCCAGATTGAGCGACGTGTCGCTCCGGATGAGCGACACGTCGCTTCTTCCTTGGCTGCCCATGTGCCTCGCTGACGTCATCGTGACATCAGCGCTTTTCTTTCTCTTCAATAAGATGACGTCAGCACAGATAAAAATCAATATTTTTATTATTTTCCCATTGCCGCGGCTATGGCTCTCACTGCCGCTGCCCCCAGCCTCGGGTTTTTGGCCCGGAATTCGATTTTAGGTCTTAGTCACAGCCGTGGATCCCACCGCCGCGGCGGTGGGTCTTTTTCAATAATAAAATGGGCATAACTTCTTCGTTTTAAGTCCGAATTGAGCGTCGTTTTCGCCTACGTTCATGAAATTCAACTATTAATAATATTATGGACATTTTAATCAATTATCATTCATATTTTAATTATATTGGAGATAAAACCACTTATAAACATGTGTAAATTACGAGTTATCAAATACCCCCAAACTTAGAAAATTGCTAGTCTCTTAGCAATTCTAGCATTAAGCACAATTAAAATTCAATCATGAAAATCTTTGAAATTATGTAACCATCAAGCTTGTAAACAATTAATACCTAAGCAATCAAAGGTTCATGCAAAACTCCAAGTGTGTGCGATCAATCTTTCTTTTAACCAAATTTTTATAAAACCATGAAGAACATCACATGCAATCTCAATTTCACAAGCCATATCAAGAATATAAACCTAAACAAACTTCTCAAAATCAAAGTATACAGGAATAGATACCCTCACGAGATATTCACTCAAATCGCTCAAAGTGTTTAAAGGGAGTCAAAGAATATCACTCACGTCAAAACATGGAAGAAATTTACCATAGGCTTGCAAATATATCAAATTAAAACCGTAAATGCAAGAAATCGAAAAGCAAGAATCCAAGGGTCTTAAAAGGTTGTAATGGGGCTTAGGAAAACGGTAGATGGAAGACATTTAGGCTAAAAGAATTGAGAGATTACTATGAGCATATTCAATAATATCAAGACAACTCAAATTTTTCTTGAAACACAAACTCTCATAAATCAAAATTAAACACACAACTTCTTCTCGTCTTTCTTTTCACTTTTTTTTTTCTTTTCAACATTCTACTTTCTTTTCGGATTTTCAATAACGAACTTTTTATTTTTGCACTTTTCTTTTTCCATATTTTTTTTCAACCAACTCATAGCACAATTCATCACTTTTATCCACTTTTTTTTCAAAGAGACATCAATAATTCAAGAACATAGCAACCTCTCAATTTGGTGAAAAAGGAGACAAAAGAACGGGAAAGTGTTATTAATTTTGTGGCTAAATATCAAAGAAAAGGTTAAGGCTCAAAATTGGCATCTAATTAAAATTTCAAACGAATAGATGAGTAATGAATAGATTTTAGGCAACTTTAGCTTAGGTTTTAAGACTTTTATTTCATAGTTTTTTAGTCTTCTTTTTCTTTTTGATGATAAATTGAGCTTAAACATGTTAATATATGCCTTGATAGATCTAATAGAAGTTTTGGAGCTGATTAGAGAAGTTTTGGAGCAAGAAATTGAGGAAACACTTACTGTGGAAGAGCAATGTTTGACTTGGGATCAAGCATTAACTTGAAGCCATCGTCAATCTTTAAGCAGTCGAGAGTAGGTGCTGCAAGACCCATTAGAGCAACCCTGCAATTTGCAGATAAGTCTATTGCACATCCAGAAGGTAAAATAGAAGATGTTTTGGTGCAAGTGGACAAGTTTATTTTCCCAGCAGATTCATCATTTTAGACTTTGAGGAAGACAAGGAGCTACCTATTCTTCTTGGTAGGCCATTTTTGGCTATAGGGAGAACTTTAGTGGATGTTTACAAAGTAATGCTTAACATGCGCGTTAACAACCAGAAGGTTAATATTTTTAATTCCTTGAAGTTTCCTAACCATATAGAAAGTTGATCCATGATTGATTTTGTAGATTCAGCGGTGGAAAAGCATTGGAAGTGAAAGTGTGGAAAGAAAATCAACACCAAAGCAACCGAACACCTTGACTCTGAGAGTATAATGCCATCTTGATATGAACCATTGGTTAGACAGATCAACGAAATTCAGTACAAAAGCATTTCCATTGATGAACCACCCTTTCTAATACTAAAAACTCTTCCTTCACATCTGAAATATGCCTTTTTAGGACAAAATGAAACTTTCCTAGTAATAATCAATTCTCTGTTGGAAGAGCACAGCGAGCATCAACTTCTAAATGTATTGAGAAAATTCTGAACAATATTGGGGTGGACAATGGCAGACATCAAAGGGATAAGCCCTACCATTTGTATGCACAAGATCTTGTTGGAAGATACAAATTTTAGTTTTGTTGAGCAACAAAGGCATTTGAATCCAACCATGAAAGAAGTAGTGAAAAATGAAATCATTAAGTTGTTAGACACAGGCATCATCTACCCAATTTTTGACAGCAAGTGGGTAAGCCCAGTTCAATGTGTCCCAAAAAAAGGAGGTATGACTGTAGTTGCTAATATCAACAATGAGTTGATTCCACAACGCACTGTTATGGGTTGGAGAGTCTGTATGGACTATAGAAGGCTCAACAAAGCAACCCAAAAATATCACTTTCCTCTTCCTTTACTTGATCAAATGTTGGATAGATTGGCAGGGAAAGAATATTATTGTTTCCGGGATGGATACTTGGGGTATAATCAGATCGACATTGCTTTAGAAGATCAGGAGAAAACTACTTTCACTTACCCTTATGGTACATTTTCTTTTTGAAGGATACGATTCGGATTATGTAATGCTCTAGCTACATTTCAGCGTTGTATGATGGCACTCTTTAGTGACATGGTGGAAGATTCACTTGAAATTTTCATGGATGATTTCTCTATGTATGGAGAAAACTTCACTTCTTGTCTGGATAACTTGGAAAAAGTACTTGCGCGATGCCAGCAGACAAATCTTTTTCTCAATTGGGAAAAGTGCCACTTTATGGTAAAAGAAGGCATTGTTTTAGGGTATAAGATATCCATGGCAGGGATTGAAGTTGACAAAGCAAAAGTAGAAGTGATTGAAGGTGTGAGCCCGCCAATCAATGTAAAAGGCGTTCGTAGTTTTTTAGGCCATGCGGGATTCTATCGCAAATTTATCAAGGATTTCTCCAAGATAACCAAGCCCCTATGTTCTTTGTTGGAACACAACACACCCTTTGTAATGGGAGAAGCTTTTTTGTCAGCATTTGAAACCCTCAAGAGAGCTTTGATTCAAGCCCCTATCGTTGTTCCACCGGATTGGACCCGTCCGTTTGAGCTTATGTGTGATGGCAGTGATTTTTCCATTAGAGCTGTCCTAGGGAAAAAGACAGGGAAAATTATGCGTGATAGCCAACTTTTGAGTTTTGTTTTCACATATGCCACACTTTCATGTTTATATCATATTTACCCATTTTTATATATTCTATTAATTTAATGATATACCATTGATGTAATTTTACAACAATAATTTATCAGTAATGTAAATTCTAGTATTAAATTTATATCAATAATATAAATTTACAAAAATAATATATCAATTATAATCAAATTTTCTTAAAAAAATTATGGGTTAATTATGTGTTGGGTAATTTTGATATTTTCCAATGTTTGTGGTTTTTTTGAAAACTGAGACTCGATATTGGGTATATGTGATAATAGCCCAAAAGACAGGGAGGATCTTCCATGCAATTTATTATGCTAGCAAAACATTGAATGATGCTCAGAAAAATTACACCACAACTGAGAAGGAATTGTTAGCCATCGATTTTGCTCTAGAAAAATTCAGATCTTATTTGTTGGGAACTAAGGTTGTGATCCACAGTGACCATGTTGCACTCAAATAATTGCTTTCAAAGAAAGATGCCAAACCACGTTTGTTGAGATGGATTTTACTCCTATAAGAGTTCGATGTAGAGATAAGAGACAGGAAGGGCGTAGAAAACCAAGTGGCTGACCACTTATCACATTTGGAATTTACTAAACAAGGATTCATGGGAGTGGAACTTCATGACAGTTTTTCAGATGAGAAACTGCTTCAAATCCAAGCATTAGATCACCCATGGTTTGGAGATTTTACCAATTACATAGCCAGTGGGAAGCAACCTTCTAACATGTCACGACAAAAGCTTAAGAGGTTCTTGCATCATGCAAAATCCTACGTATGGGATGAACCTTACTTATACAAACGGTGTGCCGACCAGCTGTTAAGAAGATGTACAGCAGATGAAGAAATGGATTCAATTCTCTCTCAATGTCATGATTCACCTTATGGCGGTCATTTTGGCAGAGTACGAACTGCAGCGAAGACACTACAAAGTGGGTTATATTGGTCCATATTATTAAAAGATGCTAAGAAGTTTGTCCCAAAATGTGATAATTGTCAACGAACAAGAAACATCTTTCAGCGAAATGAAATGCCCCCGAACATTTAATAAATTGAGTTGACGTATGGGGAATTGATTTCATGGGACCCTATAACGTCCCGTTATTTTACACGGAATTTTATTTTATTTATTTTATTATTATTATTTCATGCAAAGCACTTAATTCAGTTATAGAATTTATTAATTTAAATTTTAGATTTAATTTAGAATTTATAACTTAGAATTTACGAGGTTATTTCGTTCGTATATTATATTAATCGTTTAATTAGCTTAAATTAGTTTTGGTCATATTAATAATTATTAACGGGCCAATTAATAATTATTAATCACCATTTGACTAGTTTAAGAACTTCGGGTTTCAATTTATAAGCTAAAATCATTAAAAAGGACGTGACCGTAATTTTTAAATTTCTTAAAAATATCCAAAATCACTATTCATCTCCTTAAAATCTCAAAGTTGACCAAAGATGACAAGAAATTCACTTTTCCTTCTTCTCCTTTTCTTCCTCACGTGAGCATCCATGGATGAGAAGAAAAAATTCTTGGCTTTTCTTCGTTTCTCAACCATTCTCAATGATGTCATTTGCGTTGGATTGCTAGGGACGAGGGCTATCTAACCCACCTAACCTGGTGCCGTTTCTCGTTCCCTAAGAAAAGCCCTAAAAAGTAAGTTTTCAAAAAAAAATTACATGGTTTTGTTCTTTTTCGATTATAAATGAGTTTTGAAGTTGAAATCATGGATTTCCATCAAGGAATTTGACGATTTTGAGCCCGGATTTTCGAAAAACACTATTCACCCAAAAATCGTACTTTTTCTCTTATTAGATTTGAATTGTAATTCATTGATCGATTGATGAATTGTAGGTGTCGGGTGTACTTTGAACACTCGTTGGACAGTTGGATTATACTTTGACTTGCTAAGGTGAGAATAAATAGAATTTAAAGTAGCTTTAGAAAACGATAAGTTGAACGATTTGTAGAATCGGAAGTTGAGGTTAAGATTCGAATCGAAAGGATAAAAGTAAGTGAGCTAACATACTTAGGCTTGGAGTTAGTTCTAAGTGAGTGAGAGAACTCATGGATTTCTCAAAGGAAACATTTAACTTTTGGAAGTTCTAAGTTTAGAATCGTTCCGGAGTTTAAGATTGATTATTAGAAGTTGAAGGTTCCAATGTAAAATGGGGTGGTTAAGGAACTTGAATATGGAACTTTGGATATTTATTGAAAGGAATAGAATCTTTGGAAGTGGAGACTTTATTGTTAAAGGTAAGAAGTCGCGATTATTAAAGGGTCGTTGGCTTGATTTACTTATTATTTTTCCGAAGTTCCTATTTATTTATTTTATGTATAAAGAGAATTTATGATCCATTTACTTTATGCCCTTCGGTTATTTGAATGTTTGTATTCATGTTTACTTACACTTGAAAGCATATGCATATCATATTGCATCATCGAAATTGAAAGTAAAATGATGAGGTGAATGCTAGTCCTACGGGAGCTATGATTACCTATCATTATATCATTGAGAATGAGTTGCATATTCTATTATGGAAAGTAAGATGATGAGGTGAATGCTAGTCCTACGGGAGCTATGATTACCTATCATTATATCATTGAGAATGAGTTGTATATTCTACTATGGGAAGCAAGATAACGAGGTGAATGTTAGTCCTACAGGAGCTGCCATTACCTAACATTATTTGCATGAGATGTTATATTTATGTAAAGATCGTGTACCCTTTTATACTTGTTTATTGAGCTAATGAATGATGATTAGACTACGTATGCTAGTAATATCATCTTGTACCGTAAATTGTGATTGTGAATTATGTTAAGTCCGAATGAGATTAACATTATTTTTATCGAACATAAAGGAAAGGTAAATCTTGTACATAGTATGAGATATCAAAAGGATGAACCAGGAAAAGATTATGGGATATGAAAACATTCTTCCAAATATTTGAGAGTTAGTTTCTTGAGTTGGGGAGCTTTGGTAAAGATTATGTAAACTTTTGATAGCCTGAGTTGCTATAGAGAAAAGAATTGAAACATTATATCTAACATACATTTCTATAGAGAAAAGAAATGTAATTGATGTGTAGCTGGGTGCTAAAAGAAAGAGGAATGAAATGGGGTTGTATAATGAGAAAATACAAGGGTATGTTGAACCTTATATAATTATCATGTTATATTTATAAGAGAACTAGTTTCTCATTTAATTTGAAGATCTTGAATTTGGAGATTAATATTTGAATGTATACCTTGTATATAGTATAAGGTATTAAAGAGAATGAAATACAATGTTATGTGTGCTATGAAACACATCCTCCTAAAGGCTTGGAAGATAGTTCCTCAATTATTTGGGAGAATTGGTAAGTAAAAGTGAAATACTTGATGTAAAACCCTTTTGGTGGTTGAAAGGTAAGAGAATGTGAGTTTTACTTGGACACAAATCCGGATGCGGGTTTGGAGTCTAATGTTACTTTTTATTCTGTTTATTTTCACACGGCTTGTTGTTAGCTCATGATATTACAAACAATTTCAGGTAATGCTTACATTCGTTTTGGTGGGAGAGGAGCTGGTGCGGCTTGATCAAGAGGATGATGATACAGAGATGGACTAGATACATTTTAAAAAGTCCATGGACTCATTTTGTTTTATTTTGTGTCTTTAGAGATGTAAATTTGTATATAAGCTCATAGGAGCTTCCCGTCTTAACTTTTATGATTATAAACTTCTTTAAATTCTGGAAAAGGAGTTGCATTTCCTTGCTTTTAATTAAATTTCCTGATGTGAAAAATGTATACAGGTTGTGGATAGTTAGAGTTTTAAACATATCCACGCCAATTTTTTATTAAATGTTAAGTCTTCCGCTGTAATTTGATTTTAAATAATTTAAAAGGAGTCAGGTCGTCACAGACCCTTTCCACCATCATGTGGAAACCAATATATTCTAGTTGCAGTTGACTCCGTGTCAAAGTGGGTTGAAGCAGTTGCCTTGCCCACCAACGATGCAAGGGTCGTAGTGAAATTTCTAAAAAAGAATATATTCTCACACATTGGGACTCCAAGAGCATTGATCAGTGATGAGGGTACACATTTTTGCAACAAGATGCTTGAGGCAATTCCTGCCAAATACAATGTCAGACATAAAATTGCAACAACATATCACCCACAATGCAATGGACAAGCTGAAATTTCTAATCGAGAAATTAAGAGAATTCTGGGAAAGGTGGTCCACCCAAATCAATAAGATTGGTCTGAAAGGTTAGATTAATCCTTATGGGCATATTGTTCAGATTTCAAGGCACCCTTGGGAATGTCACCATATCAGTTTGCTTTTGGTAAGGCTTGCCACTTACCATTGGAACTATAGCACAAGGCTTTTTGGGCATTGAAGACCCTCAACTTTGATATGCAGTCAGCTGGTGCAAAATGTGGTCTAGAACTGTTGGAATTTGACGAGCTTAGAGATCAAGTCTATGAAAATGCTAAGATATTTAAAGAAAAGACAAAGAGGTGGCATGATTAAAAAATCATTCGAAGAGAATTCAGGGAAGGAGAGATGGTTTTGCTTTTTAATTCTCGCTTGAGGGTATTTCCAGGAAAGTTGAAATCTAAATGGTCAGGACCATTTTAAATCACGAAGGTCTATCCTTTTGGAGCTATAGACCTCATTGGCCATGAACCATCTGATATTTTCAAGGTGAATGCTCAGTGAATCAAGCACTATTGAGGGCAGGAAGTGGATAGGCCGAAGCTATCCATCCCCATTTGTGATCCATAATCAAGAATTTTACATAGCAGAGCGAGCTTCAATGTTTATTCTCAAACACTGCCAAAATGAATGCACTCCACTTCAAGTTTGTATGTTTTCTTTAGGTTATTCTGTGTATTACATTATTTTTTGCATATATTATTGTCACAATTTTGATAGTGGATGCATGCATGATATTTTTTTTACCACGCACTTAGCACGTGTTTTTGCTTCACTCAAAGAGAGCAGGTAATTCACGGGGGCTATTCACATCTTTTCGCACAAAGAAATACTAATTACCGTGCAGTGAATTGGGTAAAGCTTGTGGTTCTCTATTGGCCACATTTCAATTTATGTCTCCAATGCACCGTTTCATCTTCCCTAAGTCTTTGTAAACCGCCTCTTCTTTACCCCTTGTTTTTCATAAACACCAGATTTCACCGCACTCCCCTTTTTTCTTCCAATCCCTTTCTTTCAAAACACTAATTTTTTGTCCTTACCATGGTATTCACAAGGAAACAACTTGACGCTTCCACTCCCCAGAAGCGATCGAATCACATTTCTAAAGCATCATCTACCCGTGCTTCAAAAGGGAAGGGTGTTTTATGTGACGATCCAATCCACATTAATACCCCTGTAGATGCCACGAGTCAGATGAGGACGTGAACGATGTTGCTCAGGCCATGGAAGAACGTTTGGAAGCAGTGCGTTTTAGTTCGCCTAAAGAAGACAAGGCTTATCGAAGAGTGTTTAAATCTTGTGAGATTCTGTTTGAGCGAGGTTTTGAAATGACCAGTGCAGTGGCCTGAGGTCTTCCTAACTACGTTTTTGGTCCTGTGGAAACACTTAGGATCGTTTCACTTGCCCGTCACCCTGAGATGAACCCTGTTTTAACCATCGCTATGGAATTTTATGCTAACTTTGAGGATAGAGTGGAGTATGTTGTTCATTTTCGGGGTAGGGAAGTCAGCTTTTCACCAGAAGCAATTAACCAATATTACGGGTTGCCTGATCTTGGAGACATTTTTGGAGAGTATGTCGATGGACTGCACCCTTAGTTCTTGGAGGAAATTTTACAGGATGTAGGTCACCCGGAGGCCCACTGGTCCATCTCCACCCAAAAGGTTTATACTTTTAAGAAAGCCCACCTCAAGCCCACAACAAGAATTTGGCTCATATGTTTGCTTACCCATGTCATGCCTACTTCATATAAGGCTACTGTAAGTGCTGAGCATATGCTACATCTTCACTATGTTATGTTGGGGAAGCCTGTGAATTTTGGGGGAATTATTTCTAGGGAAATGGAGAAATGTGCGGAAAGTGCTGCCTTGGGGGGTTGTTTAGTCTTTCCAAGTCAGATTACAGGGTTATGTGAAAGGGCAGGGGTTCAGTTGAAAATAGAGATGAGGTGAAAATTTTAAGTGGAATCATTGACAAATATTGCTTGGCCAGGGTTTTTAGTCGCCCTAATCCCATTCCCCCACCAACAATTTGTCCTCCTGAGCCTGCCCTTACCTTGCCCATCCTACCCATGTTGGAAACCCTTCAAACCATGCTACTCAAGCTCCAAAGTGATCTCTGACTTTACCTAGAAAACCCAACTTATGTGGACCTATCAAAAAATCCATAACAGTGTGCTTGAAGACATTTACTGGCCCACCAAATCCTTCCTCTCAGAACCTTCCCTAAATTTCCCACATCAATCATGGATGAGTTTAATTTCTTTCCTGAAGATCTGGCCCCACAAGAGAAGCAAACCCCGCAGCACCCCAATGAACCTTCTGTGACTATTGAGGAGGTTGACGTATCTGAGAAGGAAGAAGAGGAGGAACTTCATTATGAGTCATAGAGAGAAGCACTTGAGAGGCGTTTAAAAGAACTGGGAGTTATTGATGAAAGTGACTGGGATAGTGACCATGAATAAGATGTCGTATTGATGACTATGACATGGACGTGTCTGATGAAGAACTTATCTGCAAAAAATCTTTGCTTGAGCTATCTCTTTTCTTTTTCTGCTTTAATATGTTATTTTCTGTCCTTGGTTAAACTTTGCTCTTATTGGTTGTGAGGGCACAACCAGGTTTAAGTTTAGGGAAGGACTGACAGTCCTCGTTGGTTTACTTTTATACCTTTACTTTAACTGTACTTTTGTGGCTCCCACCACAAAGAAAAATCCTAACTTTTAATATTAATATAGCTATCCTTTTATCTATCTTTCTTAAGCTTACTTAGATATTATTTTATGTCTGTTTTGCATGTAAAATATATATTTATATATATATATATATAGAAATAGCTGAAGAGGAATGAAAAATAGATGTTAAGATAGAAGTTTTGTGGTTTAGCAAGGATCCTTTAGATGAGGCAGTTAAAACTCTTTTGATGCAAGACAAGAGCAATTCATATAGCCGAAAGTACTTTGAAAAGGCAACTATTTCACACGTCCTCAGTTGAAGTATTCATTTGCGCAGTCCAAATCAATTAAGAAAGAACTTGAGAGCCACTTACTTAAGCATAAGCCTATTTAGCAGGCAATTCTTCCCTTGGTGAACCAAAAGCTAAAATCTTTCTTTGAAACCTTTGCATAGAGCCAAAATGTAAAATGAATAAGTTTGGGGGTGGCATAGCCTCCAATTCGTTTACAAGTCAAATGTTTTCAATTCCCTTAGAAAAGCAAAACCTTGTTTCCAAAGTGCATATAGTGCACCAAAACAAACAAAGAAACAAACAAAAATAATTAAAAAATGGGTGGGGAAAAATAGTCACTCCTCTTCCATAGGAACGAGTGAGCCCATAGGGCAAGCCACTAGGTGAACGTGACTAGGAAGTCACATCATTTAGTTGCTTCTATAAAAAAAAAGTAAAGAAAATGTAACAAAAGCAATAAAGCTCTTATTATTGCAAGGTAGAAAAGTTAAGCTTTTTGTACTTTAGAATCCGAGAGAGGAAGAGTGAGTTGGAAAAGTTGAGCTCAAGAGAAAGAACTCTAGGATAGCACTTTACTAATTGAGAGGAACTGGAAAAGGAGATTTAGAACTAAGCCTGCACACAAACACCTCTGAGTGCTACCTTTCCCTCGAACCTTTGGCCAAGTTTTGTTTTTTGTAACAACCCGATACCGTAAAATCCTTTAAATTCGAATGCACAGCGGAAGACTCGGTTTTAAAGAAAAACGACATAGGTTCGTTTAAAATTCGGATAAACCAAAACTTGTTTACAATGACACAATTCAGATGAAGCAATAAAATGAATGGAATGAGCATTCCAGCTTAAAAGTAAAATTCTAAAAGAACTTTAAAACCATAAGACAATTACAATTTTAGACAAATGTTCTACCAAGCTCAAAACACAAAGTAAGAAAAGTATAAAGTATAAACAAAGCATATCAAGAATGCTATACAAAAAGTGTCCCTGTGATTTCCTTTCATCGCCTCGAGAAGTCAAACAGCACAACCTCCTCTACCACGTCTCCTACGTCGAGAAGTACTGATAAAAAGTAAGTGTAGCAATATTAGCATAAAAATACTACTGAGAATAAAATGAAAATCAGTATTCCTATGGACCAAATTCCATACCGGAAATTGTGTCCAAAGACCCAAAGTTATCTTTACTACCCATTCTACACTTCCAAATCATCATAAACATATACCATTCAATTTCCTAATTCCCAAATCATATCGAGCCACATAAAATACCAAATTCGTACCAAATCATAATACCATATCATATTACCACATCTAAATACCTCGTAACGTGTTACCGTATGTTACCACCTCAACATACTATCACGTACGACGTTACCATATAAAGTGTCCTGGTAACGTGATACTGTATGGATCAACATCAATATACTACCATGTACGGTCTTACCAAATCACATAGATCACGTACTACCAAATGACGAATTACCATAAATTGCCACATATTACCACATAAGGTATTACCATCGAAAGGCCAAACACTTGTACAAAGGATAAGCATGTATCTACGTAGCAACTAACAAACAAGTTGGGATGCTCATTGTAAGAACTCGATTTATCTGCCAATCTTGTCATATAACATCGCTCATAGCCTGTTTCATCTATGACCCTGTTATATCCCAAGATCACGATCTCCTCATATAACATCGCTCATAGCCTGTTTTATCTATGACCTTGTTATATTCCAAGATTACATCACAAAGTATAACATCGCTCATAGTCTGTTTCATCTATGACCCTATTATACCTCAAATCACATCTTATAGTATCTCGATCTCCTCGTATAACATCGCTCTTCGCCTGTTTCATCTATGACCCTGTTATACCCCAAGATCATATCAAATAGTAACTATAAATTGGTTCATTACTTGGGCATCACAACACAAACAACTAACAAGCAACTAACAAACAATACAATCATACTACAATAACACTTAATGACATGCTTATCATTTGTACATAAAGTGTTGCTTCTTACCAAAAGTCCTGAGTACATCAATCGTACTATCATCATGATTCCATATTCCACGATTCAACCACAATCCACATCAAACCATATTATCATTAGAACTTTCATACTCCACATTATTGCCATATTAAAATTCAATCCTTATTACTCACACAAGGTAATAAGTTCATCAAAACCCTAACCATTATCATCACTGAGACCATATTCCACGACATCTTATAACTCCCAAATAAGCAAAAATCGAGGTTTAACATCATCATGTCACGAATGACAATACATCACCTTAAATCCCAAGAATAATTTCCAAGCCATTACCATAAACCACGAATTGCTTTCAAACATTTCATCTACTTTACTTTAGTCAAAACTACGTAAAGTAAATTCAATTCCCAACTGTATCTCAAAATCTCTATAACCTTTAATACTTCCAAGGATAACTTCTAAGCTACTTTGATCTAAAACTACTCCAAGTACCTTAAACTTTCACTTTCATCTAAAGTCTCCGGTTTCATCTAAACTCTTCAATTCATCTTACTAGACTTTAAAACACACTCAAACTTACCTTATTCCACCAAATTCACTAGAACTCCAAATCCCCCCCCCCCCGCTCACTTCCGAGTCTAAAGTCACCAACCAAAGTATTTACTCCTAGGAGATGGTTTTGTCACTTATCCTCGATCAACAAAATCGTAATGAAACTTAATTCATAAAATTACTAACTTCCATTTTAAACTCACCTTAGAATTGAAACTGAACTTCCAAAGTGTCGAGGTAGATTCCACGCGAGCAATTACCAACCTACAAATAAGTTACACCCAATAAACATTAATTATCCAAAAATTGAACCCACAACATCTAAACATGTAAAATGACGAAAAAACCCGGTTTTTTAGCCTTATGGTGCTCTCGGCCATAGGAGGGAAAATGAGGTTCGGGTTCGGTTTTACGACTTTTAGACAATTTAGAGGTGTTTCGTGTTAGTTTTAGGTACTTTGGAGGTTCGAATTATCAATGGGCAACCATAATTTAGGGTTTTACACAATAATTGATTCTCGAAAAATTAAGTAAAATACAAAACAATAATAAACTAAACACCCTAGCCATCACCAAGTGAGAGAAAACGGAATGGGTTTTCCATTCGACTCGAGTTTAGTTCCAAGATAACAACCTCATCCAAAGTGATTTTTCCTAACTAGAATTCACAAACAACACCCGGGAAAAACGAATGAAGGCTTGCATACAAGATTAGAAAAAAAGAAAACCCAAAAACCCATTTCTTCCTCACCTCATATCTCCTGGATCTTGAATGGATTGGCTTAATTTATGGGAAAGGTAGAAAGTACGTCTCGAGAGCTTTCCAACGAGCTAAGGTACGATGAAAACGGTAAAGAAACAAAGCTGGTATGACACTTTCTCTCTCTTCCTTTTTCCTCCTCTCTAGCTACGGGTTTGGGGCTTCTTTTTCACTTCTCTTTTCTTTTTTTTCTTATCATTATCCTTGAAAATATTTAGTAGATATATATAAATAAATTTTGGTAAAAGACCATATTGGCCCACCTCTTATTTCCTTAAGAAAACTTATTCCGTGTGCTCGTTATTTCACGTTTCTAATTCCAATTCAACTTAACTACTTCTAATCTATCTTAAAAGTATTTAACAATATATAATGAGCCCACTAATAATTTTTAATACGACCAAAACTAATTTAAGATAATAAAACGACTAAAAAGGTTTTCAGACGAAATTAGCTACTAAATTCTAAATTTCTAATTTTCTAAAATTAAACTAAATACTTTAATTAAAATAAATAAATTATGTATTAAATTAAATACAAAAAATTGACTTCTAAAATAATGGGACGTTACATTTTTCTCTTGTTGAAAAAGCGGTGTTGATATTGGAACTTTGTTCTAGCCAGATTAAATAGTAAGTCTAGCTAGTAATTTCAATTCTTAGTATTTTCTGTTTTTAGGACCATTACTCGAGGGCGAGCAATGATTCAAGTTTAGGGGTGTGATAAGTCCTTGGAAAGGGAGCATTCACATAGTTAAACTTGGACAAATCTAGGTTAAAAGACCAAAGTAAATTGAGTAAAATGGTAAGATCATTGTATATATTCAAAGTTCTTTTGTGGTTGCTAACACTTTTGAGGTTTGATCTTATTTTAGCTTTTTTGTGTGATTTTACTGTTTTTAATTAAGCATTTGCTCCAAGCTCCCTAATGTTGGCCATTGTGAGCATAAGTCCATAGTTAGTGCTCTTGGAAGTTTTTGTTATTTCAGGGAAAGGTGCCAAGAAAAGCATGTTGTGATGATGCTGAGGGAAGCCAATCGGAGGAAGAGAAGATATTTACTTCTGCTGCCAGCTATTTTGATGGGACAAGCTGCTATCACTTTGCGTTATAGTCCTCTAGCTGCGCGTGTAGCCCGATAGACTTCACAACTACTATTTTTGCGAGAAAGATGAAAAAACAAAAAAAAAGCTAGCAAGCATTGGTGGATATAAAAGAAGGGCGTGAACTTTAGGTCAAAGAGAGAGCAAAGGTGGAAGACAAGAAGAACAGAACAAGGAGGCGACTGGAGTTTAGAGTTTTAGTTGTTTACTTTTTATTTATAGTTTGTTTAGTTGAAGTCTGTATTTACAACTCTGTTATGGATTACTTTCAGTAAAACTCATTTACTTTCATTGTATTGTTAGCCATGCTAGGCTAAATACTTTTGTGATGGTGTGCTAAGAGGGATATGGATGGGTTGAAGATAATATTTTGAGACTTCTGTATTTGTTTAGATTGTGATGTAGACTTCTTCATGATTGTGTTCTTCTTTAAAGCTTTATGAAAATAGAGTTATAAGAGTTTGTGCAAGCATTGAAATATCCAATGCATGACAACTTAGAGTGAGGATTCACTTGTTCATCCTATCCTCAACTTTAGAAATAAACGGATGTTTATGAAGAATAGATAATAATAATTAGGAATTAAATGGAAGTGGCAATCATCTAAGATTTTTTAGATAGAATCAAGGGTTGGTGAGCCGTGTTAGAGCTTGTTTGAGAGAACTTACTCTTGCCTTTTTATTCTTATTTTATTGTTATCTCATGAACTCAGTTTGTACTTAAGGTCTCACAACAAACATAATACTTGATAATAAAAGCCTATTCTGATCCCAAGCACAGCATCACAACCTCACTTTTCTGATCTACACCAAGTGTCTGATCTATTTACTTTTAGCATTATAACAATTAGCTTTGATATTTATCTTGCCTTGTTAATTGCATTCACCCTTAATTTCTGACTTTGCCTTAAACGAACCACCCACGTGGGACATGACACTCACTTACCACTACTATTACTTGTTGACCATGGGCACTTACATGCCACCATTCACCATCTAGTTTGATCACCGTTTTCACCAATAGCCTTCAAGATGGGAAATCTATGAAGAACCAATTCCTGATGCTGTCAACACTCTTCTATATTTGATAACAAAAAACTTTGTAGGAGACCCCTTGTAACGACCCGATTTTCCGTTAAATTCTTTAAATTCAAATGCACAGCGGAAGACTTAATTTTTAAAGAAAAACGGCATGGGTTCGT
The DNA here is from genome assembly GCA_028015215.1 of Gynostemma pentaphyllum. Taxonomy (NCBI): domain Eukaryota; kingdom Viridiplantae; phylum Streptophyta; class Magnoliopsida; order Cucurbitales; family Cucurbitaceae; genus Gynostemma; species Gynostemma pentaphyllum. Next base: position 15,665,350 of record CM051352.1, read on the forward strand.
TTAAAAGTCGAATAATCAAAACCTGTTTTACAACCCAAAGTCCAGAAAAAGCTATAAATCGGGAATGCACATTCCAAAGTAAAGTTTAATCATAAAAACATCAAAATACTTTACACATACACCCTTCACGGGCTCAAAATGACACAAAGTATGTAAAAAGTATATGATTACAAGCATTTTACTATTGCTTATCAAAAGAGTTTAATATTGTCCCTTACACCACCTCGAGCAGTCAAGCGACACCATTTCGTCTACCTCGCTTCTTAGGATGGGGTTTACCTGAAAATATTGTGGTGTAGCACCATTAGCAAACAATGCTAGTGAGAGTAAAATGAAAGCAAGTAATCCTATGAACTAAATCTCATACCGGAAATCGTGTCCAAGAGGCCTAAATGTTCATTATTACCTCGTAACCACATTCCAATTTCCATGTAAACATAAGATAGTATCATACTACCCGTATTCGTCATTCAAAACCATGAGATGGAAAATAAAGACTTAAAGTAAAATTAACATTCACAACTAAGTCTCACTACACGTTTCTAAAGATTAGGTAAAAATAACATTAACTATCTTTATTACCAAATAAGTTTCATCGTATCGTGCTATTGTATGGATCGAAATCAACATACCACGTACGGTCATACCATGTCACAACCATCGCACCATGATACGTATGGATCCGAATCAACATACTATCATGTGCCGTATCATAGATCATAATACCATGGTACGTACGGATCCGAATCCACGTACTACCATGTACCATATCACAACCATCGTACCGGGTATACCATATGGATAAATATCACATACTAAGCCCGTACGGTATTACCATATCACAACCATCGCATCGGGTATACCATATGGATAAATATCGCATACTAAGCCCGTGCGGTATTACCATATCACAACCATCGCACGGGTATACCATATGGATAAATATCGCATACTAAGCCCGTGCGGTATTACCATATCACAACCATCGTCGGGTATACCATATGGATAAATATCGCATACTAAGCCCGTGCGGTATTACCATATCACAACCATCGCATATCAGGAGTTTCACCATATCGGATATCAGGAATTTCACCATAGGTATCAGGAATTTCACCATAGGTATCAGGAATTTCACCATAGGTATCAGGAATTTCACCATAGGTATCAGGAATTTCACCATAGGTATCAGGAATTTCACCATATCGCAACATGATATGTATGGATCGAAATCGACATACTATCATGTGCTAGTTACAAACCAAAGTACCAACATCACACCATGACTACGTATGGATCGAAATCAACATACTATCATGTGCTAGTTACTAAGTGCTCAAAGTTCCCACAAATTCATCACACCATGATACGTATGGATCGAATCAACATACTATCATGTGTGAATCATTGTGCCCTAGGTCTCCAATAAGTTAGCTAAACTCCGAAGAAGTCTACTAAGTTAAAAAGAAACCTAACGAGCTATAATACACGAGTTACTACTCAAGTGCATCTTCTAATTACTTTACTTCCAAAGTCATCCAAGTGACTTCAAAACCAACAAAGTAACTTCTAAATCAACCGAAGTAACTTCCAAATCAACTTTCATCTAACATCTCCAAATCACGTTACCATACTTCCAAACCTCCCCGATGATCTCTAATCATCGAACTAACCATAAGTCCAACTTTCTCCACACACACTTCCGAATTAAAGTTTCCACCCAAAACTTAATTCTAAGAAGTTAACCCCCTCTTAACATTGATAAACAATTACATAATGAAACTAAATTCATAAAATTGCTAACTATCATATTAAACTCACCTTAGCCAAATAACTCCAAATCACCACTTTTCACGAAACAACAACCAGGAGCAATCGCACCTACAATTCACCAATTGCACAACATATTACAACTCATAACTAATATGCGAACAAGTGTGCAATTTCGGGTGAATAGTGATTTCGGATGAATAGTGTTTTCGGGTGAATAGTGTTTTCACGTGAATAGTGATTTTGAAAATCCGGGTTCAAAATCGTCAAATTCCATGATAATCATTCATGATTTCAACATCAAAACTCAATTACAATCAAAACGAACAAAACCATATAAAAAGTTTTGAAAACTCACTTTTAGGATTTTCCTTAGAGAACGGGAAACTTCGAAAAGCTAGGTTGGATAGGTAGCCCTCGTCCCTACCAATCCAACGCAACCGAAAAACACTGACGATCCATTGAGAAACGGATGAGAAATGAAGAAAAGAAAATCCACTTCAATGGTGGAATGGCTCACGGCTTGGAGGAGAAAAGGAGGAAGAAGATGACCACTTTTTGCTTAATAGCTAAGTTAAAAAGATGATAGTTAAGAAAAATATCTAGATATTTTAGGGTTTGGGTAATTACGGTTTTGCCCTTTTTGACCTTTTGCTTATAAATCGAAAACCGATGGTCGTAAAAATATCTAAATGTGTCTAATAATTATTAATTGGCCCGTTAATAATTATTAGAGTCACCAAAGCAATTAAAACGATAAAAAGGATTTTCGGACGGAAATAACTAATAAAAGCTGGAATTATTAATTTTAACTAATTTTAAAAGCTTTAAATAAATAAAAATAATAAAATAATAAAATAAAAAATTTTTTTACCTCTAAAAGTAACGGGACGTTACAGACTACCCTCCTTAAAAGACTTTTCGTCCTCGAAAAGTGCACTTACCAAGTGATAAGCGAGGGTACTTACACTACATCTCGTCCTCACGTTACTACGTATCTCCTTCAACACTTGGTTCTTCCACAGAACTTTAACCAAGTCTAAAAGTTCTTGCAACCGACTTTTCAACTCTCTCGAGCTCACTGGTGTCACACGATAAGGTGCCTTGGACAATGGCGTTGTCCCCTGGTATCACCTCTATCCTGGAAGTCTAACTCCTTGGTGGCAAACCAGGTAACTCATCAGGGAAAACATAAACGAAATCCCTCACAACGGGTACGAAACTAGGGTGGTCACACTAACGGATGTGTCAACTACACTAGCTAAGTAACCCCAAGCACCATCATACAAAAGTGCTCTAGCCTGGATCACCGAGATAACCACAAGGTGTCACCCTGCCTCGGATCCCGTGAAAGCGTAAACTAGTCCCACATGGACCAATAAAGTCTACCACTTTCTCACTACAACCGATAATGGCGTGGTTGGTCGATAGCCAATCCATCTCCAAAATGATAACAAAGTCAGTCAACAAAGATAGTAGGTTGCAAGGCTCGCACTGTGCCCTCGTAATGCGCCTCAAACCTACGATAAATCTCCTCTTCTTACTCTCAAGATCAATAACCTCTGGTGGCAAACTTTGACAACCAGGTCAAACTCTCTCTCATAATCCACAACGGACCATTACCTGCCTGAGAGTAAGAACTGAATCTCTAGTTGGTCACGTGTTTCCTCAGGATAGTACTTCTCAAAGAACTTCTCCCTGAACATCTCCCAACTAACAAGCAAATCAGGACTAAGAGTAATGGTTATACCATTCCACCAGGAAAGTGCATCATCAACTAATGAGTAGGTTCCACGGTGAACCTTCAAGTGACCCTGGGCACTTAATAAACCCAAGTATTCTCTCAATCCTGGTAATCCACCTCTCCGCATCGGCCAGGATCGGTAGATGTACCATCAAACTCGGGAGTATTATACCCGACATACTCCCTCGAGTTTTCGCGACATCGATCACACTAGTCGATCTACCACAGGAGCAGGTAATCTAACAGGTGGTATAACTAGGATCAACATGTCCTCCACCTCGCAATGGATCCCTGAAATACTCCTCGAGAAATGGTAACACTGCGATCGTGACTAGGTGGCCGATCTCCTGGAGGCTCATCCTCTCCGGTACTCGGTGGAGGAGGAGGCGGTGTAAGCTGCCCTAGTCCTACCTCTACCTCGTGCCCCGGTCGGTACCCTACTACGACCACGCCTATGTGTCACTTGTCCTCGGAGGCATACGAAATCACATCGAGAAAATCCTCACATGAGATACCAGGTAAAGGGAAAACTAAAGTACAAACAACTAATCAAAAGAGAGCGTTTTGAGGATACCTGGCGCCGTTGACTTGAGTGATGTTTGGACAATATTAAAATATGAAAAACATGCGATGCATGTGGTCTTGAACCAAAGAGGCTCGATACCATCCGTAACGACCCGATTTTCCGTTAAATTCTTTAAATTCAAATGCACACGGAAGACTTAATTTTTAAAGAAAAACGGCATGGGTTCGTTTAAAAGTCGAATAATCAAAACCTGTTTTACAACCCAAAGTCCAGAAAAAGCTATAAATCGGGAATGCACATTCCAAAGTAAAGTTTAATCATAAAAACATCAAAATACTTTACACATACACCCTTCACGGGCTCAAAATGACACAAAGTATGTAAAAAGTATATGATTACAAGCATTTTACTATTGCTTATCAAAAGAGTTTAATATTGTCCCTTACACCACCTCGAGCAGTCAAGCGACACCATTTCGTCTACCTCGCTTCTTAGGATGGGGTTTACCTGAAAATATTGTGGTGTAGCACCATTAGCAAACAATGCTAGTGAGAGTAAAATGAAAGCAAGTAATCCTATGAACTAAATCTCATACCGGAAATCGTGTCCAGGAGGCCTAAATGTTCATTATTACCTCGTAACCACATTCCAATTTCCATGTAAACATAAGATAGTATCATACTACCCGTATTCGTCATTCAAAACCATGAGATGGAAAATAAAGACTTAAAGTAAAATTAACATTCACAACTAAGTCTCACTACACGTTTCTAAAGATTAGGTAAAAATAACATTAACTATCTTTATTACCAAATAAGTTTCATCGTATCGTGCTATTGTATGGATCGAAATCAACATACCACGTGCACGGTCATACCATGTCACAACCATCGCACCATGATACGTATGGATCCGAATCAACATACTATCATGTGCCGTATCATAGATCATAATACCATGGTACGCACGGATCCGAATCCACGTACTACCATGTACCATATCACAACCATCGCACGGGTATACCATATGGATAAATATCACATACTAAGCCCGTGCGGTATTACCATATCACAACCATCGCATCGGGTATACCATATGGATAAATATCGCATACTAAGCCCGTGCGGTATTACCATATCACAACCATCGCATCGGGTATACCATATGGATAAATATCGCATACTAAGCCCGTGCGGTATTACCATATCACAACCATCGCATCGGGTATACCATATGGATAAATATCGCATACTAAGCCCGTGCGGTATTACCATATCACAACCATCGCATATCAGGAGTTTCACCATATCGGATATCAGGAATTTCACCATAGGTATCAGGAATTTCACCATAGGTATCAGGAATTTCACCATAGGTATCAGGAATTTCACCATAGGTATCAGGAATTTCACCATAGGTATCAGGAATTTCACCATATCGCAACATGATATGTATGGATCGAAATCGACATACTATCATGTGCTAGTTACAAACCAAAGTACCAACATCACACCATGACTACGTATGGATCGAAATCAACATACTATCATGTGCTAGTTACTAAGTGCTCAAAGTTCCCACAAATTCATCACACCATGATACGTATGGATCGAATCAACATACTATCATGTGTGAATCATTGTGCCCTAGGTCTCCAATAAGTTAGCTAAACTCCGAAGAAGTCTACTAAGTTAAAAAGAAACCTAACGAGCTATAATACACGAGTTACTACTCAAGTGCATCTTCTAATTACTTTACTTCCAAAGTCATCCAAGTGACTTCAAAACCAACAAAGTAACTTCTAAATCAACCGAAGTAACTTCCAAATCAACTTTCATCTAACATCTCCAAATCACGTTACCATACTTCCAAACCTCCCCGATGATCTCTAATCATCGAACTAACCATAAGTCCAACTTTCTCCACACACACTTCCGAATTAAAGTTTCCACCCAAAACTTAATTCTAAGAAGTTAACCCCCTCTTAACATTGATAAACAATTACATAATGAAACTAAATTCATAAAATTGCTAACTATCATATTAAACTCACCTTAGCCAAATAACTCCAAATCACCACTTTTCACGAAACAACAACCAGGAGCAATCGCACCTACAATTCACCAATTGCACAACATATTACAACTCATAACTAATATGCGAACAAGTGTGCAATTTCGGGTGAATAGTGATTTCGGATGAATAGTGTTTTCGGGTGAATAGTGTTTTCACGTGAATAGTGATTTTGAAAATCCGGGTTCAAAATCGTCAAATTCCATGATAATCATTCATGATTTCAACATCAAAACTCAATTACAATCAAAAACGAACAAAACCATATAAAAAGTTTTGAAAACTCACTTTTAGGATTTTCCTTAGAGAACGGGAAACTTGAAAAGCTAGGTTGGATAGGTAGCCCTCGTCCCTACCAATCCAACGCAACCGAAAAACACTGACGATCCATTGAGAAACGGATGAGAAATGAAGAAAAGAAAATCCACTTCAATGGTGGAATGGCTCACGGCTTGGAGGAGAAAAGGAGGAAGAAGATGACCACTTTTTGCTTAATAGCTAAGTTAAAAAGATGATAGTTAAGAAAAATATCTAGATATTTTAGGGTTTGGGTAATTACGGTTTTGCCCTTTTTGACCTTTTGCTTATAAATCGAAAACCGATGGTCGTAAAAATATCTAAATGTGTCTAATAATTATTAATTGGCCCGTTAATAATTATTAGAGTCACCGAAACGAATTAAAACGATAAAAAGGATTTTCGGACGGAAATAACTAATAAAACTGGAATTATTAATTTTAACTAATTTTAAAAGCTTTAAATAAATAAAAATAATAAAATAATAAAATAAAAAAAATTTTTACCTCTAAAAGTAACGGGACGTTACACCCCTTTAGATGGTACAAGGATACTTTTCTTTCAGAAGTATTTATGAGAACTGAGTGCAACTCTCCTTTTTGGAAAGAACGTTTTATTGCAGGATTACCTAAACTCTTTGCAGAAAGGCTTAGGATAATTCTCAATGACGAATTCCAAACAAGTATTCTATGGGAAACTCTAACCTATGGCGAGCTTATTAATTTCGTTGTCACTGAAGGCATGAAGCTGTGTAACGAAGTGAAAATCCAAAATAAGATCTCTCATTCTAAGGGATCAGAGAAACGTGAAATAGTCGTCTTTTGGGAAAAATATGGTTGCCCTAAAATCGAAGCCCCTTCTAGAATCAAAAGAAAGCAAGCCAAGCAATTCTCAAAGAAGAATTTTTCAAAAGGAAATAACTATCGCAGTTCCAGTTCCAGCAAAAACTTCCAAAAAGTTCGTTTCGAAGAAAAGAAAGTAACCGACAAAAATCATCAGAAGAATCGCAAGAGAAAATATTCATCCTCTAGCGACAAAAAGGAAGTCCAATGTTACAAGTGTAGAGTTTATGGCCATTACGCTACAGCTTGTAAGATGAAAGCAAAAGTCAATCAACTTGTAATCTATGAAAATCTCAAACAAGAATTACTTCAAATGTTCAAAACTGATTCAGAATATTCTGAAGAAGAAGATAACCAGGTGTTAGCCATGGAAAACCAATCTGATTCAGAGTTAGATCAAAGCTCAGATAATTGTGGTTGCGAAAAATTCTTTTGTGATTGCAACAACAACAATACTATCAATGTCCTTACACATGATCAAGAACTTTTATTTGAGGCAGTCTCAAAGTTAGACGATGATGAACTCAAAGTCTCCATCCTCAATCACCTCAAAGAATCAATCAATTCTAACACATCTAAGAGAGAAGAAGCTCTTACCCCCCCCCCCTTCTCTATGAAAGATGTGAATGAAAAATTTAAAGCTTCTAGAGAAGCAACAGTCGCTGATCTTCAGAGAGAAAGCAACGACTCTATCCCACAAAAAGGTTTACAGAGTAGAAGATTTGTGGTAAGGGGATGAGATAAAAAGAGGGATGAGAGCTTGACGCTCGATGATCCCAATTGTACAATGCTTCACTCCTTTTATAGACTGATAATTGAACTATAGACTTCAAAAAAAAGTAAAAATTTACCTAACTAAAAGATAAGGATGAGTCAGCAGGATAGGACCCCTGTCTGAATCATCTTTTCGGAAAGAAAAAATAAAACTAGAAGAAAAAAGAACAAAAGAAGATAAGATGATAGAGATGAGATGGAGTGTACGTCTTCATCCCCCTCTAAAGTAGCTTTAATAAAGGAACTTTATAAAAGATGCTTATATCATGTTTCTGGTGTCATATGTTTTTTCGTGTTGTTGAATTCTGTCGGAAACTAGCATTTGTCAAGCTTACCAACCGTCTAACACCTCTTACTGCGTGGAACACTCAACTGTTGAATGGCTGATGGAATCTTTTAGAATACTCCAAACTTCAAAAACATTGTGATTTTAGCTCTTTCGATCACACAGTCCTACTGAAGCGCTGTTTTATGCTCTTCGTGTTATTTGATTTGGGTTATTTGAACATACATTCTTCTCAATCTTGGATTGAAAATCTTTGATCTTCTTTTGGAGGATTGAGCTTTTGAGATTCTCCTCAACCGCTTGAAACTAATTTCTTCTTTGAGGAAAGCAATCTGCTTTTCTTTTCTTTGAATCGTATTAACATAATTTACCTCATAACATCTTGGAGGCTTAATAAATTTGAATAAAATTTATTTTCCTCAACTGTTGGTGATGAATGGACTTCCTAGAATCACATGTTGATTTAGGTTCTTCACCAATAGAAAGGTATTTTGGAAACAAATACCTTGATTGCAGATATGAACTTTTGACAGCTTATGTTTGATATTCATAGACTGTCTATTGGCACCTGTGAGATTTTCTGTAGTCATCTCAAAGTACTTTGAATGGAATTATTCCTTCAAGAATGCAGTTCTAATCTGCTCCTGAATCAATAAGTACAATCACAGTAAATTTGTGATCATGAACTCTTAGGGTGACTTCAGAATACTACTTCTGAATTCTGATTTGAGTTATTGTGTTGATGAATGCTTCTTCTTCCTTTTCTTCTTCGAGTGAAGATTCATCTTTTGAATACCGAAATATTCTGCAATATCTTCTTCTGAAGATTCTTCTTTCTCCTTATTTCTGGTATATTTGAGAATTTCTAGCTTAGAGTCAACATGAGTTAGAACATTGTTAGTGTCTATACAGAGTTGAGACACTTCTCTCTTTAAGTCGTTGATTTCTCTCTGAAGATCAGCGACCGTTGCTTCTCTAGGAGCTTTAAATTTTTCATACACATCTTTCATATAGAAGGGGGTAAGAGCTTCTTCTCACTGTGATGTATTAGAATTGATTGATTCTTTGAGGCGATTTAGGATGGAAACTTTGAGTTCATCATCATCTAACTTCAAGACTGCCTCAAATAAAAGTTTTTGATCCTGTGTAAGGACATTGTAGTATTGTTGTTGTTGCAGTCACAAAAGAATTTTCCGCAAACACAATTATCTGAGCTTTGATCTGACTCTGAATCAGATTGGTTTTCCGTGGCTAATCCCTAGTTATCTTCTTTTTCAAAAAATTCTAAATCAGTTTTGAACATTTGAAGTAATTTTTGTTTGAGATTTTCATCGATCTCAAGTTGATTGACTTTCCCTTTCATCTTACAAGCTGTAGCGTAATGGCCATAACCTCTACACTTGAAAATTTTGACTTCTTTTTTGTCCCGTGATGATGGATATTTTCTCTTGCGATTTTGGACGGTTCCTTTCTTTTCTTCGAAACAAACTTTTTGGAAGTGTTTGCTGGAACTGGAGCTGTGATAGCTATTTCTTTTTGAAAAATTCTTCTTTGAGAATTGCTTGGCTTGACTTCTTTTGATTCTAGAAGGGGCTTCGATTTAAGAGCAACCATATTGCTCACATTTCTCCGATCCCTTAGAATGAAAGATCTTATTTTGGATTTTCACTTTGTTGCACAGCTTCATGCCTTCAGTGACAACGAAATTAATAAGCTCGGGCTAGGTTAGAGTTTCCGATGAAATACTTCTTTGGAATTTGTCATTAAGAAATATCCTAAGCCTTTCTGCGAAGAGCTTAGGTAATCCTACAATAAAACATTCTTTCCAAAAAGGAGAGTTGCAGTCAGTTCTCATAAATACTTATGAAAGAATAGTATCCTTGTACCATCTAAAGCCCTGGAGGGTTGGACATTGAAAGTTTTGAAGATGGCTTCCAGCCTTTGTTGATTACTTGTAGGGTCTCCTACAAATTTTGTTTGTTATCAAATATAGAAGAGTGTTGATAGCATCAGGAATTGGTTCTTCATAGATTTCCCATCTTGAAGGTTATCCCTTGACTTTGATTTCTCTTCATTTACTTGACATTGTAGTGTGGCTTAAGACTTGGCTTCTCTCTTTAGATGAGAGAAAATTATCCCACCATCATTTGAGTTGTCCTAAGAATCTCGTAGATAGAATTCCAGTAATTGTATGATCATTATGCCCCTTTGCTTTGATAATAGAGGCGACCATTAACATTTCATGGAGAACATTGAGGATTATATATTCTGATAAACCATCAATATTCCATTCGATAATTGATTGACCATCGTAAGAGTTTGTTGTAATGAATGTCTTTTCTTCAAACTGTAAGTCTGGAAAAGTCGGTCTTCTATACCAATTGCGAGTATTTCCTTGTGATTAGTTCTTTGATCTGAAAATTCTTTTAATCTAATTTGCCTTTTCATCTTCTGTTTCAAAGTCTTGGCCTTCCTTAGAGAGTAAAGATAAATTTTTTACTCCTTGGATAATTTGCTCTATTAATTCATCTCGCTCGTTAAGATTATTCACTTGAGAAGATGAAGATGCCTTTGATGTTGATGATATATTAAGCTTATTCAACTGTTCTTCGATTTTAATTAGCATTTCTTGATCCTTAGGGATCATCTTGATGTCTACCTCAGTTGGATGGAACAGAGGTATCGTTTGATCTACTTTAGGGTACATCTCGTTCTTGAAATTTGTTGGGATCTTTCAATTATTCTCCTGAACTGAATCTTCTAGATAACTGAATCTTCTATTCGATCAAGCTGATTTTCTATGCTAGATAGTAGCTAGTTAGAATAATTGTTCTGGATTTGGACGTTGAGTATTCCCTTTGAAACTAGGTCAACAACATCTTTCTCGTCCATTTGTTTGAAGGGACTTCCAATGATCGTATAACCATAGGTAGATTGAAACTCGATCTCTTCCAGTGGTGGATGGTAAGAGGACACCATTCCATTTTTAGTCTTCTATTGAGACTTTTTGATGTGATTCACTTTCTTTGCGTATTTATCTCTTACAGCGAACCAACAGAAGAAAAGAATTTCTTCTTCTAGCCCTTGCATGGTTTCTTTCCAGCTAGATTTAAATTGCTCTCTTTCTTCAATGTCGTATGCACGAAAGAAAGATCTTCTATAGAATTTGTTGTCCTTAGAAAGGAATTCTGCTATAATTTTTTCCATGTCAGGAGAAGAAGGCATCGATAAGACGTTAATTGAATTGAAAACTGACGGTGTTTCCATGTTAGTTTGAGTCGGAGAAGTTGATCCTTAACCTTTTTCATACCTTATGTCAGGGATAATTTGGTAAAAGTCCACAGACTTGACATTCATAGAATTACATCTTGCAATCCTTTCTTAAGCTTCTGATCTGTATTTAGAAGTGCTTGGTCTTGATTTCATAAAATCCTTGACTGTTGGGGTTGTAATAGAGTCATCTGAATATTTGACCTCAACACGGCCATCCGAGTGCTCTATTGTTTGAGTTAAGGTTTTGCTTTTTGGTAAGGGCTTTGTGGATCCTTCAAGCATCCAACTTCACCTTTTTGTAACTTATTCCCATGATAATCTTTTTGGGATAGTTATAATGGATTTCTCCTTGTTGGCTTTGATCAAGATTGTCTACCCTCTAGGAGATGACCTGATAGCTTTGGGATCTATATTGGTATGCATAAGTTTGTAGCATACTCTAAATATGACTGTTGGTGAGAGCGAGTTTTCTTCCATTCTTAACTCTTTTATATAGATCCTTAACATTAAGGCAGAAATAATGTGAGGATCTTTGAGAGAAAGCGTACGATTAGGAAAACAATTGAAGTATACTGGTCCATTTTTTAGATTGGATTTAATCATTCCCAGTAAACTATCTGTGAACACTTTGTGCCTCTCATCAAGGTTAATAGTATTGGAGAATCTAGTTCGAGTCTAAAAAGTGGCTTTATCGCAACTTGGACTAGTCCGAGATGCATATATTTGAATTCAGTAGCTCGGTGTTTGAGAATTAATTTCTTTAAAAACATATGGATGGCTTCCGTGTCACTGGTGACTGGAACATTGTACTCCATTGTTTTGATGATGTCTCTTGTATTCAGATTAAAGCTACTTTGATGGTAGATTAAAGTAGAATCTACCTTTGGGACACTCCAATTTTGGAGTTCTTCTTCTACCTTTGCAATCTTCATCTCCTTCTTGCTTTGGGAGATTGTGAGATCGAAATCTCCTTTGATATCTTCGATGTCATCCTCTTTGACATCTTTCTTTGACATTCCCTTTGAAATCAGCTTCTTTAAAAGCTTGGACATAAAATACTTTAACTTCAAAATAATCCATTAAAATTTAATAACAAATCTGATTACTCATTTGCAAGTGGAACACCCGGCTTACCTACGGACTTACACACTACCTGGAACACTTAGGGCTTACCAATGCTGTAGACGAACGAACGGACGAAAAGAACCATTATCAAATAATAAAGACTTAGATTGAAGAGACACTATGATATCTTTTCCATTAATAAAATTTTGATTATTAAAAAGATAAGCAAATAAAGATTAAAAGAATATATAAAAGATATCTTGATTAAGCTCTGATACCAATGGCGTGAGAAACCTATCTCACAAAAAGGTTTATAGAGTAGAAGCTTTGTGGTAAGGGGATGAGAGAGAGAAAGGGATGCGAGCTTGATGCTCGATGATCCCAATTGTACAATGCCTCAATCCTTTTATAGACTGATAATTGAACTACGGACTTCAAAAGAAAATTAAATCTACCTAACTGAAAGATAAGGATGAGTCAGCAGAACAGGACCCCTGTCTGAATCATATTTTTTAAAGAAAAAATAAATCTAAAAGGCAAAAGACAAAAAGAAGATAAGATAGTGGAGATATAGTAAAACTTAATAATTATATAAAGAAAAAGAAAAGGACAAAAAGAAGATAAGACGGTGGAGATGAAATGGAGTGCATGTCTTCTTCCCCCTCTAAAGTAGCTTTAATAAAGGAACTTTATTAAACATGCTTTATATCATGTCTGTGGTGTCATATGTTTTTGTCGTGTTGTTGAATTCTGTCGGCAACTACCATTTGTCAAGCTTACCAACCATCTTACACCTCTTGCTGCGTGGAACACTCGACTGTCGAATGGCTGACGAAAGCTTTTAGAATACTCCAAACTTTAAAAAATGGTGATTTTAGCTCTTTCGGTCACAAAGTCCTACTGAAGCGATTTTTTTTGCACTTCGGGGTTGAATATGATAATTTACAATATATATATATATATATAACTAATTTATTATTATTTTCAACTTATCGTTGATCATTGTGGTTGTGAATTCAGGAATTGATCATATTAGTCATATTGGTCATCGTCATCATCTCCAAGTGAGATTGCGGACCCTATTGAAGGAGATTTTACAGATGTTGAACTTGTTGCTTCTGTAATAATCTGATTGAGGTCGGCTTTTGTGGCGGTTTGAGCCATTTTCGCCATTAAAATCGATTTTTCTTGAGAATGCTCTTGTTGATGAATCAACGAGAGATCTTGTTGATGAGCATTCTTTTCAAACCATTCTTTAATGGCTGATAATTTGACATGGTTGTGAGAATACTTATCCCACCATTTGATGTAAATGTCTTTGTCAAGGAATTTAATTCCGTCAAATATTTAAATATTACTGTTCCAACAGATAATCCATGGGATCTGAAATATCATTGAAAATCTAAGGGAAGTTGGAAATTGATTTTTTCAAATGTAATTTGTAAAATAATTGAGAGATTCTTGAACAGAGATGGGTAGAATCTCATTTTGAAGGCCATAATTGTTCCACCAATTAATAAACCATAGTGGTAATTGTATTTTGTGAGAATTTCTACAAAATTGAATGAACCAAGCATGGTCATCACCTTCGAACTAGAGATTTCTAGTCCAAGCATGAATATAGTCTTGATAATTATAGGTAGGTGGATTGAACTTGATTGAAAAAAATTTCTCAATGTATAACTCCTGATTCCATTTAATGGGAGTTAATACCCGAAAATTTTGAGTTTCAAATAAGCGATTATTGAACGATCTCGACTATCCGTAATATGAGTAATCTCAGTAGATTTAGAATCTATTAAGACTAATTCGTAAAACTTCCTTGTTTTAATAATAGAATAAGGAAGGAAATTGAAATTTTTAGGATGAACACGGGATGTGATATCCTTAATGGATTCGGCTTCGAATTGGGGTTTGAGCTGACATTGAGAAATCGGCCTGGGCTTTTTGAAATATCCTTTAATCTCAGGCTGAGGAATGATCCGAGGTAATGGAATTACTGCTTGAGAAATTGGGTTTTGAAGAACCCTTTTTTGAAGATATTACTGATGCTGAAGGCATCGGTGGAGTTGAAGACTCTAATTCAATTCCTTTATCGTGGCGATGGTCTTGGGAAACTAGTGTAAAACCTTTGTCATCGATCATGGCTTATTGATCCACCCTCTTGAGAAAGGGTGATTGATTTGCTGGTGTCTTACCTTTTGAAGAGGAAGACGCATAATTGTTAGGTTTTTTCTTTCTATTGGTAATGGAGAAAAGATGGATTGGGAGGTTTAGGAAGAGATTCTCTTGATAGATAATCCGCAAGAGGGTTATTGGTGCCTTTTATAGGCATAATTTTGAAATCGAAGCAAGCAAGATAGCTTGCCACCTGGCAAAACTTTATTTGGAAACCAAATTTTTTACATCCTTTTGTAAGAAGAAAGTAGATGCTCTTGAATCCGTCTTTATTGTAAAAGATTTATTGATTAAATCTCCTTGAAAGTTCTGGACACAGAGAACAATTTCCAGAATTTTTTTTCTTTACTGTAGAATAATTTGACTGAGCACTGTTCCATATACCAGAGTGGAATCGCACTACAGATTCTTTGTTATCTCTACACTATTTCAGGATTCCTCCATATCCAATATCAGATGCATCTGTCTCTACAATAAGCTCTGTTTTTTCATCAATGAGACTGCGATAGGGAATCTTTTTTACTAATGATTTGATTATTTTGACGGCTTGAGTATGCTTATCCGTCCATTGTGCAGGTTCCTTTTTAAGTCTTCGAAAACGTGGCTTGCAAATGGGCTTGACATATTTAATGAATTCAGACACATAATTTAGACATCCAATAAATTTTTGGAGTTGGGTCTTATCCAAAATCTTATATGAAAATTTGGAAGTAAACTCAATTGATCTTTGAATTGGTTTAATTAATCCCAAATGGATTTCAAAACGAAGAAAATAGATGTTTGTTTGGAATAATCTAATTTTTGGTAATGAAATAACTAAACCGTTAAGTTTAATAATTTCAATGAATCTGTAAAGATGTTTGAAATGTTGATCATTATTTGATGAGAAAATGAGGACTTCATTGATATAGACAATTGAATAATCTTGAATGAGATTAAGGATATCCACTACAAGAAAAATGTGAATTAGCGATGAAACGAGGCAACAGTTCGTCGTTAAGAGGAATTAACAACGCAATTAACGATGAAATGGCCTGACGTTATTTTTGCCATCGTTAGACGAAACTAACAATGAAATGCCTTGTTCCATAACGAGGGAAAAGTATTCAATCGTTGTGTTTTGTTGACTAGAATTGGGCGATAGTTTGCGTCGTTATAATAGTCAAAGACACATGTTGACCTTAACGACGCATTTAGTCGTTCTGCAAGTCAAAGTCATGTTTCACTATAACGATAGAATGCGTTGTTACGTTGTTTGTCTACAATGACGTATTGCGTCGTTATATAAGTCAATGTTATATTTGACTATAACGACGGAATGCGACGGTCAATTTTATTTTTATTTTTTTTTTAAAATTTAATTAGGGTTTAGGGTTTTAATTACAAATTATTGTGATTTGAAAATTAAATTAAATTACAAAAAAATAATTTAATTTAATTTAAGAAAAAATAATATTATATAAATAATATTAAAAATCCCAAAATAATACAAAATAATGTTTTTTTCCTAATGCCTAATCGACATGAGGATCAGATGGAGGATCAGGAGGAGGGAAACAAAAACCAGAAGTCGAAGAACCCTCGCCGCGCATCTGCGTCATGAAGATGTTCATCGTTGCCTTCATCGACCTCTCAAACTCGAGCCTGGATCGCTCAGACTCATCGAGATGAGTCGTAATCCCGTTCACCTCCACCATGAGCCGTGTGTTACTCTCTCGAAGCTCTGCAGTCTCAGCCCTCAATGTATTGTTGCTCGCGCGAAGCTTGGCAGCCTCGCTCGAATAAGCTGCTTGGGAAGACCAAGGCTGATCTACGTAAATGACAGGGCCGACGTTACCGAGTCCAGGAACAGTACCGTCTTGACGTCTCCCTCCTGCTGCCTCGAGAAAAGCCGACTCGATATCCTCTTGTGTCGCTAGGGGGTCGGAGCTCGGTAAGCGATCAGCGAGAATCACTTCGTAACAAGCCTGGAAAAAAAATCAAATCATTTCATTAACTAATATACTAAAAATCAATAAATTTGAAAAAGAATAAATAATAATTAACACTTACCACTTTCTCTCTTGCCCTATCATCTACAAAAGTCTAAGTATCTCCACCTTTCGTGTGGAGACGGATAAACAGCTCAGCAGGATGAACTAGACGACCCAATTTTTGCTCCTGTGAATGTTAAAAATAATTAACGAATAATGAATAACTTATGAAAATAAAGTAAAAGTTAATTAGTACAGAAAATAACTTACGAGTCGTTTCTTGTGCTCGTATATGGAGCGTGACCCTCCAGTGTGCTTCGACGGGTTGGCGTTCTGGTTGACACTATTGATCGTCGAAATGTGCTGGGCATCCGGCGTCTGAGTACGCACCAAGATATTCGCCATGTCCTCCGCAGAAATGTGGGTCGGCCGTTTATCGGTAGGGGCGTGGCGAATATTGTAGCTAGTGTCCCTGTACCAAACGCCGCCCTGATGATGCCAGGGAGCGTATATGACCTAGTCGGTCAGCTCCTCTGGAATATCAAAATATTGCTGAAACATCTGCAGCTTATGCGCAGCAGAGACGCTCTGCCAATGAGGGTGTTCCCGTACAGGAAGCATCTTCAATACCTTCGTAAATCTCCTCGAAACCTCTCGTGCTGGATGTAACCTATTGAAATGAAAAGGAAAAAATTGAAAAGTTAGAATTTGTAGATAATAAATAATTAATGAAATAGGAATACAAACTAAACAAAACTTACTGGCCGCCCTCGAACGATAGGCGAACCCTCCCGGAAATAGACATCTGCACGGGCTCCTGCGCCGGGTCGCTATCCTCATGCTGAATGATCGTGTCAGGGGTATCCCTGAGACGGACATCATCCTCATCACTGGGGGGCAAACTCCCTGAACTACTGGCACCAGGTGTGTTAGAAGGTGCTGGAGGGCGTCTACAGGGAGGCATGACCTACAATACAATAATTAAGTAATTAAAATTCTAACCTATAAACCCTATATTTATTTCAAACTAAAATAACTAATTAACATATAATTAAATGAAAACATACGTACTAATTTCAAACTAAAATAACTAATTAACATATAATAAAATGAAAACATACATACTAATTCCAAACTAAAATAACTAATTAACATCATACTAATTTCAATCAAAATTAACTAATTAACATATAATTAAATGAAAACATACATACTAATTTAAAACTAAAAAAACTAATTAACATATAATTAAATGAAAACATACATACTAATTTCAAACTAAATTAACTAATTAACATATTTTTAAATGAAAACGTACATACTAATTTCAAACTAAATTAACATATAATTAAATGAAAACATATATACTAATTTCAAACTAAAGTAACTAATTAACATATAATTAATTAAAACATAATTGATTAGGGAAAACTAAATACATATTACATATATTATCTAAACTACACAAAATTAAATTAAAGTTAACTAATTTTAAACTAAATCAACTAATAACATGCCAATTACAAATTTAAACTAATTACATAAAAAAATATTAAATTTGAAGAAACTTACTAGGATTCGTTCCAAGGATTGAGGTTTTTAAGAAAGGGAAAGGATTTTTAGAGAAATGTGAAGGAATTGGCTGAGGGAATCGAATAAAGACTGTATTGAAGACATTGTCGAACACGTTCTTTTCGATGTGCATTACGTCCAAGTTGTGCCTGATTAGTAAATCTCCCCGATACGGTAAATCCCAAAATATACTTCGTTTCTTCCATCCACTGTTTTTACCAGCAGCCTTGTTTGCAACCTCAGCACCTATTTTAGTAATTTTTTTTCATGCCAATAGAATCTAACCCGTGTAATATTTCGATTCCGCTATAAACTCGGGGCGAGCCTTGGTTGCGTGCATTACGACCCTTATACCAATCTATCTTGTTTGATCGAAACAAATGGTCGCTCGATAAAAATCTTCTATGACAATCGAACCAACACGTTTTCCGTCCATGTTTCAAAGAGAAAGCTCCAGTGTCAATAATGCAATGAGGACAAGCAAACTTTCCGGATGTGCTCCAACCTACGATAAGTTTAAATTAATTATACATATTATTATGCAATGAAAATAATTTATAATTAATAAGTTATCGTGCTTACCAGATAACATTCAATATGCCGAGAAGTCACTTATCGTCCAAATTACTACGGCTTTCATACAGAACTTTTTTTTTATCGATACATCGTAAGTCAACGCTCCATTATTCCACAAATTAGTCAGCTCAACAATAAGAGGTTGGAGGTAGATATTGAACCTTTGTTTTATACTCTTTGGACCCGGTATGATAACCGTTAAGAATATCACAGGATCTTTCATACACATCGATGGAGGGAGATTATAAGGTGTCAACATAACAGGCCATATAGAGTATTGTGCACCAGAAGCGCCGTACGATTTAAAACTGTCAGTACATAACCCCAATCTCACATTTCTAATCTAACTTGCAAATTCTGGATGACAACGATCCAAATGCTTCCACGCGTCAGCATCAGATGGATGTTTCATATGACAATCCTCTTGCAAATGCTCGTAATGCCATCTCATATGAGATGCCGTGACTTCCGATGCATACAATCGTTGAAGTTGAGGAGTGATCGGTAAATAAAACATACGAGTATTTAGAATGAGAGTGCGTTTACCTTGTTTATATCTCGGATGGAAACAGAATTTACAATTATGGAAACTTGAATCTCCATCACCCTAGAATATCATGCATCCGTTCGGGCAACTATCAATCTTCTCAACAGGCAACCCGAGACCCTCCACTAATTTTTTTGTGTCGTATAAACTTTCTAGCAGCGTGTTGTTCACAAGAGCGCAACGATGAAACCATTGTGCAATCGAATTAAAACCTCTCTTGAATATGATATGCCGATTTTATATTTAGAAGCTTTGTAGCTGCAACTAGTTGACTGACATCACAACCCGGGTATAACGGTATACTTGCTGATTTGAGCAAATGATACATTCGTTGCGCTTCTGGATTCATTTCCTCCTCCTCCTCTAGAATAGTTTGATTATAGTCTTGAGTAAGATTAAACGTACCTTCGTATATCATATGTTGTATTTGTCCATACTTTTGCTATCTTTCATCACGATCTTCTTCCAAATTCGGTATAGCATTTGAGCTGCTTCCTTGGTACAACACGGCTCACTCCAACACCGCATTACATTGATCATCAGATTCCCCTTGATAAACCCACTTGAAATAATTCTCCACAAACCCACGACTATACAGGTGTTTCTTCACATCAAATGAAGAATATAACTTCTTATTTTTACATTTTCTGCACGAACATCGTATCATTTTTCCATTACGATCAAAATCCTCCGTACTTTCACAAAACTCAACGAATTCTTCAACCCCTGCTACGAACTCATCGTTCAAATAGCCTTCTAAGAGACGAACATACATCCATTCACGCATTTGTTTTTGTAGTAGAAAAAAAAATGCAAAGAAATAACAAAATGTTTTTGATGATGAGTTCTTTGCATTCCTGAGGCATATATAAACTGTGAACTAACGATGAAATCAGTCGTTACTATCTAAAATAACGATCTATTTCGTCATTCCAATAGTGGGAAACATTCCCTCCATAACATGGGGCTACACAATCTTTCGTCCGTTTTCGTGAGAATGTTTCGCGCCATCGTATAAGACGCACTGCATCGTTCCCTATTAATGAGGGAATTTTTGGCGCCAATTTTAGCGACGCCAACCATCGTTAAGTCCAAATTATTTTTTCCGTTAAATATATCCGATTAATTAGGCGACGGAATGTATCGCTGAAAGTCAACTCTTTACATGGGCGATGAATTCCGTCGTTAAATTGGGACGCATTCGCTTTTCGTCGCTTGAGCTCCGTCGCTATTACAGTAGTTTCTTGTAGTGATCATTCATGATATTTTAGAATTCAAACGTAGCGTTATTTAACCCAAATGGCATAACGTTCCATTCATATTGTCTGAAAGGGACATTGAAAGCTATTTTGTATTTATCTTGCTTAGCTATTTGAATTAGCCAAAAACCTGACTTTATGTCAAAATTTGAGAATAATTTGGCATTTGAAATCCTCTTTGGGAGATTTGTTTTATTGGGGATTGGATATCTAATCCATTCTAAAACAGAATTTAGAGGTTTGTAGTTAATTACCAACCTTGGTACACCTTTTTCTTGTTCAGCAGCTGTTAACATAGAATTGCTGGGGTTTCTACCCTAAATCTAATGTAATCCAATTAAACTATAAATAAATAAAGGAATCATTAATTAGTAATATTTATATTGTCAGTGATATTAGTTTAATAAATGTAATCCATCATAAGATCTAGAGTTACTTATGATAACTTAAAGTGAGCATATGATGCGGGAAGATTTGCTTAAGTGTAACTCAAAAAGTCTGTGGTACATGAATAAAGGTTGGGTGCCTTATTTCTGGTAACACCACTAACACGGCCCACTTGTGAATTGGCACAAGTGATCTCATCTGGATCGCTCATGTAGAGACATGTGAGTGGGGGTGTTGCTGCAATAGTGTAACGTCCCGTTATTTTGTGATAAAAAAAAACTTTTATTTATTTTATTTTAATTCGAGTAATTAAAATTCATTTATTTATTATTAAATTAGAATTTAGTAATTTATTTCATTTTAATTCATTTTAATGGCTTTATTTATTTAAATACGTTTTAATGGTATTAATAATTATTAACGGGCCAATTAATAATTATTAATCACCACTGGGATAGTTTGAGATGTTCGGGATTCGTTTTTAAGCCAAAAGTCATAAAAGGGCAAAACCATAATTACCCAATTTGCAAAATATCTAAAAATACTATTTGTCATCTTCTTTAAATTATCATTGACCACAAAAATTGACCAAAAAGCCTCCAATTTTTCCTCCTCATTGCCGTGAGCTTCAAAGACCAAAAGAGAATTTTTGGTTTTTGTTCGTTTCTTGCCGGATCGACTTGATTCTCGTTCCATTGGAAAGGTATCGGTCCTACGATCCTTTTCCACCTAGCCTTCGTACTTGCCACTCATGTTTTGCGGAGTTCTCAGTAAGTAAAGTTTTAAACCCTAAGCTCCAAATAGTGTTTTAATGGAGTTTTACTTGTTTTCTTTCGATTTCTTGCCATGGAACTCGGTGTTTGTCAATTCGGGAGTAGTTTTAAATGTTTTTGGAAACTATCCCATAACCCTAAAACCGAGTTTCAGTCGAAACCCTTCCCGTTTGAAATTTACCCTTTTGGGTTTGAAAATGGGTTAGAAATTAATGAATGAATGTTTATTTAAATTCAATTCGGGAAAGGGATTAATGTTCAAAAACCCTAATTATCGATACCCATTGAAATCGGGATTATCGAATTTGATTAAAACCAACTCAAAACGTATTTGATTTGCCAAAAAGCCGAAAAACCAAACCCGAGACTCATTTTTGATGAGAGGGCCGAGGGCCTCAAAGGGGAAGTTTGGTGGATTTTCGTCTTTTTGCTTGTTTAGTCGTTGTTTAATCGATAGTTGGTAAAGTTATTGATTGTTACGATATAATTCGTTTGTAGGTGTTTTTGAACCTCGTGGTTGATCGCTCCTTCGGACTTAGGAGCAAAGTCATCTTTTAACTAAGGTGAGAATAGTTAGTATTTAAAGTAACTATAGAAAGCGGACAAGTATGATGGTTTGAAGAGTTTGAAACTAAGATTAGAATCCGAACCTAAGATTAGAGGGTTGTGAGTTAGTGCCCTTAGGATTAAGAGTAATCCTTTAAGTGAGAACTTAGAAATTTTCAAGGAAAGTATTGAATCTTAGAAGATTCTAAGTTAGGTTCGATGTGAAACTAAGTTTTGATCATTGGAAGTTAAAGATCCAACTTGTAATTAAAACGGTTAATAGAACCTCGGATTATTTGGAAGTTTAGAATCCGGAGGGCATAGGTTAATCATTTATGTTATGTTTCTAATTTTATTATTTGATATCGGAGTTCGATCGTCATATCGTTCGTCCGAGATTCTTATCTATTTTACTTTAAGTCATTTACTTATGTTCTTTACTTTATGCCATTTACTTTATGTTTGTGATGGTTATCTTAATTACGCACTTTATTTATTTACGCTATAAAACATCATATTGCATCATACCATATCGCATCATGGAAAATAAGTGTGAAAGTGAGAAAGAATGATTGGGGGAACGATGGGTCCTACGGGATATACCACGTTACCATCATTGAAAGAATAGAGAAAGTGAGAAATAAATGATTGGGGGAACGATGGGTCCTACGGGATATACCACGTTACCATCATTGAAAGAAAAGAGAAAGTGAGAAAGAAAAGGAGGGAGAACGATGGATCCTACGGGATAGACCACGTTACCTCCTCATGCATAAGGGCATATGCGAATCCTACGGGATGCTCTCATGCATTCATACATATGTTCGATGAAAGAGAAAATTGAGATGTTTAATATGATGCAAAGTTTATTTACTTCTATTACTTATGTCATAATATTGTTGATGGATGAGTATTGACTATGATTTTAGCAATATCATCCTTAGAAAGTATAAAATGAATTTACCTAGAGTTTGGATTTTATGGAATAGAATTTACCTAGAGTTTGGAGAACTTTAGGAGTAGAATGTGTCAGTTTATTTGGACACAAATCGAAATGCGAGTTTGAGGTCTATCTTTACTTTTTATGCTTATTATTCTCACTGGGCTTAGTTTGTTAGCTCATGATATTACAACCAATTTCAGGTAATGCCTTGGCTAGAGGTCGAGGGAGAGGAGGTGGTGGTTGTGGGACCGAGGGAGCTGACCTCGAGATGGACATTTTTGTTGTAAAGTCTATGTCTTGATTTTGATAAATTTTAAAACTTTGATGTTGTATTTAGCTCATAAGAGCTTTTATCGATGCTTTTATGATATATATATTTGAACTCCTGATTTGGGACTTAAAGTCCATGAGATTTGATTAGATTTGAAAATTAGGATGTAAACAGGTTTTCGGCATGCCAATTTTCAAACAAAACCACGCAAATTTTTCCTAAAATAAAGACTTCCACTGTTTTCTCTGATTTTAATTTATTTAAAAGTGACGGGTCGTCACAAATAGAGATTGTAGTAGACTGGACTAAGATAAACTTACTGTCTTCTGTGAAAGCCCTTACAGAAAGACACTTCATTTATCAACCGGTTGATCATGTACAATTGATCTTAATCCTGAGTGGATTACGAACTCCAATTCGCAAGAGACAAGCCTTTGATTTGCATAGGTGAGAGTGACTCGATACATTTCACTCAATATGCCTCCCACTTTGGGGATTGCATCTTGCTTATAGCTGGGAACGTAATTAAAAAAGAATTGGAATTCACTCTATTCCATATAGGAAAATAGATAAGTAGTTCCCTTATGGACTGATTCGATCTTGAACAGCGGAGCCCCATATTCCTCTGATCAAGGAAAAGGTTAAAGACGCATAATGGAGATTATGTAAGGTTGTTCATTGGAGAATCAGTTGGGCTTAAGGAACAAGATGTATCATGCATGGAGGTTAATACGGTGCAAATACCTAGCCATGGATATGAACTAACTTGTGAAGGATCAAAGGGTAGTTAAGATTATAGCCAATGGACATAACTATGTCTATAGTACTAAAAGTGCAACTCTAGATATTTAGTAGAGTTATCTAGGAGTTAGTGAATGAGAATTAATTGATTAAAAGGAGTTTTAATCAAAGGTAATTCTAGATCATTGGATCTTAGTCCTATAAGTCCATTAAGTCCTCCGAGCTAACGCATGTAATTGAGAACATAAATTAATATGATTAATTTCTTTGGAAAAATGGAATTAAATAGAGGAGTCTATTGGATTAATTAAAAAAAATTAAATAGAGGAGTCTATTTAATTATTAAATAGAAAAGTCTATTTAATTAATTATGAGAGATTAAATAGAAGAGTCTATTTAATTAAATTAATTTTGAGTTGTCCAAAATTAATGGGGATTTATATAGAGGAGTCTATTTAAATATTTAATTTGATATTGTCAAATTAAAGAGGAAATAAATAAAAGGAGTTTTATTTATTTATTTATTTAACGGAATTGTTCCATTAAATAAAAAGGAAAATAAAATGCCCAATATTGTCATGAGATGATGATAGGGGCGTGTGACCCAATGGGTCACACGCCACTTTGGTCAAAGAGTTGACTAATTTGCATTTTATTATTTAAAATATATGAATATCTTATTTTAAATTAATGTGATTAATTTAAATGGAAGATATAAAATAATATATTTAAATTAATATTAATTAATTTAAATAAAAGATATGAGATATTTCATTATGGAATAAAATATAATATCTTTATTATTCAAATATATTTTAGAATATTTTATTTAATTATTTAATAATTAAAAGATATTCAAAAGATTTTCTGAGGCCTTAGTTTTCCTATAAATAGGAACCTTGGGGTGACCCCAAAACACACAACTAAGAGAGCAAATGAAAAGGCTCAGGAAATTCCTCTCCTCCCTCTCTTTTAGCCGCCGCCCATAGGGTGATTGAGAAGAAAATTTCTTCTTCCCATTAAACCTTTTTCCAAACAAGATAGTGCCCACGCACCGATTCTCTTTTGTGCTTAGTGAGGAAGTACTATTTGGTGGTCCCAGAATCGTAACCAGCCAAGAAGGAGGAAGAGCCAGACACTTCTCTACATGGGTTAGTCTTCTGTTTATGCATTTGTATTTTGAACATATTATAGTGCAAGGAATGATCCTTGGGACTTCCGTTTGAGAACTCTTTTACAGGCCTCAATCCCAACAAGAATGCTGCACATGACCATGGGCTCCTACTTGGTATGATCAGCTTCCTATTGAGAAGGTCATCTATCTCCTTTTTACAGTGGGCTAAGAGATCATTGTTCATTTAAATAGGCCTAGCTTTCGTAGGAATTTGGGCCTCATTGAAATTCTTGATGTAAGGAAGCCTAACAACATGTTGCTTCCTATCCAAAAATTCATTTGGGTTATTTGAACAGACTTCCTTTTCAATCTTGGATTGAAAATCTTTGATCTTCTTTTGGAGGATTGGGCTTTTGAGATTCTCCTCAATCCGCTTGAAACTAATTTATTCTTTGAGGAGAGCAATTTGATTTTCTTTTCTTTGAATGGTATTAATAGAATTTACCTCATAACATCTTGGAGCCTTAGTAAATTTGAATAAAAATTTCCTTTCCTGCAACTATTGAGATGATTCCTTTTTCATTAATACCACGAATTGGAAAAAGTTGGGTGATGAATGGACTTCCAGGAATCACAGGTTGATTTAGGTTCTTCACCAATAGAAAGGTATATTTTGTAAACAAACAACTTGATTGCAGATATGAACTTTTGACAGCTTATGTTTGATATTCATAGATTGTCCATTGGCACCTATGAGATTTTCTGTAGTCTTCTCAAAATACTTTGATGGAATTATTCCTTCTAGAATGCAGTTATGATCTGCTCCTGAATCAATAAGTGCAGTCACAGTAAATTTGTGATCATGAACTCTAAGGGCGACATAAGAATAACACTTCTGAATTCTGATTTGAGTTATTGTGTTGATGAATGCTTCTTCTCCTTTTATTCTTCGAGTGAAAATTCATCTTTTTGAATACCGGAAGATTCTGCAATATCTTCTTTTGAAAATTCTTCTTTCTCCATATTTCTGGTATATTTGAGAATTGCTTGCTCAGAGTGAACATGAGTTAGCTCTTTGTTAGTATCTGTACGGAGTTGAGACAATTTATAAACCAAAACTAAAATGAGAAAAAGTGTGATTCTTGGGTGAATAGTGATTTCAGATGAATATTATTTTCAGGTGAATAGTTTTTTTTCAAAAATCCAAGCTCAAAATCGTCAAATTTCTTGATGGAAATACATGATTTCAACTTAAAAACTCATTTAGAAACAAAAATGAAGAAAACCATAAAAAGAGTTTCAAAAACTCACTTTTTAGGGCTTCATTTGGACGACGAGAAATGCCACAAGGATAGGTTGGATAGATAGCTCACGTCTCGAGAAATCCAACGCAAAAGAAATCATCGAAAACGGTTGAGAAAAGAAGAAAACCCAAGAGCTCAATTCTTCAAGGTTGGTTGGCCATGGAGAAGGAAAGATGGGGACTTTTTGTCTAATTTTGGCTTTTAGGAAAATTTAAGGATGGGTGAATAGTAAAAGATATTTTTTAAAGAAATCAAGAATTAAGAACTCGTCCTTCGTTTGCTTTTAGCTTGAAAAACTAAAACCGAAGCGCTTAAACTAGCTAAAACGTGATTAATATTTATTAATTGGCCCGTTAATAATTATTAATTCGCCTATACTAATTTAAGCTTCTAAAGTAGTAAACATCAAATAAAAGAATCTAAATTATTAAATCTAAATTAACTAAGTCTAACATTAAATTAAATGCAATAAATTAAATTAAATAACTAAAAAAAGTTACCTTGTAAAATAACGAGATGTTACGAATACGAAATAATTTATTTGGAAAAATGGTTTCAAGTAATTAATTTGAAGTTTTCAAATTAATTAAGGCAGATATAAATAGAGAAGTCTATTTGATTAATTAAAAGAAATTAAATAGAAGAGTCTATTTAATTATTTAATTAATGATGAAATTAAATAGAGGATTCTATTTAATTAATTATTAAATAGAAGAGTCTATTTAATTATTTTAATAGAGAAATTAAATAGAAGAGTCAATTTAATTAAATTAATTTTGCAGTATTTAGCAAAATTAATGGGAGTTTAAATAGAGGAGTCTATTTAAATGTTTAATTGGAGGTTGTCAAATTAAAGTGGAATTAAATGAATAAAAGGAGTTTTATTTATTTAGATATTTAATGGAATTTTTCTATTTAATAAAAAGGAAAAATAAAATGTTCAATATTGTCATGGAGATGATGGTATGGGTGTGTGACTCATGGTGGGGTCGCATGCCACTTTGGTTTAGTTTTAACCAAATATATGCATTTTATTTTATTTAAAATATATGGAATATCTTAATTTAAATTAATGTGACTAATTTAAATGAGTAAGATATTGAATAATTAATTTGGATTAATTTAAATTATGATATGAGAATGTCTTATTATGGAATGAGATATTATATCTTAATTATTCAACATATATTTTATAATATATTTATTTAATTATTTGATAATTAAAACATATTCAAATATTTTCTGAGGCCTTAGTTTTCCTATAAATAGGAGGTTTGGGGTGACCCCAAAACACACAACTAAGAGAGCAAAAGAAAAGGCTTAGAAAAATTCATTATCCTCTCTCTTTGTCTTCGCATACCCTCTAGTGGTCAAAGGGAAGATTTTTTTTTCTTCCCTCTTCCCTTTTTTCAAAGAGGATAGTGCCCACACACCGATTCTCTTGTATGCTTAGTAAAGAAAATCTTTTTAGTGGTCCCAGAATTATTAGCCAAGAAAGACAAGGAAGAGCTACGCACTTCTCAACAAAGGTTAGTCTTCTATTTATTTATACGTTTTTAGATTAATATTATACTATAAGGAAAGATCCTTGGGAATTCCGTTTGAGAACTCTTTTATAGAGGCTTCAACCCCAACACAATGTTGGGTTGAGGGTTTCAAAAAGGAATTTAATCAAGAAATAAAACCTAAGAGATATTGGGAATTCTTTAAAAATTAAGTTAGGTAAGAAACTTTTTATAAAGTTAGGTAAGAAACTCCAAAACAACCTATTTTGCAAAATTGATTTTGGGTAATGAAATGATTTCAAAATTGGTTTGGAGATGAATAAAGTATAATAAGGAAAGAATCACCCCCTTGGTCGAGACCCCTCTCTTTCACTGTTTATGTATTTTAAACAATAGGGGTTGTATAGAAGTTTTTAGTTAGGGGTTGTTTTGGGTATCATAATGATGTATAATTGTTTCTAAAATGTTTATAAATGATATTAAAAGGTTAAATAAACATATGGGGCTGTTTTGAATAAATTCAATGTAAATAATTATTTTGTAAGAATAAGGACTAAAAGTATTTTGTAAAATATTTTATGCGTAGGTGAAGGAACAAGCAATTCAAACCTAATTAGTTCTTAATGCAATGTGGGAATAAATGAGTAGTAAAGTACTTTTACATGTACTCATAAATATAAATTGCTTAAATTAGAATTTAATGGTAAAGCTTCAATATGAGGGCTTAGGATGTTTTAGATCAAAGTAGCTTGATAATATGCAAGCTAGATCTTCATGTTATTAAAAGGTTTTAAAAGGAAAAAGTTAGAGCTTTTACAAAGGTATGGAATTTAAACTAGCGTGAATGTTTAATGGTTTAATATCGTAATCAAGCTTAATGAAGAACCATTATTTTATGTTAGGAAGAGAAAGTCTTGAATTAGAATGTAAGGATTATGATGAATGGCCACGAGTTCCAACTTTGTGATGTATGTTTATGTTATATAATTAATTATGTGTGATGGGTTATATGTCATAATGAGTGAAGTGAGATATAGAGAGTTTATAAACATGTTCATGACAACGGGATAATACATAAAAGTATGTATTTGTTCTTAGTGGGGGATTTACAGAATGTTTAGCATTAAAGTCATTAGTACTTTGATTAAGTCTAATAAAGGGTAACTAAAAGGGGTAATTGTTAGTAAGGACTCAAGAAAAAGAAAGAAGGGTTTGGATTAATATGAACCCTTTGCCTATGAACGCACGTTCATGCGCATTGGTCATCTTTGCCGATGGTTTACCTAAACCGTCGGTATTGCCCACATTTTTTTTAAAGTATTGCTCACATTTTACTTAAACCGTGGGCATTGCTTCTACTTTTAAAAAAAAAACAAAATCCAGTGTCGACGATACATATAATTCGTCGGCAATATGTATTTTAAAATGAAAAAGTATATATATAAAATTATCAGTGCCCACGACTGTTTTAACATCGTGGGTAATAGTTAACCAATGTCGACGAGTAGGTCTTTTTCGTGGGCAATGCCAAGACCAATGCCCATGATTATTAAATCGTAGGTATTAATCACTATTGCCCATGAATTCATTATTGTGGGCAAAAGTTTGGTCGAGAAAAATATCAATTTTGTAGTGTTAAGTAGAATCAAGATGCAAGTAAGAAATGAACTTGTGACGACCTGACACTTTTAAATAATTTAAATTAGAAAACACAGCGGAAGTCTTTATATTTTAAGAAAAACGGCGTGATTATGTTTGAAAATTGGCTAGCCAAAACCTGTTTACATCTTAATTTAAAAATCTAAAATACACAAGGAACATTTAGTTCCCATCCAGGAGTTCAAAATGATTATAATCATAAACATAAAGACAAAAGCTCTTAAGAGCCATTTACAAATATACAACTCCAAATATGTGAAATATTCACAAAACATAGTCCATGGACTTTAAATCAACCTAGTCCATCTCAAGGTCGTCATCCCTCGATCATGGAGCACCATCTCCTCTCCCACGACCTCTAACCAGGGCATTACCTGAAATTTTTGTAATATCATGAGCTAACAACTTAAGCCCAGTGAGAATAATAAGCATAAAAAGTAAGGTTAGACCTCAAACCCGTATTCCGATTTGTGTCCAATCAATCTGACACAATCAATCCTAAATTTCTCCAAACATTAAGTAATTCCATTCTATAATATCCAAAGGATGATACTACTAACACACGTAGTCTAATTCTCATCCAATTACTTGTTACGACATAAATAAGAAAAGTAAATATACTTTGCATAAAATAAAACATCTCGATTCTCTAATTCATCGATCATAAGCATGAATGCATGAGGACATCCCGTAGGATTTCGCATTTGCCCTATGTACATGAATGAAGATAATAGGTACATCCCGTATGATACCCATTCAACCTTATGTATGAGGAAATAATGCGTACATCCCGTAGGATACCATTCAACCCCCTATGCATGAAGAAGTTATGCGAACATCCCGTAGGATACCATTCAACTCCTTTTCTTTCACTTTCTTTTCTTTTCTCTGAAGGTGATGTGAACTTCCCGTAGGATTCATCATTCTCCCTTCTTTTGTTTTTCACTTTCTTTTCTTTTTCTGAAGGTGATGTGAACTTCCCGTAGGGTTCATCATTCTTCCTTCTTTTCTTTTTCACTTTCTTTTCTTTTTTTGAAGGTGATGTGAACTTCTCGTAGGGTTCATCATTCTCCCTTCTTTTCTTTTTCACTTTCTTTTCTTTTTTTGAAGGTGATGTGAACTTCTCGTAGGGTTCATCATTCTCCCTTCTTTACTTTTTCACTTTCTTTTCTTTTTTTTCTAAAGGTGATGTGAACACTACCCGTAGGCTCCAATATTCTCCCTTCCTTTCTTTCTCACTTTCGTTTCTTTTTCTCTGAAGGTGATGCGGACACTACCCGTAGGCTCCAACATTCTCCCCTTCATTTCTTTTTCAATGAATGATGCGAAAATGTTATGGTGCAATATGATATGCATATGCCTGCATATCCTTGTAAAATTAAATAAGTAAAGTGCGGAATTAAAGTAGTCAATGCAAGCATAAAGTAGAGGGGCATAAAGTAAAAGACATAAAGTAAAATAGATAGGAATCTCGGACGAACGATATGTAAATCGAACTCCGCTACATTAATACAAGAAATCCTATCTTAAACAATTAACCTATACCTTCCAGGATTCTAAACTTCCAATATAATCCAAGGTTCTATTAATCGTTCTATATAAAATTTTGGATCTTTAACTTCCAATGATCCAACCTAAGCTTTGAAACGCATCTATCTTAGTAATTTCTAAGATTCAATGCTTTCCTCGAGAAATCCTAAGTTCTCACTTAAAGGATTAACTCCTAATCCTAAGGCACTAACTCACCTCCCTCTAATCTTAGATTCGAATCTTAGTCTTAGTTTCTTATTCTACAAACCATCATACTTATTCGCTTTGTAAAATTACTTTAAATCCTAACTATTCTCACCTTCGTAAAAGAAGACTTCGCTCCCAACCTCCGATAGAGCGATCAAGCAAAGTTCAAACCACCTACATTTAGAATTACATCTAACAATCAATAAATTTCCAAATAATGATCAAACAACATTTAAGCGTACAAAACGACGAAAAACCCAACAAACCCCAACATGAGGCTCTCGGCCCCCCCATGAAAAGTGGGTCTCGGGTTTGGTTTTCCGGCTTTTAGGCAATTTAGA
Source organism: Gynostemma pentaphyllum (assembly GCA_028015215.1). Lineage (NCBI taxonomy): Eukaryota > Viridiplantae > Streptophyta > Magnoliopsida > Cucurbitales > Cucurbitaceae > Gynostemma > Gynostemma pentaphyllum. The sequence continues at coordinate 15,697,426 of CM051352.1, forward strand.
TGTGTTTCGAGTTGGTTTCAAGCAAATTCGATATTCCCGATTTCAATGGGTATCGATAATTAGGGTTTTTGAACAATATGTAATTTCCCGAATTGAATTACAATAAACATTAGGGCTATTATCACATATACCCAATATCGAGTCTCAGTTTTCAAAAAAACCACAAACATTGAAAAATATCAAAATTACCCAACACAAAATAAACCCATAATTTTTTTATGAAAATTTAATTATAATTGATATATTATTTTTGTAAATTTATATTATTGATATAAATTTAATACTAGAATTTACATTACTGATAAATTATTGTTGTAAAATTACATCAATGATATATCATTAAATTAATAGAATATATAAAAATGGGTAAATCTGATATAAACATGAAAGTGTGGCATATGTGAAAACAAAACTCAAAAGTTGGCTACCACGCATAATTTTCCTAAACATTATTTCAATAATAAATAACCCATAATCAAACCCAAAAAGGTAAAATTCAAACGAGAAGGGCTTTGACTGAAAACTCGGTTTTAGGGTTAAGGGAAAGTTGTCAAAATCACTAAAAACAACTCCTGTAATAAAAGTCATCGAGTTTAACGGCAAGAAATCGAAGAATCAAAATGAAAACTCCATTAAAACACTATTTGGAGCTTAGGGTTTGAACTTTAACTTACCGAGAAGTCCTTAGAACTCAAGTGGAAAGCACGATTGTTAGGTGGAAAGGAATCCTGGACTCGAGGGCTTTCCTATGCAACCGAAATCGAGCCGATCCGCCGAGAAACGAAGAAAAACCAAAAATTCTCAAATCCCCAATGATAGCTACGGTTTTGAGGAAGAAGGAGGAAGAAAAAATGAAGACTTTGGTCAACTTTGTGATTTTTAAAGATGAGTGAATAGTGTTTTGATATTTTTTTAAGAAATCGGAAATGACGATTGCGTCCTTTTATGACTTTGGACTTCTAAATCGAAACCCGAAGCTCTTAAATAAATCTAAAGGTGATTAATAATTATTAATTGGCCTATTAATAATTATTAATGTCACCGAAACGTATTTAAAGTATTAAAAAGATTAAAAAGGATTTTGGGCGAAATTAACTACTAAAATCGAAATTACAAAAATAATAATTAATCTAAATACTTAAATTGAAATTAATAAATAACATTAAATAAATAATAAAATAAAATAAATAAATAATAAAATTAAAAAAAAATTCACTTCAAAATAACGGGACGTTACAGAACTTAACCATAATAAAGAAAAAAAAAATAAAAGTGCAAATTTCTAGTTCTACTTAAGATTAACAGGCAACGAAGGAGTTACATGAATAAGTTTGAAGGGGGTTACGGATATAGGTTATGGTTAACCATCCTTGTATGGTTATTGGTTTATTATTAACATATGAATTCTCGTGATACTAGCAAGAACAGTAGATAAGTAAAAGTATGACGTTAACCACCGTGAGTGACGGAGTATCTCCTAGTGAGTTAGGAAGGGTATGGATTACCTAATGTGTAGGTAAAAATGGGATGTCACGCAAGATGCGCTGTGACACGTATACTATTTTTAGTATGCAAGACCTAAGGCTAAGTATAAGGGAAGAGTTATATATTAACTTATTCTATAGTATAAGGTATTTAGTACTTTAATTTTCGCTCTACCAAGAATATAATCGATGAAGGTTAAATGACAAGATATTGCTGGCATTACTTTTTTTTTATTGATGCTATAGTCCTAATTTATATTTCGACCTTATATACAACTACTATATCTCTCAACTAAAATGGAAAAAAAAAAAAAAAAAAAAAGGGAAGGGAAGGAAGGAAAAAGAAAGAGGAATAAGAAAGGAAGACACACAACTATATAAATTATTTATGGGCTAGTGCAATTAATTATTTAACCCAACAAATTGAATAACATGCCATCTTGGGTAGCAAGAAACATATAATTGAGTGATTATCAGTAAAATGAATCACATTTTTCGTTTCAAAAGAGCAAAGAGTTGAACTTTTTCATGGAGTTTCGAATTGATCTCCTCAGTATGATCTTCAAGTTTTACTATCACTCTTTCAAACATTTCATCAATAATATTCACATTTCCAAAATGTTCAATGAAGATTCCTTCCATTGCTGCCCTTATATGATTAATCCACTCCACATTATCAACGGGTCCTTCAAGCCATGTTGCTGGGTCTGATATCTCCATTCTTTCAATGCTAAAATTTCCATTTTTTTCAATCACTTCTGTCATCTCCGCTGGACATGTGATATATATCGGCAAATTGAAGGAGTCCACTTGAGTTTCATTTACTAGTCCCTGTGAAATAAATAATATAATATAAATATTAATTAGAAAAAGAAATCGTATTAAATTGCAGATTTTATATCATTACTTTTTAAAAAAAAATAATTAAATAGTTGATTTATTTATCAAGAATTTATTGAAATTAAAACATATATCTAATGAAATCAAAACAATAAATTATTGAAACTAGAAATAAATTATCAAAATTAAGTCATCAATTAACTTATGATAAATTAAGAATTTTTAGTTCTTAAAACCTCATTTAACTTACAACTATTCAACTTGAAACTAAAATTATGATTTAATGAATAATGCATCTATTTCAATTATTTATTGAACTAGAAGTATATTTTTCTTTTTATATATTTTTTATGCTATTTTGATAATTTACCCAATTAATAAAGTGTGATTGATATGATTTTTAGAAAAGCGAAACTGATGTTAACTAATTTAAAATATTTTCAAAAATTCAAGATGTTTGGTTATATAACTAAAAGTTTTTTAAAAGTAAAAAATAAAAATACTTTTTAATGAAGCATTTACTCAATTTTTTTTCCTAAAAATATTTGAAATAAATGTACTCCAATTAAAACACAACTGTAGTAATTTACATGTTTGGGAGATTATAAAAAATACTAGAGGTGTATTTGAAATGACTTATGGGATCATAGTTTTTAAGTGAAATACTTTTTTGATAAATTTTTTTAGAAAAATTATTTAAGTGGTACATTCTCTCTTTAGAGTACTTTCATGTATTTTAAATATATTTTTTGAAAAAAAATATTAATTAGGTACTTTCTCATAAAGTACTTAAAAGTGTGCTTCAAAAAGAAAAAAGAAAAAGTACTTAAAAGTGCTTTCATGTATTTTTAGAATTTCAATCACAGTTTTTATAATTTATTCAAACGTAAAAAAAAAGGTAAAATACTATTTTAGTCCTTGAACTTTCACTAAGAATTTATTTTCACCCCAAAACTTTCAAAAGTGATATTTTTTGTTTTGAATTTTACGATTTGTTCCGTTTTAATCTATTCGTCAATGTTTTTCAGTATGGGGTACTAACGGAGGGCTTTATATTGCATGCAATCGATCATGTGTCATTACATAAATATATAGTGATGTTAAATGACATCAAAAAATAATTATATAATGAAAATTTAAGACTGCAATTAATGTAAAAATGATGAGACAAACTTCACTGTCTATTCATTTTTCCATGCAACTTAACATCACTGCATATTTCTATAATATCACATCATCAATTACATGTCACATAAAGCCACTGTTACTGTCATAGATGGAAAAACACAGTCAGGAGGACTAAAACAGAACGAATCATAAAGTTTAATGATGAACAATGTAAGTTTTGAAAGTTTAGGGACGAAAATGAAAACGGAGTGAACGTTCAAGGACTAAAATGAAATTTTACCCAAAAAATAATAATTAATGAGTTTAAAAAATTACTAATCTAAAAGTTTGCATCAAACTTAATTAAATAGAAAAAAAAATCAACACAAATTTTTGAATATTTTTTAGCTCACCCTCCTGTACCTACTTCATTGATATACAATAACTGGGGTTTTCAAAATGTTTTTTAACCTTTGATATTTTCAAAAATAACAAAAAATGTGATATCGGTTGAAATTTCTCATTAAGTTTTTTTAGAATGTTAATATGGGATTTATTTTTATTAACGGTAATCTTATGAAATGAATACTGTTGAAATACCACCTATCAATAATTAACACGTGGTTAATATTTATAAATATGTTTTAAAAAGTTTTTCCAATTAAAAGTTTGCAGATGAAATTACCTCTTTTGACATGTCCATGAGGCATGAGGCCAAAAGCTTATAGAGAAGACCAGAGGGAAGCTGAGAAGACGATATCCCATCAGGATTACAAGAAGTAATAATGACCATAATCCCTCCACCCACAAGCTCTTGAGCTCTAGCACTCAGAAAGTCCTCCATATCCTTTGCAAATTGAGCTGCATAAGCATTCACTACCTCCTTCGGAGCCCCCAAGTAGTGAATCCTCCCTTTATTCCATGCCCGAGAGCTCTCATCTCGCAATTCTTTCGGCAACCTCGAAAGCCAGTGAATGGCATATGAGGTATACACGAAATGCAAAGATGAGGTCGGGAACAGACGGTGGTGAAAAGACCCCGGGACACCGAAAGCGAAATAGCCTCTTTCGGGAGGGAGAGAGCGGAAGAGGGTGTTGAAATCATTGGTAACTTGATCGTTAAAAAAGAGTTGAAATTCGGGCAATGGGGAGTTGGGGGATTGAGATAGGTATGTTTGTTTCATAGTAAGTATTATGTGTTGCATGGTGAAGAAGGTGTTGGGTCCTGCTGCACATCCCAAGTCTGCAAGGCGAATTGTGTTTGAAACAGAAGATAAGTTTTTAATGTCAAAGTTCCCAGTAATTTCCTCATCTATCTTTTCCATTTCTACCCTTGCAAATAATCTCTGCAAAGGAAATAGATTAAACTTAAAAAAAAAATCTGGCACAGACATAATAATAATAATAATAATAATAATTTTTTGGTTATGTGTGCTATTGTATTAATAAAACAGAATAACCTAATGGTATCGAACTTACATTAAATAGATAAAAACAATTAGCCTGTCCTAAAAAAGATAATTATAAAACGATAAAACAACCCTATTCTCTTATTGATAGAGTAGACTGCTTTTCTCAATAGCGCAAAACTCTAGTTTTCTTAGCTTCAATTTTTTTTTATTATTTAAACAAGAATTCTGCTTCCATTAGGGCCATTTGAGATCGTAATAAACATGAGTTTTTATCTTAATGATTAGAGTCACTCATAGATTTTATAAATATTTTAAAATCTATTTATTTTTTTTAAGGAATTTGTAAATTTAGCAATTTTTTTTGAAATATTTACAAAAATATCAATTTTAAAAAATATTTATAAATATAATAATTTTTTATCTGATTAATTAGTGATAAATATTAATTTGCATAATTTTAAACTAAATTTATCACTGATATACACAATATTGATTAATATAGCAAAAATTATCATATTTGTATAATATTTTTCAAAATTTATTTTTATAAATATTACATCAAAATCTGCTACAAAATAAAATTTCCCTATTGTGGGATTTTTAACATCTCTTAGATGGGGCTCTTTCGGACTCACTACTCTTGGCCCAATGCCTTTTATTTTTAAATCCTTTCACCAGCATCATAAAAAACAGCCTCAAAGTAAAATTCATTATTCCATTGGAAAATCTACTAGGTACGCCCCCGTTTCAACTATAAATTTCTAAGAACAAAATTATTTTATCTACTTAAATATTCTTTTAACAATTTTTTTTTTATGAATTTTAAAAAACAAGATAGTTTCCTTATTTTGCTACATTTCTAAAAAAATAAAAAAATAATAATAATAACCCATAAATAATTTATTGTCATAGAGAGAGATCCATCTATTTTCTACAACAGCAACTCGGAAGCCTCTTTGACACAACTTTTTAAAAGTTCCCAAAAATAATCAATGTCAAACAAAGGTCTATTTTAGAAATTTTTTTTTTTCAAATTTATAATTAAAAAAGTGTTACTTTTGAAACCACTCTATTATTTTTGTAATTTCCTAAAATAAAACGACAAATATGTTTGTAAAATAAGTTACTAATAAAAAAAATAAAAATTTACCCATATTTATAATTTACTTGAGTGGTCGAGAATCAGCCACAAAATAAGAAATAAAAAATGCATAATTTGATTTTATCATAGGATGCTTAAAGAATAAGAGTTGGAGTGCAGTGATGAAATTGCTGACAACCAGATGTGTGTTAAAGAAGACAAAGTCCGTACCCATTGTGACTTGGGAACGGTTCAAATTGGCCAACTTGTTTTTATCTTTCAATATTTTTCTTTAGAAAAAGATTAAAAGGGAATCTAACCTTTAATATAAAGAAATAAAGAAAAGCTTATGGCCGTAGGGCAGGCATCTAGACTAATGCCAAAGTTGAATGTGTAGGGTTTTTAGTAGGGTGGGGAAACAGAATCTCAATATTAAAAACTTCTCTCGTCTAGGGTTTCAAGGAGAATCACAGTGCATTTCAAAAAAAAAAAAAAAAAGAAAAAAAAAAAGAGAATTACAGTGCAATATTATTTGATCATATGGTTTATATGATTATTAATGCACACAAATCATATAATTATTTTCATTTTCATTTTTATTTTTATTTTTACAGAATAGATTAAAAAATTGTTTTGGTCTTAAAGTTTGTTTTTTTTTTAATCATATAATATCTTAATTTTTTAAAATTCAAGTTTCGTCTAAAAAAAGAAAAAATAAAAAACTGACAAAGTTTTAATAAGTTTCAAATATGACCATCCTAGTTGTGTAAGGTTTTAAAGGAAAAAAAATTATATGCCTCATGTTATTGTAATATAAAATACATACAAGTAATAAAATAGAGATAATTACAACTTTTGTAAAGAAATTATAATATTTAAAGTATAATATTTTTATTCAACACGTCAATTTTAGTGTAATTCTATATCACAATCAATAAGTAATTAAGACGTGAAGAGATTATCATATATCATAATAAAAAGTGAACGAATTGATTTTAAAAAATGATATATTTGTAAATAATTGTTTAATAAAAGTATATTACAAAAAATTTTAACATCCCTAAAATTGAAAACAATTTTTTTTAACACCCCAATTAAATATGCTTTATGAATGAACAGATTTAATTGAGGTGGTAACAATGAAATTAATGTGGAATGCAATTGAATAGGATAGATATAGGGTTTGAAAGGTCCAAGGTGAATTTTTTTTTTTTTTAAATTAAGTTTGTTTACTCATAATTTCTTTATATTTTATAAATTTTTTAAAAATAGTTTTTAAAACTGAACCAAATTTTAAAAACAAAAACCACTTTTTTTTAAAACATCTTTACTTTAAAAATATTCCAGGTTAAGATTTTATGAACATTTTAGAAAATTTACTACGATCAAAGAAATTTTTAATTATAAAAAAAATCAAAATTAAAATGTAGAAAATCAAATCAAAACCGTTATCAAACACACCAACGGCTTGACTTCATTTGCATTTACTTAAAAATCATAAAACCTATGAATTTTAATTAATGTCACAAATTTAAGCAGCAACTATTAATAGATTTTTGTGAAAAAAATAAAAATTTGAAAAACAATATGAACTAAAATAAAATGGTGAATAAACCTGATAGCATGAGTTCTTAGAGTAGCTGTAAGTTCCATTTCCTCCATTTGCAGGACGAGAATCTGACAACTTGGCCACATTGCCTTTTGAATTATGTGAATCCAGCAACAACTTGGCCATTGGATCACTCAAACGAGAGAGAGAAAGAGATTGGAGTAGAGTTTTGAGAGATCGATTGACCTTATATAGAATGTAAGCTGGTGGGGTGCATGGATGGTAGTGGTACCACGTAAATATAATAAATGGCACCAATTATTTGTGAGTTTGAAGGGAAAAGAAAGAATAATTTTTTTTAAATATCTATAGATATAGTTTTTTTTTAAACAAAATTATAAATATTACATATTCTATACCTACTTGTCAATAAAATGCCTTTTTTAAAGTAGTTAATCACTAATTGAAAAAAGAAAACGAGAAAAAAGTACGTAAGTAAGAAAACGATGAAAAAAAAATTTACCAATCGACGATGGTGCTCGTCGTGTGTCCGGGCCCCCGCTGTGTGTTTGGTGGGATTCTTCGCGCGGTTGGCATTATTCCTGCTTGACACTGCCTTGCCCTCAGGAGTTCTCAAGCTCGCGAGAAGCCGCGCGTGGTCCTCCGGGCTCATCCACACGGGGCGGTTTGCTGCTTGCTTTCTGCACGCCCGGTACATGAGGTCCTTGAATCGATCCCGGACGTGACTGTCCCATAGGGGGAACAATCTACCGTTCGTGATATCGGGATAGATAACAGGAAACTTGCCCTGAAAAAATTGAAATAAAAAATTGTTAAAGTAATAAATTTATTTCTATAAATTTCAAAATTAATTAATTATGAAAATAAATGATGTTTTTTACCTTCCAGTTGTCGTACATCCGACGTTTCTCCGTCGTCGGAATCTTCGACCAGCGAAGGTCGCTGGGTAGAGGCATGCTCTGGAGGACCTCGCGAAACCATTTTGAAACGGTTGTATGCGGCTATACTCTGCAAAATCATAAAAATTATTGTGCTATTAGAAACTATTAGTTAACGGGAAAAAAAAATACTTTGAAAAAAGTTTAAAGGTTTAAAAATTAAGTAATTAAAATAATAAACAAAATTACTTACGTATCCCCTTCAATCTGAAGGGTAGAGTCTGCGGGCCGAGACGGCTGGGTGCATGAAGTGGAGGGGCCAGCTGGATCCGACCCTGATGCAGACCCGGACGCAAACCCTGATGCAGACCCTGATGCTAAGCCGGGAGTCGTGGTCAGGGAGTCCTGCGGCAGTCGTGGTCTCGCAGACTCGGTCTCATGGACTGCATCATCGAGCGTGGCAGCAAATCCCGTCTCGTAACTGAAGAGGATGTCCAACTCCTCTGTAGTCAGGTTCGCATTGAAGGGCGGCGATGGCGTCATGAGACGCCTCGTCACCGGCGTCGTCAGGCTCGCCTCGACCTGGGGAGGACGTCGTCGCCTGGTCATAATCCTACAACCAAACTAAACTAATTTAATACTAATTACGTAAGTAAAATATTGAAATAAATTAAATTAATTAATTAATGAAATAATGTAAATTAAACTAACATAAATTAAGTAAATAATTTAAAATAAACTAATTAATTAATTTGAATTAAAGTAAATTAAAATTAGATTAATTGAACTAAAATTAATTAAATTAAAATAAATTAAGTAATGAAGAATTAAAATAAATTAGATTAATTGAACTAAAATTAATTAAATTAAACTAACATAAATTAAGTAAATAATTTAAAATAAACTAATTAATTAATTTGAATTAAAGTAAATTAAAATTAGATTAATTGAACTAAAATTAATTAAATTAAACTAAATTAAGTAATGAAGAATTAAAATAAATTAGATTAATTGAACTAAAATTAATTAAATTAAACTAACATAAATTAAGTAAATAATTTAAAATAAACTAATTAATTAATTTGAATTAAAGTAAATTAAAATTAGATTAATTGAACTAAAATTAATTAAATTAAACTAAATTAAGTAATGAAGAATTAAAATAAATTAGATTAATTGAACTAAAATTAATTAAATTAAACTAACATTAATTAAGTAAATAATTTAAAATAAACTAATTAATTAATTTGAATTAAAGTAAATTAAAATTAGATTAATTGAACTAAAATTAATTAAATTAAATTAAATTAAGTAATGAAGAATTAAAATAAATTAGATTAATTGAACTAAAATTAATTAAATTAAACTAACATTAATTAAGTAAATAATTTAAAAATAAACTAATTAATTAATTTGAATTAAAGTAAATTAAAATTATATTAATTGAACTAAAATTAATTATAAGTAGTGAAGAATTAAAATAAATTAGATTAATTGAACTAAAATTAATTAAATTAAACTAAATTAAGTAATGAAGAATTAAAATAAATTAGATTAATTGAACTAAAATTAATTAAATTAAACTAACATTAATTAAGTAAATAATTTAAAATAAACTAATTAATTAATTTGAATTAAGGTAAATTAAAATTAGATTAATTGAACTAAAATTAATTAAATTAAACTAAATTAAGTAATGAAGAATTAAAATAAATTAGATTAATTGAACTAAAATTAATTAAATTAAACTAATATTAATTAATTAAAACTAAAATAAACTAAACTAAGAAATTAATTAAAGTAAACTAAGTAATGAAGATTTCAACTATTAGATTAAATTAAACTAAACTTAATTAAATTTAACTAACATTAATTAATAAAAACTAAACTTAACTAAACAAATTAATTAAATTAAACTAACATTAAATAATAAAAACTAAACTTAACTAAACAAATTAATTAAATTTAACTAACATTAATTAATAAAAACTAAACTTAACTAATGCCAAAGTTGAATGTGTAGGGTTTTTAGTAGGGTGGGGAAACAGAATCTCAATATTAAAAACTTCTCTCGTCTAGGGTTTCAAGGAGAATCACAGTGCATTTCAAAAGAAAAAAGAAAAAAGAAAAAAAAAAGAGAATCACAGTGCAATATTATTTGATCATATGGTTTATATGATTATGAATGCACACAAATCATATAATTATTTTCATTTTCATTTTTATTTTTATTTTTATTTTTACAGAATAGATTAAAAAATTGTTTTGGTCTTAAAGTTTGTTTTTTTTTTAATCATATAATATCTTAATTTTTAAAATTCAAGTTTAGTCTAAAAAAAGAAAAAATAAAAAACTGATAAAGTTTTAATAAGTTTCAAATAGGACCATCCTAGTCGTGTAAGGTTTTAAAGGAAAAAAAATTATATGGCTCATGTTATTGTAATATAAAATACATACAAGTAATAAAATAGAGATAATTACAACTTTTGTAAAGAAATTATAATATTTAAAGTATAATATTTTTATTCAACACGTCAATTTTAGTGTAATTCTATATCACAATCAATAAGTAATTAAGACGTGAAGAGATTATCATATATCATAATAAAAAGTGAAAGACTTTGATTTTAAGAAATGATATATTTGTAAATAATTTTTTAATAAAAATATATTACATAAAATTTTAACATCCCTAAAATTGAGAACAATTTTTTTAACACCCCAATTAAATATGCTTTATGAATGAACATATTTAATTGAGGTGGTGACAATGAAATTAATGTGGAATGCAATTGATTAGGATAGATATAGGGTTTGAAAGGTCCAAGGTGATTTATTTTTTTTTAAATTAAGTTTTTTACTCATAATTTCTTTATATTTTATAAATTTTTTAAAAATAGTTTTTAAAACTGAACCAAATTTTAAAAACAAAAACCACTTTTTTTTAAAACATCTTTACTTTAAAAATATTCCAGGTTAAGATTTTATGAACATTTTAGAAAATTTACTACGATCAAAGAAATTTATAATTATAAAAAAAATCAAAATTAAAATGTAGAAAATCAAATCAAAACCGTTATCAAACACACCAACGGATTGACTTCATTTGCATTTACTTAAAAATCATAAAACCTATGAATTTTTAATTAATGTCACGAATTTAAGCAGCAACTATTAATAGAGTTTGGTGAAAAAAATAAAAATTTGAAAAACAATATGAATTAAAATAAAATAAAATGGTGAATAAACCTGATAGCATGAGTTCTTAGAGTAGCTGTAAGTTCCATTTCCTCCATTTGCAGGACGAGAATCTGACAACTTGGCCACATTGCCTTTTGAATTATGTGAATCCAGCAACAACTTGGCCATTGGATCACTCAAACGAGAGAGAGAAAGAGATTGGAATAGAGTTTTTGAGAGATCGATTGACCTTATATAGAATGTAAGCTGGTGGGGTGCATGGATGGTAGTGGTACCACGTAAATATAATAAATGGCACCAATTATTTGTGAGTTTGAAGGAAAAAGAAAGAAGAATTTTTTTTTTAAATATCTATAGATATAGTTTTTTTTAAACAAAATTATAAATATTACATATTATATACCTACTTGTCAATAAAATGCCTTTTTTAAAGTAGTTAATCACTAATTGACTTTAATAAATTGTCAAGTCAGTTATCGATTGACAGTAGTTTATTATAATTATTTTACGTTATAACTATTTATGTTATTTAATGATTAATAGTGAAAAGTGTTTGAGTGACTCTAATCAATGATACTTACCTAACGTTATGACCATTCGTTTTTATGTGAATCACGTATAGTAAGTAATCAATTTTAAAAGTTTTGGCCATTTTGTAAACATTCTTTAATTGGACCACTTTATATATATGTCTTCTACTTTCTTTATATGTTGTCCGCGACTTTAGGAAGCATTTAGCTATATTTTGTGGTTGAGAATATGTGTTTTTAATAGTTTAGATTGAAGGAAATGAGATCTAAATCTTACGAGCAGTAGAAAGTAATTGATTTATTAATTAACTTTAATTAATTAGGATCATCGTTAAAATCTTGCAAAATAATGTAACAACCCAATTTTTAGATAAAATTGAAAAAAATTGTCATTAATGATTTTTCCAGAATTGGGTGATTAAATTTATAACACTAATGTTTTGATATTTAGATTAATTATCTTAACTAATTAAGAAAAGGGTTTTGTGTTTGGTTATTTTAGCGTAATCTTATTTAAAACTCTTCTTAACTCGGTAAGTTGATGAGAGTTTGGTTAAATTATGAGATGTGGTCAATTTTATGAGAAGGAAATAGAGAGGGGAGAGTTGTGCCATCCTACACTTTAGGGATACTCCAATTGTTTCATTGAGCAAAAGTTCTTCTTCTTCTTTACTCTTGCCTCCATTTTTTTTTTCAAATGTCTCAAGTTATGTAATTTGACCATAACTTCTTCATCCAAACTCCGTTTTGAGTGAGTAAGATATCAAAACTCATCGTTTTTTTTGGAGTTATCCATTAATGCCAATTTCATAACAATACAAGCTTTTAGAAAGCGATATCACCAAAATATAAATTCAGTCATAAATAAGTTTTCCCCATTACTTGCTTCCTTTATTTGGTTTTGTTTGGATTATCTTGAGAATATATTGGGAAACCATTTTCAAGAAGTTTTGAAAGAAAAATTAACACTTGGGAACTTCAAGAGGTGATATTTTCTCAAATCAATTTATGGGTTTCCTTTACTTTGAGTTGGGGACGATACTTTGATTTAGACATTTAAGTTCCAATACTTTGAACTTAAAATTCCAAATCAAAGAGGCTAAGTTATAGGGTTTTTAAAAAATTTCACCAAGTGTTTTAATCCTTCACCATGTTTAAAATTAAAGAACCCATTGTCCCCTTAAAATAGCATGTTGGTTTGTAAATTTTGTCCATTTGGGCCTTTTCTCGAATCTCCAGTTCGGTTAATTGAGTTATGTTGATTTGGTAGTAGTTTGGTAATTAAACGTATTTAAATTTATTTGTGTAGGTGGAGCTCGAGCATAATCCAAAAATTCTAAGTAGTGGACTCTTTACTTGAGTTTTTGAGAGGTGAATTATGAATGGTAAATTTTGGATTGTTTAGATTGATTATTATATGATTAGGTTGTTAGAATGAAGTGGATTGTTTATACATTGATTTGGTAAGTTGAGTTGAGAATTGAGATAAGTGAAAGTTGTGATAATGAAATTGGAGTTATGTAATTCCAATGTATAAGAATGAATTATATAGTCATTATGATTTCATTGTGAGAATGGGCATATGTTGCCTTGTTTTGATGAATTGTCTGTGTTGTTGGAATGTTGTGTGATTGTCCTTTCTATTCACTACAATATAATAGATTATTTATGGTCCCTAGATAAAAGTGAAGCTATACTTGCGTACAATATTTTAAGGTTTCGTATCGAAATCACTTAGTGTCCAAATTCTTGCCGGTAACTTGAGATATTGACCATATTCTAGATTGGCTTGCTAGTTTAATGGATCCAAACAAGAAAGGGTGTAAGGACTAAATTCTATAAATTTCTTGATGTTGATTATGAACTTTACCTTGGGTGAGGCAATGCGGTCACGTAGTAAGTTTATGTATGTTAAATGAAGAATAAATGGTAGGATAAAATTATCATTATCGTATTGTGAGGTTGGACATGTGTTTCCATATTTTGATGATTGTATGTGTTTGTGAGAATATAGTGCAATTGTCTATTCATGTCACTATGAAATAAGGGCGTAGTTATGTTCCCTGGATACACTACAAAAAAACTGTCAAAATGTGACCAAAAATTTGCGACAAAAAAAAAGTGGTAGTTTTAAAGTGACCACTTGGTCACTTTCTTTGAAGGTTGACTTTAAGTGACCATCTGGTCACTTTTTTTGCGACCAGATTGCGACCAAATGTAGATGTAGTCATAAAAAATGGCGCGAAATTATGGCGCAAATAAAGCGACCACTTGGTCACCTATAAAAACGACCATTTGGTCGCATTTTTGTGACTAAAATATGGTTTGGTAGCAAAAAATGGCGCGTAATTTTGGAGGGAAAAAAGCTACCAAGTGGTCACAATTAAAAGTGACCACCTGGTCGCAATTTTTGTGACCTTTTTTGGGGAGTGGTAGCTTAAAATTGGAGGGAAAATAGCTACCAAGTGGTCACAATTAAAAGTGACCACCTGGTCGCAATTTTTGTGACTAAAATATGTCTTGGTAGCAAAAAATGGCGCGTAATTTTGGAGGGAAAAAAGCTACCAAGTGGTCACAATTAAAAGTGACCACCTGGTCGCAAGTTTTGTGACCTTTTTTGGGGAGTGGTAGCTTAAAATTGGAGGGAAGATAGCTACCAAGTGGTCACAATTAAAAGTGACCACCTGGTCGCAATTTTTGTGACTAAAATATGTCTTGGTAGCAAAAAATGGCGCGTAATTTTGGAGGGAAAAAAGCTACCAAGTGGTCACAATTAAAAGTGACCACCTGGTCGCAATTTTTGTGACCTTTATTGGGCAGTGGTAGCTTAAAATTTTAGCGGGAATTAAGCTACCATATGGTCACATTAGAAAGTGACCGGATGGTCGCAAATTATGTGATTTTATATGACCAATAATTTATAAATAACTATTTTTTAACACGTGGAATTTTTTGTCTTATTTTACAATTCAATAATTGTATAGTTAAGAGTTTTATGTGTATTAGTTAAAATGTTTGTTAATCAATTTTTAAATTATATTTATTTTATGAACAAATAAAATATTTAATATTTTTTATTTTTTCCCACTGTATTTATGGGGTAATTTCCTTTTACTTTATCTATTTTACCCCATCAATACAGTCGGAAAAAATCAACAAATATTAAATATTTTATTTGTTCATAAAATAAAATTACATTATAAGCTTAGAAAGAAAAAATAAAAATAAGAATAGATGATTGAAAAAATTACCAATAATTCCAAAATTTCAAGATGTGGTTAATTTTATTGATTGTATTTCTTAACAATAATAATAATGTCAATTAAACGCCTTTAGATTTTTCTAAAATTTGTGTAGAGTAAATAATAATATTTAACCTCGTCTTGAAAATATCTGAATTTCATACAAAGAGAGAACAATAATATTGTACAGAGAAGAATTATATTTTCCTTAAACCTCTAGTTGAATCTAGTCGTTTGACTCTTTTTTGTTCAAGAAAAGCATTTACAATTATGAATAAAGCAATAGACCAAACTTAAAATCAAAAGATGATGAAATACGATGAAAATGAAATTAACTTTTTTTTTTATTATAAGAAAGATTCCTCTTGATTTCAACTTTGACATGTTTATATCGAATTCTGCAGTTGGAATTGCTTCAAATGAATATGTGGATGCAAATTAATTATATATAAATATGTACATCTTCAATAGTCTATTTGGTTCCCTTCTAGCACTTTCTATCTTGAAAAACAAGAATAAAATTATCTATATCTATTAAAAAAAACTCTTAAATAGAATCAAATAGTTCCAAATCAAGAGTTACAAAAATTTATCTCGAAAATCATGAAGAAACATATCAATGAATATAACAACATGGAAACAAGAGTTCCCGTCATATGTAAATATCAGAAAGTAACCCAATATACAAAAAAAAAGTATAATATACATATTAATATTTGCGACCAGGTGGTCGCAATTTCACAAAAAATGTGACCACATGGTAGTAATTTAGAAAGGAAAGGCGACCAAATGGTCGCATTTTAGGATTTAGGGTTTAGGGTTTAGGGTTTTGAAGAGAAATGCGACCAAATGGTCGCATTTTTGCAAAAGTATAATAATATTTTTTAAAAAATACAAGTAGAATTGCGACCATTTGGTCGCAATTATGGGCGGTAACTTTAAATTTTCATGAAATTTATGGCGGTGAATTTAAGTAATGCGACCATATGGTCGCAATATTTGGCGGTGAATCTCATAATTGCGACCAGATGGTCGCAATAGTTGATGGGACTCGTGAAATGACAGCTGTTCTTGGTAATGGTAATTGGGCGACCAGTTGGTCGCTTTTTTCAATAAATGCGACCATATGGTCGCATATGTATCTGAAAATGCGACCATATGGTCGCATTTTCCCCAGCACGCGTGACTGTTCATTTCCTGTCATAATTACATATTTGCGACCATTTGGTCGCAAATTATGATTTAAATTCCCTTCCTTTCCTTTCCCCGTTTCTTTTCTTTTCTCCGTTTTTCTTTTCTCTTCTTTTATGCTTTTCTCTTCTTCTTTGCCCTTCTCTTTTTCTTCCTCTCTTTTTGTTCTTTTCTCTCTTTCCCTTATCCCGTTCCCCCGTTATTTCTTCCCGTTCCGTTCCCATTCTTACTCTAAACCGAAAACCCTCAACCCCCAATCCCGGTTTCGATTACACGAGGTTAGTTTTCGTAACAAATTGAAGTTTAGTTTAAGAATTTAGTTTACTTAGTTTTAGTTTTTAGTTTTGTTAATTTAATTAGTTTTAGTTTAATTTAGTTTTGTTAATTTAATTAGTTTTAGTTTAATTTAGTTTTGTTAATTTAATTAGTTTTAGTTTTAGTTTAAGTAGTTTAATTTAATTAGTTTAATTTAATTAACTAATTAATTAGTTTACTTTAATTTTATTACTTTAAGTAATTTTAGTTTAATTAATCTATAGTTTAATTAATCTAACTTAGTTTACTTTAATTCAATTTAAGTAGTAATTAATTTAATTACTTAATCTAATTTAGTTTAATTACTTATTTAGTTTATTTAAGATAGTTTACTTTAATTTAATAAAATTAAACTAAATTAATTTATAATTACACTAGTTTAACTTTTAATTTTAGTTTAATTGATGTAATTTAGATTACTTTAATTAAATCAATTAATTTAAAGTAGGGTAATTAATTCAAATAGTTTAACTTCAATTATACTTAAGTAGTTTAAATTAATGAGTTACACTAATTTAATTAATTAATTTTAGTTTACTTATTAAATAAAAATTGTTTAATTACTTAATTTTAGTTACATTTGATTAAAGTAAAGTACAATTAGGTTAATTGAACTAAAATTAATTCAATTAAACTTAAGATTAATTAATTAAAACTAAAATTAACTAATCAATTACTTGGAATTAAAGTAAATATAAATTAGCTTAATTGAACTAAAATTAATTCAATTAAACTTAAGATTAATTAATTAAAACTAAAAGTAACTAATCAATTAATTTGAATTAAAGTAAATTAAAATTAGATTAATTGAAACTAAAATTAATTGAATTTCAGTTTAATTCAATTAATTTTAGTTCAATTAATCTAATTTTACTTTACTTTATTTCGAACTAAATGATTAGTTTATTTTAGTTTTACTTAATTTTAGTTTAATTCATGTAATTTAGATTACTTTAATTAAATCAATTAATTTAAAGTAGGGTAATTAATTCAAATAGTTTAACTTCAATTATACTTAAGTAGTTTAAATTAATGAGTTACACTAATTTAATTAATTAATTTTAGTTTAATTATTAAATAAAAATTGTTTAATTACTTAATTTTAGTTACATTTGATTAAAGTAAAGTACAATTAGGTTAATTTAACTAAAATTAATTCAATTAAACTTAAGATTAATTAATTAAAACTAAAATTAACTAATCAATTAATTTGAATTAAAGTAAATTAAAATTAGATTAATTGAAACTAAAATTAATTGAATTTTAGTTTAATTCAATTAATTTTAGTTCAATTAATCTAATTTTACTTTACTTTATTTCAAATTAAATGATTAGTTTATTTTAGTTTTACTTAATTAATCTTAAGTTTAATTGAATTACTTTTAGTTCAATTAATCTAATTTTAATTTACTTTTATTCAAATTAATTTGATTAGTTTATTTTAAATTATTTACTTAATTTATGTTAGTTTAATTTACATTATTTCATTAATTAATTAATTAATTAAATAAACTAATCAATATTTTACTTACGTAATTAGTATTAAATTAGTTTATTTTGGTTGTAGGATTATGACGAGGCAGACGGCGTCCTCCCCCGGTCAGACGAGCCTTGACGATGCGGGTGACGAGGGGTCTCCGCAGACGCCATCCGGCGTTGCCCCGATGCGGACGACTACGGAGGAGTTGGACATCCTCTTCGATTACGAGACGCGACTTTGCCGCCATGCTCGATGATGGAGTCCCTGAGACCGAGTCTTCGACACCACGGCCGCCGCAGACTCCCTTGCCACGCCTCCGGGCTTAGAATCAGGGTATGCGTCTGGGGTCGTCGGTGCCGGATCGGGTCGGATCCAAGTGGCCCCTCGACTTCATGCACGCAACGTCTCGGGCACAGACTCTACCCTTCCGGATTGAAGGGGATACGTAAGTAATTTTGTTTACTATTTTTCTAAAAGTTTTTTATTCTTTTTAACTAATAGTTTCTAATATATAGCACAATAATTTTTTGTGATTTTTGCGAGAAATCTGCAGATACGACCGTTTCAAAACGGTTTCGCGAGGTCCTCCAGGAGCATGCCTCTACCCACGACCTTCATCTGGACGAAGATTCCGACGACGGAGAAACGCGTCGGATGTACGACGATTGGAAGGTAAAAACATAATTTATTTTCATAATTAATTAATTTTGAAATTTATAGAAATAAATTTATTACTTTAACAATTTTTTATTTCAATTTTTTCAGGGCAAGTTTCCTGTTATCGATCCCGATATCACCGACGGTAGATTGTTCCCCCTATGGGACAGTCACGTCCCAGATCGATTCAAGGACCTCATGTTCCGGGCGCGCAAAAGGCAAGAAGCAAACCGCCCCGTGTGGATGAGCCCGGAGGACCACGCGCGGCTTCTCGCGAGCTTGAGCACTCCTCAGGGCAAGGCAGTGTCAAGCAGGAATAAGGCCAACCACGCAAAGAATCCAGTAAAACACACAGCGGGGGCGCGGACCCACGACGAGCACCATCGTCGATTGGTATGTTTTTTTTTTCCTCGTTCTGTTTCTCGTTTTCTTTTTTCTCGTTTTTTTTTCAATTACTTATTAATTTATTATGTTTTATTCTTCACTCTTTGATTTTTTAGGAAGCGAAGCACGGGCGCCCCGTCCCTGGATGAGTCTGCACCTGGAGTTCTTCACACGAAGAAGGACCGGGACGTTAAGTCGACGATAAGGCGAAAGAAGTTCAGGTATTTAATATTTTTTTCAATTATTATTTTTTCTTTAAAATTTTTCATACATTATATATTAACCATTTTATTTTCTGAATTTTAAATGTTTAGGAACGTTTCACGGAGTCCTTGACTCAGCGATTGCCCACACCGGACTCGCAACCGACTCGGGAGGACCGTATAGAGGCGTTCTTGGAGGTCCTGGAGGGGTTCGGCTTTGATGGGTCGGTTCCTGGGCTCGCTCGCGACGGGCGACGCCTTTATGCGAGATGTGCCCGGCCTCGCCACGGAAAGAGCGAGCACTAGCTCCGGCCCTTCTCCTGGGTGAGCAAGAATGCTTGCGCAGACATGGAGGCTATGCGTGAGGACTTCGTTACTCGAGTTGCTACTATTGAGGCCGACATACAGGCACGAGTCGACGCCTAGGTCTCATCCGCTTTGGCCGCGTACTTCAGATCTCTAGGCGGCGGCCCTTCTACATCGACGCCTCCTCCCCCACCCCCCGCCTCCGCAGTAGTTCTAGGATTCTTTCGATTGTATAAAACGTTTTTTTAATATTTGATATATATATTTTTTATTTGAATTCCAATTTTATTTTTATGAAATTTTAATATTAATTAAATAAATAATTAGTAATTAATAATTAATAATTAATTAATAATTAATTAACTAATTATTGAAATTTAAATTTAAAAAAAAAATTCTTAAATGCGACCAGATGGTCACTTTTAAGCGACCATCTGGTCGCATTTTAACTGAGACTAAAAGTGACCATTTGGTCGCATAAAATGCGACCATTTGGTCACTTTTTTATGTGACCAATTGGTCACTTATCTTTCACATAAATTACGACCAGATGGTCGCTTTTTAAGCGACCATCTGGTCGTATTTTAACTGAGCCAATAAGTGACCATTTGGTCACAAAAATTACAACCATTTGGTCACTTTTTATGTGACCAAATGGTCACTTCTATTGAAGATAAAATGCGACCATATGGTCCCTTTTAATGCGACCATATGGTCGCATTTTAAAAAGTTTGACTTTTTTTCGACCAAAATTTTTTGCGACCAGATGGTCGAATTTTTGTGACCATGCAGTCGCACAAATTCAAAACCGACCAGCTTTTTAGCAACCACTCAGTTGGTCCCATTTTGGTCGCATTTTAGGTGAAAAACGACCATTTGGTCGCAATTTCCTGGTCGCAAATTGGCAGTTTTTTTGTAGTGATAAAAGTGGGCTATGGTTGCGTATCACATGTTAAGGTTGCGATTTGAATCACTTTGTGAGTTCTAAGGCTAGATAAGCAAAAGTCTTGTTGGTAACTATTGATAAGGACCATTGACTATATTGCAAGCTAGCTAGTCTAATGGATTCAAAGAAGAAAGGGCATGAGGAATACATTCCATATTTTTCTTGTTGATGTTTGTGAGTCTTACCTCAGGGTGAGAGGTAATTATGGTCTTAATGTGTAACGTCCCGTTATTTTGTGATAAAAAAAATTTATTTATTTTATTTTATTTAAGTAATTAAAGTTTATTTATTAATTGTTAAATTAGAATTTTGTAGTTTATTTCGGTTTTAATCTCTTAATTGATCTTTTTCGTTTATTTTCGTTTTAATGGTATTAATAATTATTAACGGGCCAATTAATAATTATTAATCACCATTGGGATAGTTTGAGATGTTCGGGATTCATTTTTAAGCCAAAAGTCATAAAAGGGCAAAATCATAATTTCCCAATTTGCAAAATATCTAAAAACACTATTGACTATCTTCTTTAAATATCCCTTTTGACCAAAAGTTGACCAAAAAGCTCTCATTTCTTCTCTTCTACCCGTGAGCTCCAAGGAAGGAAAAGCAAAAATTGATTTTTGTTCGTTTCTTGCCGGATCGACTTGATTCTCGTTCCTTTGGAAAGGTATCGGTCCTACGATCCTTTTCCACCTAGCCTTCGTACTTGCCACTCGTGTTTTGCGGAGTTCTCGGTAAGTAAAGTTTCAAACCCTAAGCTCCAAATAGTGTATTAATGGAGTTTTCATTGATTTCCTTCGATTTTGTGTTGTAGAACTCGGTGTTTGTAAACTCGGGAGTAGTTTTACGTGTTTTTGGAAACTATTTCATAACCCTAAAACCGAGTTTCAGTCGAAACCCTTTCCGTTTGAAATTTACCCTTATGGGTTTGATTTTGGGTTAGAAATTAATGAATGAATGTTTATTTAAATTCAATTCGGGAAAGGGCTTAATGTTCAAAAACCCTAATTATCGATACCCATTGAAATCGGGATTATCGAATTTGCTTAAAATCAACTCGAAACGTATTTAAATTGCCAAAAAGCCGGAAAACCAAACCCGAAACCCATTTTATTGGGGGGGGCCGAGAGCCCTAAGGGAGGGTTTGATGAGTTTTCGTTGTTTTGAACGTTTAGTTGGTAAAGTTATTGATTGTATGATATAATTCGTTTGTAGGAGTTTTTGAACCGCGTGGTTGATCGCTCCTTCGAACTTAGGAGAGTCATCTTTTAATAAAGGTGAGAATAGTTAGAATTTAAAGTAATTATAGAAATCGAATAAGTGTGAAGGTTTGTAGAGTTTGAAACTAAGTTTAGAATCCGAATCTAAGATTAGAGGGATGTGAGTTAGTGCCCTTAGGATTAAGAGTTAATCCTTTAAGGAGAACTTAGGAGTTCTCAAAGAAAGTGTTGAACCTTAGAAGTTCTAAGTTAGATTCGTTTCGAAGCTTAGGTTGGACCATTGGAAGTTAAAAGATCCAACTTGTTTTTAGAACGGTTAATAGAACCTCGGATTATTGGAAGTTTAGAATCCTTGAAGGTTTAGGTTAATCGTTATGTTATGTTCTTACTTTTATTATTAATACCGGAGTTCGATTTATAAATCGTTCGTTCGAGAATTCTTATCTGTTTCTTTATCTTATGTCTTTACTTTATTGCCCCTTTTCTTTACGTTGGTTGTGATTTCTTTAATATTCGCGCTTTACTTTAATTACTTTGCAAGCATATGCAAGCATATGCATAACATTTTGCACCATTATTTATTATACCATAACATCTCGCATCATTGAAAAGAGAAAAAGAAAAGAATGAAAGGAACGGTGGATGAGTTGGATACCCACGTTACCTTCATGCATAAGAAATGGTGGATGAGTTGGATACCCACATTACCTTCATACATAAGGTTGAATGGTGGATGAAATGTGAAAATCCACATTACCTTCATTTCATGCATAAATCGCGAATGCGTATCCTATGGGATGTACTCATTACTTTTATGCATATGAAAGATGGAATCGAGAATCGAGATGTTATAATTATACAAGTTTATTTTATTTTTCTTATTTTATGCAAAGTATATTTACTTTTCTTACTTATATCATATCATTGATAATGGATGAGTATTGACTACGAGAGTTAGTAATATCATCCTTTGGAAATTTTGGAATAGAATTACCTAGAGTTTGGAGGACTTTAGGAGTGAATTTTGTAAGATTAATTGGACACAAATCGAAATGCGAGTTTGAGGTCTATCTTTACTTTTTATGCTTATTATTCTCACTGGGCTTAGTTTGTTAGCTCATGATATTACAACTAATTTCAGGTAATGCCCTGGTCAGAGGTCGAGGGAGAGGAGGTGGTGCTGCGTGATCGAGGGATGCTGACCTCGAGATGGACACTTTTGTTGTAAAGTTTATGTCTTATTTTGATGAACTTTAAGAACTTAAATGAATTGTATTTTGTATTTGGCTCATAAGAGCTTAAATGTTGATGTTTATATGATATATATCTTTGAACTCCTGAAATGGGACTTGATGTTCCTTGTGAATTTATTAGATTGAAAAATTAGGATGTAAACAGGTTTTCGGCATGCCAACTTTCAAACAAAACCACGCAAAATTTTCTAAAAACAAAAGACTTTCGCTGTTTTCTCTGAATTTTATTTATTTAAAAGTGATGGGTCGTCACATAATGTAACTCATTACAAAAAAACTGTCAAAATGCGACCAGAAATTTGCGACAAAAAAAAGTGGTAGTTTTTTGGTGACCACCTGGTCACTTTTTTTGAAGGTTGACTCTAAGTGACCATCTGGTCACTTTTTTTGCGACCAGATTGCGACCAAGAGCAGAAGTAGTCATAAAAAATGGCGCGAAATAAGCGACCAATTGGTCACCTAAAAAAAGACCAACTGGTCGCATTTTTGTGACTACAATATGACTTGGTAGCAAAAAATGGCGCGTAATTTTGGAGGGAAAAAAACTACCAAGTGGTCACAATTGAAAGTGACTAACCGGTCGCAATTTTTGTGACCATTATTGAGCAGTGGTAGCTTAAAATTGGAGGGAAGAAAGCTACCAAGTGGTCACAATAATAAGTGACTAAATGGTCGCAATTTTGGTGACCTTTATTGAGCAGTGGTAGCTTAAAAATTTGGCGAGAATTAAGCTACCACGTGGTCACATTAATAAGTGACCAGATGGTCGCAAATGCTGTGATTTTATGTGACCAGTAATATATAAATAATTTGGTAGGATAAAAGCTACCAAGTGGTCACCACAAAAAGTGACCATGAGGTCGTAAATTCTGACTTGATGTGACCTGGGGCAGTGAGGAAAATGACGGGAAATTTTGGCCGGAAACTGCGACCAGATGGTAGCAAAAATACTACCATCTGGTCGCAAATGAGCAGAGGAGTCCTTTATAAAAACCCCTCCACCCATTGTTTGATAGCATTAAGAAAAAAGAAAATGAGAGAGTGGATGTATGTTCGTTTGATAAACGGGTATTTGAACGATGAGTTCGTGGCTGGGGTTGAACAGTTTGTGTAGTTTTGCTTGACAACTGTCTATTATGAAAAGTATGGTGGAAAGCTACGTTGCCCGTGCAGGAAATGCGACAATAGGAGAATCATATCGGTTACAGAGTTGAAGGTGCATCTTTATAGTCTGGGGTTTGTGCAGAATTATTATCACTGGGTGTTTCAGGGGGAAACACAGGAAATGTTCGATGCTGCATTACAGGAATCGAGGCGATACGAAGGTAGCAGCTCGAATGTAGAGGTTGTTGATTAAGAACGGAATGATGAACAACAGTATAGTCAGATGCAGCAAATGATACTTGATGGTGCGGGGTATGGGGGCAATGAAAATTTCGGTGAAAGTTTAAACGTAGACGAAGATGAAGATGAACGGATTGTAGAAGAGGAAATGAATCCAGAAACACGTAAGATGCACGAAATGCTAAAGACAGCCAGCCGACCATTGTACGATGGGTGTGAGGTAAGTCAACTTGCTGCTGCTACAGAACTTTTAAATATAAAGGCGCAGTACAACATACCTGGTAGAGGATTTGATGCGATTGCATCGTGGTTTCGTCGATGCGCTCCAGAAGAAAATAATATGCCCCACATTTTGTACGACACGAAAAAGCTAGTGGAGTGACTTGGATTACCCGTGGAGAAAATAGATTCGTGTCAAAACGGATGCATGATTTACTGGGATGTGGATGAGGACCTGCATCATTGCAAATTCTGTTTTCTTCCAAGATACAAACAAGGGAAACACAGCCTGATTCCGAACGGCCGCATGTTCTATTTACCGCTGACCCCACGTCTGCAACTGTTGTATGCATCGGATGTGACAGCCTCACACATGAGATGGCATCACGAGCATTCATAGGATGAAGGTGTTATGAGACATCCCTCAGATGCTGCGGCATGGAAGCATTTAAATAATTGTCATCCGAATTTTGCACAAGATCCGAGAAACGTCAGATTGGGCTTATGCACGGATGGCTTTAACCCATTCGGGGCATCCGGGGCACAATATTCAATTTGGCCAGTCATGGTAACCCCGTATAACTTGCCTCCCTCGATGTGCATGCGAGACCCGGTGATTTTTCTAACAGTGATCGTACCTGGCCGAAAAGTTCAAAACAGAAACTGGATGTGTATTTGCAACCACTTATTGTAGAGTTGAAAAGGTTGTGGACTGACGGTGTTATGACGTACGACATTTCGAAGAAACAAAATTTCTTGATGCGCGCCGCGTTAATTTGGACGATCAGTGACTTCCCTGCGTATTCAATGTTGTTAGGTATGTTGATCTTTAATTGCTTTCATATACATTTTTGAGTCTGTGTTTTAGCTTTTGTTATTGCTTTCCTTAGTCAGTGTATTTAATTGTGTGAACCTCAATCTCCTCCTCTTAAAGGATGGAGTACGGCGGGGACATATGCATGTCCACATTGTATGCTAGACACAGATGCATTTTATCTCAGAAACGGTCGGAAAACTTGTTGGTTTGATTGTCACCGTCAATTTTTGCCGTTCAATCACACTTTTAGTTCAAACAGCAGTGACTGGAAGAAGGGTCGACGAGTAAGAAAACAAACCTCCCCAACCATGTATAGTGGAAGACAGATTCTTCACGGTATAGATGCTATAGGGATGCAGAAGATTACAGTGGAAGGTGCAGAGAGTGCAAACAATGCGACTGGGAAAAACACGGGTTGGAAGAAACGGAATATTTTTTGGGATCTACCGTATTGGGAAGATCTACTGATTAGACACAATCTTGATGTAATGCATATCGAGAAGAATTTCTTCGACAACATTTTCAATACGATTTTGAATGTTCCGGAAAAAATGAAGGATAATCTGAAGGCACGTTATGATATACGGGAGATATATGATCGTCCTGAGTTGGAAAATATTATTTGAGTGGATCAAATCCATCAAATTCCCGGACGGATACGTTTCGAATTTGAGTCGGTGTATAGACAGTCAAAAACATATCATGTTCGGGATGAAAAGCCACGACTGTCATATATTGATGCAACGATTGATGCCCGTCGCGTTTAGAACGTTCCTAGAGAATAGATATTGGGAGCCGCTTGCCCAGTTGAGTGTTTTTTTCAGGGACTTGACATGTACAGAGCTGACAGAAGCTACTGTCGCTTCAATGAGTTCAGAGATCGCCGTTATTATTTGTAAGTTGGAGCGAATGTTCCCACCTGAATTTTTTGACTCCATGGAGCATCTTCCAGTGCATCTTCCATACGAGGCATTCTTAGGGGGTCCCGTACATTACCGCTGGATGTACCCATTTGAAAGGTAAGCACAGTTATTTTGTAATGTAGGCGTATAAATTAGTATAGTGATCGAATGTAAATTATGTTTTGTATCCACAGGTACTTACGTCGGTTGAAAAAGATGGTTGGAAATAGATCACAAGTAGAATGATCTATCTGTAGTGCGTACCAGACGCAAGAGACTACCACATTTTGTTCATGCTACTTTGATCAACACATTGCAGAGCAGTTTCGACCAGCGAAACGAAACATTGTCGAAAATTTACTTGAAGGTGTTGACATAAACGACTTGTCAATTTTTACGGAACCCGGCATGACAGTTGGAAGATCAGTGCATAGGCCGTTGACCGATTCTGAGTATCACGTAATGCAGACATACGTGTTATGCAACTGCGCAGAGATCGAGCCTTACATAGAGTGAGTTTGTAACTTAACATTATTTCATCGCATAAACAAACTATTTGCTAACTATTTTTGTAACATACAGATTATTTCTAAATGTATACGTTCGAATGACACGAGTTGGTCTTACAGACGCCGAGGAGGGGTCAATAATCGATAAAGAGTTTCGTTCTTGGTTCAGTGCATACATGAGTTATTTTAAATTGTCAAAAAAACCGTGGCATTTTGTTGAAAAAATTACTATCATCCTAACATTAATGTATGTGAACAATGACACAGGTTGACTCCCCTACATTATCGGTGGATGATCCTCGCATCTTTTCTTTGGCAAAGGGACCTAGACGGATAGCAAGGTCGTATGGTGGATACGTCGGTAACGGTTACAGATTTCAAACGAAGGCGCATTCAGTGAACAGGGCAACAAAAAACAGTGGTGTTTGCATAAAAGGTCACGTGTTCTAGACAAACGAAGACGATTACCTGGAGTAATCAATGAGATTCTTGAGATTCAATATGCAAGTCCGACGCTAAAACGCATTGTTCGTTCAACCGCACTTGGTTCGAGACAACCAGGCGAGGAGGAGTCTGTAAGATTGATCATTTACAAATCGTTGAGGTAAACAAGTCTAAGCATATGCGCACCGCGATAGGTTTGTCTTGGCTTCACAGCGATTCAAGTTTATTACCCTGAACTATTCGATTAATAGACGAGATCCGGCCGATTGGTTAGTTGTTTGTAAAGTTAAACCACGCCAGATAGAAGAAAACTTGTCCGAGAAAGACGACCATGCAGAGGAAGTCGTTGCTTTTCAAGAAGATGAGATAAGATGTCGTGCAATCGACGATGGTCGAATGCAAAATCTTGTTCGTCCTTTGAATGATGGAACGATAACAATGCATGATGATGATAATACAAATGCTTCCACTTCTCACGCACGTGACATTGATGCTGAATTTATTCGAGACGATGAATCCGATGAAGAAACAGAAGAAGAAGAAGAAGACTTTATGTGACGGACTTCTTGGAGACGATGATGAATGAGACATTTCGTAACTTGATTATTCAATGTGTATGTGTTTATTAAAACTATTTCTTTAATGAATGATTAAAAAAAAAAAAATATATATATATATATATATATATATTAATATTTGCGACCACATGGTCAATAATTTGGACAGAATCATCATCATCTTCATCTTTCAATATGCTCAGTTTTAAACATCACTTTCTTTTCCTTGATTAGATATTGGATTTCAGAAGCACTATGATCAAATATAACAACATGGAAACAAGAGTTCCCTTCATATCTAAATATCAGAAAGTAACCCAATTTAACAGAGTAAAACTCCACAAAGTAACCGAATTAAAAAAAAAAATATATATATATATTAATATTTGCGACCATGTGGTCGCAATTTTACACAAAAGGTGACCACATGGTAGTAATTTAGAAGGGAAAGGCGACCAGTTGGTCGCATTTTTGGAAAAGTATAATTATATTTTTCAAAAAATATAAGTGACATTACGACCATATGGACGCAAATCTGAGCGGTAAATTTAAATTTTCATGAAATTTATTGCGGTGAATTTAAAAATTACGACCATCTGGTCGCAATATTTGGCGGTGAATTTCATTATTGCGACCAGCTGGTGGAAATTGTTGATGGGACTCGTGATATGATAACTGTTCTGGATAATGGTAAATGGGAGACCAAATGGTCGATTTTGCAATAAATGCTACCAGATGGTCGCAAATATCTCTAAAAATGAGACCATCTGGTCGTAATTTCCCCAGCATACGCGACCTTTCGTTTCTGGTCATGATATGGTCGCAAAATCTGATTTAAAATCAGATCAGTTTCCTTCCCCCTCCGGTTTCCTTTCCTTTCCTTTCTCTTTCTCTTTTTTCTTTCTTTTCTCTCTTTCCCCCGTTCCGTTCCCCGTTGTTTTTTCCCCATTCCCATTCCCCGTTCCTACTCTAAACCTAAACACCCTAAACCTCCAATCCCGGTTTCCATTACGAGGTTAGTTTCATATACGTTTTTAGTTTATGTTTAAATTTAATTACTTAGTTTACTTTAGTTTAATTCATCTAATTTTAGTTTACTTTAATTAATTAATTAGTTTACTTTAATTAATTAATTAGTTTAGTTTAATGTTGTTAATTTCATTAATTTTAGTTTCATTAATGTAATTTAGTTTAATTAAGTACTTAGTTAACTTATGGTTAATTAATCTAATTTCGTTTACTTTAATTAATTGATAAATTTTAGTTCAATTAATCTAATTTTAATTTAGTTTAATTTAATTAATTAGTTTAGTTAAGTTTAGTTTTTATTAAGTAATGTTAGTTAAATTTAATTAATGTTAGTTAAATTTAATTAATTTTAGTTTAATTTAATTTAATAGTTGAATTCTTCATTACTTAGTTTACTTTAATTAATTACTTAGTTCACTTAAGCTAATTTTAGTTTACTTTACTTTAATTAATTAGTTTAGTTTATTTTAGTTTTAATTAATTAATGTTAGTTTAATTTAATTAATTTTAGTTCAATTAATCTAATTTAGTTTAATTCTTCATTATTTAATTTATATTAATTTAATTAATTTTAGTTCAATTAATCTAATTTAGTTTAATTCTTCATTACTTAATTTACTTTAATTTAATTAATTTTAGTTTAATTCTTCACTACTTAGTTTACTTTAATTACTTCATTTTAGTTCAATTAATCTAATTTTAATTTACTTTAATTCAAATTCATTAATTAGTTTATTTTAAATTATTTACTTAATTTATGTTAGTTTAATTTACATTATTTAATCAATTTAATTTTCATTATTTCATTAATAAATTAATTTAATTTATTTCAATATTTTAATTACGTAATTAGTATTAAATTAGTTTAGTTTGGTTGTAGGATTATGACGGGCGACGACGCGTCCTCCCCCGGTCGACGAGCCGGACGACGCGGGTGACGAGGCGTCTCGCGCCGCGCTCCGCGCCGCGCCCCGATGCGAACCTGAGTACAGAGGAGTTGGACAACATCCTCTTCGGTTACGAGCCAGGACTTGCTGCCACGCTTCATGATGCAGTCCCTGAGACCCAGTCTGCGACACCACGATTGCCGCAGGACTCCCTGGCCACGACTCCCGGCTTAGCATAAGGGACTGCATCAGGGTATGCGTCAGGGTCTGCATCAGGGTCGGATCCAGCTGGCCCCTCCACTTCATGCACGCAGCCTTCTCGGGCCGCAGACTCTACCCTTCGGATTAAAGGGGATACGTAAGTAATTTTGTTTATTGTTTTAATTACTTAATTTTTAAACCTTTAATTTTTTTCAAAGTGTTTTTTTTTCTGTTAACTAATAGTTTCTAATAGCTCAATAATTTTTATGTTTTTGCAGAGTACAGCCGCATACAACCGTTTTAAAACGATTTCGTGAGGTCCTCCAGAGCATGCCTCTACCCAGCGACCTTCGCTGGCAGAAGATAACGACGACGGAGAAATGTCGGATGTACGACAATTGGAAGGTAAGAAACATAATTTATTTTTATAATTAATTAATTTTGAAATTTATAGAAATAAATTTATTACTTTAACAATTTTTTATTTCAATTTTTTCAGGGCAAGTTTCCTGTTATCTATCCCGATATCAAGGACGGTAGATTGTTCCCCCTATGGGACAGTCACGTCCAGGATTGATTCAAGGACCTCATGTACTGGGCGCGCAGAAAGCAAGCAACAAACCGCCCCGTGTGGATGAGCCCGGAGGACCACGTGTGGCTTATCGCGAGCTTGAGCACTCCTAAGGGCAAGGCAGTGTCAAGCAGGAATAAGGCCAACCGCGCGAAGAATCCCACCAAACACACAGTCGGGGCCCGGACCCACGACGAGCACCATCGTCGATTAGTAAGTTTTTTTTTGGCCGTTTTCTTACGTACTTTTTTCTCATTTTCTTTTTTCAATTAGTTATTAATTTATTATGTTTCATTCTTCAATCTTTAATATTTTTAGGAAGCGAATCACGGTCGCCCTGTCCCGACCGATGAGCTGCACCGCGTTCTTCACACGAAGAAGGACGGGACGTTCGTCGATGATAAGGCGAAAGCAGTTCAGGTATTTAATAATTTTTTCAATTATTACTATTTCTTAAAAAATTTTCCTAACTTATATATTAACAATTTTATTTTCTGAATTTTATATGTTTAGGAACGTTTCACGCAGTCGTTGAGTCAGCGGTTGCCCACACCAGACTCGCAACCGACTCAGGAGGACCGTAGAGAGGCGTTCTTAGAGGCTGCTAGAGGGGTTCGGCCTGATGGATCAGTTCCTGGGCTCGGCTAGTACGAGCGACGCCTTTACGCAGATGTGCCCCGGCCTCAGCGGAGCAGAGCGAGCACTAGCTCCGGCCCTTCTCCGGTTGAGCAACAGCTATGCGCGGACATGGACGCTATGCGCGAGGACTTCGTTTCTCGAGTCGTTGCAATTGAGGAGGACATGCAGGCACGGGTCGAGGCCCAGGTCGCAGCAGCTTTGGCCGCGTACTTCAGATCCCTAGGCGGCGGCCATTCATCATCGACGCCTCCTCCGCCACCCCCCGCCCCTCCGCAGTAGTTCTAGGATGCTTTCGTCTGTATAAAACGTTTTTTTGAATATTTGATATATATTTTTTATTTTAATTCCAATTTTTTTATTAAATTTTAATATTAATTAAATAAATAATTAATAATTAATTAACTAATTATTGAAATTTAAATTAAAAAAAAATCTTAAATGCGACCATATGGTCGCATTTTGACTGAGTCCAAAAGTGACCATGTGGTCGCTTATTAAACGACCACGTGTCACTGTTTCATGTGACCAACTGATCACTTATCTTCAACATAAATTACGACCAGATGGTCACTTTTTAAGCGACCATCTGGTCATATTTTGACTGAGTCCAAAAGTGACCATTTGGTCACATAGAATACGACCATTTGGTCACTTTTTTATGTGACCAACTGGTCACTTATCTTCAACATATATTACGACTAGATGGTCACTTTTTAAGCGACCATCTGGTAATTTTTTTAAAAGGTTGACTTTTTTATGACCAAACTTTTATGGTCGTATATTTGTGACTATCCAGTCGCACAAATTCTGGACCGACCGGCTTTTTGGCCACCAACATTTTTGTCGCTTTTTTGGTCGCATTATACAATAAAAACGACCATTTGGTCGCAATTTATTGGTCGCAAATCGACAGTTTTTTTGTAGTGACTATAAATATTAATTTAGATGATATGATAATGATTGGATCATAATTTTGAAAAAAATAAGATATGTTTTATTCAAGTGAATATTGTTTAGGTTGATTTGTATATGGTCTTATTATTATTATTATTATTTTTTCACTTAGCGAGTTTAGCTAAGGGTGCTACACCAAAATTATTTTAGGTAATGGTTCGAAGGGTGGTGCTTGATGGAGCTTGGTTGGAATGTTCATAGGTTATTACTGCCATGTCTTCATGAATTGTTTTTGTGTTATTTAGAGGATGTTTTCCACCTCTTTTTTTTTGTGGATTTCTCTTCATTGTAAAACTTAATTAAGTGTTGGATTTAAACTTTTAATTCAGATTAAAAATCTTCAATTCCGAAAATCATGTTTTAAATGATTTTTTATAAGGTTGAATGCTTATGTTTTAAAAAGACTTTCGCTACATATGTATCATGTTTATTATTTTGAGAATCAAGGTTGGGTCTTTATCATTGGATTAGAATCCAATAGGTTCTGTAGACCATATGCATTGGATGATAGAGTCGTTTTGTTTTTCAAAGTAATAGTCCATTAAATGTCTGATTAAGAATCATCATGCCAGGTACCTTAGTATGTTTTCATTTTTTTTTTGTCTAAATTTTTTAGTTTTTGAGATGTAATTATAGTCAGGCTAGTAGTGGAAGTTTTATGTTTATGATTATGATGTTGTGTAGTATGGATGAGTTTTATCTTGTACGTTCATTTTTTTTTACCTAAGTGTTCCTCTACAAAATAAAGTCAATTTGCGACTAGAAATTTGCGACCAAAAGGTCGTTTCTATAGTAAAATGCGACCAAAAAAGCAACCAACATGGTGGTGCCAAAAAAGTTGGTCGTTTCGGAATTTTGTGCGACCGGATAGTCACAAAAATACGACCAAGCATGTTTGGTCGCAAAAAAGTCAACATTTTAAAAAAACGACTAGATGGTCGCTTAAAAAAGTGACCATCTGGTCATAATTTAAGTTGAAGATAAGTGACCAGTTGGTCACAAGCAACAGTGACCACATGGTCGTTTCTATAAGCGACCAAATGGTTACTTTTATGCTCAGACAAAATGTGACCAGATGGTCGTTTTTTTCAGGGATAAAATACGACCATCTGGTCATTTATCTTCTAGGGTAAATACGACCATTTGGTTGTATTTAATAATTTTATTTATTTATTTAAATTACAATAATTATTTATTTATTTATTATTTATTTAATTAATATTAAAATTTAATAATAAAAAATTAGAATTAAAATAAAATTTATATAAATCAAATATTCAAAAAATGTTCTATACAAAAGAAATCATCCTAGAACTACTGCGGAGGGGCAAGGGGTGGCGGAGGCGGCGTCGATGATGAATGGCCGCCGTCTTAGGATCTGAAGAACGCGACCAAAGATGCTGCGACCTGGGCCTCGACCCGTGCATGCATATCCACCTCAATCGCAGCGACTCGAGAAACGAAGTCGTTGCGCATAGCGTCCATGTAGGTGTGAAGCTGCTGAACCTCCTCGCGCAGCTGCTGCTCAATCGGAGAAGGGCCGGAGCTAGTGCTTGCTCCGCTCCGCTAAGGCCGAGGCACATCCACGTAAAGGCGTCTCCCATATGAGCCGAGCCCAGCAACGGATCCATCTGGATGAACGCCTCCAGCAGCCTCTAAGAACGCTTGTCGACGATCTTACTGAGTCGGGTGTGGGCAACCTCTGACTCAAAAACTCCTTGAAACGGTCCTAAATATTTACAATTCAGAAAATATGTAAAAGTTAGAAAATGATGAACAAATTCTAATTAATAATTGAAAAAACATATTAAATACTTGAGTTTGTTGCGCATTTTTATCGACGATCGTCCCATCCTTATGCGTGTGAAAGACCAGGTGCAGCTCATCAGGCAGAACAGGACGACCGTACTTTTCTTCCTAAACTTATTATAAAAAGAGACATAAATTAAATTAATAAATAATTGAAACAAAAAACAAAAAAATGACGTGAAAGAAAAATGACAATTACTTAACAATATACGATGGTGCTCGTCGTGAGGCTTCGCGCCACCGGTGTGTTTCCTCGGGTTCTTGGCCCGGTTGGCCTTATTCTTCGTCGACACTTTTTTGCCCTCTTGAGATTGCAAGCTCGCGAGGAGCCGGGCATGCTCCTCCTCACTCATCCACACAGGACAGTTTTCAGCTTGCTTCTGCCGCGCCCGGTACATGAGGTTCTTTAATCGATCCTGCACGTGCCTTTCCCATAAGGGGAACATCAGACCGTCCGTGACATCAGGATCGATCATAGGAAACTTGCCCTGAAAAAATTTGAAATAAGAAAACGTTAAAGTAATAAATTGATTGTTAAAAATTTATAAATTAATTAATTATAAAAATAAGTGAAGTTATTTACCTTCCAATTGTCGTACATCCGGCGCTTCTCTGTTATCGGAATCTTCGTCCAGCGAATCTCGCTGGGTAGAGGCATGCTATGGAGGACCTGGCCAAACCGCTTTGAAGTGGTTTGATGCGGCTGTAATCTGCAAAAAAAAAAAGTTAAAAATATTAGTGATATTAGGTTATAAATAACATGAATATTTAATTAAAAAAAATACTTGTCTACTTACGTATCCCCTCTAAACGTGGTGTTGCAATCTGCGACTCGGGTACTGCGGAGGGATATGCAGGGTTGAGATTGTCATCCAACCGTAAGATCTCATCCAGGTCAGCATGCGTCCAGTCCTCCGGAGAACTGTGCAACTCTGGTGCGTCATCCTCTGGTAGCGGATCAGTGCGGTCCTACGCATCATCGCCGGACATCGGAGGACAACGTTGGCGTGCCATTTTCGTAATCAAACTAATTAAATTTAATTAATTAATAATATATTGTTTAATGTAAATTTATTAATTAAGTATATTAAACTAAATTAAATTAAAATAATTAATTAATTAATTAAACTAAACTAAACTAAAGTAAATTAAATTAATTAATTAATTAATTAAAGTAAGTAAACTATACTAATTATTTAACTAAATTAACTAAATTAATTAATTAAATTAAAGAAAAATAGTTAAGTAAGTAATTAAAGTTCTCTAATTTATTTAATTTACTAAATAAACTAAATTAAATTGATTAATTAATGAAACTAAAGTAAATTAAATTAATTAAAGTAAGTAAACTACAATAATTGATCAAACTAATTAATATAATTTAATTTAAAAAAAGTAATCTAAACTAATAATGTGACTAAATTAAATTAATAATTTATTAAACTAAATTTAATTAAGTAATTAAACTAAAATTAATTTAACTAAATTAATTTAATTAACTAATTACTTAACTAAATTAAACTAATTAAATACAACTAAACAAATTAAAGTAACTAACTAAACATAATTAATTAAGCAATTAGTTACACTAATTTAAAGCTAAACAAAATTATTCAATTAAATTTAACTAAATTAACGAAACTAAAACAATTTATAATAACTTAATTAAAATGAAAACGAAAACTAAACTCTAATACGCTACCGGATTTCGGAGGTTTTTTAAATGAGAATGGGTGAAAGAATGGGGAACAGGAAAGGTAAGAATGAACGGGGGACGGGAACGGGCAAAAAGCAACGGGGGAAAGAGAGAAAAGGAAAGAAAAGAGAGAAAAGAAATCGGGGGGGAAGAATAGGCTAGGGGGTTTAAATAAAAAATTGCGACCATCTGGTCGCAATTTCATAATTATGACGAAAAACGAAGAGTCGCTCGATTATGACCAGATGGTCGCATTTTGCTTCAAAAATACGACCAGATGGTCGTATTTTCATAAAAATACGACAAACTAGTCGTAAGTGTGTCATTATGACCAACAGCTGTCACATAACACTTCCCATCAACAATTGCGACCAAATGGTCGCAATTTTCAAATTCACTGCCATCGATTGCGACCAATTGGTCATAATTATCAAATTCACCGCCAAAAATTTCATGAAAATTTAAATTTATCGCTGAATAACCCGACCAGATAGTCACAAAATTACAACCAAATGGTCGTAAATTAATACAAATATTTAAAAAACTTAAGTCTATATTTTCAAAGTTACGACCATATGGTCGTATTTTAGTTTCAATTTGCAACCATATGGTCGTAAATATATATATATATATATATATATATATATATATATATATATATATATATAAATTAATGGAGATTAAAAAAATATTTATATATATTGTTTAATGAAACACAACAATGAAGATATTATAAAATATACAGTGAATCATATAAATTTACAAAGTGTATTATTCTTCATCCTCAGTTTCTTCAGTCATTGCTTCTTCTTCTTCTTCTTCTTCTTCATCATCTCGAATAAATTCAGCATCAATGTCACGTTCACGAGAAGTGGAAGCATTTGTATCGTCATTATGCAATGTTATCATTCCATCGTTCAAAGGACGTGGGGTACTTGCATTCTGGCCATTATTTATTGCACGACATCTTATCTGATCTTTTTGAAAAGCACCGACTTCATTTGCATGGTCGTCTTTGTCAAACAGGTTTTCTTCTACCTGGCGTTGTTTAACTTTACAAACAACTAACCAATCTGTCAGATCTCATCTATTACTCGGATAGTTAAGGTAATAAACTTGAATTGCCTGTGAAACCAGGACAAACCTATCAGCAGTGCGCATATGCTTGTACTTGTTTACTTCAACGATTTGTAAAGGATTAATCTTACGGACTCCGCCTCGTCTGGTTGTCTCGAACCAAGTGCAGTTGAACAGAACAATGTGTTTTAGCGTCGGACTTGCGTATTGAATCTCAAGAATCTCATCGATTACTCCAAAGTAATCGTCTTCGGTGCCGAATACTTGAACTTTTATGCAAACACCACTGTTGTTTGTTGCCCTGTTAACAGAATGCGCCTTCGTTTGAAATCTGAATCTGTTACCGACGTATCCAGTGTATGACCTTGCAATCCGTGCAGGTCCCTTTGCCAAAGAAATAATGCGAGGATCATCTACCGGTAACGTAGGGGAGTCCACCTGTCATTCAGCACACATAGAGTATAATTAGAAGGATATAGTATTTTTCAGCAAATAACTTGACATGATATTTTTGACAATTTCAAATAACTCACGTATGCACTGAACCAGGAACGAAACTCCTTCTCGATTATTGACCCCTCCTCAGCTGCTGTAAGACCGACTCGTGTCATTCAAACGTATACGTTCAGAAATAGTCTGTATGTTACAAAAATAGTAAGAAAATATTTTAAACAGTTGTGATTGTTAAGTCAAATGAATAATGTAACGTTACGAGAACTCACTCGATGTAAGGCTCGACTTCTGCGCAATTGCATAACACGTAGCTCTGCATTACGTGATACTCAGAATCGGTCAACGGCCTACGCACTGATCTTCCAACTGTCATGTCAGGTTCAGTAAATATGGGCAGGTCATTTACGTCAACACCTTCAAGTAAATTTTTGATAACGTTTCGTGTCGCTGTACGAAACAGCTCAGCAATGTGTTGATCAAAGTAGTATGAATAAAACGTGGTAGTCTCTTGCGTCATGTACGCACTACAGATAGATCCTTTGACTCTTGCTTTATTTCTGACTGTCTTTTTCAACCGACGTAAGTACTTGTGGGTACAAACAATTAAGTAAACCTCTGATAAGCTTAACATTAAAAAACTTGAATTATATACAAAGTAAGTTTGCTAACCTTTCAAATGGGTACATCCAGCGATAATGGACCGGACCCCCTAAGAATGCCTCGTATGGAAGATGGACTGCAAGATGCTGTATTGAGTCAAAAAAGCCAGGTGGGAACATTCGCTCCAGCTTACAGATAATAATAGCGATCTCCGAAATCATTGAAGCGACAGTAGCTTCAGTCAGTTCTGTACAAGTCAAGTCCTGAAAAAAACACTCAACTGGGCAAGCGGCTCCCAATGTCTGTTCTCTAGGAACGGTCTGAACGCCACGGGCATCAATCGTTGCATGAATACATGACAGTCGTGGCTTTTCATCCCGAACATGACATGTTTTTGACTGTCTATACACCGACTCAGATTCAAAACGTATTCGTCAGGGAATTAGATGGATTTGATCCACTCAAATAGTGTTTTCTTTTCATCCGTCATCAACATGTACTTTGCTTTTGTGTAATTATCATTGTCGTCAGGCTCTAACTCAGGACGATTACATATCTCCTATATATCGTAACATGCCTTTAGATTGTCCTTTGTTTTGCCAGAAACGTTCAAAACCGTATTGAAAAAGTTGTCGAAGTTCTTCGCAATATGCATTACAACCAGGTTGTGTCTGACAAGTAGATCTTCCCAATACGGTAGATCCCAAAAAATACTCCGTTTCTTCCAACCCGTGTTTTTTCCAGCTGCATTGTTTGCAAGCTCTGCACCTTCGACTGTAATCTTCCGCAACCCTATAGCATCTATACCGTGCAGAATCTGCCTTCCACTGTACATTATTGAGTGAGTTTCCTTTCTTACTCGCCGACCCTTCTTCCAGTCAGTACCTTTGAACGGAACACGTGATTCAACGGTAGAAATCGACGGTGGAAATCAAACCAAATGGTCACAAAAAAACTACCACTTTTTCTTGGTTGTAAATGGCTGGTCGCATTTTGACTTTTTTTTGTAGTGTTCTTATCTTAGTAGGTAATAGGTGGTTGAAAACTCAACCATAGTAGTTATTGAACTTATACAGAATGTCGCCCCATGGAGCTACAATAAGGCTAGTTGGATGCCCATTTTCGAACCTAAGTCGAGGTCGTGGTCGAGGCCATGGTTGAAGTGTCTAGGATGATTATGAAATCATATTCTATAAGGAACAAGATTGGACGATCATCTTGGGTCGAGAGTCATGACAGTTTTGTTTTGATTGAGACCTCAAATAAGAGATCTATGCAGCGAAATTCGAGGTATTCTTTCCTCTCAGTATAATATAAATCTAAAATATTTAGCATAAAACTTACCCTTGTAGCGAAGTGTCTACTTTTCCTCTTAGGTTACACTTATGGGACCACCAACATGTCTTCCTCATTAAGCACAAAAGAGAAATGTACTTGGGCACAACCTTTCTTGGAAAAAGGAAAAGTAAAAGAAAAATATTTTCTTTTCCCTAAAGAACTAGGGTAGCTAATAAGGGAAGATGAGAGGAATTTTTTTTAGATTTTTCAACTATTTGAACTTTTGTATATATGGTTTCTCATTACCTTTCCCCATTTATACGAGGAGATGAGTTCACATAAATTCTTGAAATTAAATCTAAACTTAATTATCATAATAATTAAATAAAGAAATTCAAAATTTAATTTTAATAATTTTTGGGAGTGGATGTTGTGGTTCGATGATGATGGATGACATGTAAGTGCACATGGTCAACAAGTACTAAAATGGTGAGTGAGTGTCGTGTCCCATGAGGATAGTTGCATTAAACTACTCAAGAGTAATAAAAAGTCAATGAATGTGCAATGATTAAAATCTAATAACAAGGTATGAAAATAGATCAAACACTTCGTGTAGATCGAAGGAGAATGGTGAGGTGTTGTTCTAGGGTTAGGGACATGAAATGCTTTGTCAAGAATAGGTTCTTGCTATTGCAATCTTAATACCAAAACATATATCTAATGAGACAACAAGTGTGATTACCCGACTCTTTTAAATAATTTAAAATCAGATTGATAGCGGAAGACTTATTATTTAATAAAAAAATTTGACATGGATATGCTTAAAACTTGGCTAGCCAAAACCTTGATTACATTTTAAATTCATAAATTTAAAACACAAGGAACTCCAAGTTCCTAATCAAGAGTTCAAAAGGTCTAATAATCATAAAAGTAAGACGTGTAGCTCTTAAGAGCTATATACAATTAACATCTCAAAAGACACAACATAAACAAAATGCGACCATGGTCTTTTTAAAAGGTATCTAGTCCATCTCTGTGTCATCATCCTCTCGATCAAGCGAGCATCAGCTCCTCTACCATGACCTGAACATTTCCTGAAAATGTTTGTAATATCATGAGCTAACAACAAAGCCCAGTCAGAATAAACAAAATAAAAAGTAAAGTTTGACCCCAAACTCGTATCCGGATTCGTGTCCAAGAACTTACTTACTCTTTGATATCAATCCATTCAAAGAGTTTTATATCAAGTGTTCCACTTTTACTTACCAATTCTCCAATATAATTGTGGAACTAAATTCCAAGCATTTCTGGGTATGGTTTCGTAATTCATATAGCATTTATATCTCATTTCTTTTCCTATAGCATTCGGCTATCAAAAGTTTACTTTCCGTTATTTTTAATATAATGATGTTAAGCTCACTCGGACTTAACATATTCAACAATCACAAGTTGCGATTAATGACGATAATATTAGTACATGTAGTCTAATCATTATTCATTAATTCTCTAAACAAGTGTAAAGGACATATAACCTTTACATCAATATAACTATCACATGCAAATAATGTCAGGTAATGAAGCTCCCGTAGGTCAGTTCATTCACCTCATTATCTCGCTTTCCAAAATAAAATATTCAAAGTCCTTTCAATAATAGTATTCCATCTCTAGTGAATAATGACAAGTAATGAAGCTCCCGTAGGTCAGTTCATTCACCTCATTAAACTCACTTTCCAAAATAAATTACACAAAGTCTTTTCTATAATATCTTCCCATCTCTAGTGAATAATGTCAAGTAATGAAGCTACTATAGTTCAGTTCATTCACCTCATTATCTCACTCACCGAATACAGGTAATGAAGCTCCCGTAGGTCAGTTCATTCACTCTGTATCTTCGTATATGTATCATAGTAATTATAGATAATACCAGATAATGTGAACTCGCATAGTTCTATCATTATCCCATTATCCATCTCCTCCGATCATGCAAAGTCCCGCAATCCTTTTTCATTCCTCATGTACATATATGGAAATATAAAACGAATAATACCAGACAATGCAAGCACACTCAGTCTATGCATTGCCTCATTATTCTTCCCAATAAACGATAATGCAATATGATATGATATGATTTATGCTTTCAAGTGCAATTAAAGTAAATATAAACATTCGACATAATTGAAAGGGCATAAAGTAAAGGACATAAAGTAAAGTGCATAAGGTAAATGGATCATAGATGTCCTTATGCATAAAGTAAATAAATAGGAAGAACAATAAGTAGATCGAACTTACGATACTTTCATAAAAGTAAGTTCTTATCTTAAATAAATAATCTACACTTCCAAGGATTCTAAACTTCCAAATAAAATCCAAGATTCTATTTTCAAGTTCCTTTAACCATTCTATCTAAAAGTTTGGATCTTTTAACTTCCAATGATCCATTTTGATCTCCAGAACGATTATAACTTAGAACTTTCAAAAGTTCAACGTTCCCTCAAAAAACTCCAAAGTTTTCACTCAAAGAACTAGCTCCTAATCCTAAGGGCACTAGCTCACTTTCTTTTACTTTTAGAATCAAATCTTAATCTCAACTTCCGATTCTACAAACCGTTCAACTTTTTCGGTTTCTAAAACTACTTTAAATCCTATTTATTCTCACCTTAGCCAAATTAGTTTTGCTCCAAGTCTTCGAAAGCACGATCAATCAATGATCCAAAAACACCTACAATTAAAAGAATATCTAACAAACATTAATAAATCAAACATCTATCAAATAGCATCTAAAAGCTCAAAACGACGAACAACCCCGGAAAAACCCCAGGCTGCTCTCGGCCCCTCTATAGAAATGGGTTTCGGGTTCGGTTTTCTGGCTTTTAGGCACTTTAGAGGTGTTTCGAGTTGGTTTTAAGTAGTTTCGAAGTTCCCAATTTCAATGGGTATCGATGATTCGGGTTTTTGGACTATAATCGATTTCCCGAATTTAATTACAATAAACATTATATCAATAAAAATAAACCCCAAAACAACCCCCACGATGTAAAATTCAAACGGGAAGGGCTTCGACTGAAACTT
Organism: Gynostemma pentaphyllum; assembly: GCA_028015215.1. Lineage (NCBI taxonomy): Eukaryota > Viridiplantae > Streptophyta > Magnoliopsida > Cucurbitales > Cucurbitaceae > Gynostemma > Gynostemma pentaphyllum. The sequence continues at coordinate 15,739,780 of CM051352.1, forward strand.
GATTTTAGGGTTTAGGGAAAGTTGCCAAAATCACTAAAAACACCTCCCGTAATTAAAGTCATCGAGTTTATCGGCAAGAAATCAAAGAATCAAAGAGAAAACTCCATTAAAACACTATTTGGAGCTTTAGGGTTTGAAGTTTAACTTACCGAGAAGTCCGTAGAACACGGATGGAAAGTACGATTTCTAGGTGGAGAAGAATCCTAAGACCGAAGGCTTTCTGATGCAACCAAAATCGAGTCGATCCGTCGAGAAACGAGCAAAACCCAAACTTTCTCTCCCAAGCATGAGGGCCACGGTTTTGAGGAGCAAAATGAGAAGGTTTTGGTCAACTTTTGGTCAAATAGGAATTTAAAGAAGAATATGAATAGTGTTTTGGATATTTTTAAGAAATTGGGAATGACGGTTGCGTCCTTTTATGACTTTTGACTTATAAATCGAAACCCAAAGCTCTTAAATTAATCTAAAAGTGATTAATAATTATTAATTGGCCTATTAATAATTATTAATATCACCAAAGCGAATTTAAAGTATTAAAAAGATTAAAAAGAATTTCGGGCTAAATTAACTACTAAATTCTAAATTAAAAAAATAATAATTAAACTAAATACTTAAATTGAAATAAATAAATAAATAATAACATTAAATAAAATAAAAAAAATTCACTTCAAATTAATGGGACGTTACAACAAGCATGGAAAACGAGTGAACTGATGCCTTTTCTCAAATGCAGCTCAACGTAAATGACCAACCCCTAGTGTTTTATCTCTAAAATATGTCAATAAATGATAAGTTCTCTTTTACAATACATGTTAATCGATTCACCACACCTTCTACTCATTTCTAAGCAGGAAAGAATGATAAAAATATTAACTTTCTTGAAAATACTATTGAAAGTATTTCTCAAAAGATGTCTAGCTTCAACTTACTCTATTTTCGAGCTTTATAGATAAATAAAGAAATGAAGAAGTTAACATCAAAAGATAGTTGCATGGAGTTTATATTTCAATCATGAAGTTCAATGTGTCGCGTTTTCGCTACAACAATCTCAAATGCTTAGCCAGGCATGGCTAAGGTTGACAACTTTCTTACGTAAAAGTAGAAAATAAACTTCATGTTATCCTAGAAATTAAAGATGTTCTTGTTGGAAAACTAAGATAGAAATTAAACTTCTAAAACTTATAAACTGAAAGCATAAAAATAAATTAATTAAGAATCTATTTTCCTTCACGTCTTCTCTTCGTTGTTGTCCTCGCTCTCCATTCTTTTCTTCTTTTTCTAAACCTTATAGACATGGCATTTTTTCTCCACATTTTTCCCACCAAAATAATCTCTTCTCTTCCATGTTCAGTGCCAGAAACTGTACATGCAAAGTCAGCATGACTGTCACAGACAGCCTTGAAAGGAACACTTCTTGCTCCAAATAGGACCTAAATGCATGCTATCAAAAAAGAAATCTAAAGGGCATCTTTCTAGAGACTACACCACTAAAGTTGAAACGTTAGCACTCATATAAGCAAGCAAATAAGGGTAAGAATGGGAAAAACAAGAAAAACCACAAAAGTAAGCAAAATACGTGGATGAAGAGATTCCCTAAAAATATATGCTAAAATTATGCCCAAAACACTACAATTATACAAGCTTAGTCGGTATTTCCTTTGCTTTTGCTCAACTTTAAGTGCCTATTACTTCCCTTTTGAGTAATTAGCACACCTCTAAACTTGAACCATTGCTCGCCCTCGAGTAATGTATAAACTACTTAAAAGAAAGCTTTAATAGTATATGTACATCAACTAGACTATAGGTTGACTTCTTAACAGGGACTTCTCATCAACAACATTCTTAGTTTTTAACTTAAAATTAAAGTTGTGACAAACACACAAAGGGAAAATGGATCTCAAATGTGAAAGTATGTGCATCTTAGTCTTTGTTTCCTTTCTCAATTCTCAACCAACTAAACAAGCAACTATCCTAGAGTTCTTTCTCTTAACTTTTAACTTTCTTAACGCACACCCCTCCCTCAGATTACCAAGCACAAAGGGCTTATCTTTTCACCTTGCAATATAATGAGCTTTATTGCTTTTGGTGCATTTTATTTTCTTTCTCTCTCTTTTTATAGAAGCAACTCAGTGAGGTAACTTCCTAGTCACATTCATCTAGAGGCTTACCCTATTGTCCTACTCATTCCTATGGAAGAGGTATGACTGATTTTCCCAACAATAGAGAAATTTGATATGCCTCATCTAAGATGTTTTTTTCTAAACCAGTCTTACCTAAGACACTTTGATTTTGATTTTATATTTTTTAATTGTGCAGCAAATAAATTGCAACAGATGCGTTGGATTTTTCTATTGGGTGCAAAAGGAAATTTTTTGGATTTTTCAAGGTGGAAGCACACAAAACATAATGTAATATCCCGTTATTTTTGGAGTGAATTTTTTTATTTAATATTTTATTTATTACTCATTTATTTTAATCAAAGTATTTAGTTTAATTTTAGAATTTAGTAGTTAATTTCGTTCGAAAACCTTTTTAATCGTTTTATTAGCTTAAATTAGTTTTGGTCGTATTAAAAATTATTAGGGGGCCCATTACTTATTGTTAAATACTTTTAAGATAGATTAGAAGTAGTTAAGTTGAATTGGAATTAGAAACGTGAAATAACGAGCACTCAGAATAAGTTTTCTTAAGGAAATAAGAGGAGGGGTATTATGGTCTTTTATCAAAATTTCTTTTATATATATCTGTTACATATTTTGCAAGGATAATGAAAAAAAAGGAAAGGGAAAGTGAAATAGAAGCCCAAAACCCGAGCAAGAAGAGGAGGAAAAGAGAAGAGAAAGAAAGTGTCGCTCCGGCTTTGTTTCTCGACCGTTTTCATCGTGCCTTAGTTCGTTGGAAAGCTCTCGAGACCTAATTTCTACCCATCCCATAAATCGAGCCAATCCATCCAAGATCCAGGAGATACGAGGTGAGGAAGAAATGGGTTTTTGGGTTTTCTTTTTTCCAATCTTGTATGCAAGCCTTGATTCGTTTTTCCCTGGTGTTGTTTGTTAATTCTAGTTAGGAAAAATCACTTTGGATGAGGTTTGTTGTCTTGGACCTAAACCTGAGTCGAATGGAAAAACCATTTCGTTTGTTTTTCTCTCACTTGGTGATGGCTAGGGTGTTTAGTTTGCTATTGTTTTGTATTTTACTTAATTTTTTGAGAATCAATTATTGTGCAAAACCCTAAATTACGGTTATCAATTGATAATTCAAACCCCCAAAGTACTCGAAATCAACCTGGAACACCTCTAAAATGCCAAAAAGCCGGAAAACCAAACTCGAAAACCATTTTCCCATGTATGGCCGAGAGCACCAAATGGCTACAATCCGGGTTTTTCGTCGTTTTTTGCATTTAGATGTCACTTGCTTTATTTTCGGATAATTAATGATTGTTAGGTGTAATTGATTTGTAGGATTGTGATTTATCGCATGGAGTTGATCTCGACTTATTGGGAAAGCTTGACTACAAATCTAAGGTGAGTTTAAAATGGAAGTTAGTAATTTTATGAGTTAAGTTTCATTACGATATTTTTTATCGAGGTTAAGTGGTAAACTAAATTCTAGAAGTAATTACTTGGTTGGTGACTTTAGACTCGGAAGTGAGTAGAGTGATTTTGGAGTTCTAGTGATTTTGGGTGAAAAAGGTAAGAGTTGAGTGGTTTGGAAGTCTTGTAAGATGAATTGAAGAGTTTAGGTGAAATTGGAGATTTTAGATGAAAGTGGAAGTTTAAGGTACTTTGAGTGGTTCGGGAGACAAAGTGGCTTAGAAGTTGCACTTGAGAGTTAACTAGTGTAATTCTAAGTGGTCTATGTTCTTTAGTAGCTTAGTAGAATTCTATTAAGATTATCTAGCTTACTAGGGAACTTGATGCTTGTTTTATGGTAAGACCGTATGGGGTAGTATGTTGATGTTGATCCATACAGTAACACGTTACGATGACTTGTGATATGGTAAGACCGTACGTGGTAGTATGTTGATGTTGATCCATACGGTAACACGTTACGATGAAACTTGTATGGTAACAAAGAAAGTTTGTGATACAATTATATATATTCAATAAAATTGTGTAGAAAGACTTAGTATTTGTTATTACTTTTACTTCAAGTCTCTATTTCATATTCGTATGGGATTGAAAGTCTATTATGGGAAGTATATTTCAATTGTATGATTGGGTGGAAATTGAAAGTGTGGAATGGGTAGTAAAGAGCAATTTAGGCCTTTGGACACAATTTATAGTATGAAATTTGGTTCATAGGATTACTTGCTTTCATTTTACTCTCACAAGCATTTTAATGCTAATGTTGCTACACTTAAAAGTTCAGGTAAATCTAGTCGCAAAGGACATGGTAGAGGAGGTGGCGCTGTATGACATGTCGAGCTAATGAATGGACAGGAACATAAACTTATTTTGGTTTAGCATTCTTGGAAATGCTTGTAAATATTTTACTACCTTTCATGCTTTATGTTTTGAGCTTGGGAGAGCATGTGTTTAAAAATTGTGTTGGTCTTGTGGTCTTAAGTTCTCTTAGAGGTTTAAAACTTAATCTGGAATGCGCATTCCATGTTTACTGCTTTCTCTGAAATTGGGCCAATGTAAACAGGTTTTGGATAATCTGATTTTTAAACGACATGCCGTTTTTCTTTACAATTGAGTCTTCCACTGTGCATTTCAATTTAAAGGATTTAACAGAAATCGGGTCGTTACATATAAACACAAAAGTAATAAAACTACCCCTCCCTCAAAACTTACAGGAGGTTGTTTCCTCACAACCAAAAATAAAGCACAAAAGAAAAAGGATTAAGTTCAAAGGATTTAAGTGAAAGAGTAAGAGAATGTAACCGTCCCCGATTGATCATTTGCAAATCAATTCTTTATCAAACATCTCCATGTCATAGTCACAATCTGAGCATTCTCGACTTCTTACTCCAAGCTATCGTATTTGTAGTCTACATTGAACTTATGATCATTATCCCAATCCAGCTCATCAATAAAATCTAATTCCTTCAAAGCTCGTTGATCAACTGCTCTCTCGAGCTCATACAAAAGCTCTTCTTTCTTCTTTTTAGGTTCAACCAGTTCTTCCAATGTGACAGATGACTTACGTTTAGAGTTGGACTCTCCTTCAAAGGGTGAGCTTTCTTGAGAAAAATCAAGTTAGAAAGGTTAAAAAGTACGGGGAGGGAAGATCTTGTAGGCCTTCAATGTTTCTTTAAGAATACAATTATGAGTTTTCAGATAGGTCCACACAAGAAAAGTTTTCTAGATAAAGTTAGAGAGGTCTTTTTGAATCTTTATCAACATGGTTTGCACAACTTCTAGTTAACTTGAGGGGCACACTCTAGGGGATAAAGAGGTGGAGGAGGAATGAGGATTGGGTGGCTGATAAATCCTCAAAAGAGAATTATTAGGCATCTAAAGTTGAGTAAAAGTAAAGAGAATATCAAATAAACTTGTAGAATGACAGTGATTTGTACATAATTTTAGCATATATTTTGACGGAACCTCTTCTCCCATGCATATTTGCTTATTTTTGTGGTTTTACTTGTTTTTTCACATTATTTCCCCTTCTTGCTTCCCTATCTAATCACTAATGTTCAACTTAAGTGCATGATAATTCTCTTTTGAGCAGCATGGAATTCTTCCCTTCTTAGAGCAAGAAGTGTTGTTCCCAAACCAAGCCATCTTTGAAATCAAAGATATTTTTCTTGCCAGTTGCTTTTGATGTGATTGGTTCAAGTCCTGCTGACTTTACATGAACAGTTTATGGCGGCCCGATGAAGAAAAAAAAGGAGTTGTTTTTGGCGGGAAAAAAGAGAGAAAAAAAGACATGCTTATAAGACTTAGAAGAAGAAGCAATAAAAAAAAAAGATGAATATGAAGAGAAAACATAGAGGAAACTAGTCTTTTAGTTTTTCACTTTTTGTTTGTAAGCTTTATGGATTTAAATTTCCACAAAAGCATCTTTAATTTCTAGAAGAACATGAAGTTTACTTTCTACTCTTATGTACAATTTCTGTCAACTTTAGCCATACTTGGCTAAGTATTTGGGATTGTTGTGTAAGGGAAAATGGGACAGATCGAACTTCATCATTGAAATATAAAATCCATGCAAGTATCTTTTGACGTTAAATTCTTCATATCTTTATGTACCTATAAAGCTCCATGAAAATAGATTAAGGTAATACTAGGCATCTATTGAGAAATACTTTGCATAGCATCTTCAAGGAAGTTAACATTTTTATCATTCTTTCATGCTTAGAGATGAGTAGAAGGTATGGTGAATTGATTAACAAGTGATTGTGAAAGAGAACTTATTACTTACTTTCATATTTTAGAGATAAGACACTAGAAGTATGTTATTTGTATTGAGGTGTATTTGAGAAAAGTGCATCACTGCACTCTTTCACATACTTGTTGTCTCATTAGAGAAATGTATTGTTATTAAGATTTCAATAGCAAGAATTTACTCTTGACAAAGCATTTAATGTCCCTGACTCTAGCACAAAATCTTACCAATTTTCTCCGATCAACACGTAGTGTGTGATCCATTTTCATATCTACTTAATAGATCATAATCATTGCTCAATTATTGACTTCTTATTATGCTTGAGTAGTTTATTGTAACTATCCTCATGGGACAAGACACTCACTCACCACTTTATTACTTGCTAACCTTGTGCACTTGTATGCCATCCACCTAGTTTATTCCACCATTATCCAGACCAACAATTTTTTGGCGCCATTGCCTGAGATAGTTAACATAGAGTGCTTTTAGTTTTAGGAAGTCATTTTTAGCTTTCTTATTTTAATGATATTGTTTGTTATCCGTTTAATTTTCCACCAGTAAGGCATCTCGCATCAGAACAACATCCAAAAATTTGTGTAACATGGAAACAAAAATTTAGCAGAAGCATGGGAAAGATGGAAGGAAATGTTAAGACATTGTTCACTACATGACATGCTTGGTTGGTTGCAAACATAAATATTTTATAAGGGAATCGATGCCAACAGTAGGCTGACCATAGATTCTGTATCTAGAGGAATAATCATGATGAACCTCACAATATTATGGAAGGGATTATTTATAATATCTACCAGTGGCTAAACGCCCCAAGAAGATCAACAATAGAAGCATCAGCATTAGATCTCAATGCTCTAACTCAGGAAATGACAAACATGTTCATGAAGAACTTGAATGTATCTATGGAAAATGCAAGCCAAGCTACTACTCAAGGAACATCAATGCAAGGTGTTATACAAGTGCAGTCAACATCATTTTATAATGATGGTGTGTTTACTATTTGTCTAGTTGGACACTTAATGGAGCTATGCCAACAAAATCCAGAATATGTAAATTTCGTACACTACAACAAGAACTTTAAACTTTACTCAAGCACCTACAATCCTGGATGGATAGATCATCCAAACTTTGCATTTAGACGCTTCTCATCGCATTACTATTCATTTAATATTTTCTAATTATTGGGTGTAGCCTCATGATGCTACACTAAATTTTTAGGTAAAAAAAGCTAGCAACTGACGATCTTTTTGACAGGTGGATTTGTTGGCATGGATTTACACATGCCGATGACAGTTATTTCTTCTCTTTATTTTTTGTGTTAACTAAGAATGGTCCTTGCGATGTTTTTATTTGAAAGTAAATGTTGTTACTTATGTAAGTTGAGTACTTTTCTTTGAGGCTAATTATGAGATTTGAATGAAGTTTCAATGCTTTATGGTATTTAAATAAAACTGATCGGTACTGTAAATAAATTCTAAGACTTTGATTTTAAATGAGAAGAATTTGATTTGACATTTTTTTGCTTCCGCTATTTATTTAAGTAATTCCATGTTTTGAGAATGTGGGGATGTTACAAATATGTGATGGAAAAGGGATAAAAGTTTAGAAACGGAAGACATTTTACTTCACTAGTCAGATGAAAAAGGATGAAAGCATTTTGACGAAAAGTTTCTGTTGTTTTCTTGGGATCCTAGAAATATGTGTTTAGCGTTAGCCTGTGATGGTTTTAACCATTTGGGAAAATGAGTATCACGTACAACATGTAGCCCATTATTTTGGTTCTATATAACTTACCACCTTGGAAATGTATGAAAGAATCCCTTTTTTTATGTCTTTATTGATTCTTGGGCCTAAGTCACTCAGGAAGGACATTGATGTATTCTTAGAGCCATTGATTGAAGAGTGTAATGATTTATGGAGTGAGGGTATAAGTACTTTTGATAGCTCCAAGTCCAAGTATTTTCAATTATGGGTTGCTTTGCTATGGACCATAAATTATTTCCCCGCATATGGTGATTTGTTTTATTGGAGTACGAAAGGATACAAATTATGTCTCATATGTTTTGAAGATACTTCTTTAATGGGTATTTAAAGCAAAATCTGTTTCACATCGATGATATATCCACAAGGCCATCCATGGTGTTTCGAAAAAGTGCATGATGGAAAAAAAGAAATAAGGAGTAAGCTGAATATTAAATCTAAGGTGGAGATTATACAAGATCTAGATTGATTAGGTTTTCCCAAGTTTGTTAAGCATCCTTGCTACCAAGAAAAGAAAAGAACACGACGACAGTAAAACGTCAATTGGACGAAGAAAATGATGAGTCTAAATAAGTTCTAAAGTTTGCGTAGTTTTCTTAATTTCTATAATTAGATTAGTTGCATACTTTATTTTTCATTTTAACATTTGTGTTTTCATGTTTTACATATGAATAGTAAGGGGAAGGGTAAGATGGACGAGTCACGACCCATCACACTGGGCAACCGAAAGACTCCTCATCATCGTACATGCGGAGTAGAGATTTAGGACCCATCATTGGATACACTGATGCGTTCTTAGTCTCCTTCATTGGGATATGTATTGAGAACAACATCAGATCCTTTGATGGATGCACTAATGCCATCATATACTTCTGATCATGGTAAGAGCACCTACTTTACTTGTGAATGTCATATATGTTTTGTTTTGTACTTACTAAATAATTTATTTATAGTCCCGTCTTAATCATAAGTTCATAAACTTGGATATGTGAAGAACCTTGCACTTCATAGGTGGAAGGGCAAGAGAGATTTCACTATCTAAGAAGACTTAAAACGGGTGGTTGGCGATAAGACTAGACCATTTATCATTGAGGCGGGCATATTGGTGCATACCCTCATACCTTCGAGCCACAGGAGATATGATTTGGTGTCAGTAGAGATTCTTAATGATATCAGACTACGACTTGTGGTTAGTCTTGTATTTAGATGCGTGATTTATAATAATTGTATAATTTGCACTAACATGATTTCTAATATGTTAATGATAAATTAAATCTTGATATAACCAATGGATTACACTAGAAAACTATCGATTCACAAATGATATCCCGTGCGAATGAGTATCGATATGAACTTAGGAAATATTACTATAACAACCTAGTAGAGTTTGATGTAGAGTAAGCAGATTGCATGAAGTGTAACGTCCCGTTATTTTTGAAGTAAAATTTTTTTTATTATTTAATTGTTTACTTAATATTTTATTTATTTATTTTAATTAAAGTATTTATTTTAATTTTAGTTTTAGTAATTTAGAAATTTAGTAGTTAATTTCGGTCGAAACCCTTTTTAATCGTTTTATTAGCTTAAATTAATTTTGGTCGTATTAATAATTATTAACGGGCCAATTAATAATTATTAATCACCATTGGGCTAGTTTAAGAACTTCGGGTTTCGATTTATGAGTTAAATTCATTAAAGGGACGTAACCGTCATTTCCACAATTCTTAAAAATATCAATTCACTATTCACATCTTCTTTAAATTCCCATTTGACCAAAAGTTGACCAAAATTTTCATTTTCCTCCTATTCTTTGTCGTGGGTGCTATGGGTTTGGGGGGAGATTTTGGGTTTTCTTTGATTCTCGATGGATCGACTTGATTTCAGTTGCATTCGAAAGCCCCCGGTCCTGGAATTCATCTCAACCTAACAATCAAAGTTTGCATCCGTGTTCTAAGGACTTTAAGGTATGTTAAACTTTCAAAACCTAAGCTCCAAATAGTGTTTTAATGGTGTTTTCATTTTGAATCTTCGATTTCTTGTCGAGAAACTCGATGACTTTAACTACGAGAGTTGTTTTAGGTGTTTTTGGGAATTTACCCTAACCCTAAACCCGAGTTTGAGCCAAAACCCGTCCCGTTTGAATTATACCAATTGGGTGCTATTTTGGGATGATTAATTTTGTATAATTTGTATGTTATATTTAAATTCGGGAAATCACATACTGTCCCAAAACCCTAATTATGGTTACCCATTGAATTTGGGAATAACCACCTCAAAACACCTCTAAAGTGCCTAAAATCAGGAAAACCGAACTCGAGACCCATTATCCTTAGAGGGGCCGAGAGCACGCTTAGGGTATTTCAGGGGTTTTCGTCGTTTTATGCTTTTAGATGACTTTTGATCGATGTTTGGTTTATTAATGATTGTTAGATATACTTTTAATTGTAGGTGTTTTTGGACCGTTGCTTGATCGCTCTTTCGGAACTTGGGAGCAAAAACTACTTTTGCCAAGGTGAGAATAAATAGGACTTAAAGTAGCTTTAGAAACCAAAAAAGTTGAATGATTTGTAGAATCGAAAGTTGAGATTAAAGATTAATCAAAAGGATTAAAATAAGTGAACTAACATGCTTAGGCTTAGGAGTTAGTTCTAATTGACTGAGAGAATTAGTAGGTTCTTCGAAGAAAACGAGTAACTTTCAGAAGTTCTAAGTTTAGACTTACTTCGGAGTTTCCTAATGTTTATCGGAAGTTGAAGGATCCAAATGTAATAAGGATTGTGAATAAGGAACTTCATTTGTTTAATAAACAATGGAGTAAGGAATTTGAGACTTTTATGTTAAGTCATAATCTTGAGTTATTTGGAGGCCAGTTGACTCGGTTCATTCATTGTTTTTCAGAAATTCCTAATCGTTTATTTTATGTATACGAGTAATTCATGAGCCATTTACTTTATGTCCTTTCGATTATGATGAATGATTATATTTATTTTACTTACTATTGAAAACATATTCATTTCATTTCACAAAGCCTGCGGGAGCTTTCACAAAGCCTGCGGGAGCTAATATTATTGTCATTCATCACAAATTGTGTTTATTTGAATATGTTAAGACCGAATGTACTTAGTATTATTTATGAAAGAAAGAGGAATGTAAACTTTTTATAGCCGAGTTGCTATAGAGAAAAAGAGATGAAACATTATGTATGATGTACATTTCTATAGAGAAAAGAAATGAAATATGATGTATAGCCGAGTGCTATAGAAAAGAGGAATGAAATTGAATCTTGTATAATTATTAAGAGAACTAGAGTCTTAATTAATCAGAAGATCCTGAATTTGGAAATTAACACTTGAATGTAAAACCTTATGTATAGTATAAGGTATTGAAGAGAATGAAATAAAATATTATGTGTATTATGAAATACATCCTCCTAAATGCTTGGAAGATAATTCCTCAATTATTTGGGAGAATTGGTAAGTAAAAGTGAAATATTTGATATAAAACCCTTTTGGTGGTTGAAAGGTAAGGTTTTGTGAGTTTTTACTTGTACACAAATCCAGATGCGGGTTTGGAGTCTAAGGTTTCTTTTTATTCTGTTTATTTTCACTGGGCTTGTTGTTAGCTCATGATATTACAAACATTTCCAGGCAATGCTCGGGGTCGTTGGAGAGGAGCTGGTGCGGCCTGATCAAGTTGATGATGATGTTGAGATGGACTGGTTGTATATTTAAAAGTTCATGGACTTATTTTTTTCTATTTTGTCATCTTTGAGATGTAAATTTATTTATAAGCTCATAGGAGCTTTTTGTCTTAAGTTTTATAATTATAAACTTCTTTAATTTTGGAAAACGAATTGCATTTCCTTACTTTTAATTTTCCTGATGTGAAAAATGTATACAGGTTGTGGATAGTCCAAGTTTTAAACATATCCACGCCAAATTTTTATTAAATAATAAGTCTTCCACTACCAATTTGATTTTAAATGATTTAAAAGGAGTCGGGTCGTCACATGAGGCATCCAAGGGTGCATAGTGACAATGAAGAGGGGTTATTACTCGTGAAGTTGAAATCACCTGAATTTAAGGTAAAACTTTATTATTTAATGCTTAATATCTCTAGTTTTGAATGACGATTTACTTGTGATATTTATGTTGTGAAGAAACTATCTGAGCAAAACAGCTAGCAACAAGCAGCGATACCATATTTTCACAAGGGTAGCTCAAAACCCAATGCTAATAAGCATTATGAGAAGGTAATATTACTATTCCATACACTTACTAATCATTTTTTTGGTAATAGTATAAACATTTTATATGAACATTTTTAGAGACAAGAGAAAGCAAATACTAAATGTCGATATGTGGCAAAAACAACACTCTTATGATCAAAAAATGTGGGTGTGACGACCAGACTCTTTTTAAATCATTTAAAATCAGATTGCAGCAGAAGACTTAATATTTAATAGAAAATTGGCGTGGAAATGTTTAAAACTTGGACTATCCACAACCTGTTTACACTTTTCACAATTAGAGAATTTAAAAGACAGGAAATGCAATTCCTGGTGTAAAGATTAAAGGAGTTCAATGTTATAAAAGTTAAAACAAAAAGCTCTTATAAGCTTATATACAAATATACAACTCATAAGACAAAACATGTAATAAAATGTGTCCATGGACTTTAAAAGTATCTCTAGTCCCTCAAGACATCATCATCATCCAGATCAGACTGCACCAGCTCCTCTCCCATGACACCAAGCATTACCTGAAAATGTTTGTAATATCATGAGCTAAAAGCAAGCCCAGTGAAAATAAATAGAAAGTAATGTAACATTAGACTTCAAACCCGCATCTGGATTTGTGTCCAAGTAAAACTCACATATCCTTACCTTTCAACCACCAAAAGGGTTTTGTATCAAGTATTCCACTTTCACTTACCAAATCTCCCAAATAATTGAGGAAATAACTTTCAAGCATTAGATTAACATGTTTCATAACACACATAGTAATCGTATTTCATTTTCTTTAATACCTTATACTATACATAAGGTTTGCATCAAGTCTTAATCTCCAATTTCAAGATCTTCCAATTTATTGAGAATCTAGTTCTCTTACAGATATATCATGATAATTAAACAAGATTTAATACACCCTTGTATTCTCTCATTATATAATTCAATCTCGTTCCTCTTTTCTATAGCACTCGGCTATACATCATGTTTTTTTCTTTTTCTCTATGGAAATGTATGATATACATAATGTTTTAATTCTTTTCTTTATAGCAACTTAGGCTACCGAAAGTTTACTTTCCTTTTTCTTTAATAAATAATGCTAAGCTCACTCGGTCTTAACATATTTAAACATTCATTAATTGCAATGAATGACGATAATATTAGCACACACAGTCTAATCATTATTCATTAACTCACTAAATAAGTGTGAAGGCACACAACCTTTACATTAATATAACCATCACATGCAAATAATGATAGATAATGAAACTACCATAGGCTAAGTTCATTCACCTCATTATCCCGCTTTCCAAAATAAAATATACAAAGTCATTTAAATAATATATTTCCATCTCTAGTGCATAATGATAGGTAATGAAGCTCCCATAGGCAAAGTTCATTCACCTCATTAAACTCACTTTTCAAAATAAAATATACAAATTCCTTTTAATAATATCTTCCCACCTCTAGTGAATAATGACTAGTAATGAAGCTCCCGTAGAATAAGTTTATTCACCTCATTATCTCACCCACCGAATACAAGTAATGAGCTCCCATAGGCTAAGTTATACTTTGTATCTTCGTATATGTATCATAGTAATATTGGATAATACCAGATAATGTGAGCTGGCATAGTTCCATCATCATCTCATTATCCATCTCCTCCGATCATGCAAAGTCCCACAGTCCTTTAGCATTCCTCATGTACATATACGGAAACATAAAACGAATAATACCAGACAATGCAAGCACACTCAGTCTATACATTGCCTCATTATTCCTCCCAATAATCGATAATGCAATATGATATGATATGATATGAATATGCTTTCAAGTGCAAGTAAGTAAATATAAACATTCAAAGTAATCGAAAGAACATAAAGGTAAATGGATCATGTAATACTCTTATACATAAAATGAGAAATTAGGAACTTCTAATAAAGAAAATAATAAATAGATCAAGCCAAGCGGCCTTTAGTTAAATTTGAATTACTAACTTAATCATAAAGTCTCCAATTCAAATGATTCTATTGCTTCCAATAATTATTCAAAGTTCCATAATCAAGTTTCTTATTCATTCCATTATACTTGAAACCTTCAACTTCCGATAATCATTCTTAAACTCAGGAACGAATCTAAACTTAGAACTTCCAAGAGTTAAATGTTTCCCTTGAGAAATCCATGAGTTCTCTCACTCAATTATAACTAAGTCCAAGCCTAAGCATGTTAGCTCACTTACTTTAATCCTTTCAATTTAAACCTTAATCTCAACTTCCGATTCTACAAATCGTTCAACATATTCGGTTTCTAAGTTTACTTTAAAATCTATTTATTCTCACCTTGAATGCTCTCGTGACAACCAAGTTCCCACGAACCAACAAACGAGCAATCGCACCTACAATTCATCAATCGAACAACAAATTACAACTCATATATAATATGAGAACAAGTGTGATTTTCGGGTTAATAGTGTTTTCGGATGAATAGTGTTTTTCAAAAATCCAGGCTCAAAATCGTCAAATTCCTTGATAGAAATATATGATTTCAACCTCAAAACTCATTTATAATAAAAAAAAAAACAAACAAAACCATATAAAAAGCTTTGAAAACTTACTTTTTAGGGCTTCCCTTAGAGAACGAGAAACATCAAAAAGCTAGGTTGGATAGGTAGCCCTCATCCCGAGCATTCCAACGCAACTGACATCATAAAAAACGGTTGAGAAAGGATGAAAACCCAATAATTTTCTTCTCATCAATAGCTCCCACGTCCATGGCAAAGAAGGAGAAGAAGAGAAAGGATTTTTGGTCAAATTTGAGATTTTAAAGAGAGATGAATAGTGTTTGGATATTTTTAAGAAACTAGAAATTACGGTTACATTCCTTTAAAGATTTTTAACTCAAATTGGAACCCAAAGTTCTTAAACTAGCCCAATGGTGATGAATAATTATTAATTGGCCCGTTAATAATTATTAATACGACCAAAACTAATTTAAGCTTAAAAAATGATTAAAAAGGCTTTCGAACAAAATTAACTACTAAATTCTAAATTACTAAAATCTAAAATTAAACTAAATACTTTAATTTAAAGAAATAAAAAAATATTAAATAAGAAAAGAAATTCACTTTAAAAATAACGGGATGTTATAGTGGGTGAGCAAATAGGCCAAAGAACACCATGTAAATTTATTTATTTAAAGTGTTATGTTTTTTTACAATATATTTTGTATTCATTTCTTGTGTAATTTTATTGTTTTAGAAAGAAATATTGGATGCGTCCGCAATGCTTTCCTGGCATTCTTGGCAGCGTCGATGATGCTGGATTAAGGCTTTCCTGACATGCCTTTACCAACATAAGTATCTGCGTGGGTGTATGTCGGTAAACGGCTTTGCTGATACACGTTGTGGGAATCGTCGATGCACTTCTACATCGGTAGTGCCCATTATTTTTATAGGGTCATTCCATTAATAAAACATTTTATTGTTTTATAGAAACTGTAGAGGATGATTTCCACTATAGTAAATCACATATGTTTACGTGCAATCGTCTTTTTCGATATTCATATGTTTTCCAAACAAAGGTGAGAAGATGTCGTTGTGGTGCCTGCCAAATCATCTCCCACGATCAAGTAAGTAAATTTGGAAGCTAAATAATATGAGAGATATTATAGTTTTCTTAGATAAATTGTGCATTACCCATTTTCTAGGTATTTTATACCTTTTATAGCCAACCTTGTGGGATATTTTCAGTGGGCTTCCATAATATCTATAGAATAATCTATATGAGGATAATATGTTTACCATGATATTAAGGAAAGAGATAATTATCATATTATGAACCTTAGCTAGCTAGCTGCCTTCAAAAGTCCAAGATGGGCTTGGATCAACTTGGACATGTAGCCCAGTCCGTGATGGATAATTGTGGTTCTCCAATCAGATTTTGTATTTTTGCCATGATGGGCCTTGAGTCATCCCATTCTATTTGGGCCGCATAAGTCAAAATTTGGGCTTTCGACTTTGGCCTAGTTCTAGGGTTAATTTTACCCTCTATAGATTTCCTCTACTTTTACTTTTGAGCATGTCCAGGAGTGAAAGCAAGTAGAGGTTCTACATGTCTAATAAGGGTTAACCCGCATCAAAGTGGAGCAATTTTTTTATTGAGGAAGAAACACGTGTTTTCATGCTTGAGATATGAGAGTATTTAAAATTGAAGGAAATGTAAATCAATCGTTTGCTCTTCAAGATTTTGTTCTGCTCACACTTTTGATTTTTCTTTGCTAATTCATTTTTTGGGTGTTCATTGTCAATAATTCTTTCAACAACCGTGTTCTCTTGTCTTCGATTTAAAAGGGGGGAGAGCTCTTCTACAAGCAGTTATTCAAATTGAAAAGGTGAGTCATTATGATTCTAGAATTTAAGATTTGTCTGTTAATTTTCTTTGTAGTTAGGTTGAGCTAAAGTTAGTTTAAATTTAATCTGGTCCTTCAACTCACGTCATGACAATAACTAGGACCATTGAGTATAGGGTTGGTATTCGATACTACGTTCATTCCAACGGGGTTGTGATGGATGATGATGAGTATGATCATGAAGTAGTAAACAGGCATGCCCTACGTCATTCTGAGGTCAGATGTCAAGCTCGTTTTGAAGATAGTAAGGGGAAGGTTTTGGGTCAGATATCGCCTGGGGAAGGAAATGCTTTGGAAGCTGCTTCGAACCAGTCTTTATGATCTGATGATCGTGATGAGTCTGAAGCTACTTCAGAGAATTTAGTCCGAGGAGACAGTTAGTGTCAATATTGAGGGTGATGATTATCCCAGTGTTAAAATGAAGTGAGTTGATTCTTCAACTTTTAGTGGTTCTAGTACGGTTTGTCATCAGTCTTTATCAATCCATAAACAAAAGGATTTGGATATTCTCAAACTTATTATACAATTTCTCCTGATGTTGAGATGAGGCTTTCTACTTCTGATGAACGTGTTTATTATGATATTGGCGACGTGTGAACCTCGTTTTATTCCATTGCTCTTAAATGTGATCTTCGATTTCCCTTCCATTCCTCATATAGCTTGTTATCTTAGAGATTTAGATGTGGCGCCTAGCCAGGTCATGAGAAACACCTGGAGGGGTCTTATTACTCTCCTTGTTATTACAGTTCGACTAGAGATTGATCAGAGATTGGGCATGTTGGCCCATTTTTATTTTACTTGGACAAAATCAACAAGACAATTATTAGTTTCATTTCCATCGGTCTACTAAAAGAGTCGTAGTTATGGGTTTGACTACCAAAGATAAAAGATGGAAAGACAGGTGGTTCTTTGTTTGAGGGAATTTGACTTCAGGTGGGATGGAGATTCCTATGGTTTGGAGGTAAACTAGTGAGGAAGAGCGAATGCAAATTTCATTTCTTGCCAGTTCTAATTTCCTTATTCATTGTTTCTTATTTTTTCTTGTAGTTCAAATTTTGACTAAGGACGACGTTCTACCCTCTGATTTTCCTTCCTATCAAGAATTGTTGTATCTAAATCCATTTTAAGGAGGCTTTGATTTCCGAAGAGGAATTGCTTGTGACAAATCTTTGGACACCATTTCTTCTGTTTCCGTTTCCTGGAGTTAGAGGTTAGTGTTTTTGATTTGTTTCATCTTGTCTTGCTTTTCTTTTAGCATCTCCCTATTCACTTTGTAGGCAAAGAAAGAAGGGGTAGTTTGAAATAAGATTCCAAGACTGAACAAGGGCGATCGCGTTGGCTTGTGCTTATTTGTTGAAGCTTCTAAGGAAGAGCATGAGGCTAATAAGAAAGACCAAATGGAGAGCAAGCGAAGAGGAAGGCAGTGGTTGACCAGTCTGCTCCCCCGATTAAAGCGAAAGAGAGATTAAGGTCTTCATCCAAGCTGGGAGTGCTTTCGAACACGCCTTCCCTAAAATGAATAGCTGCTCATGGTTTGGGGTCTTTTGGCTCTACTTCTCCTTTAATGAGTGTGAGAACTATTTCTGAAGTTTCTAGGGAGAAGCCTTAGTTTCACTTCATTCATTTTCTTCAATCACTCATAGATTTAATGATGATTAACCTGATTTTCCCTGCTTCTCATTTGTTCAGGCCGGCGTGGGAAGATTAACGAAACAATTGTTTGAGAAAAGTCGGTCATTATTTTGACTTCAATGATTTTCTTTATCTCCCGTATTCATACTTCCTCATCCTGAAGAGACGGTGCATCAGTTGACAAATCGTATCATTCTGGTAAGTAATGTGGTCATTACCATTTTGGTGTCTTTTTTTCAATATTTTGATTTTGCTTTTTCCTTCTTTTAGGGGTTTCAAGCTTGGGCTCAGATGGTCCTTCAACTGAAGCTGGCTTTTTGGGATTGCCAATTGGCCCAAAAGTCTCTTGGAGATCACAGCTAAGATTGGTTTCAATGTAGTTCTGGAAGGTTGGAAGCGAAATCCAAGGAGATTCATGCTTAAGAGGAAAAAGTAAAGAATTTATCCTGGCAAAAAGTGTAACATCCCGTTATTTTAAAAGGATTTTTTTCTTCTCTTTTATTATTATTTGATGTAAAGCACTTAATTTAGTTTTAAAATTTATTAATTTAAATTTTAGATTTAATTTAGAATTTATAACTTAGAATTTATGAGTTTATTTCGTTCGTAAATTCTATTAATCGTTCTATTAGCTTAAATTAGTTTTGGTCGTATTAATAATTATTAATCACCATTTGGCTAGTTTAAGAACATCGAGCTTCGTTTTACAAGCTAAATCACTTAAAAGGACGTATCTGTAATTTCTAATTTTTTAAAATATCTAAAATCACTATTCATCTCTTTAAAATCTCAAAATTGACTCAAAGTTGACCAAGAAAATCATTTTTTCCTTTTTCTTCTTCTTCTCCAACGTGAGCATCAGTGGTGGGAGGGGTTTTCTCTTGGGCTTTCTTCAATTCTAGACCGTTTTTTATGAGATCAATTGCGTTTGATTGCTCGGGACGTGGGCTATCTATCCCACCTAACCTTATGCCGTTCTCGTTCTTTAAGGGAAGCCCTAAAAAGTGAGTTTTCAAAACTTTTTACATGGTTTTGTTCGTTTTTTATTATAAATGAGTTTTGAAGTTGAAATCAAGTATTTCTATTAAGAAATTTGACGATTTTGAGCCAGGATTTTTGAAAAACACTATTCACCCGAAAACATTATTCATCCGAAATCACTATTCACCCGAAAATCATATTTTTTCTCTTATTAGATTTGAATTGTAATTCGTTGATTGATTGATGAATTGTAGGTGTCGGTTGCACGTTGACGCCTCGTTGAACCATTGGATTGAACTTGAAATGCTAAGGTGAGAATATATAGAATTTAAAGTAGCTTTAGAAACCGAATAAGTTGAACGATTTGTATAATCAGAAATTGAGATTAAGGTTTAAATCGAAAGGATAAAATAAATTGACCTAACATGCTTAGGCTTGGAGTTAGTTCTAATTTGAGTTGAGAGAACTCATAGGTGTTTTGAAGGAACGAATAACTCGTGGAAGTTCTAAGTTTAGATTCGCTTCGGCAATTACTAATGTTTATCGGAAGTTGAAAGTTCCAAGTATAATAGGGTGAATAAGGAATTTGGATAAGGAACTTCATATATTTATTGAAAGAAATAAAATTATTTGAATTGAAGAGTTTATGATAAAGTTATTAATTCAAGTTTAACTGAAGGCCATTTGGCTTGATTTATTTATTGTTTTTCAGAAGTTTCTAATTGCTTGTTTTATTTATAAAGGGTAATTCGCGATCCATTTATCTTTATGCCTTTCGATCAATTTGAATGTTTATATTTATATTTACTTGTACACTTTGAATGTTTATATTTATTTACATGCACTTGAAAGCATATTCATATCATATCATATCATATTGCATAATCGATTATTGGGAGGAATAATGAGGCAATGCATAGACTGAGTGAGCTTGCATTGTCTGATATTATTTGTTTTATGTTTACGTATATGTACATGAGGAATGCTAAAGGCTATGTGAACTTTTCATGCTTGGAGGAGATGGATAATGAGATAATGATATAACTATGTGAGTTCACATTATCTAGTATTATCCATAATTACTATGATACATATAAGAGGATACATGGGTGTATTGAACTATGTATTCGGTGGGTGAGATAATGAGGTGAATGAGCTTAGCCTACGGGAGCATTCATTACCTGCATTATTCACTAGAGGTGGGAAGATATTATTGAAAGGCATTCGTATATTTTATATTTGAAAGTAAGTTTAATGAGGTGAATGAGCTTATCCTATGGGAGCATTCATTACCTGTCATTATTCACTAGAGATGGAAAGAGATTATTGAAAGGAATTTGTATATTTTATTTTGGAAAGCGAGATAATGAGGTGAATGCTTAGTCCTACAGAAGCTTTCATTACCTGACATTATTCGCATGTGATGGTTATATTAATGTAAAGGTTGTGTGCCCTTTACATTTGTTTAGTGAGTTAATGAATGTTTAAATATGTTAAGACCGAGTGAGCTTAGCATTATTTATTACAGAAAAGAAATGAAACATTATGTATATTATACATTTCCATAGAGAAAAAGAATGAAATTGAATTGTATATTGAGAGAATACAAGGGTGTATTGAACCTTGTGTAATTATTATGTTATATATATATGTATAGCCGAGTGCTATAAGAAAGAGGAACGAGATTGAATTGTATAGTGAGAGAATACAAGGGTG
This sequence comes from Gynostemma pentaphyllum, assembly GCA_028015215.1. NCBI lineage: Eukaryota > Viridiplantae > Streptophyta > Magnoliopsida > Cucurbitales > Cucurbitaceae > Gynostemma > Gynostemma pentaphyllum. Next base: position 15,760,856 of record CM051352.1, read on the forward strand.
TATTTAACCTTGTTTAATTATCATGACATATATGTAAGAGAACTAGATTCTCAATAAATTGGAAGATCTTGAAATTGGAGATTAAGATTTAATGCAAACCTTATGTATAGTATAAGGTATTAAAGAAAATGAAATAAGATTACTATGTGTGTTATGATTTTTGGTGGTTGAAAGGTAAGGTATGTGAGTTTTACTTGAACACAAATCTGGATGCGGGTTTGGAGTCTAATGTTACTTTTTATTATGTTTATTTTCACTGGGTTTGTTATTAGCTCATGATATTACAAACATTTTCAAGTAATGTTCGGGGTCGTGAGAGAGGAGTTGGTGCAGTCTGATCTTGATGATGATGATGCCGAGAGGGACTATATACATTTTTAAAGTCCATGGACACGTTTTATTACATGTTGTCTTATGAGTTGAATATTTATATATAAACTCATAAGAGCCTTTTGTTTTAGCATTTATAACCTTGAACTCCTTTAATCTTTACAACAGGAATTCCATTTCCTGTCTTTTAATTTCTCTGATTGTGAAAAGTGTAAACAGGTTGTGGATAGTCTAAGTTTTAAACATATCCTTGCCAAATTTTTATTAAATATTAAGTCTTCCGTTGCAATTTTATTTTTACTGATTTAAAAGGAGTCGGGTCGTCACAAAAAGCCTCAGGGAAGAAGAGGAATGAGTATTTGCTCTCTTCTAGCCATGTCGAGGTGGAACGGGTCAAGGTTGGTGTAAAGCTGAAATCGAAGAGTATTCCGATCTTGTTGCTTCTTTGGGTTTCTTGGCCGCCACGATTTGTCATGAAGAGCTCAAGCTCTCTCTTCCCGAGGAGGAAATGGCCCATTTTAGTCTGATTCAATGATCAATTGCTACGAAGGAATTTATTCCTTTTCGTACGCAGTTGGAGAAAGAAGAAAAGGGCTTTTCGGACAAAGAACATAACGTTCTTGGAGAGGATGCTGTTGAGGATGAAGAAGGTGCTGATGTGGGCATTGAGGCTAGGGGAAGTGAGGAAAATGTCGTCATCTCAACCTTGAATGCAGAGGATGTCGTCTGAACTCCTTGAGAGAATTTGGCGAGTTCCCAGTTTTTGGGTACCTCATTTCCTTATTCTTTTTCTCGTGTTGTTTTTTAAGAGGCTACTTTACTAAATTAGCATAATTTATTTTGTAAATTAATGAACATTTAACCAAGGATCCGTTAATATAATATAATTGTGATCAAACCTTTTATGTAAGATTTTTACTTACATTGAGTTAAATATAGAGAATTGGTTGGAGGTTTATTTATAGCATCAAGCGTTCTACGCTATATCCCGATCGAACGAAGAAAACCCGATGGTGGGATAGAACTTAGAAGAAATTTAGGAAGAAGAAAAAGAATTTTTCTTCTAAAATAATTGGTTAAATCGGCAACCTTAGAGAGAAAGGAGAAGATAGATTTTCAATTTCTAAGGAATTCAATTAAAGTGATTTGTGAATAACCCAAGCCTCTTATTTATAGGCTAATGGAATATCTAATCAAATTATAAAAATTCCTTAAAGATAAATATAAAAGCAAAAAGATTTTTCTCCCTTCATTATCGCACATGGCCAAAAATACCATTATGATAAAGGGAAAATTATATTTTCTTTATTTGCTTTATCTTGGGTAAATAAAATCTATGTAAATATTTTAGAATATAATTTAAACAATTATATCAATGTATATTAATTAATAAATCCAATTAATTTAATTAATTATATTGGCCTTTTTCAATTGGGTTCATTAATCCAATTGAACTTGAAATTCTCTCTTAAATTACTTAATGAATTATAAATTTTAATTTTAATTTATTTATTAATTACCATTTAAATTAGATACTTTATTTAAATAATTAATAATATTAATATTTTCTCCCAATTAAATATCGTAAAGTAATATTTAATTATTAATTTCCATTCAAATAATATTTTTTATTTTAACAATTAATAATATTTATGAATATTTTAATTATTAATTTCCATTAAATAAACTCATTATTTAATTAATTAATAATCTTAATTGATAATATTTTATTATTAATTTCGTTAATTATTTAAACAATTAATAATTACCAACTAATAGTATTTCAATTATTAATAACCATTTAAATATACTAAATATTTAAACAATTAACAATGTTTTATCAATATTTCATTATTAATTTTCTGTTTAAATAAACAGATTATTTAAACAATTATTAATGTTTCTATTAATTATAATTTAAATATACTCAATATTTAAATAATTAATATTGCCTATTTAAGTAACTTAACTTACTTAAATTGTTTATTTCTTAAATAGTCAAATTAATGACTTGATCTTGCGACTACGATATTCGCGCTAGCATACGGACCTAATGGACCTATAGATTATGGGCTTAATAATTAGTCAATTAAGTGATTAACTCATAATTAGTTAATTACTTATTATCTAACTATTAATGATTCTACTATAGATTCATTGATTAACTCCCCTCACTATAGATGAGTTATGTTCATTTAATTTTTATCCTTTATTAGATTTGTGATATATCCTTCACGTGGAAAACTCATAAATATAGATGGATTAAATTTACCATTTCCCCCTATAATTATAGCTTTATCCTTAGTTTCCCGCTGATTCTCCAATGAACATTATTTGTAGTCCAACTAGAGATAAACACTTGTGTAATAAATAGAAGTCGTGGCGCCACTTGTTCATGTCTCTAAATCAGTACATCAAGAGAGTTTCATAAAGTTCCTAAAAGTCATTAAGTGTCACACTAATACCGTCATATTTGGTAAAGCTATAAATTTCGTCTTGTGTAAATGTGTTCACAGCTATTATCTGGTTATATTCCCAAAATGAGAGTGTATTGAGCGTTCATTTCATATCGTTCTTAATCATGTGAATCAAAGAACATAACTCCATGAATAGGAGTTCATATTTCATTCAGGATTTAGATTTATCACTGTTAACAAACTTAGTTTGATATTCAATCGTTTCTTGTAAACAATACAGTTGAAAAATTTGATCAAATATCTTGGTCTTGTCTTACACAATCAACATTGTATATGATACTTTCATTTCAAGTCACCCACATGAATGATCCGGATAAGATCATGTTTCAATTATACAAAATGGATAGCTATCAACAGTGTAACTAGGATAAGGTTCCCAGACGATATCTATTTACTGTAGATACTTTAAGTTACTTACCTCAACTTTAATCATCTTGTATGACTCACATACTTAGTCACAATTTCATCGTCAATGAATCAATATAGATATAAGTAACTTAAAGTTTTACTATTTGAATGTTTGATATGAATATATACTTATACTTCTTATATTGTCAATGAATCAATATAGATAAAAGAAAGAACTTATGTTTATTTATTTAATTTATCCAGAATAAATTTTCTTTAATAAATAATTCCAAGATCTAGGACACCATTACTAACAGTTTTTTTTTAACAAACTTAACTTATTCTCTTGGTTTGTTGGAGTTTTCTTTTTACTTTCTATGTCCTCCCGTTTTAAACAACCAAAAAATTTTCTTGCCATGGCAGAATTATTATATGCTCTCCTACTTTGTCGTTTGATTATTCTTTGAATTTTGGTTATTCGTAGTGGGAGTCCCCTCCTTGGGAAAAAAGATGTTTCCCTTTTTCTTAGGGTGATTGGCTTAGTCTAAACTAGGGTTTTCCTTTTATATAGAGAAAATTATGCTTGGTTTGAGCTAGGGCTTTCTTCTTCTTATGAAGGAAATTGGTCTTGGTCTGAACCATGGCTTTCTTCTTCTTACAAAGGGAATTGTTCCTAGATCGAGCCAGGGCTTTATTCTTCTTACGAAGGGAATTGTGCCTATTTTAAGTAGGGGTGAACAATGGATTGGTTTGGCTTAGATTTTACTAAAATTTCAGAATCGATTGGATTTTCTTTTCAGATTATATGAACCAAACCAAACCATTCATTATAAAGAAGCTGAACCAAACCGAACCGGATTGGTTTGGTTTGGTTCGGTTTGGTCTTGCATATTTTTTTTTCTCTCTATCCTTTTTAAATACTTGCTTTACATCATAAAAAATTATATAAAATCTAAAAAATGTCTTCAACAAATTTTAAGATGACTAATTTCAATTTATCAAAAAGTCTAATATAATAAACAAAACAAAAATTACAAACATAGTCATAATAAAATTCATAAAAACTTGTTATAATTACACAAATATAACATAATAGGGTTGAAAATTCTTCTTATTTTTACATTTTATTAGGTTTTATTGAATATTTTAAAAATATATTATATTATATATATAGCATAATATATATTGGATTGGATTGGTTTGGATCACTACAAAAATTTGTAAAACCGAACCAAACCGCTATTTATTGGTTTGGATTGGTTTGGACAAATCGAAATTTAAAAACCAAACCAAACCAGTTTGGATTGGTTTGGTTCAGTTTGGACAGTTGGATTGGTTTGGATTTGTTCACCCCTAATTTTAAGCCATGGCGTTCTTCTTCATACGAAAGTAATTGGGCCTAGTCCGCGCTAGTACTTTCTTCTTTTTAATAAGAAAATTGTGCCTAGTCTATGCTAGGGCTTTCTTTTTCTTACGAACGGAATTGTGCCTGGTTTAAGCCAGTGCTTTCTTCCTTTTTCCAAGGAAATTGTATCTGATCCGAGTTAGGGCTTGCTTCTTCTTATGAAGGGAGTTGTTTTTATCTGAGCCAGGACTTTCTTCTTCTTTCGAAGGAAATTGTGCCTAGTTCGAGCTATAGCTTGTTTCTTCTTATGAAAGAAATCGTTCCTAGTCTGTACTAGGAATTTCTTCTTCTTATGAAGGAAATTGTGCCTAGTTCGTGTAAAACTTGCTTCTTCTTATGAAGAAAATGTGCCTAGTCCACTAGGGCTTTTTTCTTGTAACATCCCCAAATTCTCAAAACATGGAAATCATATAATAACAGGAGAAACAATACTTTACAAAACAATAAATCTTTATCATTAAAAAAAAAGTCATAAACTTGTTCAAAATTTGATCGTGATCTTGTTTAAAAACAATAGGAACAAAATACCATTATTCTAAATTCAATCACAATAGAAAAATACTAGTAAAAATACCAAAACATGAAATATTCATCAATAATTATTCAAACTTAAAACATTGCCCATCTCGTAACAAAGTAAAATGAGAAAACAAGGTCGCTAGTGTGTAAATCCATGCCAACCATTCCACTTGCCATAAATGTCATCATTAGCCAAGTTTCTTATTCTTTTTACTTGAAAAAAATAATTGTAGCATCATGAGGCTACGCCCAATGAGTAGAAAAATACTAAAAGTTTAATAATGCCATGAGAAGTTTCTAAGTTCATTAAGTCCAAAATTGGCCTCACCAACTTCCAAACAAATCCCTCAAACTATTCAATCCATCACTTAAACCAAATGCCTTCAACCTCCTTTTTATTAAGAAACAAAGACAGGTTTCGCTCGAAAAAGATTGAACACTCTATTTCACCATTTAAACCTTTAAAAAATATTCTTCTTATGTATTTGCAAAGTACATAAGTGAACCTACAATATTATTTTCCTTGTAAACACATGAAATGAACCTGTCCCATTAAGTGTTATTTAAGTCATGCATAGCTAAATTAAGGACATATTATTCATTAAGTAAGACCTTACTTAATGCGAACCGACAACCATATTACTTAAGGTATTCAAAGCAATATAATTTTTAAGAATCGCTACCCAAGATGCTTTACCAGTCTAAGTTTAGTTTTTCACCTAGAAAACCCGTTTTTCCCAAAAACTCACTTTTCAAGGCCTAAACTTAGAATTTCGAAGTTCTGAAATAAATGTCTCAATATTGACCTTAGAACGAACTAAAAACACCCAAGAACAAATTGAGATCGCTTCTAACGGTCACCTAAAAATTTCCCAATAGTAGAAAGAAAAACTAGTCTAAATTAGTTTAATTTCCTTTCTTAATTGGCACAAAATTCTCCAATAAATTCCAAAATGACCAGCAGCAAATAAGTATTCTGTAACGTCCCGTTATTTTGAAGTAAATTTTTTATTTTATTTTATTTTATTATTTATTTATTTTATTTTATTATCTATTTAATGTTATTTATTAATTTATTTATTTCAATTTAAGTATTTAGATTAATTATTATTTTTGTAATTTCAATTTTAGTAGTTAATTTCGCCCGAATTTACATTTAATCATTTTAATGCTCTAAATTCGTTTCGGTGACATTAATAATTATTAATAGGCCAATTAATAATTATTAATCACCTTTAGATTTATTTAAGAGCATCGAGTTTCGTTTTATAAGTCAAAAGTCATAAAAAGGAAGCAACCGTCATTTCCAATTTCTTAAAAATATCAAAACACTATTCATTCATCTTTAAATAAACCAATTGACTCAAGTTTGACCAAAATTTTCATTCTTCCTCTTCTTCTTGCCGTGGCTTCAAAGGGGATTGGGGGGAGATTCGGGTTTTGCTCGTTTCTCTGCGGATCGACTCGATTTCAGTTGCATTGGAAAGCCCTTGGGTCTAGGATTCATTTCCACCTAACCATCGTGCTTTGCTCTCGAGATCCATGGACTTCTCGGTAAGTTAAACTTCAAACCCTAAGCTCCAAATAGTGTTGTAATGGAGTTTTCTTTGATTTTCTTAGATTTCGGGTTGTGAAACTCGGTGTTTGTAATTACGGGAGTTGTTTTTACTAAGTTTGAAACTTTCCCTAAACCCTAGAATCGAGTTTCAGTCAAAACCCTTTCCGTTTAAAATTTACCTTTTTGGGTTTAATTATGGGTTATAAATTAATGAAATAATGTTTATTGAAATTCGATTCGGGAAAGGGCATAATGTTCAAAAACCCTAATTATCGATACCCATTGAAATCGGCAATATCGAAATTGCTTGAAACCAACTCGAAACGCATCTAAATTGCCTAAAAGCCGGAAAACCAAAACCGAAACCCTTTTTATGAAGGGGGGCCGAGAGCCTCATGTGGGAATTAAAGGGTTTTTCGTTGTTTTGTGTACTTAGATGTCGTTTGATTGATAGTTGGTAATTTATTGATTGTGAAATATAATTCTAATTGTAGGTGTTTTTGAACCTTTCGTTGATCGCGTTATCGAAGGTTTGGAACGAAATATTCTTTTGCAAAGGTGAGAATAGTTAGGATTTAAAGTATTTTTAGAAAGCAAATAAGTGTGAAGATTTGTAGAATTGCAAACTAAGATTAGAATTCGAATCTAAGATTAGAGGGAGGTGAGTTAGTGCCCTTAGGATTAGAAGTTAATCCTTTAAGTGAGAACTTAGGAGTTCTCGAGGAAAGTATTGAATCTTAGAAGATTCTAAGTTAGATTCGTTTTCGAAGCTTAGGATGGATCATTGGAAGTTAAAAGATCCAAACTTTTATATAGAATGATTAATAGAACCTCGGATTATTAGAAGTTTAGAATCTTGGAAGGTATAGGTTAATCGTTTAAGATAGATGTTACTTTTATTATTGCTAGTGGAGTTCGATTGACATATCGTTCGTCCGGAGTTTCCGATTTATTTAGTTTATGTGCTTTACTTTATGCCTTTTACCTTATGTGTGTATCGGCTACTTTAATTCCGCACTTTATTTATTTACTCCAAAACATATCATATTGCATCATAACATCTCGCATCATGGAAAAAAAAGTGAGAATGAGAAAGTTATGAATGGGAGAATGATGGGTCCTACGGGATAGACCACATTACCTTCATAGAAAAAGAAGAGAGAATGAGAAAGATGTGAATGGGAGAATGATGGATCCTACGGGATAGACCACATTACCTTCACAGAAAGAAAAGAGAAAGTGAGAAAGAAAAGGAGGGAGAACGATGGATCCTACGGGATAGACCACGTTACCTTCTTCATGCATAAGGGCGTATGCGAATCCTATGGGATTTCCTCATGCATTCATGCTTATGATCGATGAGAAAGAGAATCGAGATGTTATATTCTATGCAAAGTTATTTACTTTTCTTATTTTATGTCATAACAAGTTAATGGATGAGGATTGACTACGAGTGTTAGTAATATCATCCTTTGGAAAGTTTAGAATTAAATTACCTAGAGTTTGGAGGACTTTAGGAGTGAATTGTGTCAGGTAAATTGGACACAAATCGGAATACGAATTTGAGGTCTATCCTTACTTTTCATTCTTATTATTCTCACTGGGCTTAGTTTGTTAGCTCATGATATTACAAACATTTCAGGTAATGTTTGGGATCGTGGAAGAGGAGCTGGTGCGCGCTTGATCGAGATGATGATGATTTCGAGATGGACTAGGTGTTATGTAAAAATCCATGTACATGGTTTTGTGAATTTTATATAAAATTTTGGAGTTGTATATTTGTAAATGGCTCTTAAGAGCTTTTGTCTTTACTTTTATGTTTATAAATCATTTTGAACTCTTGATAGGAACTTAATGTTCCTTGTGTTTTTAGATGTCTGAGTTTAAGATGTAAACAGGTTTTGGCTAGCCTATTTTCAAACGTAATTACACCAATTTTTCTTAAAATAAAAGACTTCCCCTGTGTTTTCTAATTTAAATTATTTTACAGTGACAGGTCATCACAGTTGGTATCAGAGCCTACGGGTTCTGTAGACTACATGGGATGCATGTTTGTTTTTCATGTTTTGTTTTAAGTCCATTCTCAAGTCATCATCTGAGATCAGCGGCACCAGGTATGTCTATAACTTCTATTCTCATGCTTTATTTCTTTGATATTGGAAGAATTATGAGAATATTGTTAGAAGTTAATGTTGTTTGTGATATTTCACATCCTTGTAAAACCACTATGTGGTTATGTTTATTTGACCCATTTTGAGATTTGGGTAAGGGTGTCGGTAAAGCGATGACCCCGTGTAGTTTTGGAGGTTATACACCTCGTTAAGAGTATTGATATAATGTCAAAGGAAAGGAGATGAGATACTCCAAGAGATCAATCGTTTGATCCTTAAACCTGATTAAAGTGTTATTGTCACACAATTGCTAAGTAGTGGTCTAAGTAGATGTGTGTGGACATTTACGTGTAAAAAGGGGACATGTTCGTCTGGAACCCAGTATTAAGAGATGAAACACCTGTTTGAGGTGAGAAATTGTTGAAAAGAAATCAGTCTGGCTCGAGTCCAGTAACCTAGATTTAACTCAATGGACAAGTTCCTGGTTGGAGTTGAGAAAGTTGGATTATGGTAAGTGGTAAATCCTTGTGGTACTGTTGTGCTAAAAAGAAAGCGTGTTGCCACTCAAAAGAGGAAGTAAGAACTCGACGTGATGAGTGTTATGAGGACCATTAACGACAATGTTAATTGGTTAGTTTGGTCACTATTGAATTGAATTATACTCGAGGTCGAGTTATCGAGATCCATATTTGGAAAAAAATTCAAGATTGACTAACACTAAGGTGGAGTGTTGGTATTCGATTGAAGTATAGAAGGAAGTTGATGGACCGTGGTATCGGTAACTTCTATAAGGCAATGAGATGGTTTGGTGAACATCAATTCACATTGAGTTTGACCATCTAATTGGACGATGAACTTTGAGAAAATTGTACGTCATAGTTTGGACCTACTGAGTCTTTTCGAGATAGACTCTAAAGTGCAACCTATGCTGGAAGGTTAGAATGTTATTGGTTAAGGTGTTTGACAGACACCAGTTTTACGTTGCAAGAAAGAAAATGATCTCTAAGGTCGAGTTCATTCAAGATTGAATAAGGAGGCTTATGAGTCGTCCTTATCTTTGATTTTACATCTTCTGAAAAGAAAAGAAGATTAACTACTATGGGACAGATTACCTCTCAGAAGAAGAAAGCAAAGGATGACGACGTCAATCAAGGGATACCGCAGCAGCAACAACATCAACATCAACAGCAACAACTGCAGCGGCAACAACAACAACTGGTTCGAGGTGGAGCTCAACAAGGATTGGATCATCCTTACTACAATAGTTGTGTCAGTTTCCATCAGGGAGATGCACACTTCCATCAAGATGCTATGTTGTGATCAAACTTGGAATCACGCCACTTTTATAGGGCGTATAAGATACAACCATCACAACATAGTAGCAAAGTTAGGATTATCAGGAAAAGCTACCGGTATGGTAATGATTTATACTTTGTTATTTTCAGGCCGTTTGGCTTTTATTCTGTTTAATTCTAGAGCTAGCCACTCTTTTATTTTATCTTGTTATGATGAGTTGGCAGCTTTTGAGTCGAGACTGTTGAGTTTCGAGATAGGTGCTTTTACCCCAGTGGGGAAGTTTATTATTGTGATAGTACGTATGGCACTTATGACATATGTATTATGAGTTGATGCTCACATTTTACTTTGATTGTTATGCATATGTCTGATTTTGATGTGATATTGGGTATGGATTGGCTATCAGCTAATCGTGCCACCATTGATTGTACTAAGAGAGTTTTGATTGTATGAGTCCATGTGGGATTAGCTTATGCTTTCGTGGGTCTAGTAGACGAGTAACACCCACTTTGATATCTATGATAGAAGCTAGAATGCTTCTAAGTGATGTAGCTTGAGATGATTTAGCTAGTGTTGTCGATACTTCTGTACCGAAGACTAGCTGAGTTAAAAGAACTTAAGAGTGAGTTATAAGAACTCTTAAACTCAGGGTTTATTCACCCTAGTGCGTCCTCGTAAGGAGCACCTCGTTGTTTGTGAAAAGAAAGACAGTTCAGTGAAAATGTGTATTGGTTATCGAGGGTTGAATCAAGTATAATGTAAAACTAGTATCAATTGCATTGGATTGATGATCTATATGATCAGTTGGGGAGCCCCGGTGTTGTTTGTGAAAAAAAAAAGATGGCTCTATGCAATTGTGTATCGATTATAAAGAGTTGAGCCGTGTTACGGTGAAAAACAAGTAACCTTTGCCAAGGATAGAGGAATTGTTTGATCAATTGAGAGGAGCCACTATCTTTTCGAAGATAGATTTGAGATCTGGCTATCATCAGTTGAGGATTCGGGATGAGGATATTCCCAAGACTGCATTCAGGACGTGTTATGGACATTATGAGTTTGTAGTTATGTCCTTTGGCTTGACCAACGCACCTGCAACTTTTATGGATCTTATGCACATTGTGTTCAAGAGGTTCATCAATTCTATTGATGTTGTGATTATGATGACAGTCTGATTTATTCTAAGACTAAGGAGATGCATGATATGCATTTGGAGGAAATTTTTACATTATTAAGAAATAAGAGATTGTATTCCAAGTTCTCAAAGTGTGAGCTTTAGCTAAAAGAAATGGCATTTTTGGCCATGTGGTATCAAGAAGAGGATTATATATTGATCCCTCTAAGATTGAGGCAGTTAGTAACTGGCCTAGACCGACTAGTGTGGCTGATATTCGCAGTTTTCTGAGACTTGCAGGCTATTATAGACGGTTTGTGCAAGATTTCTCCAAAATTGCTTCAGCCTTGACACGTTTGACTCGGAAGAGAGTTGATTTTGTATGGTCTGAGGATTGTGAGAGGAGCTCAAGAGGAGGCTTGTGACAGCACCTGTTCTAGTGTCGCCTGACAGAACCGGTGGTCTGACTGTGTACACAAATGTTTCCCATAGAGATTTGGGATGTGTGTTGATGCAACACGGGAAAGTTATAGCTTATGCTTCCTGTCAGTTGAAAGAGCATGAGAAGAAATATCTGACTCATGATTTAGAGTTGGCAGCTGTTGTTCATGCATTGAAATTATGGAGACGTTATTTGTATGGCGAGAAGATTTTGATATTTACTGACCATAAGAGTCTCAAGTATTTCTTCACTCAGAAGGAATTGAATATGAGGCAGCAGAGATGGTTAGAGCTCGTTAAGGATTATGATTGTGATATTCAGTATCATCCTGGGAAAGCCAATGTAGTGGCTGACGTGTTCAGTAGGAAGTCTTCTCATTCATCAGCTTTGTCGGCCATACCTTGAGATTGAGATGGGATATGAAACAAGATGAGATAGCATTTCTGACTGCCAAGGTCACTGTGAGTCTGGCTAGTATAGTGGGACCTACTTTGAGGCAGAAAATGATTGATGCACAGAAGGAAGAAAATCATCTACAGGCCGGTTTTAGAGAGGTTGAGTCAGATGTACCTAGCCATTTTACCTTCTCTGCAGATAGTGCTCTGATGTATCGTAAGAGGCTATGTGTGCCTTAAGGATCGACTTTATGAAGGGAACTGTTGGAGGAGGCTCACAATTGTATCTTCTTTATTCATCCAAGTAGTACAAAGAAGTACGAGAATCGGGACAATATTATTGATGACCTGGGATGAAACATGAGATTATAAAGTATGTGAATAAGTGCTTGATTTGTTAGCAAGTCAAGGCCCTAAAGATCTACTGGGTTATCTTACCTTTGAAAGTGCTTGAATGGAAATGGGAGAAGATTCCCATAGAGTTTATCGGGGGGTTGCCGAAAGAGAGCAAAGAGTTATGATATCATTTGGTGATTGTAGACAATTTGATGAAAACCGCACACTTTACTCTTGGAAGGATCATCTATCCAATTAAGATTAGGGTACAGTTGTACCTAAGAAAGATTGATAGATTGTAGTGTGCCGGTGAAGATTTTATCACATCGAGACACTCACTTTGTCTCGAAGTTTTGGCACTGTTTAGGCACTTTGTGGTAGAAAGTGTCGTTCTCCCGCTCATTTGGACGAGATTGGAGAAAATAGACTTTTGGTACTCAAGTTGTAACAAATGACTAACGAGTCTATCATTTGTTTAGAGAAAGGTTAAGGGTTAGCCAAAGTTGACAATAGGATTCGATGTAATCCCTTCAAGTTGTAGAAGTGGATCTCATATACTTCAAGTGGCACTATTAAGGGTGATATGAAAGTTGGGAATAAGGGTCAGTTGAGCCCTAGGTTTATCGGCCTATCGAGATACTCAATCAAGTAGAAGTGGTAGCTTATTGTTTAGCTTCTCAACTTTCATTATCGGGCGTTTATAATGTTTTCCATGTATTGATGCTTCGGGAATACATGGTGAATCTGTTGCACGTGATTGATATTGAATTGGTAGTTTTGAATGCTAATATGTCTTATGAGAAGACACCCGTTAAGATAAGAGCATTCGAACAAAAGTGATGAGAAATAAAAAGGAATTCACTTGGTTAAGGTTCTTTGAAAGAACCAAGTGTCAAAGGAAACAACTTGGGAACGTGAGGATGAGATACACTCTAGGTACCCTCGCTTTATTCATTAAGTGAACGCACTTTTCGAGGACGAAAAGTCTTTTAAGAAGGGTAGACTGTAACGTCCCGTTATTTTGAAGTAAATTTATTTATTTATTTATTTATTTATTTTATTTTATTATCTATTTAATGTTATTTATTAATTTATTTATTTCAATTTAAGTATTTAGATTAATTATTATTTTTGTAAATTCGATTTTAGTAGTTAATTTCGCCCGAATTTACTTTTAATCGTTTTAATGCTCTAAATTCGTTTCGGTGACATTAATAATTATTAATAGGCCAATTAATAATTATTAATCACCTTTAGATTTATTTAAGAGTATCGGGTTTCGTTTTATAAGTCAAAAGACATAAAAGGACCCAAACTTCATTTCCAATTTCTTAAAAATATCAAAACACTATTCATTCATCTTTAAATAAACCAATTGACTCAAGTTTGACCAAAATTTTCATTCTTCCTCTTCTTCTTGCCGTGGCTTCAAAGGGGATTGGGGGGAGATTCGGGTTTTGCTCGTTTCTCGGCGGATCGACTCGATTTCGGTTGCATCGGAAAGCTCTCGGGTCTAGGATTCATTTCCACCTAACCATCGTGCTTTTCTCTCGGGATCCACGGACTTCTTGGTAAGTTAAACTTCAAACCCTAAGCTCCAAATAGTATTTTAATGGAGTTTTCTTTGATTTCCTTCGATTTCGTGTTGTTAAACTCGGTGTTTGTAATTACAGGAGTTCTTTTTACTAATTTTGAAACTTTCCCTAAACCCTAGAACCGAGTTTTAGTCAAAACCCTTTCCGTTTGAAATTTACCTTTCTGGGTTTTATTATGGGTTATAAATTAATGAAATAATGTTTATTGAAATTCGATTCGGGAAAGGGCATAATGTTCAAAAACCCTAATTATCGATACCCATTGAAATCGGGAAAATCGAAATTGCTTGAAACCAACTCGAAACACATCTAAATTGCCTAAAAGCCGGAAAACCAAAACCGAAACCCTTTTTATGAAGGGGGGGCCGAGAGCCTCATGTGGGAATTAAAGCGTTTTTCATTGTTTTGTGTACTTAGATTTCGTTTGATTGATAGTTGGTAATTTATTGATTGTGAAATAAAATTCTAATTGTAGGTGTTTTCGAACCTTTCGTTGATCGCATTATCGAAGGTTTGGAACGAAATCTTCTTTTGCAAAGGTGAGAATAGTTAGGATTTAAAGTATTTTTAGAAAGCAAATAAGTGTGAAGATTTGTAGAATTGGAAACAAAGATTAGAATTCGAATCTAAGATTAAATGGAGGTGAGTTAGTGCCCTTAGGATTAGAAGTTAATCCTTTAAGTGAGAACTTAGGAGTTCTCAAGGAAAGTATTGAATCTTAGAAGATTCTAAGTTAGATTCATTTTCGAAGCTTAGGATGGGTCATTGGAAGTTAAAAGATCCAAACTGTTATATAGAACGATTAATAGAACCTCGGATTATTGGAAGTTTAGAATCGTGGAAGGTATAGGTTAATCGTTTAAGATAGGTGTTACTTTTATTATTGTTAGCGGAGTTCGATTGACATATCGTTCGTCCGGAGTTTCCGATTTATTTACTTTATGTCTTTTACTTTCTGTGCTTTACTTTATGCCTTTTACCTTATGTGTGTATCGGCTACTTTAATTCCGCATTTTATTTATTTACTCCAAAACATATCATATTGCATCATAACATCTCGCATCATGGAAAAAAAAGCGAGAATGAGAAAGATATGAATGGGAGAATGATGGGTCCTACGGGATAGACCACATTACCTTCATAGAAAAAGAAGAGAGAATGAGAAAGATGTGAATGGGAGAATGATGGATCCTACGGGATAGACCACATTACCTTCACAGAAAGAAAAGAGAAAGTGAGAAAGAAAAGGAGGGAGAACAATGGATCCTACGGGATAGACCACGTTACCTTCTTCATGTATAAGGGCGTATGCGAATCCTACGGGATGTCCTCATGCATTCATGCTTATGATCGATGAGAAAGAGAATCGAGATGTTGTATTCTATGCAAAGTTATTTACTTTTCTTATTTTATGTCATAACAAGTTAATGGATGAGGATTGACTACGAGTGTTAGTAATATCATACTTTGGAAAGTTTAGAATGAAATTACCTAGAGTTTGGAGGACTTTAGGAGTGAATTGTGTCAGGTAAATTGGACACAAATCGGAATACGAATTTGAGGTCTATCCTTACTTTTTATTCTTATTATTCTCACTGGGCTTAGTTTGTTAGCTCATGATATTACAAACATTTCAGGTAATGTTTGGGATCGTGGAAGAGGAGCTGGTGCGCGCTTGATCGAGATAATGATGATTTCGAGATGGACTAGGTGTTATGTAAAAATCCATGTACATGGTTTTGTGAATTTTATATAAAATTTTGGAGTTGTACATTTGTAAATGGCTCTTAAAAGCTTTTGTCTTTACTTTTATGTTTATAAATCATTTTGAACTCCTCGATAGGAACTTAATGTTCCTTGTGTTTTTAAATGTCTGAATTTAAGATGTAAACAGGTTTTGGCTAGCCTATTTTCAAACGTAATCACGCCAATTTTTCTTAAAATAAAAGACTTTCGATGTGTTTTCTAATTTAAATTATTTTATAGTGACGGGTCGTCACATATTCTAATTTCATCCAAAATCACTTTAAAACATCACATGAAAGTTCCATAAGGCCCAAACGTAAAAAAAAAACATCGAAAGAGCAAAACTTGTCCACTTGTATGCTCTTTTCCCCACCTTTATATTAGTTATAAACTAAAATTTCAGCAACCTTATAATGTCATAAAATCACCCATAAACATCTTATAACATCATACAAGACATATAAAAGTCCACCAATGTAATGACCCAAATCCGTTAAATCCTTTCAATTCAAATGCACAGCAGAAGACTAGGTTTTAAAGAAAAACGGCATGGGTACGTTTAAAACTCGGATAAATCAAAACCTTTTTTTACATTTTCACAATAGAGAAAGTGATAAAGGGTAGAATGCGCATTCCAATTGAAAATAAAACTTCTAAAAACAACTTATAAACATAAACCATTACAAATTTAAAACAAACGCTCACACAATCTGAAAATACAAAGTATGACATGTGAAAAGTATACACAATCATTTCAAGAATGCTATGAAAAAATATGCCATGTCCATGTCCATCCATCGCCTCGAGAAGTCAAACAGCACCACCTCCTTTGCCACGTCTCCCTTGCCGAGATGTACCTGGAAAATTGTAAGTGTAGCAACACTAGCATAAAAATGCTAGTGAGAGTAAAATGAAAGCCAGTAATCCTATGGACCAAATTCTACACCGGAAATTGTGTCCAAAGACCTATATTGCTCCTTACTACCCATTCTACACTTCCAATTCATCATAATCATACACCAATCAAATTCTCAATTTTCGAACCATATCGAACAACAACTATTACCAATTTCGTACCACCTCAAGATATCTCGTATCGTGTTACCGTATGTTACCACCTCAACATACTAACACGTACAGCGTTACCAAGTCATATTACCATATCTCATACCACATCAAATACCTCGTAACGTGTTACCGTATGGATCAACATCAACATACTACCACGTACGATGTTACCAAATAAATGTCCTCGTAACGTGATACTGTATGGATCAACATCAACATACTACCATGTATGGCGTTAACATATCAAGTGTCCTTGTAACGTGATACCGTATGGATCAACATCAACATACTACCACGTACGGTCTTACAAAAAAAATGTCCTCGTAACGTGATACCGTATGGATCAACATCAACATATTACCACGTACGGTGTTACCATATCATATGTCACATACAACCAAATCTTGGATTACCATAAGTTACCACATATTACCAATGAAAACAAACACTTGTACAAATGATAAGCATGCATCTATGTAACAACTAACAAACAAGCTGGGATTCTCATTATATGAACTCGATCTATCTGTCAATCTTGCCATATAACACCCGCTCATAGCCCGTTTCATCTATGAACATGTTATATCACATAGTATCTCGATATGTGACGCATATGGCCTCTTTCATCCATGGACTACACATATCCATAAGTATCCTAATAAGTGACACCCATAGCCTCTTTCATCCATGCACTACAAATATCTACAAGTATCCTGATATAGTGACGCCCATAGCCTCTTTCATCCATGGACTACACATATACGCATAACTATCCTGAAAAGTGACGCCCATAGCCTCTTTCATCCATAGACTACACATATCTACAAGTATCCTGATATATTGACGCCCATAGTCTCTTTCATCCATGGACTACACATATATCCATAAATCAGTTCATTAAATGAGCATCTCAACACAAACAACTAACAAACAATACAATCATACTACAATTACACTGGATGACATGCTTATCTTTTGTACTTATCAAAGTGTTCCCTCTTACCAAAAGTCTCGAGTACATAAATCGTACTACCATTAGAATTCCATACTCCACGGTATTACCACAATCAACATCAATCCTTATCATCATTAGAACTTCCTGAAGGGATGATTTACTAAATTAGCGGAATTTATTTAGTAACACAAATTAACACTTAATTTAGGATCTATTAATATCATGCAATTTGTGATAAAAACATGTAGATTCATGCTAGTTTTTCGAAAATTAAAAACTTTTTACTTACATTGAGTAATTAATGGAGAATCGGTTGGAGGTTTCTTTACAGCATCAATCCTCAGCAACACCGGGAACTTCTATGCTATATCCCGATCGATCAAACGAAATCCGATTGTGGGATCGAACTTAAGAAGAAATTGGGAAGAAAAAAAAATTATTTTTCTTCCCAATAACACTAGGAATTTCGGCCAAGGGAGGGAGAAGGGAAGAAGAGAGAGTTCCAACTTTCTATGGAATTAAATTGTTGTGATTTATGAATGACCCAACCCTCCTATTTATAGAAAAATAGGAATCCTAATCACATTAGGATTAATCTATAGAGATAAAAAAAAAAGAAAAAAGATTATCTCTTTCCTTTATCTAGCAATTTCGAAAATGCCATGGATAAATAGGAGATTATTTTATTTTCTTTATTTTTATTTATCTTGGGTAAATAAATCTACGTAACTATTTTAGGATATAATTCAAACAATTATCTCCTCAAAATACATGTCATGGCCGATTTTACCATCATAAAATAATAAATAAATATAATTTATTTAATTAATTATTTTGGGCCAATTCCAATTGGGTTCATTAATCCAATTGGGCTTGAAATTCTCTCTTAAAATTAATAAGTCCAACTTGATTAATTTATTTATTAATTACCATTTAAATAAAATATTTTATTTAAACAATTAATAATATTAATATTTTCTCCCGACTAAATATTATCCAATTTATATTTAATTATTAATTTCCATTTAAATAATTTTCATTATTTAAATAATTAATAATAAATATTATAATTATTAATTTCCATAAATTAATAATTTTATTGACAATATTTTATTATTAATTTCCGTTTAAATATAATTAATTATTTAAACAATTAATAATTGTTAATTAATTTCAAATTATTAATTACCATTTAAATATACTCAATATTTAAATAATTAATAATATCTAATTAATAATATTTCATTATTAATTTCCTGTTTAAATAAACTCATTATTTAAACAATTAATAATGTTCATATTAATTACTGTTTAAATATATTAAATATTTAAACAATGAATACTGCCTATTTTAAGTAATTCGCTTTACTTAAACTTTCCATTTCTTCTACTTGATTTCGCGACTACGATATTTGGGCTAGCATAGGGACCCGATGGACCTTTAGATCATGGGCTTAATAATTAGTCAATTAAGTGATTAACACATAATCAGTTAATTACTTATTATCTAACTATGAATAATTCCACTATAGATTAATAGCTGAACTCCCCTCACTATAGATGAGTTATGTCCATTTAGTTTATCTTTTATTTATATCTGTGATATATCCTTCACGTGGAACCCTCATAATTACAGGCGGATAAATTTACCGTTTTTCCCCTGTAATTACCGTTTTATCCTTGTGTTCCCGCTGATTCTCCAATGAACTTTATCTTTAGTTTAACTAGAGATAAGATACTTTTGTGATCAATAGAAGTCGTGACGTCACTTGTTCATGTCTTGAATCAGTACATCAAGGGAGTTTCCTAAAGTTCCTAAAATGTTTAGGTATCGCACTGATACCGTTAATTTATAGGAAAGTTATGAATTCCATCTCGTGAAAATGAGTTCCCAGCTACTTATCTAGTCATGTTCCCAAAACAGGAGTGTATTGAGCGTTCTTACAGATCGCTCTCAACTATGTGAATCAAAGAACATAACTCCACAAATAGGAGTCCGCATTTCACTCAGGATTGAGATCTATCAGGTTGATAAACTTAGTTTGATATTCGATTATTTCTCGTAAACGGTACTAATGAGAAATTTGATCGAACATCGTGGTCCTGTCTTATACAATCAACATTGCATATGATACTTCCATTTCATGTCTCCCACATGAATGATCAGGATTCAATCATTTGTCTATAAACAAAATGCGAAGCTATCAACAGTGTTACCAGGATAAGGTTCCCAAACGTTATCCGTTTACTGTAGACACGTTTAAGTTACTCATCTCGACTTTAATCCTCTCGTATGACTCACATACTAAGTCGTGATTTCATAAGAGTAACTTAGGGTTTACTGTTTGAATGTTTGATATTTATATATTTCCATATATTCCTAATATCGTCACTTGAATCAATCTAGATACTAAAAAGAACTTATGTTTATTTATTTAATTTATTCTAAATAAATTATTATTATTAAATAATTACAAGTTCTAGGACATCATTCCTAACACTTCCATACTCCACGGTACTACCACAATCAACATCAATCCTTATTATCATTAGGACTTCCATACTCTACATTATTAGCACATCAAATCACAATCCTTATTCCTTACACAAGGTAATAAGATCATATAAACACTAACCATTAACATCACCGATTTCAAGTTCCATGAAGTCTTATAATTCCCAAAGTAAACAAAATTGAGGTTTAACAAAGAATGCTACCGAAGACAATAGAACATACATATATTACAATAAACAACTCCCAATTTCATCTACTTTACTTTACTCCAAAACTACCTAAAGTAATTCCAATTCCAACCTTTATCTTAAAATCTCCATAACCTTTGATACTTCAAAGAATTTCTTCTAAGCTACTTTGATCCGAAACTACCCAAAGTGTCTTAAACTCCCAAATTTCTTCTAAAACTTTTCTTAATCTTACACAACTTCCAGAACATTCTCAAACTTACCTTGTCATCCAAAATCACTAAAAAGCTCCAAAGTCCCTCAAACTCACTTCCGAGTCTAAAGTCACCAACCAAATAAGTATTTACTCCTAGGAGATTGTTTTGTCAATAACCTCGATCAACAAAATCGAAATGAAACTTAACTCATAAAATTACTAACTTCCATTTTAAACTCACCTTAGCCAAGAAGTCGAACTTCCTAAGTGTCAAACGAATTACCACACGTGCGATTATCAAAACCTACAATAACACCGACCGAATACAAATTATAAACCATAACTAAATAAGAAAAATGATTTTCAGATGAATAGTGATTTCTGGGTGAATAGTGTTTTTTTTGAAAATACGAGCTCAAAATCGTCAAATTTCTTGATGGAATCACATGATTTCAACTTCAAAACTCATTTATAAACAAAAATAAAGAGATTCATAGGAAAAGTTTTGAAAACTCACTTTTTAGGGCTTCCCTTAAAGAATGAGAAATGCCACAAGGTTAGGTTGAAAAGAAAGCCCACGTCCTGAGCAATCCAACTCAACAAAAATCATCGAAATCAATGAAGAATTGACGAAAACCCATGAGCTCATAGTGCTTGACAGTGGTGTCCATGGAGAGAAAAGATGAGGAGAAAAATGAATTGTTTTTCGCTTTACGAAAATTTAAAGAGAAAGAAGTATAGTATTTAGATATTTTTAAGAAATCGAAAATTACGAATACGTCCCTTTAAATGATTTAGTTTATAAAACGAAACCCGAAGTTCTTAAAATGGCCCAATGATGATTAATTGGCCCGTTAATAATTATTAATATGACCAAAACTAATTTAAGCTAATAAATTGATTAAAAAGGTTTTTGAATGAAATTAGCTACTAAATTCTAAATTACTAATTCTAAAAGTAAAATAATTACTATAATTAAAATAAATAAATGAAATATTAAATAAAAAAATTTCACTTCAAAAATAACGGGCCGTTACAACCAATCATTTTACTAAACTTTAAGAACAAACTAGCCTTAAGCATACTTGTAAATTTCAATTTTTCCATACTTTAGCATGAAATTCCTTCAACTTTTAATTCAATAAAAAAACCTCAAAACATACTTAAAAATATCTTAGAATTCCCAAGAATCACTTGTTTAATAAAAAAAACATCAAATAATAAAACTAAACAATTAGCATCATTCTACTCACCTTATTTTCTTTTTTTTGTTGCAAAAGATCACCTTATTTTCTTGAGTTTAAAGAACCTAGTTCTTCACTTTCCAAGAAATTCCAAAACCTGCAACATCACCTTAAACACTTAAATCTTAATCAAAAAACATTTAAAAATATCAAGAAAAATACTACGAGCAAGGCACGTCGAGACAAGTTGAAAGAAAATGCAAGAATAGCCCCTAAGGGGTTGCCTTTGCCATAGTAGTAGCAGCTCTAATGGTTGTTGTTGCAGCAGCGGCACAGCGGCTGTAACGACCCGAACCCGTTAAATTCTTTAAATTCAAATGCACAGCGGAAGACTCGATTTCTAAAGAAAAACGGCATGGGTTCGTTTAAAAATCGAATAATCAAAACCTGTTTACAACCCAAATTCCAGAAAAAGCGATAAATCGGGAATTTCGCATTCCAAAAGACATTTAGACCATAAAACATAGACATATTTTACACAAATACCCTTTCGGGCTCAAAAAGACACAAGTTATGTAAAGATGGAATAATTACAAGCATTTCAATGAATGCTAAACAAAATGAGTTTTTTTTTTTAGTATTGTCCATACACCCTCTCGATCGTCCACGCGGCTCCACCTCCTCTACCACGCTTCTTAACTCGAGGTTTACCTGAAAATTTTAAGTGTAGCACCATTAGCATAACATGCTAGTGAGAGTAAAACGAAAGCAAGTAATCCTATGAACAAAATCTCATAACCGAAATCGTGTCCAAAAGCCTATAATGCCCAATACTACTCACATCCACACTTCCAAATTTCCATACAATCAATCGATAGTAGAATGCCACCCATACATGTCAATCAATACCATGAAATAGAAAAATAAAGACTTAAAGTAAAATTAACATTCACAACTAAGTCTCACTACACGTTTCTAAAGAATCGGTAAAATTAACATTAACTATCCTTATTACCAAACAAGTTTCATCGTATCGTGCTATTGTATGGATCGAAATCAACATACCACGTACCATATCACAACCATCGCACCATGATACGTATGGAACCTAATCAACATACTATCATGTGCCGTATCATAGATCATAATACCATGGTACGTACGGATCCGAATCCACGTACTACCATGTACCATATCTCAATCATCGGTTATCAGAATTTTCACCATTTCAGGTATCAGGAATTTCACCATTTCGGATATCAGGACTTTCACCATTTCAGGTATCAGGAATTTCACCATTTCGGATATCAGGACTTTCACCATTTCAGGTATCAGGAATTTCACCATTTCGGATATCAGGAATTTCACCATTTCGGGTATCAGGAATTTCACCATTTCGGATATCAGGAATTTCACCATTTCGGGTATCAGGAATTTCACCATTTCGGATATCAGGAATTTCACCATTTCGCAACATGATACGTATGGAATCGAATCAACATACTATCATGGCCACTTTACAAACTGTTAAGCTTCCTAAAAGTTAGTTAATCTCAAAGAATCCTACTAAGCTATTACGAAGCCTAACTATCTAGATTACACGAGTTAACACTCAAGTGTATCACTTTAGCTACACTAACTTTCAACCACTCAAGTAACTCTCATTCCACTTTTCTCTATCATCTCCAATTCACTTTGTAACACTTTCGAACCACTCCGATGTTTCCTTTCCATCGAACTAAATATAGTTCCAAAATTCCTCCACTAACTTCCGAATTAAAGTCTCTAACCCAACTTAACTTCTAAGAAGCTAAATCTCGCTTAACTTCGATAAACAATAACATAATGAAACTTAATTCATAAAACAACTAACTTTCATTTTAAACTCACCTTGTAAACGAAGTCAACTCCGAAACACCGGTTGACCAAGAATCACGATCTATGCACGAAACCTATATAATTAAATACACCTAAAGTATATTAATTAACCGAATCGAAGAACGATCGTCACGATACTAAAATAAAAGACAAAACAACCCGGAACTTATGCCAAGAGGCCCACGGCCCAAGGGAAAGGAAGAAAAAGAATTGTTTTCCGGATTTTAAGCACTTTAAAGACAATTTGGTTTGGTTTCGGTTACTTTGGAGGTTGGTAACCTTAATGGGTATTCGCAATTTAGGGTTTTGAGCATTAAACCATTTCCGAAACAATTAGAAAATAGCAAAAACATAATAAACTAAACATCCTAAACAAAGCCCAAAGAGGGAAAAATCACAAGGGACGGGTTTCTGGCTCAAACTCGGTTTTAGGGTTTAGGGAAAGTTTCTAAAATTGACTATAACAACCTTCCCGATTGATATCTTAAAGCTCCGGTGAACGAATTCGAAGATTACAACTCAATTCCACCATTAAAACACTATTCATAACAAAAATAAGAAACTTTAACATACCTTTAAGCCTCGATAAAACGAGCGAAAATTACGTTTGGTAGGTTGGAAATGATCTACGGGCCAAGGGCTTTCCAACGGATGTAGAATCGAGACGATCCGTTGAGAAATAAAGAAAAACCAAAAATTAGTTTTTGGCTTTTGGAGGCTCACGGCTGGACGAGAGGAAGAAGATGCAGAAATTTGATGAAATTGCCTTTGATTTTCTATTTTAAGGGAAAATGAATAGTGAAATCTAGATATTTAAGAAATCGGGTAATGACGCTTACGTCCCTCTTTAGTTTTTGCTTTAAAAATGAAACCCGAAGCTTGTAAATAAATCTAAAGGTGATTAATAATTATTAATTGGCCCGTTAATAATTATTAATATCACCAAAACATAATTAAAGTACTAAAACGATTAAAAACTAATTCGGACGAAAATAGCTACTAAAATAGAAGTTACTGAATTAAAACTAAACTTTAAAAGCTTCATTAAATAAAAAAAAAAATTTACCTCTAAAAGTAACGGGACGTTACAGCGGCCCCGCGACGTCTTCTGGCATGTTGTTTAGTAGTATTTTTTTATAGGTAGGAGGGTTTTATTTTTCCAAGAAGGGATAAGGTCAGGGAGGGTTTGAAGAAAAACCAAGGAAAAGGGTTTCAAATATGAAGAGAATGAAAAGGATTTAAGGAAACTTTCATGGTTTTTCAATTAAAACTAAATTGAATTCAAATCTGAAATTTAAGGAGAAACACAAATTACATATTCTTGAAACTTGAAGAAACCTTCTTCTAACGATTCCAAAAATTCTTCTAATTCAACCACCACAATCAAATACACCTAACGCAATGATGGAGGAAGAGGAAATTGATAAAAATTTAGGAAAAGAAAAGGGGAGGGGCGGCGACAAGGAAGAGAGGAGAAGAAGAAGAAGAAGAAGACTCTACCTTTTCTCTATCTCTGAAAATAACACGTTCTAAGGAAACCCCTTCTATTTTTTTTTCTTATTATTTTCTTTAATTACTTTCTTTAAATTAATTAATTCCTGAAAATAAAAAATTAATTAATTAAATCAAATATATCTAATATTTCTTTTCCAAATTTAATATTACTAACCCAAATAATTTTAAATAAATATCTTACTGGGTAACAGGTCGTTACACTTCTTCTTACGAAGGAAATTATGCCTAGTTCATTAGACAAAATCACTACAAAAAAACTGCCAATTTGCGATCAGGAAATTGCGACCAAATGGTAGTTTTTCACCTAAAATGCGACCAAAATGCGACCAACTGAGTGGTTGCTAAAAAGCTGGTCAGTTTTGAATTTGTGCGACTGCATGGTCACAAAAATTCGACCATCTGGTCGCAAAAAATTTTGGTCGAAAAAAAGTCAAACTTTTTAAAATGCGACCATATGGTCGCATTAAAAGGGACCATATGGTCGCATTTTATCTTCAATAGAAGTGACCATTTGGTCACATAAAAAGTGACCAAATGGTCGTAATTTTTGTGACCAAATGGTCACTTATTGGCTCAGTTAAAATACGACCAGATGGTCGCTTAAAAAGCGACCATCTGGTCGTAATTTATGTGAAAGATAAGTGACCACTTGGTCACATAAAAAAGTGACCAATGGTCGCATTTTATGCGACCAAATGGTCACTTTTAGTCTCAGTTAAAATGCGACCAGATGGTCGCTTAAAAGTGATCATCTGGTCGCATTTAAGAATTTTTTTTTTAAATTTAAATTTCAATAATTAGTTAATTAATTATTAATTAATTATTAAATTATTAATTACTAATTATTTATTTAATTAATATTAAAATTTCATAAAAAAAAAATTGGAATTCAAATAAAAAATATATATATCAAATATTAAAAAAACGTTTTATACAATCGAAAGAATCCTAGAACTACTGCGAGGGGGGGGGGGGGAGGAGGCGTCGATGTAGAAGGGCCGCCGCCTAGAGATCCAAGTACGCGGCCAAAGCGGATGCGACACTGGCGTCGACTCGTGCTGTATGTCGGCCTCAATAGTAGCGACTCGAGCAACGAAGTCCTCACGCATAGCCTCCATGTCCCATGCGCATGCCTTGCTCACCCGGAGAAGAGCCAGGAGCTAGTGCTCGCTCCATTTCCGGCCGAGCCGGGCACATCCGCATAAAGGCGTCGCCCGTGACGAGCCGAGCCAGACCCGACCCATCAGGCCGAACCCTTCCAGCGGCCTCCAAGAACGCCTCTATACGGTCCTCCTGAGTCGGTTTGCAGTCCAGTGTGTGGGCAAACCGCCGAGTCAAGGACTTCGTGAAACGTTCCTAAACATTTAAAATTCAGAAAATAAAATGGTTAATATATAATGTATGAAAAATTTTAAAGAAAAAATAATAATTGAAAAAAATATTAAATACGAACTTCTTTCGCCTTATCGTCGATTAACGCCCCGTCCTTCTTCGTGTGAAGAACTCGGTGCGACTCATCAGGCAGGACGGGGCGCCCGTGCTTCGCTTCCTAAAAAATCAAAGAGTGAAGAATAAAACATAATAAATTAATAAGTAATTGAAAAAAAAACGAGAAAAAAGAAAACGAGAAACGAACGAGAAAAAAAAAACATACCAATCGGCGATGGTGCTCGTCGTGGGTCCGCGCCCCATTGTGTGTTTTTCCTGGATTCTTCGCGCGGTTGGCCTTATTCCTGCTTGACACTGCCTTGCTTTGAGGAGTGCTCAAGCTCGCGAGAAGCCGCGCGTGGTCCTCCGGGCTCATCCACACGGGGCGGTTTGCTGCTTGCCTTCTGCGCACCCGGAACATGAGGTCCTTGAATCGATCCCGGACGTGACTGTCCCATAGGGGGAACAATCTACCGTTGGTGATATCGGGATCGATAACAGGAAACTTGCCCTGAAAAAATTGAAAT
Organism: Gynostemma pentaphyllum; assembly: GCA_028015215.1. NCBI lineage: Eukaryota > Viridiplantae > Streptophyta > Magnoliopsida > Cucurbitales > Cucurbitaceae > Gynostemma > Gynostemma pentaphyllum. The sequence goes on from CM051352.1 coordinate 15,787,979, forward strand.
AAAAAATTGTTAAAGTAATAAATTTATTTCTATAAATTTCAAAATTAATTAATTATGAAAATAAATTATGTTTTTACCTTCCAATCGCCGTACATCCAAGCGTTTCTCCGTCGTCGGAATCTTCGCCCAGTCAAGGTCATGGGTAGAGGCATGCTCTGGAGGACCTCGTGAAACCGTTTTGAAACGGTCAGGTATCTTGCACAGACTCTGCAAAATCACAAAAAAATTTGTGCTATATATTAGAAACTATTAGTTAAAAAGAATAAAAAACTTTTTGAAAAATAGTAAACAAAATTACTTACGTATCCCCTTCAATCCAGAAGGGTGGAGTCTCGTGGCCCGAGACGGCTGCGTGCATGAAGTCGAGGGCCAGTGGATCCGACCCTGATCTGGACCAGGCCGACCCGGACGCATACCCTGATGCTAAGCCCGGAGTCGTGGCAAGGGAGTCCTGCGGCAGCCGTGGTGTCGCAGACTCGGTCTCAGGGACTCCATCATCGAGCGTGGCAGCAAGTCGCGTGTCGTAACTGAAGAGGATGTCCAACTCCTCCGTAGTCGTCCGCATCGGGGGCAACGCCCAGAGGCGTCTGCGGAGACCCCTCGTCACCCGCATCGTCAGGCTCGCTCGACCTGGGGAGGACGTCGTCGCCTAACATAATCCTACAACCAAAATAAACTAATTTAATACTAATTACGTAAGTAAAATATTGATTAGTTTATTTAATTAATTAATTAATTAATGAAATAATGTAAATTAAACTAACATAAATTAAGTAAATAATTTAAAATAAACTAATCAATTTAATTTGAATAAAAGTAAATTAAAATTAGATTAATTGAACTAAAAGTAATTCAATTAAACTTAAGATTAATTAAGTAAAACTAAAATAAACTAATCATTTAATTTGAAATAAAGTAAAGTAAAATTAGATTAATTGAACTAAAATTCAATTAATTTTAGTTTCAATTAATGTAATTTTACTTTACTTTAATTCAAATTAATTGATTGGTTAATTTTAGTTTTAATTAATTAATCTTATGTTTAATTGAATTAATTTTAGTTCAATTAATCTAATTTATATTTACTTTAATTCAAATTAATTGATTAGTTATAACTAATCAATTCAATTAAACTTAATTAATTCAATTAAACTAAAATTAATTCAATTAAACTTAAGATTAATTAATTAAAACTAAAATTAATTACTTTTAGTTTTAATTAATTAATCTTAAGTTTAATTGAATTAATTTTAGTTCAATTAACCTAATTGTACTTTACTTTAATCAAATGTAACTAAAATTAAGTAATTAAACAATTTTTATTTAATAATTAAACTAAAATTAATTAATTAAATTAGTGTAACTCATTAATTTAAACTACTTAAGTATAATTGAAGTTAAACTATTTGAATTAATTACCCTACTTTAAATTAATTGATTTAATTAAAGTAATCTAAATTACATTAATTAAACTAAATTAAGTAAAACTAAAATAAACTAATCATTTAGTTTGAAATAAAGTAAAGTAAAATTAGATTAATTGAACTAAAATTAATTGAATTAAACTAAAATTCAATTAATTTTAGTTTCAATTAATCTAATTTTAATTTACTTTAATTCAAAGTAATTGATTAGTTAATTTTAGTTTTAATTAATTAATCTTAAGTTTAATTGAATTAATTTTAGTTCAATTAAGCTAATTTATATTTACTTTAATTCCAAGTAATTGATTAGTTAATTTTAGTTTTAATTAATTAATCTTAAGTTTAATTGAATTAATTTTAGTTCAATTAAGCTAATTTATATTTACTTTAATTCCAAGTAATTGATTAGTTAATTTTAGTTTTAATTAATTAATCTTAAGTTTAATTGAATTAATTTTAGTTCAATTAAGCTAATTTATATTTACTTTAATTCCAAGTAATTGATTAGTTAATTTTAGTTTTAATTAATTAATCTTAAGTTTAATTGAATTAATTTTAGTTCAATTAACCTAATTGTACTTTACTTTAATCAAATGTAACTAAAATTAAGTAATTAAACAATTTTTATTTAATAATTAAACTAAAATTAATTAATTAAATTAGTGTAACTCATTAATTTAAACTACTTAAGTATAATTGAAGTTAAACTATTTGAATTAATTACCCTACTTTAAATTAATTGATTTAATTAAAGTAATCTAAATTACATTAATTAAACTAAATTAAGTAAAACTAAAATAAACTAATCATTTAGTTTGAAATAAAGTAAAGTAAAATTAGATTAATTGAACTAAAATTAATTGAATTAAACTAAAATTCAATTAATTTTAGTTTCAATTAATCTAATTTTAATTTACTTTAATTCAAAGTAATTGATTAGTTAATTTTAGTTTTAATTAATTAATCTTAAGTTTAATTGAATTAATTTTAATTCAATTAAGCTAATTTATATTTACTTTAATTCCAAGTAATTGATTAGTTAATTTTAGTTTTAATTAATTAATCTTAAGTTTAATTGAATTAATTTTAGTTCAATTAACCTAATTTTAATTTACTTTAATTCAAATTAATTGATTAGTTAATTTTAGTTTTAATTAATTAATCTTAAGTTTAATTGAATTAATTAATCTCAAGTTTAATTGAATTAATTTTAGTTCAATTAACCTAATTATACTTTACTTTAATCAAATGTAACTAAAATTAAGTAATTAAACAATTTTTATTTAATAATTAAACTAAACTATTTGAATTAATTACCCTACTTTAAATTAATTGATTTAATTAAAGTAATCTAAATTACATTAATTAAACTAAAATTAACTAATCAATTCTAGTGTAATTATAAATTAATTTAGTTTAATTTTATTAAATTAAAGTAAACTATCTTAAATAAACTAAATAAGTAATTAAACTAAATTAGATTAAGTAATTAAATTAATTACTACTTAAATTGAATTAAAAGTAAACTAAGTTAGATTAATTAAACCATTAGATTAATTAAACTAAAATTACTTAAAGTAATAAAATTAAAGTAAACTAATTAATTAGTTAATGCTAAACTAATTAAATTAAACTACTTAAACTAAAACTAAAACTAATTAAATTAACAAAACTAAATTAAACTAAAACTAATTAAATTAACAAAACTAAACTAAACTACATAATTAAAAACTAAAAACTAAAACTAAGTAAACTCTAAATTCTTAAACTAAACTTCAATTTGTTACGAAAAGTAACCTCGTGTAATCGAAACAGGGATTGGTGGTTGAGGGTTTTCGGTTTAGAGGAAGAATAGGAACGGGAACGGGAAGAAATAACGGGGAACGGATAGGGGAAAGAGAGAAACGAACAAAAAGAGAGGCAGCGAAGAAGAGAAAAGAAGAGAAAGCAGAAACGGGAAAAGCGAAAAAGAAACGGGGGAAAGGAAAGGGATGAAAATTTAAATCATATTTTGCGACCAACTGGTCGCAAATATGTAATTATGACAGGAAATGAACAGTCACGCGTGCTGGGGAAATTGCGACCATATGGTCGCATTTCCAAATACAAATGCTACCATTTGGTCGCATTTATAGAAAAAGCGACCAAATGGTCGCCCAGTTGCCATTACCAAGGATAGCTGTCATTTCACGAGTCCCCATCAACCATTGCGACCAGCTGGTTGCAATTATGAGATTCACCGCCAAATATTGCAACCAAATGGTCGCATTACTTAAATTCACCGCCATAAATTTCATGAAAATTTAAAGTTACCGCCCATAATTGCGACCATATGGTCGCAATTTCAATTGTATTTTTTAAAAAATATTATTATACTTTTACAAAAATGCGACCATTTGGTCGCATTTCTCTCCAAAACCCTAAACCTTAAACCCTAAACCCTAAACCCTAAACCCTAAATCCTAAAATGCGACCATTTGGTCGCCTTTCCTTTCTAAATTACTACCATGTGGTCACATTTTTTGTGAAATTGCGACCACCTGGTCACAAATATTAATATGTATATTATACTTTTTTTTTTGTATATTGGGTTACTTTTCGATATTTACATTTACATATGAGGAACCGTTGTTTCCATGTTGTTATATTCATTGATATGTTTCTTCATGATTTTCGAGATAAATTTTTGTAATTCTTGATTTGGAACTATTTGATTCTATTTAAGAGTTTTTTTTAATAGATATAGATAATTTTATTCTTGTTTTTCAAGATAGAAAGTGCTAGAAGGGAACCAAATAGACTATTGAAGATGTACATATTTATATATAATTAATTTGCATCCACATATTCATTTGAAGCAATTCCAAGCTGGAATTCGATATAAACATGTCAAAGTTGAAATCAAGAGGAATCTTTCTTATAAAAAAAAAAAAAAAGTTAATTTCATTTTCATCGTATTTCATCATCTTTTGATTTTAAGTTTGGTCTATTGCTTTATTCATAATTGTAAATGCTTTTCTTGAACAAAAAAGAGTCAAACGACTAGATTCAACTAGAGGTTTAAGGAAAATATAATTCTTCTCTGTACAATATTATTGTTCTCTCTTTGTATGAAATTCAGGATATTTTCAAGACGAGGTTAAATATTATTATTTACTCTACACAAATTTTAGAAAAATCTAAAGGCGTTTAGATAGCGACTTATTGATCTTGAAAAGTTTTTATACTAATTGAAAGTGAATAATTTTTATTTAATTGACATTATTATTATTGTTAAGAAATGCAATCAATAAAATTAACCACATCTTGAAATTTTGGAATTATTGGTAATTTTTTCAATCATCTATTCTTATTTTTATTTTTTCTTTCTAAGCTTATAATGTAATTTTATTTTATGAACAAATAAAATATTTAATATTTGTTGATTTTTTCCATTCGTATTTATGGGGTAAAATAGATAAAGTAAAAGGAAATTACCCCATAAATACAGTGGGAAAAAATCAAAAATATTAAATATTTTATTTGTTCATAAAATAAATATAATTTAAAAATTGATTAACAAACATTTTAACTAATACACATAAAACTCTTAAGTATACAATTATTGAATTGTAAAATAAGACAAAAAATTCCACGTGTTAAAAAATAGTTATTTATAAATTATTGGTCATATAAAATCACATAATTTGCGACCATCCGGTCACTTTCTAATGTGACCATATGGTAGCTTAATTCCCGCCAAAATTTTAAGCTACCACTGCCCAATAAAGGTCACAAAAATTGCGACCAGGTGGTCACTTTAAATTGTGACCACTTAGTAGCTTTTTTCCCTCCAAAATTACGCGCCATTTTTTGCTACCAAGACATATTTTAGTCACAAAAATTGCGACCAGGTGGTCACTTTTAATTGTGACCACTTGGTAGCTATCTTCCCTCCAATTTTAAGCTACCACTCCCCAAAAAAGGTCACAAAAATTGCGACCAGGTGGTCCCTTTTAATTGTGATCACTTGGTAGCTTTTTTCCCTCCAAAATTACGCGCCATTTTTTGCTACCAAAGCATATTTTAGTCACAAAAATTGCGACCAGGTGGTCACTTTTAATTGTGACCACTTGGTAGCTATTTTCCCTCCAATTTTAAGCTACCACTCCCCAAAAAAGGTCACAAAAATTGCGACCAGGTGGTCACTTTTAATTGTGACCACTTGGTAGCTTTTTTCCCTCCAAAATTACGCGCCATTTTTTGCTACCAAAGCATATTTTAGTCACAAAAATGTGACCAAATGGTCGTTTTTGTTGCGCCATAATTTCGCGCCATTTTTTATGACTACATCTACTTTTGGTCGCAATCTGGTCGCAAAAAAAGTGACCAGATGGTCGCTTAAAGTCAACCTTCAAAGAAAGTGACCAAGAGGTCACTTTAAAACTACCACTTTTTTTGGTCGCAAATTTTTGGTCGCATTTTGACAGTTTTTTTGTAGTGAATTGAAAGAAACAAAAGTATTTAATTAATATTGACTTCTAATCGTGATTACAATGAATTCTAAATAGGGGTTGAACTTTTTTATATTGCTTAACAAAACGAGTGGGGGAAAGAAGCAGATTTATTGTCTTCTCTCTACTTAAAAGGATGGATTGATTTTCGTCTTCATCATCAGAGTTTCAAGGAGTCTTCTAAAAGAACTTCGGATCGCTCTGATGGGTTTTCAACTTCCTCTTTTAGTTCAAAGGGAAAGGTTGTTCGTCCCCCTCATCATCTTCATCATAATCAGATGTTTCCATCTATTTGATTTGTTGGATCACTTTCGCACTAAGCTAGCTCATGCATTCTTGAAGAACTTCAAGGACCTCGTCAGTCTTGCAGTGCGAACATCATGATTGTTCTTTTTCTTTGCGGATGATTTGATCCATCGCTTGAAGTCAGGCGCATTATTTTTCAACTTTTCATCAACATCGATCAGTTTATCGTACGTTATGATGTTCGATTCTGATTTCTAGTCTACCTCATCTTTTTGATTTCCTGCTCTTTTTCTCTCAGATTGTCTTAGCCTTTTCTCCATTTGGAGGCTCTTGTAATCTTTTTCTTCAAATAGGCAATTTGGCATGGATTGTTGTCGGTATCTGAAGAAAAAGAAACATACATGGCTAAAAAAGAAGAAGAGATATATTGAGTTGGGTGAGAGAGATATTCTGAGTGATATTTCTTAGTTCTGAGGTGACGTATTTATAGGGTAGGCCAAAATTAATTTGGCTTGACTAATTGGATCTGGTTGCCATGCAACGCTTCATGTTCTCTATTTACTGGCTTTGGACGAGGTCACATTAATTAGGGTGCTTTATGTCTCAATATAAGACCTGCTGCAATTTTCGAGGAAAATTTTGTCAGGATGGTGCTGATCTAGGGTATCATTTCACCATTAATTCCCTAGTTATACTCATTGTCACTTTGGTTTCTTTTCCTCACTTTCCTAGGTTGTTGCAGTGCGTCATTAAATTGCTTCAGGGGCTTCATATATTGTGCTGCACTATTTTGCTTTTCTTACTTGTGGAATTCTCCCATATTTTTTCCTGTTTATATTAGTATTAGTATTTGAATTTGAACAGTCATATAAATAATTTGACATGTTTGAATTCCTTTGCGTATTTTTCCTTTCTTTTTTGTAACGTTAGTCTGAACCATGACTTTTTTTCTAAAATAGAGAGGGGGGATGTTTCTTTTCCCTTTCATTTGTCAGCCATTAGATGAAGTAAAAAGAAGGAAAAACTCTGATTAATTTGAAAAAGTTGGGCGTTAACGCTTATTACAACTGAATATTAAATTAAAAAAAAAAGAAATATGAAAGATAAAGAGGATGGAAATTTGGTAGATTTAATATGCATTTAGCCTCTTCCTTAACTCTTTCATTTCATCTTTATGCTTGCGGTTTTCTAAAAGGGTGAGGTAGATTTCTTACTTCTGTAAATTTCCCGCTTCTTCGAGCTGAGCATTCTTCTCTTTTATGTCTTCTAATTTGAAGTCATCATAAGCCCTTCCTTTTGCTTCAGCTTTTTATTCTTTGTAGATTTTTTTTATTGAGGAGGAAATCAGCTACCTCCACTCTACCAATGAGGGTTTCGTTCTCTTTTTTCACTCTCTCTTTATCTTTGAAGACGACTTCCAAATTGAGGGAGCTTCTAATGAAGAAGAAGACTCCATTTTTCTAATGAATATTTCTGCATAGGAGTTCCTTTTTAAATAGTTTAGAGATCGTGTAAGGATTGTTTTAATTGATGCATGATATTTTATGACAATCCCCCATATTCGCAGTTAATAATAATTGCATCTAAGCTAGTGGCGTTCCAAGATCTTAGAACTTGCACCCCTTATTGATCTTCTAGTAGAAAAGTTCATGGTTTTACCTCTTCTTTAATTAAATACGGACCTTACCAATTTGGCCCAAGTTTTTCGTCTCTAGACTCTTTGATGTTTTGGAAGACTTTTCTAAGCACGTAGTCACCTGTGCCCATTGGTCTTGATTTCACTCTTTAATTATAGTAGTAGGCCTACTTTGTTTATAATTGGCCAATCTGGCCAGAGCTGCCCTTTTTGAATCTATGTTATATAAGGATTCAACCATCAGTAAGCCATTTTCCCCATTTATGTCGTTTATTTCATGTTAGATGATTTTATGTACAATCTTTGTTGGTATCACTACTTCAATTTTGAATGTGAGTGCAAAAGGGGTGTCCCTAGTGGGAATTCGTGGTGTAGTCCTGTAAGCCCATGGTTCGCAGGGAGCTCTTCAGCCCATTTGCCTTTAGATTTTGCCAACCTTTTCTTTAGATTGTTAAGCAATGTCTTTTTTAACCCTTTTGCCTATTCGTTTGCCTGAGGATGTCTAGAGGTCGAATATAGGAGCCTAATGTTTAGTTACACGCAAAACTGTCGAATTATGTTCCATGTGAACTGGCTGCCATTGTCTAACGTTCTCAGTATTCTGAATTGCATAATGATGTTTTTTCATAGGAACTATTTCATTTGCTACTCCGTTATTTTGGCCAATTGCTCTATCTCTATCCACTTTGTGAAATAATATGTCGCAACTAGCAAGTAACATCTTTTTCTGATCTCCATAGGAAGTTTCTCAACTATATCGAGTCCCCATTACATGAAGGGCCATGAGGTCGAGAAGGTGGTAAGGGTTACATGTAGAATATGGTGTTCAGTTGCGATCCTTTGGAACTTATTGCACGTTTTTACGAATTATTTTCAGTGCTCGAACATTCGATCCTAGTAATAGCCCTGAGTTTGCTCTCGATAAAAAAGTGTGCTTCCTTCAGAGTGGTTTCCACATTCTCCCATGTGTAACTCTTCAATGACGTATTTCGCCTCCTTATCGTCTACTCATTTCAAGTATGGACTGCCAAACGATCTTGAATACAAGCTTCCATTTATTATTGAATAAAGTGCTACTTGTGCACAAATTTTGCAAGCTTGTCTTCTTTCGTCTAGAAACTGGTCCAAATTTAAGTAGTCTAGTATTTCCTGGAAACAAGGCAGGGTTTGCAGTGCTTCTATTATCATATCGATAGTCTCTATTGTGCTTGGATCCTGTTCTTGAAGATTGACTCTTGGTTTTTCCAGATATTCAATATTGATCGTTCTTGTCATTATCGCTTCGACAGCGGATCCAAGCTTTGCTAGTGCATCAATGTGTTCATTCTTGGATCTTGGGGTCTGATTGATGCTTACTGCCTCAAAACCTTTTGAGAGCTCTTTTACCCTATCTAAATATATGGCCATCCTTGGGTATTTAGCTTTGAACTCCCTATTGTACTGATTTACCACTAACTTTGAGTCCGAGTAAATACTGATCTTTCTAACCCTCAATTCTTTTTTTCTATTCAGTCCGACTAAGAGTGCTTCATAGTCATCTTCGTTGTTAGAAGCGTCAAATCTGAATCGAATTAATTGTTTGAGCATGAAGCCATTTGGAGTCTTAATCACCACTCCTGTCATGCTACCTTTTGAATTTGAGGATCCATCAAAGTGAATTATCAAGATTTTCCCAGTGTTGGGCAATCTTTTGTAGGGCTTGATAGGCCGTACTGAATACGTTTGCTTGGCTCTCTTTCAAAGTTGTCATCTCGACTAAGGAGTCTACAAGGATTTGTCCTTTGACTATCGTTCTGGGTTCATAGGTGATGTCATGATCACCATGTTCTATAGCCCATTTCATCAGGCACCTACAGGCATCTGGCTTATGTAGTACATATTTCAAGGTATAAGTTGTCCGAACCACAATCTTATTCCATTGAAAATAATGTTTCAATTTTTTTGAAGTGACTATCAAAGCCAAGGCGAGATTCTCGGTATCTGTGTACCTTGTCTCAATATCTAGTAAGGCTTTACTCACGTAGTAGACTGGGAGTTAATCTTTCTCCTCTTCTCAGACAAGTGTTGTACTTATTCCCATATCTGATACGGCTAAGTAAGATATTAGTACTTCATTCTCTTTTAGCTTCAACAATAGGGGAGGCTTTGAAAGGTAAACTTTCAACTCCTTAAAAACTTGGCGATTTTTATCCCGACCAAACTCTTTCCTTCCGTTGAGAGTTTTGAAGAATGGTAGGCATTTGTTCGAGGAATGTGATAAGAATCGTTCAAGGGCAGCTAGACATCCCCTGAGTTTTTGAACCCCCTTAACATTTTTCAGAACTTCCATTTCAAGAATTTCTTTAATCTAATCGGGATTCGCTTTGGGTCCTAGGAATTTCCCTGCTGGAATGTCGAAAGTGCATTTGTTGGGGTTGAGTTTCATCCTGTACTCATCTATGGTATCGAAGGCCTCTTTAATATGTCATGTGTGGTCTTCAACCTTTTTTGATATAATTAGAATATCGTCTATGTAGACTTCCATGCTTTTCTTTAGTTTCTTCTCAAATATTTTGTACTTTAACCTTTGGTATGTTGCTCCTCCATTCTTTAAACAGAAGGGCATTACCTAATACCAATAAGTTCCCTTATTTGTAATAAAAGAATTTTTTTCTTGATTGGTTGGGTTCATAAGTATTTGATTGTATCCTAAGAAGGCATCCATGAAGCTCACTAATTCAAACCCTACTGTGGCATCAACCAGTTGATCGATCTTTGGCATTGGGAAGGAGTCTTCGGATAGGTTTTATTCAAGTCCGTAAAATCTATACAGACTCTCCACTTTCCGTTATTCTTCCTTACATTTACCACATTGGCCAACCATTTTGGATATTTGACCTCTCACATAAACCCTACTTTTAACAAACGTTGAACTTCGTCGTCTACAATTTGATTTTTCTCTGGAGTGAACTTTCACCTTTGTTATCGAATAGGTTAATATTTCAGGTCTACCTCGAGTCATTGCATGATCAATTTCTCTTTTATACCAAGCATGTCCATGTGATCCCATCCAAACGCTCTCCATCTAGAGCATAGGAAGCATATTATTTCAACTTCCACAGATATCCATTTCTACTCTAATATATGTCATTTTTATTAGTCCTTGGGGTGTATAACTATCGCCTCTGAGATCTTTTCGAGAGCCTTGGATTTGAAGTATGTGTGCTTCGGCTCTACAACCCTTGGCTTCTGCTCTAATTGCTATTTTTCTTGAGATTTGAACTTTATGGTGTCGACCATACAGCTCCTCGCCAAGCTCTAGCTTTTCTAAATTACTACTACTTCCTTCTTTAGAGGGAATTTAAGTTTATGATGTTTGGTGGAAGATAAAGTGTTCATATCATAAAGCCACGATCGGCCAAGTAAGATGTTGTAGATGGACTTGGTATCTAATACATGAAAGGGCATTGATTTGGTTATACCTCCTAACTTGATGGGAAGTTCCACTGTTCAAGATGACTGGGTAACGACATTATTGAATCATACCAACTCCTGTTTGTACAATTGGACCTTATCTTCATCCATTTTCATGTATTCCAATGCAGCTTTGAATACAATATTAGTTTATGCTCCTTGATTGACCATTACTTTGTGTACATTGTACTTTCCTACTCCCACTGTTATGACAAGTGTGTGATTATGTGGCTGGTGAACGACTAGGTCTAGGTCTGGAAATGAAACTTGATTTGCTTGTTCGATGCCTACTCCATGAATAAGAATCTAAGCATCTCTATTCTTTTGCTTAGATTCTTTTATGCTCGACTTTGGGCTGTGAATCAGGTGTATTTTGAATCTGTTTACCAATGCTAATTTCTTTGTTTATAGACTTTGAGTTCGTAGGGTCAAGCTCAGCTGATTTAACCTCTTCGCTTATTTCTTTCTTTCCTAGAAGTTTGTGCTCGATTTCTTCCTCTAGATGGTCTCATCCGACTTTGGTTCCCTCATTTTTCTCGTTCTTGAGTTGTGTCCTATCATGTTTCTCTAACTCGACGTCTTGAATCATGAGCTCAGACATAGCTTTGATAAATTCAGGTCTCAAGTAATGGATTATATTCAAATCGATCCCCTCACCATGTTTCTCTTCTTAATCCTTTTTAGAATGATTTTTCTTGGGGGAAGAGCTTTCTCCATTTCTTTATTTTCTTTGGGGGTCCCCATTTTGACTGTGACCATCTCTCTCTGCCTATGGCCCACTGGGCGCATATTCGTTCGATTTCTTTATTAAGGATTTGACATTCTTCAGAGATGTGATTGTTGTTATCATGAAAGTCGCATTACAAGATTTTCTTATCAAGGTCTTTCGTTCCTTGGTTCTGTGATCCTCCTCTATTGTTGTTTATCTCAACTTGATATATATTAATCGGTGTCGTGGTTCCAGTTTTTCTTTCACCCATCTTATCCTTTTTACTTCTCTATAAATCTTCCCGCCTTTTGATCTTTTTAGAGTCTACTATATTTTTTTTATCTTTCGAGGGTGATCTTCCTTTTTTTGCTTTCACCTCTTCATAACTCTCTCGCCATTCGTTTTGATTCATCGATTGACATTCTTTTGGAGGCTCGATCTAGAGCTTCAGTCATGGTCCTTAGAGTCGACTTCCTGTATTACCTCCAAAGTTTGTGGTTCAGATAAATTGCTCAGGCGAAAGCCGAGACAACCACTTCTTCCCTGCAGTCAGGGATTTCCAGCTTGACTCTTTAAACCTAAAGATTAAATCTTTGAGAGATTCATTATGTTTCATCAGGACGTTATAAAGGTCCTCGTTAGTCTTTACGTACTTCTTTTTTATGTTATATTCTCCTCAGAAGGTTGCTGAATGAATTTGTGATACACAAGTGCACGTAGTAAAACAAGTAATAAAGTGATAAATAAGATATCATTCCCACGAGGATTAGTGATTTTAAATGGTGTTTAGCAAATAAATTAAAGAAATTAAAATCAATGGTGTTTTGAGAATGATATGATTTATGAGACTACATAGTAAAATTATGAAAGTATGCAAGACGATGTTACTAATTGTAAGTCTAAATTACTTAAATCTAAATTAATTATGAGATATTCTATGACCTAATTAGGATAATCAAAATTGCTGAAATTTCTCCTAAAATATACAAAAATATTCAAGAGATTAAACTATGTAGGGAAAATGGTTGGAATATAAAAAATCCTCCAAGAAGTATTAGATTTCAAAATGTTGTAGCATTCTGCAACAGTGAAGCAGTTTTTAAGCAAGTAAAACCAATTGTTCATGTGACTTCATCAAGCCTAGCGTGATTCTAACGTTCTAATTAATTTAAATCATATGTCTAGGTTAAATTAGATTAAAAAATATGTTTTAGTGCATCAGTTCTTAGGCTTTAGGGCGTAAATATATATATATCTATGAATTTACTAAATAACAATTTAAACAATCGCTAAACCCTATCAATATTTTCCAGTCAATTTTAACATTTTCAGAATTAAAACTAAACTAAACAATTTACTTAAGGTGATCAAGCAAAAGTAAAGAGTGAAGAATAACAAATCTATTGATTGGGCATAAAAACTAAATTTAACTCAAGGCTTGAAATTTAATTCCCTTTAGGGTTCATCCATCAATTCCAACCTAATGCAATCAGTTCATAATAAAACCTAAAATAACAAATAAAGCATAAATAATAAAACTACTCTACGAAAATTCAAAGGTTCAACAATGAAGATTAGAAACTAAAAAAAGAAGAAGATGATGATGAAGAAGAAGAAATCTAAATAAATTAGAAATGAAAACATAAAGATAAGGGAAATGTGTCAAATCCATGTTTTCAAGAATCGAATATTTTCTCCTCTCCCATGGCTGCTACATCTTTCTCCCACTTTCAACTTTTTGTCTCGAATGAAATCTCTCCTCAAGTCTCTAAAATGAAGTCTAGTTTTTTTTTTCCTTTTTTCTTCTTCTTTTATAGATGATTTTCCTTCAAGGCTTCATCAAATCTTCTAAAAATTGTTCCAAGATGGATCCCAAGGCTTGTCCAATGTTTTTCTCACGTGGTTGTGCGTAAACGGGCACAAAAAGATGATTTTTTGGGCTAAAATTTATGAATATGTAATACTATCATTTATGGACGCACTACTTTAAAATGCAGTAGCATTGCTGAAGCATTCTGCCAAAAACTAGCAACTCGTTACTTGCTTTCTCCTATATGAAATTAGGAACTCGTTAGAACATTTTCTTTCACTAAAAATAAATAATATTAAAATAAAAAAAGCATAAAACACTCCAAATAATCTTTATAATGCAAAATATCGAAATTTTCTCAAAATATATTCAATTCAAGAATGAATCTGAAATAATCTAAAAGTGTGTGCATTATAAGAAAAGATCAATTAAATATTAAAATAATTAGTATGAAATTAGGCCTAAATAACTCTATTTTCTAGAGTTAACCCGCAAACTTAACTCATTGCTCGTCCTCGAGTGATACAAAGACAATTCCTTGACTCTAATGAAGTAAAGACACAAGTTTTCAACAAGTAGCTTATGGGTTTTGGTTACAAAAATTTTCCACATTAGACGTTTGCAACAACTTAAGAAAAACCTAAAACTAGCCAAGTACATAAAGGGCAATAGATTCTCAATTGTGCTAGTGTGTGCATCCCAAATTAAGCAACCATTGCTAAACTCCACCTAACAAACAAAGATTACTATCATAAGACTCTTTTTCCTAAGCTTAAGCTTAACAAATCACAACTTCCCTTAGATCTCCTACATTTAAACTCTTGATTACATTGACAAAATATGGAGCTAGCAAGATAAGATAAGGAAAAATATCATAAAGATGAGTAATGAATTTGCTATTTTTCCTTTTTCCTTTTCATTTTGTTTTGTATTTTTTTTTTGAAATTTCTCATGTCCCTAGTGTATTTTGTACATAGCCACTAGATAACTCGTACCGCAAAATCATACTCTTTTCTCGACTTACCTTGAGACATTGGAGTACTTTTTTTTTTCTTTTTTTTCAATAGAACCTAGTTAAGTAAAGATAACTAAAACTAGATTGCCCAGTATGGTACACTGATTTTCTAAGAAAGAGAAGTGCCCATATATTTACGACTCAAATGGTGGTTACTATGTCACCCCCAAACTTATTAAAACAATTATTTTGAAGCTCACTACGAATGATACAAGAGTTTTTTACTTAGGATCACTAGGTCTGATCACCCAATGCTTCCTTCTCACAAAAGGAAGTGATCCTCAAGCATCTAAACCGGCTATTACCAAGAATTTACTCAAAATGGGGAAGTGTAAAAGAATCTAAAGCCCAAAATGCACTTAACCATGATTTAAAACTATCCTAAAGTAATCACAAAAGCCAATTATATCATTTGAAACATCCTTACCAACTAAAAACTAAGAAAACGACACTTTTTTTTAAATTTTTTTAAGGAAACATCTCAAAGCATCATCAAGAATCATTATTTCATCAAGTATCGACACCCATTATCAACAATATAGAACAAAAGGGAAATATCCTGAAACTTAAAATTAGTATATAAAGATAGATATCACACCCCCAAATTTAAATCATGGTGTGTCCTCACAACATGAAAGAAGAAAATGACCTCAAAGCTATCAAAGTAAGCAATGCATATCCAAGTTCATAACAAAGAGACAAATAAATAGAGTAGCCCAAGATTAGAAGAAAACTTCCCTCTATTGCGATTGTTAATGCTCATTCATGCCTCTTTTATCATTTTTTTTTTCAAAACTTATGAGCAACCTTGGCCCTTGAACTTTGCATGAATTTTCCTGAAAATCAAAATAAAACGAAACAAAATTTAGTAGTATCAAACCCTAAAAAGTAAGGCACCTAACAATGCAAAAGAAAATTAAAAAAAAAAGCTGACTGGGAGAACATATAAGCAATTTAAACTAGTCAGCTTTGATGGGTTGCCTCCCAACTAGAACTTTTCTTTACAGTCGAAAGCCGAACCTTGCCACTATTTTTTAGTGGGCTTTCCATGGAATTGAGTTTTGACCTCCTTGCCAAGCACGTCCCCCATCTTTTCCTCTTTTTCTTCTTCTTTATCATCCTTTTCTTTTTCAACAACTCAGCTTTATTGTATGAAGAAAATTGTATCACACCAGTTTTTCTCTCTTATGCTTATTTTTCTTTCCCGTGTGGAATATATTCTCTTGAAAATATTGAGAATAATTAGGTTGAGGCAATTCAGATTCCTTTAGTTGCAGCTTTAGTGCAAAATCTTTAGCTCATAAACCTTCACCTTCTTTGACTCATCCTCTTTAGCCATGATTTTCTCTAGTACTTCCTCACTTTGACAAAGTCTCTAGTTCACTTGTTTTCTTGCCTTCATTACAATTAAGAATTTCGGCATCACTAGGAAAGGTTTCTTGAGCGTCATTGTTCATGGATGAAGTGATTTGTTCCATTTAGATCTCCAAATTTCTTAAGTAAGAAGCTTGATTAAAGTATGACATTTTTTTAGCCATGTAATTTGTCATAATGTTAGCATGAGCTTCTATGGAATTTTCATCTTCTAGTTGTTGTTGTTGAGATAAGGGTGGCATAGGGTGTGGTTGAGATTGAGGTTCAAATGGCACATTTTAAGTATAATAAGATTCATACAAATGATCTCTAAAGGCAACGTTTGAGTGATACCTCCAATCGTTGTTATGAGAATATGAATATGCATTGAACCTTGGTTGAACCTTACATAATTGATTGAATCTGGATTGCTTGAACAATTTTCATAACGATGACCTCCTTCAATGTAGACACAACATTAGAAAATGTAATTATTGAAAGCTTCCATATTCAATGCAAAAAGTCATGCCATATTTTCAGTCAAAAAAACTAAATGCTTTGACACCAACCTAAACTAATCCCCAGCACCGGCGCCAATAATTTGTTGTTTGATTGTGTGCACTTGTGTATCACATATTCATACAATAAGTTTAAACTTGTTGTGTGAAATTTGTGTAACGCAAGTGCACGTAGTTAAACAAGTAATAAAGTGATAAAGAAGATATCGTTCCCACGAGGATTAGTGATTTAAAATGGTGTTTAACAAAAAGTTTACATGAATTAAAATCAATGATGTTTTGAGAAGGATGTGTTTTATAAATTTTTAAAACTTGTTTTGTGAATTTTGTGTTATATAAGTGCGCGTAGTCTAACAAGTAACAAAGTGATATCATGCCCATGAAGATTTGTTAGATTAAGTAGTGTTTAACAAATAGTTTACATCAATTAAAATCAATCGTGTTTCTAGGAGTGATGTGTAACGTCCTGTTATTTTGAAGTGAATTTTTTTTTTTTTTTTTTTTTTATTATTTATTTAATGTTATTTATTTATTTATTTATTTCAATTTAAGTATTTAGATTAATTATTATTTTTGTAATTTCGATTTTAGTAGTTAATTTCGCCCGAAATTCTTTTTAATCATTTTAATACTTTAAATTTCATTTCGGTGACATTAATAATTATTAATAGGCCAATTAATAATTATTAATAACCTTTAGATTTATTTAAGAGCATCGGGTTTCGTTTTAGAAGTCAAAAGTCATAAAAGAACGCAACCGTCATTTCCAATTTCTTAAAAATATCCAAAACACTATTCATTCATCTTTAAATATACCAATTGACCAAAGTTGACTTATTTTGCTCATTCATTTCCCTTCAAAACCGTCAGCAAGGAGAGAGTTATGGGGAATTTCGGGTTTTCTTCTTTTCTCGACGGATCGGCTCGATCTTGGTTGCATCGGAAAGCCCTCGAGTCTAGGATCCATTTCCACCTAACCATCGTGCGTTTCTCTCGAGATCCACGGAGTTCTCGGTAAGTAAAGTTTCAAACCCTAAGCTCCAAACAGTGTTTTAATGGAGTTTTCTTTGTTTTCTTTCGATTTCTTGCCATGAAACTCGGTGTTTGTAAATACGGGAGTAGTTTTAAGAGTTTTTTGGAAACTTTCCCATAACCCTAAAACCGAGTTTCAGTCGAAACCCTTGCCGTTTGAAATTTACGTTTTTGGGTTTGATTATGGGTTATTTATTGTTGAATTATTGTTTATTTAAATTCAATTCGGGAAATGGCATAACGTTCAAAAACCCTAATTATCGATACCCATTGAAATCGGGAACGTCGAATTTGTTTGAAACCAACTCGAAACACCTCTAAAGTACCTAAAAGCCGGAAAACCAAACCCGAGACCCACTTTTTATGGGGGGGACTGAGAGCCTCATAGTGGGGTTTATGGGGTTGTTCATTGTTTTGAGCTTTTAGATGTTAATTGATCGATGTATCTTTATTTATTAATTGTTAGATGTAATTAATTGTAGGTGTTTCGGATCATTGTTTGATCGTGCTTTCGGAAACTTGGAGCGAAATCTTATTTGGCTAAGGTGAGAATAGTTAGGATTTAAAGTAACTATAGAAAGCGAATGAGTATGAAGGTTTGTAGCATTTGAAACTAAGACTAGAAACTGAATCTAAGAATAGAGGGAATGAGCTAGTACCCTAGGATTAGGAGCTAGTTCTTTAAGTGAGAACTTAGGAGTTCTCGAGGAAAGCATTGAACCATAGAAAGTTCTAAGTTAGATTCGTTTCGAAGTTTAGGATGGATCATTGGAGGTTAAAAGATCCAAACTTGTATTTAGAACCTCGGATTATGTTGGAAGTTTAGAATCCTTGAAGGTATAGGTTAATCGTTGAAGTTATGACTCTACTCTTATTATTGATACCAGAGTTCGATCGACATATTGTTCGTCTGAGATTACTATCTATTTTACTTTATGTCATTTACCTTACATCCTTTACTTTATGCCCTTTTATTTATGTTTGCATCGACTACTTTAATTCCGCACTTTACTTATTTACTTTTATAAGGATATGCAAGCATATGCATATCATATTGCACCATAACATTCTCGCATCATTCAGTGAAAAAGAAATGAAAGTGAAAAAGAAACGAAAGTCAAAAAGAAATGAAAGTGAAAAGAAAAGAAAGTGAATGAGAAAAGAAGGAAGATTGATGAACCCTACGTGGAGTTCACATCACCTTCAGAGAAAAGAAAGAATGTGAAAGAAAAGAAGTTGAATGGTAGCCTACGGGATGTACGCATTACTTCTTCATGCATAGGGAGTTGAATGGTAGCCTACGGGATGTACGCATTACTTCCTCATGCATAAGGTTGAATGGGAGCCTACAGGATGTCGGCATTACCTTCATTCACGCACAAAAGGGCAAATGCGAAATCTTACAGGATGCTCTCATGCATTCATGTTTATGATAGATGAAAGAGAGAATCGAGGAGTTGTATGTTGTGCAAAGCATATTTACTTATGTTATAACAATGATAATGGATGAGTATTGACTATGATTATTAGTAATATCATCCTTTAGAGAATATAAAATGAAATTACCTAGAGTTGGAGGACTTTAGGAGTGATTGGTGTCAAATTAATTGGACACAAATCGAAATGCGAGTTTGAGGTCTATTTTTACTTTTTATTCTTATTATTCTCACTGGGCTTAGTTTGTTAGCTCATGATCTTACAAACATTTCAGGTAATGTTTGGGATCGTGGGAGAGGAGTTGGTGCGCGCTTGATCGAGAGGGTGATGATTTCGAGATGGACTAAGTAGTTGTAAAAATCCATGTACATGGTTTTGTGAATTTTATATAATTTTGGAGTTGTATATTTGTAAATGGCTCTTAAGAGCTTTTGCCTTTACTTTTATGTTTATAAATCATTTTGAACTCCTGATAGGAACTTAATGTTCCTTGTGTTTTTTTAGATATTTGAATTTAAGATGTAAATAGATTTTGGCTAGCCTATTTTCAAACATAATCACGCCAATTTTCTTAAAATAAAAGACTTCCGCTGTTTTCTCTGATTTAATTTATTTAAAAGTGACGGGTTGTCACATGATGTGATAGATATAACTAAAATAATAAAATTATGAAAATATGCAAGATGATGTTTCTATGTGCAAATCTAAATTAATTATGACAAATTTGATGACCTAATTTAGATGCTTAAAGCTAATGAAATTACTCTTAAAATATGCAAAAATATTTGAGGGATTAAACTATGTAGAGAAAAGTTGTTAAAAAATCAAGAATCCCCCTAAAGAGCATTAAATTTCAAAATATTGTAGTAGTGCTGCAGCATTCTGCAACAGTGAAAACAGTTTTTAAGCAAGTAAACTCAATTGTTCATATGACTTCATCAACCCTAGCATGATTCTTACGTTTTAATCCAATTTAAATTCTATGTCTAGGTTAAACTAGATTCATAAATATGTTTTAGTGCTCCGGTTCTTAGGCTTTAAGGCGTAAATACATATGTCTATGAATTTACTAAATAACAATTTAAACAATCGTTAAACCATATCAATCAATATTTTCCAGTCAATTTTAACCTTTTCAGAATTAAAACTAAGCTAAAAAATTTACTCAGGGTGATCAAGCAAAAGAAAATAGTCAAGAATAACAAATCTATTGATTGAGCATAAAAACTGAATTCATTCAAGTTTTAAAATCTAATTCCCCTTAGGGTTCATCCATCAATTCCAACATACGAAAATTAGTTCATAATGAATTCTAAATGAACAAAAGTGTTAATCAAAATTAAAACTAAAGCTAACATGATCCAACAACGGTGTTTGGAGAAAGAAGAAGAAGAAGATAATGAAAAAAAAAAAAATCTCCCTTTGGCTTCACCAAATTCCTTCCACCAATAGATCTTTTCTTGCTATCTCATCAGTTTCTTGTTTCTCTTCCTCATTCTATGGCCCACATTTTCGGCCTCTTCTTCACGTTCCACTCCTTTTTTTCTCACACGTTCCAAAGTCAATCTTCTAGGGTTAATTTTCTTCTTCTTAATCTCCGTTCTTATGTTCCGGGCTTGGCCTTCTTTCAAACTATCCAAAATATACTCTAAGATGGATCCCAAGGCTTGCCCTAATTTTTTCGGGAAATTTCATTGGGTAGCAGAATTTTCTGCAATATTTATAAATTTAGCATTTTTAAAAAGTATTTGCAAATATAGCAGATTTTTAAAAACCCTCATTCATGTGAATTAAAGATATCATTGATAACTTATAAGATAATCAGTGATAACTCTTAGGTAATCAGTGATTCATGCACAGGATATCAGTAAAATCAGTAATTATTTGTGAGGAAATAAGTGATTACTCATACAAATCTAGTGGCAATTTTGTAATATTTTAGGCGCGAATTTAAGTTTTTTGCTATTTTTGCAAATAACTTTTTTTACAGCTACTTTTATAAATATTGGACTTAATTTTGCTATTTTGCAAGAGCCCCAATTTTTCCTCACCTGGATATGCTGAAACGGGCCAAAAATGATGACTTTTTGGGCTACAAAATGTGGATTTATTGTGTTGTCCAAAATTGCTTTACTGGTTTAAAATGTTGTAGCAGTGCTGCGGCATTCTGCCAAAAAGTGCATTTTTCTTTCTTTCTCCTACATGATATTAACAACTTTTTAGAAATTTTATTTCACTCAAAATAATAGTATTAAAATAAATAAATCATGAAACAAATTCAAATACTCTTTATAATGCCAAATATTGAAGTTTTTATCAAAATTTGCTCAATTAAATAATGAATGTGAAATAAGCTCAAAGTGTGAGCATTATAATCAAACATCAATCAAATATTCGTATAATTGACATTAAATTAGGGCTAAATAACTCTATTTTATAGAGTTATCAAACCCCCAAACTTAAATCATTGCTCGTCCTCGAGTGATGGAAAGACAATTCCTTGGCACTAAGAAGAAAAATAAAGATTAACAAAGTAAAATACAAGTTTTTAACAAGTAATTAATTGGTTTTGGTTAGAGACCTTTTCCATCATAGACTTATGCAACTAACTAAAGACAATCCTAAAACTAGCCAAGTACATAAAGTGCAAAAGATTCTCAAGTGTAAGTGTGTGCATCCCAAATTAAGCAACCATTAGTAAAATCCATCTAGCTAGCAAACAAGATAACTATCATAAGACTCTTTTTCCTAAGCTTGAGCTCAACAAATAACAACTTCTCCTAGATATCCTCCATTTAAACTCTTGATTGAATTGACAAAATATGGAGCTAGCAAGCTAAGACAAGGAAGAATATCATAAATATGAGTAATGGATTTGCAATTTTTCCCTTTTTTTTTGGCATTTTGGTGCTTTTTTTTCAAAGTTCTCGTGTCTCTGGTGTCTTTTTTATGTAGCTACTAGATAACTCGAACCAAAAAAGCATACTCTTATCCCGACTTACCTCGAGACATAGGAATACTTAATTTATTTTTATTTTTTAACAGAACCTAATTAAGTAGAGGAACAGTGATGGTGTATGGTCAAATGATTGGGCATAATCTGATCATGTATGCTTTTATTACATTAATTATCTAATTATTTTATAAATGCATGTAATGACTTGAATACTAGTTTTAAAATTGCTTTCATATTACAGCGACAAACGGCAGGAACTTTGAAAGCAAGCCAACAACCAACAGAGAATGAGGCCGGAGGAGATAGTTCTGTTGATCGCCCACCATGTCAAACGCCTCGTGAGGTACTCATAAATTTTCTAGGTCATTATTCAGGTTATATAAAGGGAATGGGTAAAGGTCCAAAGCCCTTGTGATGACCTGACTTATTTAAAAAGCCGGTCATGGTTACGCAAGCGGAAGCAAAGAACTTAAGCCCAAAACAATTACTTTAATAAAATATCGAAAATTTTGGCATGTAGTATTCGTAAATTCCATGCCTCACATACAAAAATAACATAAAATAAACCTGTTTTCCCAGAAATCATCGACTCGTCGGCCGGTTCAGAAGATCACAAAAGTTCAAATTACAAAATAAACCAGCAAAGTTTGGTGCACCAATTTTAAATGATAAATAAGAAAAAATATATATATACATAAGGTTTTAAGACTTTGACTCCAAAATGTAAGCACAACTTTCAAACAACTCCCAAAACCAGTGGCTCGCGTGACTGTAAGCCAATCCAAAAGCCTCCATCTCGGCATAGTCAACTAACACCACCTGCCGCTCCACGCCCTTTGTGACGACCCAACAATTTTAAATAAATTAAATTAGAAAACACAGCGGAAGTCTTTTATTTTAAGAAAATTTGGCGTGGTTATGTTTGAAAATTTGTTGGCTAAAACTTGTTTACATCTTAATTTCAAAATCTAAAATACACAAGGAACATTAAGTTCCTATCCAGGAGTTCAAAATGATTATAATCATAAACATAAAGACAAAAGCTCTTAAGAGCTATAAACAATTGTACAAATCTCAAAATGATATAAAATTCACAAAACCATGTACATGGATTTTTACAATGTGACGACCCGTCACTTTTAAATAAATTAAATTCAGAGAAAACAGCGGAAGTCTTTTAATTTACGAAAAATTGGCGTGGTTTTGTTTGAAAATTGGCATGCCGAAAACCTGTTTACATCCTAATTTTCAAATCTAATAAAATCTCATGGACTTTAAGTCCAAATCAGGAGTTCAAATATATAATATCATAAAACATCATCCAGAAGCTCTTATGAGCCAAAATACAACATTAAAGTCTTTGAAATTCATAAAAGTGATACATAAACTATACAATGACAAGTCCATCTCGAGGCCAGCATCCCTCGATCACGCAGCACCATCTCCCCGTCCACGGCCTCTAGCCAAGGCATTACCTGAAAGTGGTTGTAATATCATGAGCTAACAAACTAAGCCCAATGAGAATAAATAGCATAAAAAGTAAAGATAGACCTCAAACTCGCATTTCGATTTGTGTCCAATTAAACTGACACATTCTACTCCTAAAGTTCTCCAAACTCTAGGTAATTCTATTCCATAAAATCCAAAGTATGACATTACTACACTTGTAGTCAATTCTCAAACATTAACTTGTTATGACAAATAAAGTAAAGCGAATAAACTTTGTTTAACATATAACATCTCGATTCTCTTTCTCATCTATCATAAGCATAAAAGTAATGAGTACATCCCGTAGGATACGCATTCGCCATTTATGCATGAAATGAAGGTAATATGGATTTTTACATACTATCCACCCTTATCCTTATGTATAAAGTAGTGTGGGCAACTTAAAATATCCCACCAAAACTTATGCATGGAAGTAGTGTGGGCAACTTAAAATATCCCACCAAAACTTATGCATGGAAGTAGTGTGGGCAACTTAAAATATCCCACCAAAACTTATGCATGGAGGAAATGTGGACTTTCTCGTATTCCACCATTATCCTTTCGTTTTTCTTTCTCACTTTCTTTTCTTTTCAATAATGCGAGATGTTATGCATATGGTTGCATATGCTTGCAAAAATAATAAAGTAAATGTAAATGATAAAGCAATCGAAACAAGCATTAAGTAAAGGGGCATAAAGTAAAGAACATAAAGTAAAGGGCATAAAGTAAAATAGATAGAATCCCGGATGAACGATATATCGATCGAACTCCGCTAACAATAATAAAAGTAAAGGTCAAAATATAACGATTAACCTAAACTTTCAAGGATTCTAAACTTCCAAGTGAACCATTCTAAACTCCGAAACTAATCTAACTTAGAATCTTCTAAGATTCGAGGTTTTCAACGAGAAATCCTAAGTTTCTCGCCTAAAGGATTAACTTCAAATCCTAAGGCACTAACTCACTTCCTCTAATCTTAGGTTGGATTCTAATCTTAGTTCCGATTCTACAAATCATCGTACTTATTTGCTTTCTATAGTTACTTTAAATTCTATTCATTCTCACCTTAATTAAAAGATGACCTTGCTCCTAAGTCCGGTAGAGCAATCAAACAAACGGTTCAAAAACACCTACAAAAGGATTAATATCCCAAAAATTAATAAATTACCAACCAACGATTAAACAACGACCAAACATACAAAACGACGAAAAACTCAACAAACCCCCCATAAGAGGCTCTCGGCCCTCTCACCAAAATGAGGTCTCGGGTTTGGTTTTTCGGCTTTTTGGCAATTTAAATACGTTTTGAGTTGGTTTTAAGCAAATTCGATAATCCCGATTTCAATGGGTATCGATAAATAGGGTTTTTGAACATTAATCCCTTTCCCGAATTGAATTTAAATAAACATTCATTCATTAATTTTTAACCCAAAATCAAACCCAAAAGGGTAAATTTCAAACGGAAAGGGTTTCATTTGAAACTCGGTTTTAGGGTTATGAAATAGTTTCCAAAAACACGTAAAACTACTCCTGAATTGACAAACACCGAGTTTCACGGCAAGAAATCGAAAGAAAACAAGTAAAACTCCATTAAAACACTATTTGGAGCTTAGGGTTTGAAACTTTACTTACCGAGAACTCCGCAAAACACGAGTGGCAAGTACGAAGGCTAGGTGGAAAAGGATCGTAGGACCGATACCTTTCCAATGGAACGAGAATCAAGTCGATCCGGCAAGAAACGAACAAAAACCAAAAGTCCTCTTTTGGTCTTTGAAGCTCACGGCCAAGGAGGAGGAAATGAATGAAGATTTTGGTCAACTTTGAGTCAAGATGAGTTTTTAAAGACAAATGAATAGTGTTTTTAGATATTTTGTAAATTGGGTAATTACGACTTTGCCCTTTTACGACTTTTGACTTAAAAACGATTTCCGAACATCTCAAACTATCCCAATGGTGATTAATAATTATTAATTGGCCCGTTAATAATTATTAACACCATTAAAACGTATTTAAATAAATAAAGCCATTAAAAGGAATTAAAATGAAATAAATTACTAAATTCTAATTTAATAATAAATAAATGAATTTTAATTACTCAAATTAAAATAAAATAAATAAAAGTTTTTTTTTATCACAAAATAACGGGACGTTACATACAACTACTTAGTCCATCTCGAAATCATCATCCTCTCGATCAAGCGCGCACTAGCTCCTATACCACGATGCCAAACATTACCTGAAATGTTTGTAATATCATGAGCTAACAAACTAAACCCAGTGAGAATAATAAGAATAAAAAGTAAGGTTAGACCTCAAACTTGCATTTCCGATTTGTGTCCAAGAACATACTTACTCTTTGCTATCAATCCATTCAAAGAGTTTATATCAAAATGTTCCACTTTTACTTACCAATTCTCCAATATAATTGTGGAACTACATTCCAAATATTCTGGGTATGGTTTCGTAAATGCATATAGCATTTATATCTCATTTTCCTTATAAACCTTATACTATATACAAGATTTACATCAAATCTTATTCTCCCAAAAGATGATATTACTACACTCGTAGTCAAATCCTCATCCATTAACTTGTTATGACATAGAATAAGTAAAGTAAATAAACTTTGTATAAAATATAACATCTTGATTCTCTATATCATCAATCATAAGCATGAATGCATGAGGACATCCCGTAGGATTTCGCATTTGCCCTTATGCATGAGGAAGTAATGCGTACGTCCCGTAACTTACCATTCAACTCCCTATGCATGAGAAGTAATATGTACGTCCCGTAACTTAGCATTTAACTTCTTTCCTTGTTTTACTTTCTTTTCTTTTTCTGAAGGTGATGCGGACACTACCCGTAGGCTCCAAGATTCTCCCATTCTTTTATTTTTCAATGCATGATGCGAAAATGTTATGGTGCAATATGATATGCATATGTCTGCATATCCTTGTAAAAGTAAATAAGTAAAGTACGGAATTAAAGTAGTCGATGCAAGCATAAAGTAGAGGGGTATAAAATAAAAGACATAAAGTAAAATAGATAGGAAACTCCGGACGAACGATATGTAAATTGAACTCCGCTACAAATAATAAAAGTAAAATCATAACTTAAACGATTAACCTAAACCTTCAAGGATTCTAAACTTCCAATATAATCCGAGGTTCTATTAATCGTTCTATATAAAAGTTTGGATCTTTTAACTTCCAATGATCCATTCTAAACTCCGAAACGAATCTAACTTAGAATCTTCTAAGATTCGAGGCTTTCTTCGAGAAATCCTAAGTTCTCGCTTAAAGGATTAACTTCAAATCCTAAGGGCACTAACTCACTCCCTCTAATCTTAGATTTGAATTCTAATCTTAGTTTCCAATTCTACAAACCATCATACTTATTTGCTTTCTAAATTTACTCTAAATCCTAACTATTCTCATCTTTGTAAGAGAAGATCTCGCTCTCAATCTCCGATAGAGCAATCAAGCAAAGTTCAAACCACCTACAATTAGAATTACATCTAACAATTAATAAATAAACCAACTAACGATCAAACAACATCTAAGCGTGCAAAACAACGAAAAACCCAATAACCCCTACAAAGAGGCTCTCGCCCCCCCCCCCCCTTCAAAAGGGTTTTGGTTTTGGTTTTCCGTCTTTTTGGCAATTTAAATGTGTTTCGAGTTGGTTTTAAGCAAATTCGATATTCCCGATTTCAATGGGTATCGATGATTCGGATTTTTGAACAATATATAATTTCCCAAATTGAATTACAATAAACAATTTATCATCAATACATAACCCATAATCAAACCCCAGAAGGTAAATTTCAAACGGGAAGGGTTTCGACTGAAACTCGATTTTAGGGTTTAGGGAAAGTTTTCAAAAACTCTTAAAACAACTCCCGTATTTACAAACACCGAGTTTCACAACACGAAATCGAAAGAAATCAAAGAAAACTCCATTAAAACACTATTTGGAGTTTAGGGTTTCAAGAGAAACTTACCGAGAACTCCGTGGATCTCGGGTGGAAAGCACGATCGTTAGGTGGAAAAGAATCCTAGACTCGAGAGCTTTCTGATGCAACCGAAATCGAGTTGAGCCGCCGAGAAACGAGCAAAAACCCAAAATCCCCCATTCCCCCTTGATAGCCTCGACCTTGGGAGAGAAAGATGAGAGGTTTTGGTCAACTTTGGTCAATTGCTTGATTTTTAAAGACAAATGAATAGTGTTTTGATATTTTTAAGAAATGAGAAATGACGGTTGCGTCCTTTTATGACTTTTTGACTTCTAAATCGAAACCCGAAGCTCTTAAATAAATCTAAAGGTGATTAATAATTATTAATTGGCCTATTAATAATTATTAATGTCACCCAAGCCAAAATAAAACATTAAAACGATTAAAAAGAATTTCGGGCAAAAATTAACTACTAAAATCGAAATTACAAAATAATAATTAAACTAAATACTTGAATTGAAATAAATAAATAAATAAACAACATTAAATAAAATATAAAACAAAAAATTCACTTCAAAATAACGGGACGTTACACCCTTGTCCCCGAGCGTTACCTGAAAGGTGATATAGAGCACCTTTGAGTATGCATTCAGTGAAAACAAAAGAATATGAACAGTGATGCGGAATGACCGTGATAGAATGCGAAAGAATAAAATAACATGTTTAAAATGTTTATGAAGTACAAATGCTTTATGTTTGGATGATAACAACTAGTCATAACATCTTTAAATACGTAATTCCTTCCTCTTTGATACCACAAGCATTGCCAACACAAACTCGGCGTCTCGCTACGCCCATATTAAAAAATCAATCAACCTTCGAGCCGTAGCTCATCTCAGTTTCAAACTATCACAATTCACTAGCACCCGGGCCATTCTTTACATAGCGCACTGAAGCTCCATCACTTCTCCGCCACGGTAACCACGTGTAACGCCCAACATCCATACACCGTTACACGGGTTACGACCCCATGGCCACATAACGATCACATGATATGCATGAGTGGAATGTACTACATGAAATAGATTGAACATGCTTCTTCACAACAAGATTAGATAACGAAATTTTGAATCAACAAGTGTAAATAGATCTACATTTCTAAAACCGGCATATGATTCAATCTTTTCTCAGATAATGTTCAAGTTTCACATATTCACATGGTTCGTGATCACAACTATTTATCGAGCATAATCAAAATGTATCAAGTATGCATAATCATAGCCCTAAATCCAGTATATGACTCGTTCATGGACTATGAACATAGGAATAAAGCAAATAGACATGCTTAAATGACCAACTAGCCAAAACAATAATTCTCTTTTATGCTTTACTTTTTAGCATGTTCTAGAGTAAAAGCAAGTAGAGATTTTACATGTCTGATAAGGGTTAACCCACATCTGAGTGCAGCGTTTTTTTTATTGAGGACACGACACGTGTTTTCCTGCTTGGGATATGAGAGTATTTAAAATCCAAGGAAATGCAAATCAATCGTTTTCTCTTCAAGATTTTTTTCTTCTCAGACTTTTGATTTTTCTTTGTGAATTCATTTCTAGCAGATTCGTTGACAATTAGGCATCTGATTCTTCGAATCTCTGTCTACTCGTCTTCGATTTTGAAGGGGGGGGAGTTCTTTTACATGTTGTTCTTCAAATTGAAAAGGTGAATCCTTATGATTCTGGGATTTAAGGTTTTCTGTTGATTTCCTTTGTAGCTAAGTTTAGCTAAGGTTAGGTTAAAATTTGCTCTGGTCCTTCAATTCTTGTCATGGCGCTAATTATGATCATTGAGTATAGGGACGATACACGATACTACTGTAACGTCCCATAATTTCATGATAATTTTTTATTTATTTATTAATTAATTTTAAGTATCTAAATTTTAATAGTTTAGTATTCTTAATTATTTTAGTTATTTATTTAATTTAACTATTTTAGGCTTAACAAGTTAATTAATTTAGTTAATTTAATATTATTAATTTAGAACCTATTTATTAAGTAGCGTTAATATTGTTAAATAGCAAGTTTAATATTTTGGGGTTTGGTAGATATTTTAAGGAGAGTGTTAAAAGTGGGGCCTTCAATCTTTTTGTCCTATCCTTAAAACTAGGGCAACCCTCCATTGGATCCTTTTATTTCTTATTATTTAAATTACTTTTATCTATTTTTTTATTTTAATATAAAAAAAGGAGAAGGAAGTTTCCCTTCCTTCGCATCACACCAAACGCCCCCTCCCCTCCCTTCTTTTTTTTTAATATTTTTTTCTTCTTTTCCATGCCTTCAGCACCCCACCCATCCATTATCGTTGTTTCGCTTCGATCTCTAGAATCTTTCAACTTAAACCAAGCTTTCCCAACTGATTTTACCCTCGACAAGCCTTGAGAATCTCATCGGAAACGAACCAAGGTGAGCGGCCACTCTTGTTCTTTACCCTGCATCCGTGAGCTTGATTTTGGAGGTGAATGGTTCAACTGAACCGGGCAATCTTGGTTCAGTTGGTTTTCTTTGCAATTAGGGGCAGTTTTCGCTATTTTAACCCGATTATCTCACTAACTATTTTCCAAGTTTCGGGCAACTTTTGGGTCGTTGTTCTTACGTAGTTGAAGGTCGGTTCTTAAATTATTGCTTGTTGCTAATCTTCAAAGGTGAGGATAAGTAGAATTTTATAGTAAATTTAGAAATCAAATACTTGAACGATTTGTATGAGTCGGGAGTTAAGTAAAATTGGAATTAAGTGAATTAAAGCATGCTAATTTTATGAAATTATAGGAATTGGGAGTATAGAATTGATATGGGAAATTATGGAATTACAATTTCTTGGGAGTTGAAGTATGGACATAATTGGTTTAGTTATCTCATCGCTTTAAGTATGTTTACCATGTGTTCTTGGATGATTTAATTTTGTTATCGAGATATTCCTGATTTAATTGGGCTTTTAATGAGGCTAGGCCTTCCCAACAATGGTTATCTTATGTTCTTAGAGATTATTTACGATATCAAGGTTTTCTGATTACTTTGGACTTTTGCTGAGACTGGGCCTTCCAGCATTGGTACTTAGTACATAAGTCATTCGATGATTTCAGGATTGTTGTGATCGATAGAGTACGGGCTTATAACCTGATACGTTCTCATGTTCTTGATTAATAATTCTCTGATGAGATGTTTTGAAATTGGTTCTCTGTTTATTTTTGGTTCTCGAATTTCTGATTCTATATTATCACACTTGTTTGCATGGTGATGAATAATGAGATAATGCATAGACTACGTGTGCTTGCATTGTTTAGTATCATTTATGGTTCGATATATGTATCATGAGGCATGCATAGACTACGTGAGCTGCATGAACAGAGGAGTTGAATAATGAGATAATATGTGACGACCCGATACCGTAAAATCCTTTAAATTCAAATGCACAGCGGAAGACTCAATTTTAAAGAAAAACAGCATGGGTTCGTTTAAAACTCGGATAACCAAAACCTATTTACATCGACCCAATTCAGAGAAAGCAATAAAAATGAATGGAATGCGCATTCCAGCTTAAAAGTAAAATTCTAAAAAAGCTTTAAAACCATAAGACAATTACAATTTTGGACAAATGCTCTACCGAGCTCAAAACATAAAGTATGAAGGATGATGAAATTTTACAAGCATTTCAAGAATGCTAAACCAAAATGATTCCATGTTCCTGTCCATCCATCATCTCGACCAGTCATACGGCGCACCTCCTCTACCACGTCCTCCTCGTCAAGATGTACCTGAAAAAAATGTTAAGTGTAGCAACATTAGCATAAAAGTGCTAGTGAGAATAAAATGAAAGCCAGTAACTCTATGGACCAAATTCCATACCGGAAATTGTGTCCAAAGTTCTAAATTTCTCTTTACTACCCATTCTACACTTCCAAATCATAATAATCATACACCAATCAATTTCCTAATTTCAAAATCATATCGAGCCATATCTAATACCAAATCATATTACCACATCTAAATATCTCGTAACGTGTTACCGTATGTTACCACCTCAACATACTAACACGTACGACGTTACCATATCAAGTGTCCTAGTATCGTGATACCGTATGGAACAACATCAACATACTACCACGTACGGTCTACCAAATCACGTATCATCGTATCGTGTTACCGTATGGATCAACATCAGCATACTAACACGTACGGTCTTACCAAATCACATATCATATACTACCAATACTCGAATTACCATAAGTTGCCACATATTACCACATAAGGTATTACCATCGAAAACCAAACACTTATACAAAGGATAAGCATGTATTTACATAACAACTAACAATCCAGTTGGGATGCTCATGGTGAGAACTCGATTTATCTGCCAATCTTGTAATATAACATCGCTTATAGCCTGTTTCATCTATGACCCTGTTATATCCCAAGATCACATCACATAGTATAACATCGCTCATAGCCTGTTTCATCTATGACCCTGTTATACCCAAATCACATCTCATAGTATCTCGATCTCCTCGTATAACATTGCTCATAGCCTGTTTCATCTATGACCCTGTTATACCCCAAAATCACATCACATAGTATAACATCGCTCATAGCCTATTTCATCTATGACCCTGTTATACCCAAATCACATCTCATAGTATCTATAAATCGGTTCATTACTTGAGGATCACAACACAAACAACTAACAAACAATACAATCATACTACAATTACACTCAATGACATGCTTATCTTTTGTACTTAAAGTGTTGCCTCTTACCAAAAGTCCCGAGTACATCAATCGTACTATCATCATGATTCCATACTTCCCAGTACTAGCACACTCAACATCATTCCTTATTATCATATGAACTTTCATACTCCACATTATTACCATAATGTAATACAATCTTTATTACTCACACAAGGTAATAAGTTCGTAAAAAACACTAAACAATATCATCACTGATGCCATAATTCCACGAAGTCTTATAACTCCCAATAAACAAAACGAGGTATAACATCATCATGTCACGAATGAAAATAAATCACCTCAAATCACAAGAATACTTTCCAAACCATTATCATAAACCATGAGTGAACTTCCAAACATTTCCTTTTCTTTACTTTAGTCAAAACTACCTAAAGTAAATTCAATTACCAACTTTGTCTCAGAATCTTTATAACTTTTCATTCTTTTGAGAATAACATCTACGCTACTTTGATCTAAACTTCTCAAAGTACCGTAAACTTTCACTTTCATCTAAACTCTTCAATTCATCTAAACTCTGCAATTCATCTTACTAGACTTCCAAACACACTCAAACTTACCTTATTCACCCAAAATCACTAAAAGTTCCAAAGTCACTCAAACTCACATCCAAGTCTAAAGTCACCAACCAAAGTATTTACTCCTAGCAGATGGTTTTGTCACATATCCTCGATCAACAAAATCGTAATGAAACTTAATTCATAAAATTACTAACTTCTATTTTAAACTCACCTTAGAATTGAAATCGAACTTCCAAAGTGTCGAACGAATTCCCTCTCGTACGATTATCAAAACCTACAATAACACCGATCGAATACAAATTATAAACCATAACTAAATAAGAAAATTGATTTTTGGATGAACAGTAATTTTCGGATGAATAGTGTTTTCGGGTGAATAGTGTTTTTCGAAATTCCGAGCTCAAAATCGTCAAATTTCATGATGAAAACACATGATTTCAACTCCAAAACTCATTTATAAACAAAAATAAAGAGATTTATAGAAAAAGTTTTGAAAACTCACTTTTTAGGGCTTCCCTTAGAGAACGGGGAACACTACAAGGTTAGGATAGAATGAAAGCCCACTTCCCGAGCAATCCAACGCAACAGAAATCGTCGAAAACGGTTGAGATTTGAAGAAAACCCAAGAAGAAGTAAGAGGAGAGGGAGAGCTACGGCTGTACAAGGAAAAGAAGAAGAGAAAAGCATAAAATTTTGTCTAATTTTGAAGATGAATAGTAAAGGATAAGCTTAAAGAAATTAGAAAATTACGGTTACGTCCTTTAAGTGACTTAGCTTATAAAACGAAACCCGAAACTCTTAAAATGACCCAATGGTGATTAATAATTATTAATTGGCCCGTTAATAATTATTAATACGACCAAATCTAATATAAGCTAATAAAACGATTAAAACAGTTTTCGGACGAAATTAGTTACTAAATTCTAAATTTCTAATTTTCTAAAATTAAACTAAATACTTTAATTAAAATAAATAAATAAATAAATGAAATATTAAATTAAATAAAAAAAATCACTTCAAAAATAACGGGACGTTACATAATATAGTTGTGTGAGCTAGTATTATCTGGTATTATTCATAATTACTATGATACATATATGTTCTCGACTGCTAGACTACGTGAGCTATGCATGTCATTGGTGAGATAACGGGATCGTGCATTGACTGCGTGTGCTTGCACCATCTGACGATTATTCACCCAGGAGGTTATGGTTCTGTTCTAAAATGCATCGACTACATGAGCGAGCATTTGTTCTTGATAAGAAAGTAAAGGCTTCGTGAGCTTTACTTGATATTGGAGTGAGATAATGAGATCGTGCATAGAGTACGTGAGCTTGCACCATCTGACATTATTCACATGTTCTATGCTCTATGATCTATGATCTATGTTCTATGTTCTAAGCTCTATGTTCTTGGCTCCATGATCTTGATCTTATTCTTAGTTAAGACTACGTGAGTTTAACTCGTTCTAGATATTTTTCCTGAAAGTTAAACGTATGATTACGTGTTTTGTTTACTAAGAGTTCGGGAGACTTGACTACTTGCATGATCTTCATTTTTGTTCTTTATTTTTCTGTTCTTGGGAGAATTCCATGACCTTATGTTCGGAAGTTTGTTTGGGTAGTCAAGAGACAGTAGGATTCATTGGACACAAATCTGGATTGGATTTAGGATCTAAAGTTACTTTCTATTCAATTTATCTTTACTGGGTTTCTCGCTCATTATATTACACTTTCAGGTACGAGATGCGGTCGTGGTAGTGGAGCTGGTGTGGCATGATTCTAGACCGATGATGATGATGAATGGACTTTCTTTGTGTAGTCCATAGACTATTCGTGTCATGACACTTTCTTTTATCCATTTTGTTTCTTATGGATTATTGAGCTCTTTGAGTACTTTTACTCTATTTATTTGGTTATATGGATTTCTGGTTTATTACCTTATTTACATTGTGGGTTTAAAACTTTATAAAAAGGGAAGCGCTTCCCATATTCTATTGTTTTACGCATTTTGGATTTCACTTGTAAAATGAAAGAATATTTTTATTGATTTATAGGTTTCTATTTATTTTCTCAAGTCTTCCGCTGCGTTTATTTATTTATTATTATTTATAAAAGTCAGGTCGTTACAACTACGTTCACTTCAATAGGGTTTTGATGGATGCTGATGAGTATGATTGTGAAGCAACAAATAGGCATATCCTACATCATTATGAAGTAAAACATCATGCTCGTTTTGAAGATAACGAGGGGAACATTTCGCTTTGGATATCGCTTGGGGAAGGAAATGCTTTAGAAGCCGCTTCGGACGAGTCTTTGCGGTCTGAGGATGTCGATGAGTTCGAGGCTACTTCAAAGAGTTCTGGGGCTAATTCTAAAGAAACATTGAGTGCTGATATTGAGACTGATGATTACCCCCGTGTTAAAAAGAAGCGAGTTCATTCTTCAGCTTCTAGCGATTTTAGGATGGTTAGTCATCCATCTTTGTTCAAATCGATCCTTAAACAAAAAGAATTGGACCATCTCATAATTACCTAAAGAATTTCTCCTACTGTGGAGATGAGGCTTCCTACTCCTTATGAACGTGTTCATCATGATATTGGCGATAGGTAGACCTCGTTTTATTCCATTTCTTTTGAATGTGGTCTTTGATTTCCCTTCTTTCCTTGTATAGTTTGTTTTCTAAGAGATTTAGATGTGGCGTCTAGCCAGGTCATACTGAACACTTGGAGGGGTTTTATTAGTCTTCTTGCCGTTACAAATCAACTAGAGATTGATCTAACATTGGGCATGTTGGCCCATTTTTGGTCTACTCGAACAAATTAAAAAGACAATTCTTGGATTCATATCCATCGGTCCACTGAAAGGGTGGCAGTTACGGGTTTGTCTACCAATGATAAAAGATGGAAAGAGAAGTGGATATTTGTCCGAGGGAATTTGACATGAGGTGGGATGGAGATTTCTCTTGTTTGGAGGGAAACTGGTGAGAAAGAGTGAAGGCGAATTTCGTTTCTTGCTAGTTCTAACCTCCTTATCCATTGTTTCTTTTTTTCCCTACAGTTCATACTTTGAACAAAAAGGATGTGTTGCCCTTTGATCTTCCTTTCTATCAAGAGTTATTGGATCTTTGGACCCTGTTTCTTCTAAGTTTTCTAGGGTCAGAGGTTAGTGGTCTTGATTTTTTCATCATGTCTTGCTTTTCTTTCAGCATCTCCCTATTCACTTTGCAGGTAGAGTAAGGAAGGGAAGTTTGAATTTGAAAATTCCAAGATCGAACATGGGCAATCGCGTTGGCTGGAGCTCATTTATTAAAGCGGCTAGGGAATATCATGAGCCTAATAAGAAAGCCCGAATGGAGAAGCGGGTGAAGAGGAAGGCGGAGGTTTACCAGTTTGTTCTCCCAATTAGAACGACGAGATTAAGGTCTTCATCCAAGCTGAGAGTGCTTCTGATTACACATTTTCACGAAATGCATAGCTTCTAATTGTTTGGGACCTTCTAGCTCTGCTTCTCCTTCAATGAGTGTGAGTGTTATATATTTCTGACTTGGGCCTTTTTTAAACTTTCTCATCTTTGTTTACCAGACATTCTAAGAGCACGTGAGATGTATGTGATTAATGGTAGCGAAAATCATCCTCTAGAGAAACTATAAATCAAACTCAAATATACAATGACAACATTCAACAATTATTCCACTAATTAGTAATATGTTTTGAAATAATCTCAAATTATTAAAAGTTTAGTAAAACTTCAAACTGTATTAAACATCGAAAGACAATATGTAAAAAAATTTAAAAAAGACCACTAGTACAGTAATTTATATGTAAAATACTATATATCAAATAGTGAGGGATTTAGTTTTGGATTAATTACCGTGTAAGCCATACCAGAGTTTTGAATTACATAGAAGTAGGGGATTCGAATATGTTATAAAAAATTGATATTTAATGCCTTACACGGTGGTACTTGATTTTTTTCCATGCTTGATTTGTCCTTGATGTATTTTTTTTCTGATTCATTTAGAGATTTGCATTGATTTTTCTCTCTCTCTTTTTTTTTCTTCTAAAAGCATCTCTTAATTTAGTCATTTATTTTAAATTCCCTTTTTTGTTTGGGAAATTTCATTGTGTGATAGATTTTTATGCAATATTTGTAAAAATATCAACTTAAAAAAGTATTTACACATATAACCATATTTATCATGTTTATCAGTGATTAACAGTGATTTACGTGTTTATCAGTGATAAACTTAGTGTAAAAATATGTAATTCAATGTTTATCACTGATAAACCCGATCAAAATTTATTATATTTGCAAATATTTTTTTGAACTTTTATTTTTACAACTATTACTAAAAAATTTGTTAGATTTACAAATACCCGTTTCTGTTTCATATCTCTCAAATATCTCTCTCAAACCTTACCATAATATTTAAAACCAAATTAAAACCTACTTTTTTTTTTCTCACCTCTAACACCATGCTTCCATGTTTCTTCTTTTTTTCTTATTCCTCCACAAAAAACCATATTAATTTCAACAAGCACAAGTGGTTCTACTAGAAAAAATCTTCAACATAGTATAATAAATCAGATCACGTGGGTAACTGGGATGACGAATTTTATCCCAGCTTATGACCTTAATGGATGACCTAAAAACTCGTGCTCATATGATAAGTAATGAAGATACCAACAATCGATCGAACAACATTGAAGCAACATTGTGTTTTGGTCACATCCATAGTAAAAATGGTGCCACGATATTTTTCTAATTAGTCTCGTACTTTTGACCATATTGAAAATAGCCCTTTATTTTTTTTTAATACTGTTACTTTAATAAAACAGTTAAATGAAAATTACGGTATTCTTTTCTTTCTCGAACATATCTTCTTCTATTAATTTTTCTTTCGTTAATAAAGAATTCCAGAAAAAAATACAAATCCATTGAATCTTATTGCAATTTTAAGTCACAACATGATGGTGTAGCATATATTCCTTAAACAATCTTAAAGTTTTTTTAATCTTAATAAACAATAATTGATGATAAAACAAAAATGATAGGAAGACAATAGTGATAGTGTGATATCATGGTTTTAAAAAAATATTTTTTTTTTCAATGAACGGCCAAAGATGGAATTTATTGTAAGTAAAAAAGTGTTTTGTAATATTTTAAGTACTAAATTAGAAAATAAATAAACATTGAAATATTCTACTTTATTCTTTATTACATTTCAAACATCATATTATTACATAAGCATAACACAACAACTTTCAATCAAAATAAGTTCACCCCTTTGGTAAATAGTAGTTGAAAGAATTAATGAAAATAAAATAAATATCTTATTTACGCTTCAAAATAGCAAAAAGTTGAAACTTCTCATCACGACTTGCATTGATCTCCTCCTCAGAGTAGTCAGAGAATTTTTTAATCATTCTTTCAAACATTTCATCAATTAGTTTCTTATTTTCTTGCAGAATTAGTTCTCTCACGGAGATTAACTTGTCCTTTGTACCATATTGATGGTTCTGATAGCTCCATTCTTTCAATACTAAAATAACCATTTTTCTCTACTAACTTTGTCATCTCTTTGAGACAAGTGATATACAACGGTAAATTGAAAGAGTCTATTTCAGCTTCATTAACAAGTCCCTAACACAATAATAATACGTGGATGATTAGAAACAATAAGAAAATTCAATGAAGGTGGAAATATTTTCCATCCATGCAATATCTATGTAGTCCAAACAAGAGTCTCCATTATACATATACAACGTGATTTGTCATTTAATAAAAATTTGAATGCCATTTAATTAAGAGTTTCCCACTTTAATTGCTAAAAACATGATTTATCTTTATTTGTAAATATGTTTTAAATGTGACTTTGATGCTTAGAGATGAGAGTAGCAGGCATTTAAGGCCATATTAGTATGTTTTGCCATATTAGTAAAATAATCCATAATTTCATATTACTATGTTTAGCAATCTATACTATCTAAAAAGTGGTTTGAAGGGAAAAAATTTTAATTTCCCTTTAAACTCCTTAACCTTTTATGTAAGCTCTATAATGCCCCTCTCATTTAAATACTTTGCTGTTTTTAAATTATTTAAAAAAAAATCATACATCTGTTGAAATATATACTTGATTTGGGCTAATTATGGTTTTGGCCTTAGTTATCTAAGCCCAAGTTCTAGAAAAGTATGGAGATGTCAAGAACTTTCTAGAGAGATGGTTTGGAAAAGTATAAACATGTTCTAGAGAAGAACTCTCTAGAAGCTTAGTCTATATAAGGTAGCTTATAGAAATATCTAGAATAATGTGGTAGGTTTGTAATTATGTAGAATATTCTAGATAGTCATTAATAGCCATTAGATTAGAATTGTAGTGACATAATCCGAACCATTGATTGAGGAGGTGCCACTAGTATAAATAGGAGTGTTGTCTAGTGTTTTGTATCAAGCAAAGTATCAAGAAAAGTATCAAGCAAAATCAAAAAGCAATTCTAGCAATAATATAAGTAGCCTACTTTCTCCAAAATCTCTTCCACTTTTAAAATATTTCTTCCACTACTAAATTCCCTTCCAACAAAGTGGTATCAGAGCTTGAAGATCCTTCATAGAGAGATGGCAAATAATGGTATGAGTTCCTTTCAAGTTCCACAACTCAATAAGAGTAACTATGACAATTGGAGCATCAAGATGAAGACACTCCTAGGCGCTCAAGACGTGTGGGAGATAATAGAAAAAGGCCACATCGAGCCGGAAAATGAAGATAATCTTCCTCAAGCTCAAAGAAATGGCTTGAGAAATTCAAGAAAGAGAGACAAGAAGGCTCTCTATCTAATCTTTCAAGGATTAGATGATGATGCTTTTGAGAAAGTTTCATAAGCAAAGTCGGGTAAAGTATGGGATAAGCTTCAAACCTCATACAAGGGAAGCCGATCCAGTCAAGAAGGTACGTCTTCAAACGTTAAGAGCTGTGTTTGAAATTTTGCAAATGAAAGAAGGAGAAGCCATCTCTGATTACTCTTCAAGAGTCTTAACGATCACCAACCAATTAAAGAGAAATGGTGAAAAGGTAGATGAAGTAAAAAATATGGAGAAAATTCTTAGATCGTTAGATCCCAAATTTCAACATATTGTCACTGTCATCGAAGAAACAAAAGACTTGGAAGACATGACAATAGAGAAACTTTTGGGATCGTTGCAAGCTTATGAAGAAAAGAAAAAGAAGAAAGAAGGGATTGTGGAGCAACTACTCAAGACTCGAGTAGATTCAGCTAAGGAAGAAAGTGGTCACAATGATAGAAATCATCAAAGACAATATCGTAATCAAGTACGAGGATGAGATTGTGGCTACGAACGTGGGCGTGGTTGGAAGCCCAACAATGACAACAACTTCCAAAGAGGAGAATACTAATCAAGAGGTCATGGGAGAGAAAATCAAAAATCAAGGTACGATAAATCACATGTGAAATGTTATAATTGTGAAAAATTTGGTCATTATGCTTCAGAATGTAGAGCTCTTTGCTACAATAAAGTTGAAGAGAAAGTCAACTACATTGATGAAAGAAGTCAAGAAGATGGAATCTTATTATTGGCTTCTAAGGATAATGAAAAAGAAAAAAATAGCACATCGTATATAGACACTAGTGCGAGTGATCATATATGTGGAAGAAGAAATATGTTTGTGGAGCTTGACAAATCTGTAAGCAGCAATGTGTCTTTTGGAGATAAATCCAAGATGGAGGTAAAAGGAAATGGTTATGATACAAACTCCAAAGATTACAAGCTATACAATCCAGACACTGAGAAAACAATCATCAGTCGATATGTCATAGTTGATGAAGAAGAAGAATGGGATTGGATAACAGATGATGAACACTACAACTTTCTAGATTTCAAAGAAGATAACATGGAGCAAGGAATAGAGGAGCCTACTACTCCGTCAATTTTACCAACTACGAGTTCTCAAGAAGAAGAAAACTCAAGTGAAAGCGTAACGCATCACAGAAGCATGGAAGAACTTTATGAGGTAACTGAAATTTAGATAATCGTGCTATATTTTGACTTTTTACCGTTTGTGAACCTGTGAATTTCCAAGAAGCTGTGATGAAGAAGAATTGGAAGAAGGCCATGGAAGAAGATATAGATGCAATAAAAAAGAATGACACATGGGAGCTAACTTCACTTCAAAAAGGGCACAAGGCAATTTGGCTTCAAAATTTACAGGAGCAGTTAGGCTTTTCACTAAAGGAGCCAACCAATATCTGCATGGACAACAAGTCAGCAATAACCTTGGTCAAGAATCCTGTCTTCCATAATCGAAACCAAGCACATCGATACATGTCATGATTACATTCGAGAATGCATTGCGAAGAAGGATGTGGAACTTAACTATGTGAAGACTCAAGATCGAGCAGCTGATATATTCACCAAACCTTTCAAGTATAAAGCTTTTGTGAAGCTAAAAAAGTTTGATTGGAGTGAAAAATCAAGTTTAAAAGGGGGTGTTGAAATATAAACTTGATTTGGCTAAGTATGGTTTTGGGCCTTAGTTATCTAAGCCCAAGTTCTAGAAAAGTATGGAGATGTCAAGAACTTTCTAGAGAGATGGTTTGGAAAAGTATAAGCATGTTCTAAAGAAGAACTCTCTAGAAGCTTAGTCTATATAAGGTAGCTTATAGAAATATCTAGAATAATGTGGTAGGTTTGTAATTATGTACAATATTCTAGATAGTCATTAATAGCCATTAGATTAGAATTGTAGTGGCATAATCCAAACCATTGATTGAGGAGGTGCCAC
This sequence comes from Gynostemma pentaphyllum, assembly GCA_028015215.1. Lineage (NCBI taxonomy): Eukaryota > Viridiplantae > Streptophyta > Magnoliopsida > Cucurbitales > Cucurbitaceae > Gynostemma > Gynostemma pentaphyllum. Next base: position 15,829,629 of record CM051352.1, read on the forward strand.
TAGTATAAATAGGAGTGTTGTCTAGTGTTTTGTATGAAGCAAAGTATCAAGAAAAGTATCAAGCAAAATCAAAAAGCAATTCTAGCAATAATATAAGTAGCCTACTTTCTCCAAAATCTCTCCCACTTTTAAAATATTTCCTCCACTACTAAATTCCCTTCCAACAACATCTTTAATCCATAACAAAGTATCACTTTTTTTTTAAGAAAATAAAATATATATCACTTTCATTTAATTATTTTACCACACATTTAATTTAAAATTTTAATATTTAAATAGCCATTCTCCCATGATAAATTACCACTTTCAATTTATTTTTTACCACAAATTTAATTTAATATAAAAACATTCTCTAATATTTATAATTTTAGAAACTATTACTCTATCTTTTACCAATAAAATCAATTGCTTGTTGTTATAAAAATATATATATATATATATATATATATATATATATGAGAAGATGAGAGAAAGTTTGTGGGAAAATGTTATAGTTTATTATGAAATTGGTGGTGTTTGTTTTATTTTTCCTTAATTATAGTGAGATATTTAAAATATATGCTTCGAATTATGTTAGATTAAATGAATTCTATGTTGTAACTATCATGTTTGGTTTATATATATATATAATTAATGTTTCAACATATATATATATTTTGAATATATATATATATATATATATATATATATATATATATATATTTGTACAAACCATCTAAGATATTTGATAGTAAATAAATTTAAGAAGAAAAAAAATTGTTTATTTTTTCGTTCATTAAAAAATCGTAATTTTATATATTTGATAATAATTCTATAATTGTTTGAAGTTACAAAATCTATTTATATATGTAAATATATATTTAGTAATATTATTGAGTTCAGTAAATTTAAAATTATATATTTTTTAGTGATTTTTATTCATAATTTGAGATAATAGAGGTACATTTATTTAATGTATTTGTAACACTTTTTTTTTTTTAGAAATTCTCTTTATTCAATTTTAATTATCAAGTGAGATTTTTGTGTTTATTTATATTTATTAACCATTATAATATTCACATAAGGATATTTTATTTATAAAATCTTTTTTTTATATAAATATTGAAATATATTTTTTCGGTAAATAAAAATCGATATATCGTATAATTAACTAATAAATTTTATCTTAGTTTACATACAATTGTGAAACTCTTAGATTTACTAAATTTTAGTCTTTTCACTATCTTTATATTTTTATAATAGTCAAGTGTGGATGGTGGAGAAACTATCTTTTTTTCAAATAATGTTATTCTTATCTTTCTATTTAGTTTTAAAATATATTTTTCCTTATCTTATATACTATTATAAATAAATATTTACCTAATACTTCAGTTGCCTTTAAATTTAAGTGAAATTTCATCAGATAACAATTTTTGAATATGTACCTTTAAAAATAATAAATATTTTGAAATAATTCAAAAATTATATATTTTTTTAAAAAAAATGGTATTCATGCTTACTCTAAGTCATGGAGGAGAATGATTCTTTAAAATTTTCAAAATTTTAGTTATTTTTAAAATCATCAATTCACAAAATTCTATATTTAAAAAAAATATCCATAGAAAAACCAAGTTTGTATTCACCGTCTTATATGTCACTTTTCTATTGAATAAAGTATACTAATGGTAATAAATATACGAATTTCTTTTAATAAATACATGGGTCCCCCTAATGTTTTATCGAATAAAAAAATGACATGTACGACGATACAAACTTATAGTCATTAGTGAGTACCCAAATATTCTCCTTGGTAGAGGTAAAATAATCCATAATTTCATATTAGTATGTTTTGACCTGAATCTTTGTTTGAACTCTTGACACCCCCATCATTCCATCACAATCTAGATAGATGATTTTGTATAAGTTCGCTGATTCTTTAGAGTGTTTAATGAGAGAATAGATAAATAAGTATGAATGCTTAAGAAATCAAGTAGAGAAACTTGGGTTTACCTCTTTAGACATATCCATGAGAGCAGAATCTAATACTATTGTAAAACATTCCATAGGGATGATTTGAAGAAGATATATCATCACGAACCCCTGATGCAAATAGCACCATGATCCCTCCTGGAACAAGCTCTTTTGCTCTAGCATTCAGAAAGTTTTCTATGTCTTTTGCAAACTGAGATGCATAAGCATTCATCACTTCTTCTGGGGCACCCAAATAGTGAATCCTCCCCTTGTTCCATGCCGGAAAGTTTTGATCTTGCAACTCTGCCAACGTCGAAAGCCAGTGGATTGCATATGACGTGTGTACAAAGTGAAGAGAAGAGTCAGGGAACAACTGACCGTGGAAAGACCCCGGGACAGCGGCGGCAAAATATTCTCTTTCGGGTGGGAGGGACTGGAATAGGGTGTTGAAATCATTGGAGATTTGGTCATTGAAGAACACTTGGAAGTTTGGAGTTTTTGTATCAGGGCATTGAGATTGGAACTTAAGTATCATAGCTTGTATTATATTTTTTGGCCCAGTTGCACATCCCAAATCTGCCAAATGAATAGTGTTTGAAGAAGAAGAAAAGTCTCTTATGTTGAAATTCTCCATGATCTCATCCTCAACCTTTTTCTTTTCAACTTCTACAAATGATCTCTGACAAATAACAAAGACAAGAATTTAGTTCATCAATTACACTTTTTGATTAGAGATAATTTCCATTTTTTTTATCCCTAATTTTTAAATACTTGAGTTTTAACCCCAGAATTATTAGATACAGTTCAAATTGATACTTGTCATCATGTTTTTCATTAGTCAATTAATGGAATTCTGAGGAGGAGAGAGAGTGAGGGGTGTCAATTTAAAATGAAGGGGTTACAAAATTTGCAAATAATAATAATAATGATAATTTTAATTGCTTTCATTGTACAACCTTTAAATTTTTTCAAAATAACATGTTGTTTCTAGTTAAATAAATTATTAAAAATAAATTGTAAGTTCATTGTTAATTAACTTTTAATATTTACCATTATAATCTTTGTTTTAGGCTAAATACTTATCATCTTAATGATTTTTTATGAACACAATATCTTATTTTATTACAAGTTAATTATTAATTTAATTTTGATAATATATTTCATAGTTTTAATAATTTATTGTTTTTATTCCAGTACGTTATTGAAAAACGAATATGATATTTTAATTCAAAAAATCAAGAAACCGAAATATGTATCTAAAATTTGTTATTTAAGACAATTTTTTTATATTAAATTACCAAAAAAATTTCAACTTTTTATAAAAATCCATTTAGTACCATGTCAGTTATTAAAAAAAATGGTAGTGGCCAATATGGACTTTTTCTAAAAACTGTGGTTTAAAATCTTAGTTTTAAAAGATTAGGAGTCTTTCCGTTCGGGTCTTGGATGGAAGATTAAAGATCCTGTTGGGAATTGGGATTAGTCTGAAACAGTTTTCTTTATTTGGGAAGCTCTTTTTTCATTAGGACAGATCTTAACTCTGAAGCCTACTCATTTATTAAGAGCGACCTGAATTTGTGTTGGTTGGTTTGATTTCTTTTATGAAAGTTTATGGTTTGAAAAAATAAAATAAAATAAAATAGATTCACCATGAATGTTGTTTGAAAGAGGTTTAAAATAGTACTTAATTAAGTTAAAAAAAAAAAGTAGTTTATAAAGGACTCCCAAGTCAAACACTTTAACCTAAATGATTGCTTTTTCAGGAAGCGATTTTGAATATTTTAAAATTAGTTTTTACTATGAACTATTCAAAATTTATTTATAATCTTCCCAATCTTGTAAATGATAGTTTTTGAAAAGTATCATTAAAGAAATATGAAGTTTAAATATAAAGATTTCAAACCAATATAACACATTTAAAGAACAGGGAAGAAGCCAACCTGAGGGAAGGAGTTTTTGAAATAGCTATATGAACCTTGTCCTCCATTTGCTGGGCGGGAATCCGAAACACCTTTAACCGATTCATTGTCTGTCTGATCTAAACCAATCAAAGACTTTTTCATTCTTCCTTTTTTGAGAGAGAAAAGAGAGATTTTAATCTTCAATGTAACAATAGACAAGAAAATTGAAGATGCATTAATCTTTATAATGAGTAAAATTATTGGTCTTTATAATAATATATATTGTATTATCATGATATCACCTCTGCAATTTAAAAAAAAAAAAAAAAAGATTCGTCAGTTAAATTATTTTAAAAATCTAATCTCTAAATAATTTTGTCCTTTTACGTATTGGGATATTACAAAGCAAGGGACCACCCTGGAACGTGTTATAAATGGAATATTGAGCAGGTTCTAAAATAAAGGTTTTAAATTTTCTTTCATTTTCAAACTTTGATTAGTTTTCAAATTTTTTTTTTATGTCTCAACCTTTATAATATTTTATTTAAATTACTTTATAAAATGTTTACCTATTATTACTTTTTTTATATAAAAAAAAAACTCATATTTGAGTTGGTAGATCAGCATTATAGTTAACATATAGTAGAATATAACACATTTGAATCAAAACAGAAAATACTACGGATAATTATATCCCCTCTATCAAAAAGGGAAAAGTATGAAAGATTAAGGCCCGTTTGGTTTGTAATATGAAAATTGTGATTCAAATTCAGTGGATTCTAATAAATTAATAATTCTATATTCTGTGAATTTTTTGGATCCAAAACTGTGTTTGGTAATAGATTCACAATTTACAATTGATATCAACAAAATTTGAAATATTGTGTTTAGTTTGTTATTCAGAAATTTAGAAATGAGATTATGAATCAGAATACATGTTTAGTTCAAGATTTAGATTTCAAGTATATCCATCTATATTACTATTTTTTAAAGTAATTTTCATACATTATATTGTGAAACATAATATATTTTAACTCAAATGCAATGACAAAAAATATCAATCAAGAATCCAATGGATGTGATAACTATGTGAAAATATGGTCTATCATTGTAATGTTTATCTCTTTCACGGTCAAGAAAGCGCAGATATTATATTAAAAACATTTTGAAACTTATCCAATCACCAACTACCATAAGTATAACCACACACAAAAACTATCTCAATCTCATTATTGTTTTAAACAAATGGCAATATTCTCTCCTCAGTACAAGATGAAAATGTTTTCCATTAAAACATGTAAATGATGCATCTGATAAAAACTATAATATACAACCTGCATCACTTTAAAATAACCATTTTCATACATACTGTTATAAAAATATCTAAACATATGAAGTCATGAAATTGGCTTTAAACATAGATAAGAGAAATGTTGATTGAACCATTACAAATATGTACAAAAAATAAACTTGATTGAACCATTTTATATATAATTTGATACTCCAGTTTTTCTAGGATGGTTTTCATTGTATATTATTGCTAATTTACGATCATATCAACAAATGTCATAACTCTTGCAATAGAGAGAAGACCTACAAGAGTCACAAGTCACTCTCCCCTACACAAATACTTTCATGCTTAATCTTCTCAAGAAGCATTTGAATTTCAATAACAAAATTTTCAAGCTTGAACCATTCCCCCATAAATTTGATATGATAGTTTATGTAAGGCCACGAGTTTTTAAAAGAGGTTAATTGTCATTTTATTTAATAATAATATGCTTACCTGTTAATGTTAATTTGAGTATTTGGTGATTAACCAAGTTAAGTTTAGCTAAAGGTGGGAATTGGTTTAAAAGGAAGCTTAACCATGGTTTAGTTAACAAAAGGGGTTGGTTAGTAATTAAAATTAGGGGCAAGGGTTGTTTAGAAAAGGGAAAATAAGGAAGGGACTTTAGTGTTATTTTAGGAGGTGGAGGGATTTTGAAATAAAGTGAAGAGGTGGAGGGATTAAGTTGCAAATAGTTAATTCCAAATTTCTGAAAATTGGAAGTATAAAAGGGAAATTTAAAAAAAAAAAAAAAAAACTAACTAACAGAAGAAAAATTCAGTTTTCCTTCTCCTTCAACCTTCCACTGACCCCCCCCCCAAATTTCTTCTCTTTGGTGAGTTTTGCTCCTCCATCAAATTCTCTTGAATCTTGAGTAAATCAAGTTGGGTTTTGGTTGATTTATGAAAAAATCATCATCCTAGGAAGGTTCAAACAAGAATCATTTGCTTCCAATAAGTTTCAAGGTAAAATTTCCAAATGTTGAATTCAAGTTTCTAGGTCTTCCATGGAGGTTGTAGGTTTGTTCTTGGTGGCTGTTTTAAATCACTTTAAAGTTGTTTTTCTTTTATTTCAAATTCTGGAAATTTAGTTTCAATCAATGATTACGAACCCTAAGTTTCACTTCTTAAGTTTTCTTTAGAGAATGGAAGCCATGGGTGGATTCAAGCTTTCAAACCTCCATTAATGATGTTTTTCCAAGCTTCTAGTTTTTCAAATTTTTGGGTTTTCTTGGCTTTTACTTAGAAACTCTCAATTCTGGAAATTTTGGGTGAATAATCTTTGTAATAGACATGAAAAACACTTTAGAAGATCAACCCAATGAGTTTTTTATAATTTTCCATTTGGCCGAAAATGTGACGACCCGGCTTATTACATAAGCCTAGAATGCGAGCACGCAAGCGGAAGGAAGGACCGTGCTTAGTTTAAATGACTCTAACATGAGACATTGAAAACAAACGGACATGAAATGTACGTAAACTGTTAATAAACCTGCTTCAATTTCAAGAGAAAAACCCGGCTCGTCGACTGTTTCATGATATCAAATAAAGTTCAAAGTTATAAATCGTGAGATAAAAACGTGGTGCACCACGAAAAAGTTAAAAACTTCATAAATATTTACATCAAGGGTTTGCCACAAAGTCCTCAAAATACAACAAACACTTTACAACCCAAAGACGAGACTCGCGTGTCCGGTGGCCAATTCGAAGTCTTCATCCCGAGCATCAACGAGCACCACCTGCCACTCTACGCCCTTGTTCTCTAGCAACACCTGAAAGGTGATATAAACCACCTTTGAGCATGACACTCAGTGAAAGCAAAAAGAATTAAAACAATGATATGCGATGCTCGAATGTTATGCTCAAGAGGAAATCAAATACTAATGAATGCATAGAATGTGCTAGGAAGCATAAACAAGTAGAATTGATCAAACCATGGGAATTTCAAGCTTATAACCAAGTCGAATCAACCCGGTGCTCAATTCCAACATACTTTCCAATCCGATACTTGCTTACATTTACATCTCTCGTGTTTCAATGCGCAAATCACACTTCCCATGTTACATCAAGTTTTCATTCAAACCAATACCATGTTCCATTCACATTTCGAGTCACTATTATTTACCGTCACACTTTCCCGTGTCCCACTATGCATATTTCAAAAGGAACTAACCAAGTATGAATGCATAGGAATGATCAAACTCAAACATGTATGCTTATGCAAATAGCAACTTTACAAGTTCAATATCAAGTCAATCTGATACCAACTTTCCATTTCACAATTTCAATTTAACATTCCTTGTGTCTTATCACACGTTCCTCACAAACTATCTCAACAATCACTCAAGCCGTGGCTCATTTATTCTTCCAGGCTATCGTAATAGCCACTCTAGCATCTAGGCCATCCATCACACAGCGCCTTCGAGCTACACAACATCCACCACGGTAACTACGTGTAACGTCCAACAACCACTCACAATTATCCACGAAATATTTTGTGGGTAAAGATCCATTTTTTTGTAGTATATGAATGATTGTCATGATGGATCTCGGGTCATCCCATTCTATTTGGTTCGCATTAGTCAAGATTTGGGTTTTTGACTTGGTCATAGTTGTTGGGTTTATTTTACCCTATAGATTTCCCTTGGTTTTACTTTTTAGCATGTTCTAGAGTAAAAGCAAGTAGAGATTTTACATGTATTATAAGGGTTAACCTGCATCTCTGTGGAGCATTTTTTTTATTGAGGATACGACACATGTTTTCCTGCTTGGGATATGAGAGTATTTAAAATCCAAAGAAATGCAAATCAATCGTTTTCTCTTCAAGATTTTTTTCTTCTCAGACTTTTGATTTTTCTTTGTGAATTCATTTCTGGCGTATTCGTTGACAATTAGGCTTCTGATTCTTCGAATCTCTGTCTACTCGTCTTTGATTTTGAAGGGGGGGAGTTCTTTTACATGTTGTTCTTCAAATTGAAAAGGTGAATCCTTATGATTCTAGGATTTAAGGTTTTTTTTGTTGATTTCCTTTGTAGCTAAGTTTAGCTAAGGTTAGGTTAAAATTTGCTCTGGTCCTTCAATTCGTGTCATGGCGCTAATTAGGATCATTGAGTATAGGGGCGGTACACGATACTACGTTCACTTCAATAGGGTTTTGATGGATGCTGATGAGTATGATTGTGAAGCAACAAACAGGCATATCCTATTTATTCTGAAGTAAAACATCAAGCTCATTTTGAAGATAACGAGGGGAAGATTTCACTTTGGATATTGCTTGGGGAAGGAAATACTTTAGAAGCCGCTTCTGACCAGTCTTTACGGTCTGAGGATGTCGACGAGTTCGAGGCTACTTCAAAGAATTCTGGGGCTAATTCTAAAGAGACATTGAGTGCTGATATTGAGGCTGATGATTACCCCTGTGTTAAAAAGAAGCGAGTTCATTCTTCAGCTTCTAGCGATTTTAGGATGGTTAGTCATCCATCTTTGTTCAAATCGATCCTTAAACAAAAGGAATTGGACCTTCTCAGAATTACCTAAAGAATTTCTCCTAATGTGGAGATGAGGCTTCATACTCCTTATGAACGTGTTCATCATGATATTGGCGATAGGTGGACCTTGTTTTATTCCATTTCTTTTGAATGTGGTCTTTTATTTCCCGTCTCTCATTGTATAGTTTGTTTTCTAAGAGATTTAGATGTGGCGTCTAGCCAGGTTATGCTCAACACATGGAGGGGTCTTATTATTCTTCTTACCGTTACAAATCAACTAGAGATTGATCTGACATTGGGCATGTTGGCCCATATTTGGTCTACTCGAACAAATACACAAGACAATTCTTGGATTCATATCCATCGGTCCACTGAAAGGGTGGTAGTTACGGGTTTGTCTACCAGTGATAAAAATGGAAAGAGAAGTGGATCTTTGTCCGAGGGAATTTGAGTTCAGGTGGGATGAAGATTTCTCCGGTTTGGAGGGAAAATGGTGAGAAAGAGTGAAGGCGAATTTCGTTTCTCGCTAGTTTTAACCTCCTTATCAAATACAAGAGTCACAAGTCACTCTCCTATACACAAATACTTTCATGCTTAATCCTCTCAAGAAGCATTTAAATTTCAATAACAAAATTTTCAAGCTTGAACCATTCCCCCAAAAATTTGATATGATAGTTTCTGTAAGGCCACGAGTCTTTAAAAGAGGTTAATTGTCATTTTATTTAATAATAATATGCTTACCTGTTAATGTTAATTTTAGTATTTGGTAATTAACCATAGTTAAGTTTCGCTAACACTACAAAAAAACTGTCAAATTGCGAGCAGAAATTTGCGACCAAAGTATTGGGTAGTTTTTTTGGTGGTCACTCTAGTAGTAAATATGAAGTTTGACTTAAAACGACCATATGGTCACTTTTTTGCGACCAAGTAAAGAGGTAGTCATAAAAAATGGCGCAAATTTTTGGCGGGAAGAAAGTGACCATATGGTCACTACAAAATTACGACGATATGGTCACACTTTTGTGACACAAGGTATCATTTAGTAGCAAAAAGAGGCGCGTAAATTTGGCGGGAGAAAGACTACCAAGTGGTCACAATTCAAAGTGACTATATGGTCGCAATTTTGGTGACCTTTAGTGACCAGTGGTAGCTTAAAAATTTGGCGGGAAAGAAGCTACCATGTGGTCACATTTTTAAGTGACCACATGGTCGCACTTTTGGTGACCTTTAGTGACCAGTGGTAACTTAGAAATTTGGCGGGAAATAAGCTACCAGGTGATCACATTGTTAAGTGACCAGATGGTCGCAAATGTTGTGATTTTAAGTGACCAGTGGTAGATAAACAATTTGGTGGGAGAAAAACTACCAAGTTGTCACCAAAATAAGTGACCATATGGTCGTAAATGTTGTGACTTGATGTGACCTGGGGCAGTGAGGAAAATGGCGGGAAAATACGACCAGTTGGTAGAAAAAATACTACCATCTAGTCGCAAATGAGCAGGGGAATCCATTATAAAATCCCCTCCTCCCATTGTTTGTTAGCATTAAGAAAAAAGAAAATGAGAGAGTGGATGTATGTTCGTTTGATAGACGGGTATTTGAACGATGAGTTTGTGGCCGGGGGTGAACAGTTTGTTGAGTTTTGCATGACAACTGTCTATTATGAAAAGTATGGTGGAAAGCTACGTTGCCCGTGCAGGAAATGCGACAATAGGAGAATCATACCGGTTACAGATTTGAAAGTTCATCCTTATAGTCGGGGATTTGTGAAGAATTATTACCACTGGGTGTTTCAGTGGGAAACAAAGGAAATGTTCGACGCTGCATTACATGAATCGAGACGATACGAAGGTAGCAGCTCGAATGTAGGGGTTGTTGCCGAAGAACTGAATGATGTACAATAGTATAGTCAGATGCAACAAATGATACTTGATGGTGCGGGGTATGGGGGCAATGAAAATTTTCGTGAAAGTTTAAACGTAGACGAAGATGAACGGGTTGTTGAAGAGGAAATGAATCCGAAAGCACGTAAGATGCACGAGATGCTAAAGACAGCCAGCCGACCATTGTACGATAGGTGTCAGGTAAGTCAACTTGTTTCTGCTACAGAACTTTTAAATATAAAGGCCAGTACAACATACCTGCTAGAGGATTTGATTCGATTGCATCGTGGTTTCGTCGATGCGCTCCAGAAGAAAATATTATGCCCAACAGTTTGTACGATATGAAAAAGCTAGTGGAAGGACTTGGATTACCCGTGGAGAAAATAGATTCGTGTTGGAACGGATGCATGCTTTACTGGGATGTGGATGAGGACCTGCATCACTTCAAATTCTGTTTTCTTCTAAGATATAAACAAGGGAAACGAAACCTCATTCCTTATGCCCGCATGTTCTATTTACCGCTGACCCCACGTCTGCAACGATTGTATGCATCGGATGTGACATTCCAACATACTTTCCAATCCGATACTTGCTTACATTTACATCTCTCGTGTTTCAATGTGCATATCACACTTCCCATGTTACATCAAGCTTTCATTCAAACCAATACCATGTTCCATTCACACTTCGAGTCACTATTATTTACCGTCACACTTTCCCGTGTCCCACTATGCATATTTCAAAAGGAACTAACCAAGTAAGAATGCATAGGAATGATCAAACTCAAACATGTATGTTTATGCAGCTAGCAACTTTACAAGTTCAATATCAAGTCAATTTGATACCAACTTTCCGTTTCAAAATTTCCATTTCACATTCCTCGCGTCTCATTACACGTTCCTCACAAACTATCTCAACAATCACTCAAGCTGTGGCTCATTTATTCTTCCAGACTATCGTAATAGCCATTCTAGCATCTAGGCCATCCACCACACAGCGCCTTGGAGCTACACAACATCCACCACGGGAACCAGTGTAACGTCCAACAACCACTCACCATTACACGGGTTACGACCCCATGGCCACATATCTATCATATGAAATGCATGAATGAAGTGTTCATAAATGAAGTGTCATGAAATGAAATGGAATAGTCATGCTTTCTTTCAATTCTCATCGGACATAAACTTTAATACGCCGAACATAAACAATAATAATTCCCAGTCAGTATATGACTCAATCTTTCACATGATACTTTGAAAGTGCACAATAAGTATATAAGGTCATATCTCAAGCCCTATTTATTGTTGCATTTCTACTATGCAACACTCGTCAATCTCAATCCAAACACATCGATATTAAATTATCCCAAATCAGTATATGACTCGATCTTTGACTTAAACTCAAATAAAAGCTAATAATCATGAATCATGTAAAATGCATGAAATAATGTAGGAATAGCTCAAGGTATATGTGAGAGCGAGTTGGTTCAAGCAATTCTGCTCCGTTTGAGCTCTTATTAACAAGCCAAACTTAGCCCTCGTTTGTCCTTCCTTTCACAACTACAGTTTCCCCTTTATTTCATACACCAAAGAGAACTCAAAACCAGCCTTGAACACACTAACAATCATCCCACACAATTTTTCTAACAACCGCAAACAACACCGCCACCACCGTTTTTATTCTTTTTGTTCTCACCTTCACAAATAGTCTCCCAATTTTCTTGTGCTTGCCCTTATCCTACATCAATCATTTCAAATATATTTAGATACATAAATAATACATTCACCTCTTCCCAACACATTCAAACACATCCTCAAACCCGATTAATGGAAAAAGTCTCAAAACTAGCCATTTTGAGGTGAAATTTTCGGCCAAAAGGGAAAATTATCATAAAATCATCGGGTTTCTCTTCTAAAGTGTTTTCATATTCCATATTTGATAACTTTTCAAAATTAAACAAGAAATCCTAAAACTAGCTAAGTTGAAACTAGTATTTTGGCCAAATTTGAGAATCTTAAAAAAAAATCATTTTCTTACTCTTCCAAGTTGTTTTTCATGTAGCATATATTCATGTAAACCCCCAAAAATTCCAGATTTGATGACCCTTCAATAACAGCCAATAAATCACAAAATTGAGAAAACTAGAAGCTTAGAAAACCTCAATTAATGGAGTTTCTTCAAAGCTTACAACCCCCCAATGATTTCCATCTTCTTCCTTTCAATAAGAATGAACCCTAAAACTTAAACTCATCACTTTAAGATAAATTGCATAGTTTACATATGAAAGAAACCCCATACAACAACACTTAAGACATCAAACAAGAAAACCCATGCAACTTCCATGAAAAACCTAGAAACTTGAAATTCTAAAGTAAGAATTTACCTTGAATCTTTATTATTCCTCTTGATTCTTGTATGAATCTTCCTATTATGTTGATTCTATCATGAATCAACAAGAACCTCTTTGAATTTGCCCAAGAACACAAGGATTGGATGGAGGAAGATTGAGCAAAAATGGAGGAGAAAGGGAGAGGGGGTCGCAGTTTGGGGAGGAAGAAAGATGAGAGGATTTTTGATATTTTTTCTTTTCTTTTCTCCTAATTTCCATTTATATACTTTTAATTTCCAAAATTAAAAATAAAAACTAATTTCTATTTTCTTAACACCCCCTCCACCTCCTCGTTTTATCTCCTAAACCCCTCCACCTCCAATATTTAATTTAAATCATTTTTCCTATTTCCTTCATTTTCATTAATTTAACTATAGTTAAATATTCCCCTTTTTACTAAATTCTCCACCCATGGTTAAATTAACTATGGTTAATTTGTAATTAACCAAAATACACATAGAAAATAATTTTCCACACTCTAAATCACTAATTAAAATATACAAATAAAATGGAATTTTCAATTACCCTAAGTCAAATCCTCGGGCCCTTACAAAAAATTACACCTTAAAATTGACTAGTTTTGGGACTTTTTTCCACTAACCGGGTTTGAGTTATATTTGATTGTATTGGGATGAGGTAAATGTGTTATTATGTATCTAAATATGTTTGGAATGGTTTTATGTAGGATAAGGGCAAGCACAAGAAAATTGGGAGACTATTTGTGAAGGTGAGAACAAAAGAATCAAAGTGGTGATGGTGGTGTTGTTTTAGTTGTTAGTGTAATGGTGTGGGATGAACTTTGAAGTGATCATGGCTGGATTTGAGGTTACTTTGGTGCTTGAATTTAGAAGGGAATGGTGGTTATGAAAGGAATGGAAATTATGAGCTAAACTTGACGTGTTGGCTAGAATTTGAGAAAACCGAAAATACCTTGAACCAACTTTACTTTTGCTTATATCTTGAGTTATACTTACATGTTTTACTTGCATCTATACATGTGTCAAGTTAAAGATCAAGTCATATCTGAATTGAGATTTATATTAATTTATTCTCGATATGCTTTCGATTATTGTTTGATAAGTCATGCATACTCGAGATGGAAGACGTAATGCTTAAAGTGTAACTTTATATGTTTGATGTACTCTTCGAAATTTTCATGAGAAAAGATCATATGCTGATTGGAGGATTATCCTACTTGAACCGTTATGCTAAAGTTTGTATTCGATGATAATTTGCAAAGAAAACATGTTCATTTACATTTAATTTGTATGGCCATGGGATCGTAACCCATGTAATGGTGAGTGGTTTTTAGACGTTACATGTGTTTACCGTGGTGGAAAATGTGTAGCTCTCAGGCACTGTGTGGTGGATGGCTTGAATGCTAGAGTGGTTATTACGATAACCTGGAAGAATAAATGAGCTACGACTCGAGTGTTACATGTGACCGGTTGTGATATACGCATAGTGAGACGCTAGGTTTGAATATGGAAACAAATGGTGGCTGGAAAGTATAATGAAAAGTGGTATCGGCTTGAACGTTGTTGCATCGGCATAGTCTCGAACTTGAAATACTAACGGTTTGATCAAACACATGTGTCTTTGATTTTTAGCTCATTTTCATACATTTTTAGAACATGGTTTCGTTTGAGCATATCATCCCAAGCATCACACATCACAACTTTAATTTTTCGATTGAAATGGCTCCTTTCGAGGCGCTTTATGGAAGGAAATGTCGTTCACCAATTCAACGGTTCATTGGGATGAAGTGGGTGAGCGTAGATTGTTGGGACCCGAACTTGTGCAGATAACTTGTGATAAGATTAGCCTAACTCGGGAGTGAATGCGTGTCACTCGAAGCCGATAGAAGAGTTATGCCGATGTCTGATGAAGTTCACTAGAGTTCGTAGTGGGAGACCATGTATTTCTTAAAGTTGCACCTATGAAGGGTGTAATGCGATTTGGGAAAAGAGGAAAGCTCAGCCCACAATTTATTAGGCCATTCGAGATTCTGGATCGAGTTGGAAGTTGGCCTATCGGTTGGCCTTATCGCCTGCTCTTTCAGCAATACATAATGTATTTCATGTGTCCATGCTTCAGAAGTACGTAGTTGACCCATCACATGTCATTGACTTCCAGCCCATAGTGTTCGATGAGAATCTAACGTACGAGGAAACACAGGTGGAAATCTTGGCAAGCGAACAAAATGTTCTAAGGAACAAGACGATTAATCTTGTTAGAGTTATAAGGCGTAACCAGTTGACAGAGGAAGCTACGTGGGAACTCGAGGACAAGATGAGGGAGCCTGTTCTCTGAAGCTGATTTTGCGAGGACGCAAAATTATAAGGTGGGGAGACTGTAAGGCCTCGGAGGTTTAAATTAGGGTAATTAGAAATTTCATTTTTATTAGTATGTTATATTTAGTGTTTTAAAAGTTTGGGGAATTATTTTCTATATGAATTTTGGTAATTAGTAATTAACCATAGTTAATTTAGCCAAGAGTGGAGAAATTTAATAAAAGAGAATTGTTAACCATAGTTAAATTAGTGAGGGTTAGTTAGAAAATGGTTTATAAGGTAAGGATGCAATAGCAAAGGAAAAGAAGAGAAGGGCTCAAAATTAGTTATTGGAGGTGGAGGGATGTGGGGGATAAAATGAGGAGGTGGAGGGGAGTTATAAGCAAACAGCATTTAGTTATTATTTTAATTTTGGAAAATTTAAAGTATATAAATGAATTTGCAAGAAAAGAAAAACAAAACAAAACTAATTTTCCTCTCATTTTCTACTTCTCAACGTCGCCCCCCCTCCCCCCCCCCCCTCAAAATTTTGACAACTTTTCCTTCACTCAATCCTTATGCTGTTGGGTGAAATTGAAAGGGGTTTTGATTGATTTATGATAGAATCTCTATTTTAGGAAGGTCTACATAAGTGGCAAGTGGAATTTTTCAAAATTCAAGGTAAATTCTCACTCTAGGATTTCATATTTTTCTAGGTTTTCCATGAGGAATTCTTGAGTTCTTTTGTTTGGTGTTTAAGGAGTGATTTTGTGGGGTTTTCTTTCTTGAGTGAATTCTGAAAATTAATCTTAAAGTGTTGATTATGAACCCTAAGAGAAATTAGTTTAGGTTTCATTTGTAAATGGAAGCCATGTTCAAAGAAAGCTTAAAACCTCCATTAATGGAGGAATTCCTAGCTTCTAGCTTTTGTAAATTTAGAGTTTTCTTGTCTTGTATGGGGAAGCCCTCAAATAAGAGAACTTGTTCTTATTTAAAGATTGAAACAATTCACAAACAAACTAGATCAAGGTTTGCTTGAATGTTCCTAAAACATGCAACCTAAGAACAAGGCTACAAAACTAAGCAATTTCAGCAAAGCAAAAAGCAATATTATTATCAAATGAATTCTTCATATTTACGGTTACAAATGAGCCTTTAAATAGGCAAAAGAAAATCCAAATATCACTAGGAAATTCGAAGTAAAGAAGAGAATAAAATCTGCCCAAAACTTGCCTTATATGGATTTGGCAGCTTTTGGGGAAAATCTTTTCTAGAGAATAATATATTTCCTAATTCTTTCCAAGCTAAATAAACTGAATATAAATGACCGAAAACATGTCTAAATACATCATAAATTCATTGGAACCATTTTGGGAACAAATATGAAAAGTTTGGGAACAAATATGGAAAGTGGTCCAAATAAGGAAAGTTTGCAAAAGTGATGCAACTTTCCTAACTAGCTCTTCTCTTTAATTCTGATTGAAAAAGTCTTCAATATTCTTCCTCTAATTTTATTTTCCGTAAATTGAAGTTCATCAAGTCCTCTTCCATAGCCTCCATGATCGGCTCTTCAAAGCTTGTCTTGACTTTTCTCATGTAGGCTTATAATGGAACTTTGATCTTGAGATTGATCCTTGAGCTATTTTTGACACGATTCATATAGAAACCCTTTTTTCCAAGCTAATAAACTGAATATAAATTACCTAAAACATGTCTAAATATATCATAAATTCATTGGAACCATTTTGGGAACAAATATGGAAAGTTTGGGAACAAATATGGAAAGTGGTCTAAATAAGGAAAGTTTGCAAAAGTGATGCAACTTTCCTAATTAGCTCTTCTCTTCAATTTTGATTGAACAAGTCTTCAATATTCTTCCTCTAAATGTATTTTCCATAAATTGAAGTTCATCAAGTCCTCTTCCATAGTTTCCATGATCGGATCTTCAAAGCTTGTCTTGACTTTTCTCATGTAGGCTTGTAATGGAACTTTGATCTTGAGATTGATCCTTGAGCTATTTTTGAAGTTCCATGATTCATATCAGTTGTTCATTTGTTCTTAAGTATAATTTATAGATTTGAAGTTAAGTAAATTTGTTAGCACATTTGTTTGATAAAAGGGAGCAACTAAAATAACAAAACAAAACCTTAGTTGTTAAATTGTGTTTTGTGTCAAGCTAAAGAAAGGGGGCGCCCATGAAATTTTGAGTGTTCTTTATTGTTCTTGACTTTTTGTTCAACTAAACATATCCATATTTGGAAGAGAAAAAAACAAATTATTTGTGCTTTTGAAGGTCTTTTCTCATCTTATATTTTCCAACCTTATCTCATCTAACCTTATCTTATCTTATCTAACCTTATCGTATCTAATCCATAACCTTATAACATGTTATATAAATTGTCCAAAACTTATACAAAATTTGTGATTTTTTTCATTCCACATCCATTTTCGTGTACTTTACAATTAATTTGGCTTTAGGATTGTTTGAATGCCTTATTTACGTGTTAACTAGGAATATTGTAGCCAAGCATATTGTATGAGTGAGAGCATATTTATTGAGTGTAAACACTTAGGGAGTGCTTGTGAGGCCCATTACATAATCTGAATTTATTTTATTATTCACATTTTTGGCAGCCATGGAAAATGAAGACGCCAAATTGGGAGCACATAATGAACCGAGGAGGGAAGAAAATCAGGTTGACATAGTTGGACATAATTGAACAATTTCTTACAACTCTCTCTACCTGAGTTCAAGTTTTGGAAACAAGAGAGCAAAATTTACCTAGGGCTAAACAAAACTTGTTACAAAATGTTCTTCGAGAGCAACAAATCAGTGGTAATTTGAAAGTTCAACGAGCTAGGCATGAGGACATTCAAAAATATCTGAAGGATGAAGATTATGATAATGAAGAAGAGATTCTTAGGGTTCAACAAGGTAGAGGAAGAGGAAGATGAAGATAGATGGCTCTGCCTAGAAGAGCTTATAGACATGAAAGATTGGAGCAAACAAACTAGTGGAATACAACACAAAATTCCACCATTCGAAGGAAAGTTAGATCTCGAAGCATACATACAATGGGGTAATCATATAGAGAATGTTTTTTTTATTGTGAAAGACATAATGAAGAGAAAAAGGTACTTCTAATTGTTTTTGAATTTACTAACTATGCTTCAATTTGGTGGTCTTAGTTGAAAATTAGTAGAAGAAGAACCAGAGAAGAGAAAATTACTACATGGTGAGAACTAAAAGCCATTATGAGATAAAGATATATCCCACCATACTTCTATAGAGAGGTGGAACAAAGATTGCAACAAGAAATCAAATGAGTTGAGGATTACTACAAAGAGATAAATATGCTTATGACTAGATTAAACATGGAGGAACATCGTAGAAAAAAACAAATACAAGATTCATTGGAGGATTGCAAAATAACATAGCTAATCAAGTAGACATGTACCAATACTTTGATATGAATAGTTGTTGCATAATACCATTAAATAGAAAGGCAAATCCAAGAGGCAAGGGCAGTAAGGTATTCCTCAAAACCTTATACCAAACATTATTTTTTATCTAATTCTTCTTTTAAGAATTCTTGGAGAAAGGAGAGTAACAAAGACTACAAAATCAA
Source organism: Gynostemma pentaphyllum (assembly GCA_028015215.1). Classification (NCBI taxonomy): domain Eukaryota; kingdom Viridiplantae; phylum Streptophyta; class Magnoliopsida; order Cucurbitales; family Cucurbitaceae; genus Gynostemma; species Gynostemma pentaphyllum. Next base: position 15,848,474 of record CM051352.1, read on the forward strand.
GGGTTGATGTTTGACTCTTCACTCATTCCCTCCGAAAAGTGACCGTATGTATCAATTCTAGGGTGATTCTGTTCAAGATAGGATTTTTTTAGAGCTTTTGATGTTTGACTCTCCCTACGGTGACACTCATCAAAATAAATTTAAGCGATCTAAAACTTAGGCAACACTCAAAGGGATTCATTTCAAAAGACTCTTAAGAGTTTTGATGTTTGACTCTCCCTACGATGACACTCATCAAAATTAATATTTAAGTGATCTAGATCTTTCGCCTGACCAAAATATGGTAACTAAAGAACTGTACGATATAAGATAGCCTGGGGATGTTCATTAGTTGAGAACAGTCTCATTTTAGTGGGAGGGAACATTGACCTGCCTATGTACGCATTGTTTCTATCACACTAATATACGATGGAATTGAAATTGTGTTTTAAGGTTTTAGAATTTCATTAAATGCGCATTCATGCATCACGTTAAATAGATGCCAAAAGTATGAATGAATGGATATGTAAAAATGTATTACTAAAGCATATGTTTATTTATTTATCAGAAACTCTCTAATTTATATTCTTACTACTGAAAAACTGAATGGTGAAAATTACGCCACTTGGAAAAACAACATAAATAACATTCTTGTTATTGAGATCTCAAATTCACCATTTTAGAGGAATGTCCTCTAAAACCACCTACTAATGCCGCTCGAACTGTTCGAAAGGCTTATGATTGCTAGATCAAGGCTATCAAGAAAACTCGTATCCATATCTTGGCTGGATTTACTGAAGTCGTATCCGAAAAGCTTGAACCTCTGCCTACAGCATATGAGATGGTGCAATCAGCACAAGAGATGTTTGGCAAGCCATCTGAGCAAGTCATACATGAGACTCTCAAGTACATCATGAATGCTCATATGGAGGAAGGAACTTTGGTTAGGGAACATGTCCTTAACATAATGGTCCATCTTAATGTGGCTGAGATGAATGGTGGAACTATAGAAGAGACTAGCAAGATCAGCATGATTCTTGAAACCCTTCCAGATAGCTTTTTATCGTTCAAGAGTAATTATATTCTGAACAAGGTGGGCATGAACATGTCCCAAATTCTTAATGAGCTACAGACTTTTCAGTCTATATTGCTAAAAGGCAAGAAGACGAAAGCTGTGGAAGCAAATGTTGCCTCTACTCACGGTGCCTCAAGCTTGGGCACTAACAATAAGAAGCCAAGGTTCTGAAAAAAGAAGGGTAAGGGAGCTAACAAGAATTCCAAGAGAGGAACAATTCATAAATTAACTATTGGAGAAGGATCAAGCTTAGAGAAGCGGCTCTAATGAATAGTGTAGGCTAGATGGTGGGTGGTGAAGTTGTTGCTCACTATGGCCGGTGATGGTGACCTCGTATAACTTGCCACCCTCGATGTGCATGAAAGACCCTGTGATTTTTTTAACAGTGATCATACCCGATCTGAAAAGTCCAAAGAAAAAACTGGATGTCTATTTGCAACCACTTATTGCAGAGTTGAAAAAGTTGTGGGTTGATGGAGTTATGACGTACGATATATCAAGGAAACATAATTTTTTTATGCGCGCTGCATTAATCTGGACAATCAGTGACTTCCCAGAGTATTCAATGTTATCTGGTATGTGCAATAGCATTTTAATACTTTTATATATGTGTTTAAATTTGGTAATTGCATGCTTAGTCATAATTAGTTATTTTATACATCTCATCCACTTCAAGGATGGAGTACGGCGGGAAAATACGCATGTCCCCATTGCATGCTAGACCCATAGGCATTTTCTCTATGACACAGTCGAAAAACGTGTTGGTTCGATTGCCATAGATGATTTCTACCTTTGAATCATTCATTTTGATTTAATAATACTGACTGGAAGAAAGGTCGACGTGCACAAAAATAAATACCCCCTACAATATTTAGTGGACGCCAAATTCTTCACGGTATAGATGCGCTAAGCATGCAGAATATTACAGGGGAGGGTGCAGAGAATGCAAACAAGTTGGCTGGGAAAAACACAGGTTGGAAGAAACTGAGTATTTTTTGGGATCTACCGTATTGGAAAGAACTACTAATTAGACATAACTTGGATGTAATGCATATTGAGAAGATGTTCTTTGATAATGTTTTCAATACTATTTTGAACGTTCCGGGTAAAACAAAGGACAATTTGAAAGCAGGCTAGGGATATATATCATCGCCCTGAGATAGAGCTTGACGATAATGATCATTACGTAAAAGCGAAGTACATGTTGACGATAGAGGAAAAAAAAAGCATTATTTGAGTAGATCAAATCAATCAAATTCCATGATGGATACATTTCTAATCTGAGTAGCTGTATTGACAGCCAGAAACATATAATGTTCGAGATGAAAAGCCACGATTGTCATGTTTTCATGCAACGATTGATGCCAATTATCTTATGGACCATAGACATTGGGAGACATTGTCCGAGTTGAGTGTTTTTTTGAGGGACTTGAATTGTATAGAGTTGACGGAGTTTATTGTCGCATCTATGAGCTCGGGAGATTGCTGTTATTATTTGTAAGTTGGAGAGAATGTTCCCACCTGCGTTTTTTGACTCAATGGAGCATCTTCTAGTTCACCTTCCATATGAGGCATTCTTAAGGGCTCTAGTGCATTACCGCTGGATGTACCCATTTGGAAGGTAATTAAAACGCATTTTGAATTTAATTAACGTATGCATTCATGACAATTGATTTACATTGTGAAGTCTTTATATATATATATGATGGTGTAATGGCAGGTACTTACATCGGTTGAAGAAGACGGTCAGAAATAAAGTACGAGTTGAAGGATCTATCTATAGTGCATATCTTACATAGGAGACAACAACATTTTGTTCGTACTATTTTGATCAGCACACTGTAGAGAAATTTCGACCAGTGAAGCAAAACGTTGTTGATAATTTGCTAGAAGGTGTTGATGTAAATGACTTGTCCATATTTACAGAAGCTGGTATAACTATTGGAAAATGTGTGACGAGGCCTTTAACTGATGCTGAGTATCACATTATCCAATCGTATATGCTATGCAACTGTATGAAAGTAGAGCCATACCTAGAGTAAGTTATATTATATTTTTTACATTTGATCTCGTAACATTTTGGACTTTTCAAATATATCACCATTTTTTTTAACTTATATTACTTCATACAGATTATTTCTAAACTTATACGTTCGAATGTCACGGCCTTATATTACATACGCTGATGAGGGAACAATGATCGACAAATAGTTTCGTTCTTGGTTCTACGCATACGTGAGTTTTTGAATGGCCAATATTTCATATATATATGAAACTTGTTTTTAATTGACTTTTACATTACTATTATATATGTTATGTTAGGTTGACTCACCAACATCGCCAATAGATGATCCTCGCATTATTTCATTGACAAAAGGACCTGCACGGATTGCCAGATAATGTACTAGCTACATTGGGAATGGTTACAGATTTCAAACTAAGGCGCATTCAGTTAACAGAGCAACGAATAATAGTGAAGTTTGCATAAAGGGTCAAGTTTTTGGCACCAACGAAGACGATTACTTTAGAGTAATAGATGAGACTATTGAGCTTCAATACGCAAGTCCTACTCTAAAACGTATTGTCATGTTCAACTACATGTTGTTTGAGACAACTAGAAGAGGCAGAATTCGTAAGACGGATCATTTGAAAATCGTGGAGGTTAATAAGACTAAGCATATACGAACAGACGAGAGATTTGTGATGGCTTCACAGGCAATTCAATTCTATTATCTGAATTATCCAACTAATAGACGACACCTGACCGAATGGTTAGTAGTTTGCAAGGTAAAACCATGCCACGTAGAAGAAAGTGTTCCCGATAAAGACAGTGCGGACCACAGTGCTTTCCAGGAGGACGAGATAAGAATTCGTGCAATCGACGATGGTCCGAACGTAGCCACTGCTCGACCTTTGTTTGATGGAACGTTGACACTACATGATAATATAAATGTTCCCACTCATCATGAACGTGAGAATGAAACATCACCAGATGAAATAGATGATGAATAAGCTGAAGAAGAATCAGCAAGTTCAGAAGAAACAGAGGATGATGAAGGAGACGACGAGTATGATGAATATTTTCGACGCTCTTCTCCTGTGAGACCAAATATTAAAAAAATTACATATGGTGTATGTAAGTTTTTTATTTTGTTATTTCATTTATGTTTCATTTAAAATGAGGTTTGTATTTTTTTTTAAATGATATATTTGCGACGGTAGCGTCAACATTTATGAAAAATTATGACGCTGACATCATAGATGGACATTGGGAATGTAAAAAATATATTCCCTCTTTTTGGCATGTGTTTAATTAAGGTGACACTAGCATCATAAATTGTGAAATATTGTGACGCCAGAGTCACCTTTTTAGGCGGGCTTTAGGATTTGCGACGCTAGAGTCGTAGTTATTTTTAAAATATAGGGCGGTAACTTTAAAAATTACGACGCCAGCGTCGCTCTTGTCTGCACGTGCGACTTTCCATATTTCCATAATAATGACACTTTGCAACGCTGGCGTCGCAAAGTTTGAATTAAATTGCACAGAACGGTTTTCTTCTCCCCATTATGTTTCTCTCTTTTTTCTTTTTCTTTCCCTTCCTGTTTTCTTCCTTCCCTTTTTCTTTTCTTTCAATTTATTTTATTTAATTTGTTTTTAATTTTTTCCAGCTGATTTAATAATATCATTCGCAGAGCGAGGATACACCACAAATTTCATCTATATAAAGAACAATGAAATATGAAAAACATGTCTTTCAAAAAGTATCAAGTCTTATAAAAATAAAATTTGAAAATTATACATCAATACAGTCAACAATCTTTTTCTTTAACTCAAGTGGGACACGCCTCCAATCGTCATATCAATTAGGAATTTGATTCCTTGCACAAACCCCAATGTAACTTTGCATTTTTCCAGCTTTTTTTTCCTACTGCTTGCCCATTTTCATTATACCTGATTACCAATCTATCCTCAAACCTCGTTATGTTTGCCAATTCACGCATAGTCATCACTCTTCGTTTGCCATTATTACTTGACTCATCTTCAATTTTTTTGTTAATCTCATCTTCACTACTATCACTTGAACCTTTCATTGTCAATAGTAGCCTGTAAGGAGAAAAAAATTATTATAGTATATGACAAAGTGGAAATTAAAAATAAAAGTTAAGTATTTCAATATATTACCAAGGTTTTCAAAATCTAGTTCTCAACCCATGTGCCATCACAATCACTTCTAATGTAAGTAGCTGGATCATCATTCATTTCGTTTAATAAATCAATATTAGGCATTGATTTTAGTAATACATAATTTTTTAATGATGTATCTCTAAGTTCATCATCACAGAGTTCGTCCTTAATTTCCCTTTGTGGCGGTGTTAACACAACAGACCAACAAGTGTCAATTGGATCTTCTACATAAAGAACTTGTTTTGCTTGGGTTGCTAGAATAAATGGATCATTTTTATGTCCAATTCGATGAAGGTCAACTGTTGTAAACCCAAGCTCATCTACCTTGATCCCATTTGTGTTCTCAACTCAGTCGCATTTGAATAGAGCTATTGTGAAACTATGGTAGTCAAGTTCCCATATTTCTTTAATCATGCCAAAAAATATCATGTGTTATATGATGGGATTTTTATCCTTTGCACTTGAAACTAGCATGGTACTAGCAACTAAACTTATGCCACTATTTTGGACCTTTCTTATTTTATCACGCTCCTTTGTGTGATATCGACATCCATTTACCATGTAACCAGCATATGTTGCTACATTATGACACGAGGTCCATGAGCTATCCACCTCAAAGTCGATGATATAGAGTTGTTTTGGTCCTCTAAATCAAGTGAAACCTAATATTTTATATCAAATGTGAGTTATTGATATAAACATGAAAAAAAAAGTTAAGTAATTACCTGTTCACGTAACCAAATAATAAATGTACGATTGTGCTCATCTTGAAGCCACTTTTGATTATTTGATTTATTTGGATTGATATTTCTCAAATGTTCCATGTGTTTCCTATTACAACATTCTTTGTTTAAAAGACATAATTACTTAATTGAAATATACTAAATTGAATGAATAGAATTATACATACTCTATATATGCAAGAACATCATCTATGTTTTCAAGCACATAAAGGTGGGCTTGTTCTAACTCTTTTTTATCTGGTCTGATATTACAAGCAACTGACAACCGTCTATCACCCTCTTCATTATCCTTCGTACATGTTGGTGTCCCAATAGGATTTACCCCAGATAAAAATTTAGAATAAAATTCCACAGCCTCTTCAACAATGTAGTATTCCCCCATACAGCCTTCTGGGCGATTTTTATTCCTTACATAAGCCTTTAATACTTTCATGTATCACTCAAAAGGATACATCCATCTCAAATAAACAGGCTCGCAAAGTTCTACCTCTCTTACAAGATGTACTGTCAAGGTGTACATAATTGGGAAAAATGACGGTGGAAAATACCTCTCCAATAAACACAAAGTGAGGACTATTTCTTCTTGCAAACCTTTTAACTTTGATGATTCAATAACTTTACTACATATTGAATAGAAGAAAAAACACAATCGAATAATTGCATGTCTCACATGTTTTGGTAATATTCCATGAAGTGCAACAGGTAATAACTGTTGCATAAGAACATGATTATCGTGAGATTTGAGACCATACAGTTTTAAGTCTAAGAGTGACACGATATTTTGAATATTGGATGAGTATCCATCGGGAACCTTTAGATTTGCAAGTGTCGTACACAAACTCAATTTCTCTGAACGTGACAACGTATAATAAGCTGGAGGTATGAAAGATCTTCTCCCTCGTTCTTGAGGAGCCAATTCTAATCTAATTTTCATATCCACCAAATCTTGACGTGTAGTCAATCCGTCCTTTGTTTTATCAGGAATGTCTAACAATGTGCCGATAATATTGGAATACACACTTTTTTCAATGTGCATCACATCAAGGCAATGTCTTACCGGTAGACTTTTCTAATACTCCAGTTCAAAGAAAATGGATTGTTTCTTCCAATAATCATTTGGATTATTTTCAACATTCTTATCTTTTTTATTCTTCTTTCGAAATGAATGTCTAAGATTACTTGTTCTTTCAAGAATTTCTGCCCCGCATAATGGTTTTGATGCTAGTTCTAATTCAGGTTTACCATTAAAAGCCTTTTGTTGCTTTCTATATGGATGATGACGATGTAAAATTTTCGTTGCCCAAGATACGTCATTTTTTACCTTTCTTCAACCAAATGGAGGATGTATATCCTTCAACCAAATGGAGGATGTATATCCTTCACCACAAATCGGGCATGCATGATAACCCTTCACACTACAACCACATAGGTTACCATAAGCTGGAAAATCATTAATAGTCCATAACAAACAAGCTATGAGGGTAAATGTTTGTTGTTGATATGCATCAAAGCATGAAACACCATCATTCCAAAGCTTTTTCAAATCATCAACTAAGGGAGCCAAATACACATCTATATCATTTCTCGGTTGTTTAGGGCTAGATATTAAAGCAGTCAACAACATAAACTTTCGTTTCATACACAACCAAGGCGGGAGGTTATAAGTCACTAGTAATACTGGCCAACAACTATACCTACTACTAAGATCACCATGCGGATTCACACCATCAGTTGAAATAGATAAACAAAGGTTTCCTTGGCTCAGAACCAAATGAAGGCCACATGTTGTCGACTTGTTTCCAAGTTGGTTAATCTGCATGCCAAGTCAACATATGCGATATTTCTGTAGATTGAAACATCCATTGGAATCGTGGAATTGGAGGAAAGTACCACATAACTTTTGTCGGAATTCATATTCTTTCTTCATTAGAATTTTTTCGAATTTTCCATGTCGATGTTCCACAAATTGGACACTTATTTTCCTTCGAGAGCTCTTTTCGAAACAAGCAACAATCGTTAACACAAGCATGTATTTTCTTATAATCCATTCCAAGGGTACGCAAAGTCTTTTTTGCCTCGTACGTGGATATTAAAATTTCATTAGGCTTTGGTAGCATGTCACGTAATAAGTTTAGCAACACTGAGAAACTAGCATCACTCCAACCAAATTTAGGCTTTAAGTTATATAATTTTAGCAATGCGGATATTTTGGTAAAATTTGTACACTGGGAGTATAATCGTTTCCTAGCGTCACTCAATAATTCATCAAACTTTTCTGACTCTTCAGCTAAATAATCATTTGCGGCTTCAAACATCTCATCGATATTGTCTATATCATTACCATCAAAACCGTATGTTTTTTCACTTGTTTCCCTATTAGATGGTAGTGGTTCACCATGTCCATGTCTTATAACTTTGATTAAAATGATGGACAAACAAGTGTTCTCTAACAATATTCACTTGATGAAAAATAATATTTCCACATTTCACACATGGACACCATAATGAATTTTTCACAATTCAATGTTGTAATCCACTTTTAATGAAGTTCTCAACACCTAAGTCATATTCCAATGACATCCTATCTTTCATCATCCATGACTTACCCATAATGATGTACAAAGTAACCTAAGTTGATAAAAATGATAATACAAGGTATTAGTTTTATTATCCAATTAAATGTCTTAAATGGTTAACCTAAGTCATACAAAACAATATATAGTTCACTATAGCTACCATAATTGCAGGATAGTCAGTTTCAAATAAAAGATTATATTAGTAACAAATATTTTCATATAATATCGAACAAAATATATAAACTAAGTTCCATAAAACTTCAGTGACTATTTCACTATGGCTACCATAACTGCAGGATAGCCAGCCAATCTATTCAAAAACTAATCAAATTGCAATAAATACATACATGATAATATCGAATAAAATCAAAAAATAATTAAATTGAAAACCTGGAACTTGAAATTTTTTTTTGCTTAAGTTGCGAATAGCGAAGTGAAGAACGAACTCCTTTAACCAATTTCTTATACGGAACCTGTGATACAAGTGGTAGAAACAAAAATCAATGAAAGTGCATTGTGAAACTAAAAATCAACATTCTCATGCATATTGATCAATATACTTTGCATTGAAATAGATGGATAGACATATAAATTTCAAAAACTGTTTTACTATTTCATTCTTTCAATGATTAACAAACAACGTATGACGGTTAAATAACGAATAGCGAATGTATGTTAAACGAACAACGGTGAACGAACGGCGAATGACTGCATTTTGAAGGGCGACGAACAGTATTACTGTTTAAACTTAACCCTATTTTTGTGAGTGATTAAATTCAGCGATAAATACCTGGTTTTTGAGCAAACGATGCAGCGTTTCACGGCGAGGGCGAGAGGTTGTTAATGGCGTTTACGGCAACAGCAAAAATGGCGAGAAGAAGGGCTGTTTAGAAGATGAGAGGGTGATTTAGCAGCGATTAAAAGGTCTCTTTAAAAGTATTTTAGGTCGACGACGATTTAGAAGCGTTCAGGTCGACGACAAGGGCGATTTAGCAGCTCTCACGGTGAGGGCGATTTTAGGTTGACGGTGAGGGCGATTTAGCTGCGACAGCGAGGGCGAGTTCAGGTTCACGGTGAATCTGTTAGCAGCGTTCACGACGAGGGTTACTTCACGGCGAGGGCAAGGGAGAGGAAAGTTCAGCGTTTTTTTTTTTTTTGATAATTCAAAGTTCAGCGTTTGCAAGCGAGGAGGAAACGAAGATTTACCCTAACTTCTTTTTACGTGATCAAGGAAATATTAACTTAATTAAAAATTAGGAAACGATGACATACATGGTCTGACATTTATTATTTAATGACACACATAAATAATGACAGATATAAACTGATATTAAAAATAACGTATTATTCCGAAAATTTGCGCGCTAAAACTTGAAATTTTAATTAACAAAAGATGACATTTCATATGTGTCATCATTTGATAAAAAAAACTGAAATCCTAAAATGTGTCATCTTTTACCATGTGTCATCTTTTAAAAAAACTCAGTGTCATCTTTTGTGGAATTTGTTGTAGTGGGATATTTCCCAAGACATGATTGTTCGAAAAAAACGGTTAGTTTTCTTTAACTTATCTTTTCAATTTCATAGTTTTTAATTTCGTTGAATTAGGATAGTTTTAGTTAGATTGTAAATTAAGTTAAGTTTTAGTTTAGTTAGTTTAATTTCATTCAATTAGGCTCGTTTCAATTAGACTCATTTTAGGTTAGTTATAAATTAGAGTCTTTTTAGTTAAATTATAAATTACGTTAGTTACTTTAATTTAGTTTATATTATAATTAGTTTAGATTATATAATTAGGTTAGTTAATGATGTTTAATTAGTTCAGGTTTATTTTATTAGTTTAGTTTAGTTTAGTTTAAATTATAATTAGGTTCGTTAATTAGTGTAATTTAAATTAGTTTAGGTTTATTTAATTTGTTTAGTTTAGTTTAGTTTAAATTATAATTAGGTTAGTTAATTAGTGTAATTTAAATTAATTTAGAATTATTTAGTTTAATTAGTTTAAAAATAGGTTAGTTTAGTAATTAGTTTTAAAAACTAATTAATTATTTTAATGTTAATAACTTTAGAATTAGTTTAGTTAATAATTTTTTTTAATTTTTTTTAATAATATTAAAGATAATATGACGGGCGCATGACATCCTCCACGATCGCACGATGATGATGAGGGTGAGGACTCCAGAGTGCAATCAATCAATATAGTAGAGTTGGACCATTACTCGGGAGTTACGAGACGGATCAGGTCATCGTGACCCCACGTTTGTGATTAACACTACCGTCCCTACTCCTACAATAGCACTCGAGACAGAGCTCGACACTCCTCCAGTACGGGACACACCAAGGACCTCTACAGTAGCTTTCGGTTCCAGTTTCGTCGTTTCACCTCCCGTTCCTCACGATGCCACAGTACTTCGGATCGATGGATATGAGTATGTAACGTCTAGTCTAAATTTCAATTTTTTTCCTTCATTATTATTAATCTTAGTCTAATTATTTAATTTAATGTCAGATTACAACCGCATAAAATAGTTTCAAAACGATTTGTAGAGGTGCTACAGAGCGATCCTCTTCCTAGCGAGTTTCGATGGACAAAGATCCCTTGTACTGAAAAGATGAGGATGTTCGACAACTGGATGGTAAATTAACTACACTTGATAAACTGTTGCTTGTTTAATTTTTTGTTTCACTACTTAATAACAATATTGAATTATTTGTTATTGCAGCGTAAATTTACTATCAGTTTAGATATCACGGATAAGAGGTTGTTTCCCCTCTAGGATAAACATGTGATGGACTGTTAATGTGACCTACTATATCATGCTCGTAAAAAGCACGCAACTATTCGACCTCCCTAGATGAGTGAGAAGGAACACACCAGGCTTGTTGCTAGCATGCACTCTACTGAAGCATTCAGGCTATCTGTAAGAAACCGGGCTAATCGTTTGGCCAACCCTTCTCTACACACGGGTGGGTCCCGCCCTCACGACGAGCACCATCGTGCTTTGGTAAGTTGTCTATCTTAATCTTGTTTTAAATAATGTGAATTCAAATAATATAAATTCTTTTTGTGTTCTATTTTTTCCTATGATCAAAAGCACGGACGTCCCGTCCCACCTGATGAGTTGCACTTAGTCTTGCACACGAAGAAAGATGGGACTATTGTAGACTACAGGGCACGAGAGGTTCAGGTAATGTTTTATATACGTATTAAATTGAAATTTTATATGTTTTTCAATAAAATTTTCTAACTTCATTTTTTATTTACTTTTTCATTGAACATGAGCATTTTAAAGATGCTTTATCTCAGTGGTTGCCAACGCAAAACTCCCAACCGACTCAGGAGGACAAAGTAGAAGCATTCTTGATGGCAACATGAGGCGTTCGTCCATATGGTAATGTACCTAGACTTGGATCTTGTTGGAGACATCTTTACGCAAACGTACGTCGACCTCAGAGCAGCTCTTCGCGTAGAGATACTACTATAGAGACTCAGCTACGTGTGGAGGTTCAGCAGCTCCAGTCAGAGGTGCAAGAGATGCGTTCATCCATCGATGCTAAGGTCGCTTCACTTCTGCGGGAGCAGGTCCAGGCTCAACTTGCAGCAACGTTGGCTTCTTTTTTCGATCCTCAAGGCCCAAGTAACCATGGCCCTTCATCTTTAGCACCCCCGCCCCCGCCCCCACAGTAGTTTTGGCATTACACACTTTTTTTTAGATGTATATGAATTTTTTCATTATTATATATAAATTTTTGTTATTCCAATTTTTTTTATTAAAATATTAAATTTATTAATATTATAAATTATTAAAGAAATTATAAATAAAATAATATTAATATTAATATTAATATTGCCAAAATAATAATAATATAAAATTATTTTAAAAAAAAACGGTCGCACTTTAAATGACAAGTCAGTGTACCATACGTGACAGGCGCGTCGCAAATCTAAGGGTACACCAACGACACTAGCGTAACAAATATTATTTCAATAATTGCGACCCACACATCGTAAACGTAGTGACAAGCCATGTAGTCCAACTATGTTCCACATTTGCGACACTATAGTCGAACAATGTTGTGACAACCGAGTCGCAATTTGTTTCGTTGACTTTTTTTGCGACGCAATCTCTCACGTCATGATTTAGTGGAATCATAGACGCAAATGTTCATGTGGCTACACACTTTTTGGCTACGTGTTTCTCCGTCGCAATGGGACCAAAAGCTACCCACCACGTCGCAATTTGACAGTTGGTTTGTTCAAACTCAGGAACGTAAAATGCCCTATCATTAAGAACGTTCCCCTTAGAATCGTCCCTAAAGACAAGAATTGCTTCAATTTATTCGTGAGCAGAAGGTTGAGAACTCTCCAAGTCAGGGACATTTCAGGATTTTCATCTAAAACCCTACCATCAAAGTTTTGTTAGTGATTTCTCTCACTCTAAACCTTCTCCTGGATGCCCTAGAGGTTTTCTTATCTATAGCCATAATGAAAAGATAAAATAAAGGAAAAAAAGGACAAAGAACTAACCTTAAATGAGAAAGATGCCTCAATTCATACTTCATAGAACCACAAGAGAGAGAAATCCCAAAAACGGTTACAACAGAGAGAACAAAGAGTAGAAATTTCAAGATATCATAAAAAGAGACGAAAATTAAGAGCCGCACTATTTGAAGTTTAAAAGAACAAGGTCACGATCACTAAATAAGAATACATCTGGAAATCCTATGGGTTACAACACATCGAATAAATGGCACTTCGAAACGATGAAACCCTTTAACTAGTTCTCATACTAGAAAATTCCAGCTCTGAAAGCGTGGGAAAGGTGTAAAGGGTGAATATCGTTCACTATAAGACCAACCTTGAAAGGATGGGCTTGAGGTAATTCCAACCTAAACTTTCTAAAAAAGGAAACATCAATAGTGGCGGCCCAGTTAAGACTAGCATTATCAAGGAGCCCACAATCCAACCTTCGATGGCTACATAACGTAAAGATATTTACCCAATGAGCTATGTACTGAAACCATGACCTAAATTCCTTATTGCACTGTTTTCTATCTTGCAATCATTCTACAGTGAACTAACTTGATTGTTATAGGTTCTTTGTCCGGTATCACATCAGTACCTTCTGACTTAAATTACTTCACGTTTCAGGTATTTGAAGTAGTATGAAGAAAGCACGATGGAAATCAACCTCCACAACCTTAAAAAAGTCAAATTTCTTATAGTGGAAGAATACATAATGTAATTAGTAAAATAGTACTTATTAAATATAAATATTCTACTAATAACTGATTTAGTTTTTTTTCACATGTATTCAATGGACTTTTTTTCATTCTCAAATTTTTTTTTCTTTCTATTAATAAGGAATTGTAACAAATTTCTTAACGTAACGTAGAAAAATAAATCATACATTGTGTCTAATTGAAATTTAGAGTCCTATAAATAATGGGGGAAATTATTCCTTAAAAAAATTAAGAGTTTTTTTTATCTAAATAAATAGTAACATAATTGAAGATATGTCAAAAATGTTAAGAAGACATTAATGATATTTCATATCATGTTCATTAGATAAAGACTAATGTGAAATTCAATACAAGTTTAAATAAAAACGTAAAATGGAGGTTTTTAAATTTGTTGACGGAAATAGAAAATGAATAAATATTCAAATATGATAGTTTATCTTTTATTACACTTCAAGTATTATAAAAACATACACACACAACATAATAACATCCAATGAAAACAAATCCATCATATAGTAAATAGTAGTCGAATGGGTTGTTATACCCTTTACGTAATTAAAATAAAAAGGTATCTTCTTTACGCTTCAAAAGAGAAAAAAGTTGAACCTTTTCTCTAAGATTTGCATTAATCTCCTCAGGAAACTGAGAGATTTTTTTTATCACTCTTTCAAACATTTCATCAATTAGTTCCTTTCTTTTGAAGTGTTCAATAAAGGTTCCTTCCATTGCTGCTCTGACATGATTAATCCACTCACGAATATTAATTGTTCCTTTGGACCATGTTGCTGGTTCTGCTAGTTCAATTCTTTCAATACTAAAATGGCCATTATTTTCTACCAACTGTGTCATCTCTGCTGGACAAGTGGCATATATGGGCAAATTGAAAGAGTCTATTTCACTTTCATTAAGGAATCCCTGAGACAATAATATTTGAGATGATAAATAAAACACACAAAAAATGTTAATAAATGAGGAACTTATTCCCTTTTATTATTTAATGATTGCACCTTTGTAGTTTTTATGAAGTTCAAATATAAGATACATATACATAAAGTGTATCATGCAGGTTGCAGTATGAAGTTGAAAATTATATCAAATTGAGACAGATGATAAAGAGTGTACAATTACGCACAATTATATATAACCTTCAAGAAACACCAAAACCCCTCTCTAGTTTTACTCTCAATATGAAACAATCCCCAAAAGAAAACCAAAAATCTTTCTTTTGCCAAAATTCTACTACCCTCTCAATGGGAGGCAAAACCGCCACAACCTCGATGGACGAACAAGTAGTAGCAGTCGCCTATTTTTTTTCCTTCTCTTAAAAACAAAAGCACCTCCTGGTACTAACTAACTAACTAACTATATATATATATATATATATATATATATATATATATCAGGGTTAAATGTAGGGCAACATTAAATTGGCTTTTTATTTGTTTTATCTCTAAAGTCTAACTATCTCTCACTCGAGATAAATCAATCATCCTCAAATCTCACTGCATTTTTAGCTCATCAATTTCTCAGAACACCAAGGCTTCAACCTACAAACTCAAACCGATTTTTTAAACCACTTGTTAGAGTCTACTAACATAGTTAGCTCCTATAAGGCCTCCCGCTATGAGCTATTTCCCAAGCATGAAAGTATACTCCAGCAACTCCCACTCTACCTAAGTGGCGGGATCTACCACCTGATCGACTATACGTGTAACGTCCCGTTATTTTGTGATAAATTTTTTTTTTATTTATTTTATTTTAATTTAAGTAATTAAAGTTCATTTATTTATCAGTAAATTAGAATTTAGCAGTTTATTTCGGTTTAAGTCCTTTTAATTACCTTTTTAGTTTATTTTCGTTTTAATGGTATTAATAATTATTAATGGGCCAATTAATAATTATTAATCACCATTGGGATAGCTTAAGATCATTGGGTTTCGTTTTATAAGTCAAAAGTCATAAAAGGACGTAACCGTCATTTCCAAATTTTCTAAATATCTAAACACTATTCACCAATCTTCTTTAAATTACCATTGACTCATTATTGACCAAAAACATCATCCATTCTCCTCCTCCAACCCGTGAGCATCAAGAAGAAAAAGAGAAAATTCGGTTTTCGTTTATTTCTCGACGGATCGACTAAATCTTGGATATATCGGAAAGCCCTCGAGTTAAGGATCCTTTTCCACCTAACGATTGTACTTGCCGTTCGTGTTATACGGAGTTCTCGGTAAGTTTCTCTTGAAACCCTAAGCTCCAAATAGTGTTTTAATGCAGTTTTCTTTGATTTCCTTCGATTTCGTGTTGTAGAACTCGGTGTTTGTTAATACGGGAGTTGTTTTAAGTGTTTTTGGAAACAATCCCTTAACCCTAAAACCGAGTTTCAGTTTAAACCCTTCCCATTTCAAATTTACCGTTTTGGGTTTGATTTTGGGTTAGAATTGAATGAAATAATGTTTATTTAAATTCAATTCGAGAAAGGGCATAATGTTCAAAACTCTAATTATCGATACCCATTGAAATCGGGAATATCAAATTTGCATAAAACCAACTCGAAACACTTTTAGATTGCCTAAAAGCCGGAAAACCAAACCCGAGACCCAATTTTCTTGATAGGGCCGTGGGCCTCTTGGGGGGGGGTTTGTTGAGTTTTTCGTTATTTTGAACGTTTAGTTGATGTTTGATCAATAGTTGGTAAATTAATGATTGTGTGATATAATTTAATTGTAGGTGTTTTCGAACCGCTTGCTTGATCGCTCCTTCGGACTTAGGAGCAAAGTCATCTTTTATTTAAGGTGAGAATAGTTAGGATTTAAAGTATTTATAGAAATCGAATAAGTGTGATGTTTGTAGAATTGAAACTAAGACTAGAATCCGAATCTAAGATTAGAGAGATGTGAGTTAGTGCCCTTAGGATTAGAAGTTGATCCTTTAAGTGAGAACTTAGGAGTTCTCGAGGAAAGTATGGAATCTGAGAAGATTCTAAGTTAGATTCGTTTCGAAGCTTAGGTTGGATCATTGGAAGTTAAAAGATCCAACTTGTATTAAGAACGGTTAATAGAACCTCGGATTGCTATTGGAAGTTTAAAATCCTAGAAGGTATAGCTTAATCGTTTAAGATAGGATTTACTTGTTTTAATGTACCAAAGTTCGA
This sequence comes from Gynostemma pentaphyllum, assembly GCA_028015215.1. Taxonomy (NCBI): domain Eukaryota; kingdom Viridiplantae; phylum Streptophyta; class Magnoliopsida; order Cucurbitales; family Cucurbitaceae; genus Gynostemma; species Gynostemma pentaphyllum. The sequence goes on from CM051352.1 coordinate 15,865,431, forward strand.
TCGACATATCGTTCGTCTGAGATTACTATCTATTTTACTTATGTCCTTTACTTTATGTCTTTACTTTTTGCTCCTTTACTTTATGCATGTTTCGGTTACTTTATCATTTACATTTACTTATTTACTTTTGCAAGCATATGCAAGCATATGCCTAACATCTCGCATCATTGAAGAGAAAAGAAAGTGAGAAAGAAAAACGAAAGGTTAAAGGTGGAATATGAGAAAAGTTCACACTATTTCCATGCATAAGTTTTGGTGGATAATAGAAGAAAAGTCCACACTACTTCCATGCATAAGTTTTGGTGGATACTACGGGAAAATTCCACACTACTTCCATACATAAGTTTTGGTGGATACTACGGGAAAAGTCCACACTACTTCATACATAAGGATAAGGGTGGATAGTATGTGAAAATCCACATTACCTTCATTTCATGCATAAATGGCGAATGCGTATCCTACGGGATGTACTCATTATTTTTATGCATATGATTGATGGAATATAAATCGAGATGTTATATTTTATGCAAAGTTATTTACTTTTCTTATTTTGCCATAATAAGTAATGGATGAGGTTTTGACCTTAAGGGTTAGTATTATCGTACTTTTGAGAATATAGAATGAATTTACCTAGAGTTGAAAGACTTTAGGAGTGATTTGTATCAGATTATTTGGACACAAATCGAAATGCGAGTTTGAGGTCTATCTTTACTTTTTATGCTTATTATTCTCACTGGGCTTAAGTTGTTAGCTCATGATATTACAACCAATTTCAGGTAATGCCCTTGCTAGAGGCCGTGGAAGGGGAGATGGTGCTGCGTGATCGAGGGATGTTGACCTCGAGATGGACTCGTTGTTGTAAAGTCTACGTAACTATTTTGTGAATTTCAAAGACTTTGATGATGTATATGTTGTATTTAGCTCATAAGAGCTTTTGATGTGGTTTTTATGATATGAAATATTTGAAATCCTGATTGGGACTTAAAGTCCATGTGATTTTATTAGATTTGAAAAATTAGGATGTAAACAGGTTTTTGGCTAGCCAATTTTCAAACAAAACCACGCCAATTTTTCTTAAAATAAAAGACTTTCGTTGTGTTTTATAAATTAAATTTATTTAAAAGTGTCGGGTCGTCACAATACGCCTCCAATGAATCTTGAAAATTTATTTTTCAATCAAAGAATTGACATTTTCATTCAAAACAATTGTGAAAATAGAGACTTCATCTCCATCTTCTATACCCTCATTTACTCTAAATCCAGTCAAAAAAGTGTTGCATTGACCTTAAGCAAGTTCACCAGTCCGCTATACTGTTGGACAATTGAGGCTATTATCTAACTACTTTCAGATCATCTCAATTTTCCTTCCACTTGAACTGGTGGATTAGGAGCTAATTGTCCTTTCTTTATTATTGGCTCACCCCTCCAATATTATGGAACATAAAAAACTCTCTAATTTAGAACTTTACGCATAGAACTCACATATTTGACACCATATATTAATTGATAAAGTCAATGACGACACTTGACTTGTTCTAATTGTCGTTCTTCATATCCTTTAGAGAAAAAATGGGTTTTTTTATTTGTTTTGTCTCCAAAGCCCAACAAAAAAAAACACATTTCCGTTTACAGATTCGTCAAGCTCCACAAACTTATTTTTTCTTTCGCACTTATATAGTTGTTTGCATCCTTGTCTCGATACGAATGTAATCTTTTCCTTTTTCATGAAATTTTTAAGCCATCAACAATGTACCATCTTTTGGACTTCTTTCTTCAACGTAATTAAGTCTTCTCTTAAATTCTATTATTGCTCCCATCTCCATTTTTTAAAGCATAATGACATAATTTTTCATAATTATAACATTTCAAGTGTGACTTGTCATACCTTGAATTTTTTATTGCCACTCATATGACCTCATGTTGATCTTTCTCCTCTTTAGAGGTTTTTGTTGTTCTCGTTTTGGGAGTCCAACCACGTCCACGTCCATGTCCATAGTTATGACTTTGTCCTCTTACTTGATTACAATCTTGTCTTTATTCAATTTTATCATTACAACCACTTTCTTTTTATACAGATCAACTCGAGTCTTTAGTTGTTTCTCCATGATCACTTTCTGCGTTTTTTCCCTCCATAAGCTTAAAACGAACAAAAAAGTTGCATAATCTTCATGGTTCTCGAGTATTTAATGGTGACAATATGCTCAAATTTTTTATTTAACGATCTATTTTTTTTATAATATTTACTTCGTCTTTTTTTGAATAATTTTTCTCTAATCTATTAGTCACTGATAAGACTATTGAGAGAAACAATAGATGGCTTCTTCTTCTTTCATATGTAAAGTTTCAATTTAAGCTCTGATTTGTTTGAAGATGAACCTTTTTAACTTGATATACTCCATTGTAAAGAGCTTGGAAGTTTCTCCCATGCCTCTTCATATGAATCATGGAGTCAAAACTGTAATAATTGGTCATATATCATTGTTTTAATCATTGGCTAACTGAATTAGTTAAGTCTTGTAACTGCAATCAAGACTAAATAAGAGGGACTTAAAGTTGATGTAGGCTTATGAAAACTTCACAGTCGAACCCCTATAACTCTGTTTTGCTCTCTCTCTCTCCCTCTCTCCCCCTCTCTCTCTCTCTCTCATTTTTATTCTGCCATTTTCTTTGTTCATACTTAGAGTTCATATGCATAGCCATTGGATAAATTGAACTTGTGTAATTTTTCATTACTACGTAAAAATTGGTATCAGAGCTATGGATTGAAGAATCACACCATTCTTGAAGATCTTTCTGTTACAAGAATCTGAGATTTGTTCTTGAAAGAACCTGAAAGAATAGAAACTCGTTTTGAAATTAGAAAGTTCGATGGAAAAGGAGACTATGGCATGTGGAGGAAGAAGATGAAAGTTATCCTAGTTCAACAGAAAGTCTTTCGCGTGCTTGATGATCCACCTACATTTCCAGCAACAGCAACAAAGCTTGAGAAGAAAGAGATTCTTGACACAACCTATAACTCATTGATTTTGAACCTTTCAGACAATGTTCTTTGGCAATTTGATGATCAAGATTCTGCTTTAGGAATCTTGAACAAGTTGGAGAAGCTGTACTTTGCGAAGATGTTGACAAACAAGATCTACTTGAAAGAAAGATTGAGTTGCTATAGAATGGATTCTGGAAAAAAACTAGATGATAATCTTGATGACTTTACGAAGATGGTGATTGATCTGTCAAATAATGGTGAGAAGCTTTTTGAAGAGAATTAAGCAGTGATAATTCTGAATGGATTACCAGAGACGTTTCGTGAATTTAAAACTGCCATCAAGTATGGGCGCGATAGCTTAACTTTAGATGTTGTTCTTGGAGATTTGAAAGCCAAACAAATGGAGATTACAAATGAGAAAAGAAAGAAGAACCTTTGTTTACAAGAGGTAGACAAAATAAGAGATACTTCCAGAAAGGAGAAAAGGGGAAGAGGCAGAAGCCAATCTAAATAAAAAACCAAATCCAAGAAATGCAACATATGTAACAAGGAGGGTCATGTTAAATGAAATTGTCCTGATAATAATTTCAGAGATCGCAATGAAGACAAGAATGAGGAAGCCAATACAGCAAATGTATCAAATAGGTATGATTTTGCTAAAGTACTCATGGTTTCAGAAAAACAAGAAACTTAAGAATAGTGGGTTCTTGACTCTGCCTGCACATTTCACATGGCTCATAATAAGGATTGGTTTGTTTATCTAATAGAAGAAGATGGTAGACTTGTATTCATGGGAAATAATCATGAATGTAGAGTTAATGGAATTGGTTCCATAAGAATTCATATGCATGATGGCATTGAAAGAATCTTGAGAGAGGTTAGATATGTTCCAACATTAAGCAGGCACTTGATGTCCTTGAGTGTTCTTGATAGTGCAGGGTATGCCTTCAAATATAAAAGAAGGATCTTGAAAGTGAACAAAGGTTCCATGGTGAAAATTAAGGGAATCTGAACAATGGCATACAAAGAGTAAGGTGCCTATTATTACAAGTCAATTTACCAAAAGTGTTTTGGGCTGAAGCCTTGATGACTACTAGCTATCTAATTAACAGAAGTCCTACTACAACACTAAATTTTAAGACACCAGAAGAGGCATGGAGAATCTCACCACCAAATCTACAACATTTAAGAACATTTTGGTGCATTGCATATGCACATGTCAGACAAGACAAGTTGGAGCCTACGACCATCAAATGTGTCTTCATAGGTTACCCACATGGTGTGAATGGATACGAGTTTTGGTAGATAGAAGGATCCAAATGCATTATCAGTAGATATGTTGTCTTTGATGAGAAGAAAATGGGATACGGTGACTCAGCTTCAAGTTCCACAAGAAATCAGTTTAAATGAACCCAGCACAATTGAACTGGCCTTGAGTTCAAATGAATATGATAAATGGCAACTAGAAATGGAGGAGGATATGAGTTCACTAGAGAAGAATCATACCTGGACCATTGTAGAAAAACCTGAAAATCACAGAGTTGTGGGCAGCAAGTGGATTTTCAAATAAAGGGAGGAATAACAAGTGAAGATCAGTCTAGATATAAAGCAAGGCTCATGGCAAAGGGCTACACATAAATTAAAGGGTTGATTACACTGGGATATTCTCACCTATTGGTTGTGAGACACATCTCAATTCTATTGCTGCTAGCTTTAGTGACAGAAAATTACCTGGAACTAGACCAAATGGATGTAAAGACAGCCTTTTTACATGGGGATCTAGAAGAAGAAATATACATGGAGAAGCCTAAGGGTTTCATCAATAAAGGAGAAGAAAATAGAGTTTGTTTGCTGCATAAATCTCTTTATGGACTTAAGCAATCACCAACGACAATGGTACAAGAGATTTTATGCATACATGCTGAAGCTGGCATTTAACAAAAAGCTCTATGACTGATGTGTATATTTCAAAAGGTTAGAATCTGAGATGTTCATCTATTTGTTACACTATGTAGATGACATGTTAATTGCTAGTAGTAATAAGCAAGCTGTAATGAATTGAAAGAACAGCTAAAGGAAGAATTGGATATGAAAGATTTAGGTGCTTCAAAAACTATATTGGGAATTTATCTAATTAGGGACAGAGAAAAGAAATGTTTGAAAGCTAAGTGAGGAACAGTATGTGAATAGACTTCTTAAAATCAAAAATATGTCTGACTCTAAACCAACTTCAACTCCTTTTGGCAAACACTTCAAGTTGTCTAAGAAAAAAATGTCCATCAAAACAAGATGACATTGAAGAGATGGTAAACATTCATTATGCAAATACATTCGGATCATTGATGTATTTGATGGTTTGCACTCACCCAGATTACCCTACCCTTTATCAGTAGTAAGCAGATTCTTAGCCAATCCAAGTATGAGTCACTGGAATGCTATGACATGGATTCTAAGGTACCTAAATGGCACCTCAAATCTTTACTTAACCTATCAGAAGTCTGATTAGATGAAGGAAGAAGATAGATCATTAATTAGTGGTTTTGTTGACTCATTTTATGCAGCTGACCTTGACAAAAAGAGGTTACTTACACGGTATGTATTTCAGTTCTATTTATGTACAATCAGTTGTGAGTCTGTGGTTCAACTAGTAGTAGCCTTATCTTCAACAAAGCCTTAATCTATAGCTCTTACAAATGTTGTTAAGGAGTCCATATAGTTAAGAGGAATTACTAATGAATTGAGAGGAAGTAACAAATCAGCTTTGATCAAATGTGACAATCAGAGTGCAATTTATTTGACAAATCATCAGACCTTCTATGATATAACAAAACATATTAACATACGATATCACAATGTTAGAGATGTTCTAAGTACTGAGGCAATAAAGCTGGAAATGGTGTCAACACATGATAATGCATCAAACATGCTAACTAAGGCACTTGGTGCCTGATAAGGTGAAGAAGTGTTTAGATATTCTTCATATGGACACAGGCTAATGGTGAAGCTATGTCAGTCTCTGATAGCTGCAAAATTTGGTGTTTATGAAAAAAATGATTGATCAAGGTGGATAATTATAATAATTGCTCATATCATTATTGTAATCATTAGCTAAGTGAATTAGCTAAGCCTTGTAACTGCTATCAAGTATAAATATGAGGGACTAAAGTGGATGTATGCTGATAATGAAAACTTCACAGTCGAACCACTATAACTATGTTTTGCTCTCTCTCTCTCTCTCTCTAACTCTATCTATCTATCTATATCTATATCTATATATATATATATATATATATATATGTATATCTCTTTCGTTTTGATTCTGCCATTGTTCTTTGTTCATGCTTAGAGTTCATATGCATAGCCATTGGATAGATTTAACTTGTGTGATTGTTCATTACTGCGTAACATAAAATAGCTCAAATACCAATCAAAAGTTTAAGAGCTAAGAAACTTGTCAAATGAGAGCCAACCGAGTAAAAGGTTATTAACTTAGAAGATAGTCTTATAATTCAATCTTTGATAAGTAGAGCTTCAAGGAGAAGCTTAGAGACTAGAAGAAACACAGTCCAAAAGATATTTTTTAAGAAGAAATATGATTGGAAGTATTTTAAGAAAGTTTTGGCCATTTTAGAAACTTTCTCTTATTTGGACCACTTTCCATATTGTCTTCAACTTTCCTTATATGGCATCCATAACGTTAGCATATAATTATGGTTGTTTTGTGTTTGATTAGGTATCTCTAATAGTTTGGGGAAGGTTTTATTTGCTAGACAATACTTTCTAAAATTGCTACTTTTCATTTTAGGAAAGCTTGTCATTAGAGAGGTTATCAATGAATTAAAAAGTAACCTTTCACTTTCTTCTTCCTTTTCCTGAATTTCATTGCATGTCTTATCGTCTTGCTTTCGATAACAACCAAAAACGTTCAAGGAACCTTGATCATGTTGTCTTGTGGAGTGTCAAATCTTTAGTAAGAAACTTGTTTCTTATTTTCAAAATCATTCATGTAGGAATAGTCTTCTAACCTACCATTGCTTGGGTTTTGCTTAATCTATTTTGGGGTTTAAAGGTTTGTAAAACAAGGATTCACATATACAAAGGGTTCTTGATCCAATGCTTTGGTTTTTCACATCACCTTCTTAGTTTTTTTTGCCTATAATTTTTTTTCAAAGGCATCAAATTCTAAATCCCTAATAGATTAGATAAAGCCTACTTATCTCTCTTCTTGACTCTCTAAAACCCATCCCCTTGAGTTGTAGTTATATCACCCTCATTCTCCGTCTTGGTGTGGTCTTTCTATATTTTCTCCAACATGTCTTAGGCGCTAAAAAGAACCTTCATCTAGATGCTCCAATTACCATAGTAACAACTACTTAGTTTAGAACTTGGAAGGGAACAATTCCGCTACTTGTCATCTCCTTTGGAAGGATCTTCATGCTCTAATGAAGAGAATTTTAATGGCTGAGGAGATATTGGACAAATGGGAGAGATTAGAGAAAAGGGTTAGCTTGTATAATTACAAAATTTCTTTTTCTTGATTTGCTTGTGATACAAACATATATACTCTATCCCTATTTATACTAGTGGCTTCTCATCAATTAATGGCTATGATTATGCCATGACAATTCTAATATATGGATTCTCCTCAATTAATGGTTATGATTATTCCACGACAATTCTAATATATGGTGACTTCGTAGAGTTTTATTTATAATTATTAACCTACCATAATTTTCCAGATATATCTATAAGCTACTTCACATAAACTAGACTAAAGTACCTCTCAAAAACATGTTACTACTTTTGTAGAAGTTAGACTTAAACATTTAAGGGTAAAATGAAAATAAGATCTTTGTGGTTTTTTTAAATGCATGAAAATCTCCTGTTGTTTGAAAATAGCAAATCATACCCATGTAGTTCTAAATTATTCCAATGAGACCCCTCCCTTTCAACGCCCTTTTAGCCATAACTTTTTCGTTTGAAGTCCGATTTAGGTGAATCAAAGATGTTTTGGAATTCTCATTTTGGGCTCTATGTTATGGTTAGTTTAAAACTTCTAAATCATCAATAACTAAAGGCATTTAGTATTTTAATGATAATAAACTCTTTTATTTATTAACATTTTGATGGTTTTTACCATAATGTAAAACTTAAAACAAGAATTCTGAAACATGTTGAATCATCCAATTCGGAGTTGAAACGAATAAGTTATGGTTTGAAGAAAATTTATGACGTTGAAGGGGAGAGTTTCATTGTAATAATTTGGAACTACAAGAGTATGATTTGTTTTTTTCAAACTATTAGGGGTGTTCATGTATTTGGAAAAAACTTACAGGTCTTATTTGTATATTACTCAACATTTAATGTTCAAAACTTATGAAGCCCAAATAAAATTTATATTTCAAGAATCTCTAAGGTACTTAAATTGATCGAAGAAAGTTTTTTCATAAAATTATTTTCCTTGATCTAATCCCGTAAGTAAACACTTAAATAGACTAAGGATAAGTTTGGGTCACAAGGCCCCACATAGAGACTGAGTTGTCCACTCATATAGTTGCTTTATGTATTGTAATGCTCCGTAAAGGATTTATGTTACAAAAAATTGAACACATGGAACTTTTTTTTAAGTAATTTTGAAAATAGTAAATGTTTTGAAATATTTAAAAATGATATTTCTCTAACTAAGATTCCTTCAATTTCAATATAAGATAAGACCAAACTATGGATCTCAGTCTAAGAAATACTATTTTTGAAATTTTTTAAAACTTTTGCTATTTTTAAAAGTATTAATTCTTAAATTACAAGAATTAATTTTTTTTGAAAACCCCCCTTTATATTACTTTATGTCTAATTATGTAATTAATTAATTCTTCCATCTACTCAATGTTCTCAACATACAAGGTTATACAATGTGATAACCACAAAGCTTTTTTTTTTTCAAAATAATTCAAGAAGAAAGTTCACCCAATTAGTGTTGATAGCAAATATTCATATGATTTAACAAAAATTAATTGCTCATTTAAACTTTTATTACATCTAAACTAAATTTGAGAAAACATGTGATATAGTAAATAGAGAAGCATTGAAGAGTTAAATAAGTAAATAGAGAAGCTTGGGTTTACCTCTTTTGACATATCCATGAGAGTAGAAGCTAAGTTATTGTACAATAATCCAAATGGACTATTTGAAGAAGATACTTCATCACGAACCCCTAATGTGATTATCACCATGATTCCTCCTGGAGCAACCTCTTTAGCTCTTGCATTCAGAAAGTTTTTCATGTCCTTTGCAAACTGAGTTGCATAAGCATTGACTACTTCTTCTTGGGCATTCACATAGTGAATTCTCCCCTTGTTCCATGCCAATGAGTTTTTATCTTGTAACTCATCTGGTACCCTTGAAAGCCAGTGGATTGAATATGCAGTGTGTACAAAGTGCAGAGAAGAGTCCGGGAATAACCGACCGTGGAAGGATCCCGGCACGATCGCGGCAAAATATTCTCTTTCAGGTGGGAGAGACTGGCAAAGAGTGTTGAAATCATTGGAGATTTGATCATTGAAGAACACTTGAAAATTTGGAGTTTTAGTGCCAGGACACTGAGATTGGAACTTATGTATCATAGCTCCTATTATATTTTGCATTGTCCAAAAGGTGTTTGGCCCACAAGCACATCCCAAGTCTGCCAAACGAATAGTGTTTGAAGCAGAGGATAAGGATAAGTCTTTTATGTTGTACTTCTCCATGATTTCATCCTCAATTGTTTTCTTTTCAACTTCTACAAATGATCTCTGAAAAAAAAAATACAAGAGTTTTTTATTGAGATATTCGTAATAAAAATTCAGTCATTTTTAAAATTTTATTATTTTTTACGATATTAATAATGCATTATGAATTTCTTTTCTTATTTGATGAATATTTAAAAAGGTGATATTTTTTTAAATTTACATTTAAAAATTGTTCTTTTTTAGATTAGCCCAAATTTTATAGCAGATAGTATTTAAATCCCAGGTTCATAAAATCTAAAGGATTTTCAAGTTACAATTAAGCACTTTTACGAAAAATATTTTGTAGGGCATGTTACACTTTTGATCACTTAGTTTAAGAAAACCATATTCTCTTCAGTCAATATATGCTATATTGCATTCAAATTACTTAAATGACTCGACGTTATTAAGATGTAATCTCAATTTGGTATGTGGGACATACAAGAGGATCAAGATCAAGATAGTAACTAAAATAACATACAATATATGGATAAAATCGGGGAACTTTATCTTAGTTACACTGTTGATACAGTCCACTTTGTGATGATTGCAAATGATCGTATCCGGATCATTCTTGTGGAGATATGTGAGTTGAGGTATTCTATGCACTAGAGATTATACAAGACTCGGCCATGATATTTTATCAATTCCTTAGTAAAATAATTTAAAGGAAATGATGAAAACATCACTAAGATTATCAAGCGTGATAGATCTCAATCTTGAGTGTTTTTATTAACTCCTCCTTGTTGAGTTGTGTTCTTAGATCCACATAGGTGAGAATGACCTATTTGTACATTCAATATGAATGTTGTTTTGTTGACATGAAAAAATGAGGCGTTGGAAACATTCCCACACGAGATGGAATTCACAACTTTTCTATCATGAGAGTATTAGTGCGACATTTTATCACTTTATAAATTTTAGGTAACTCACGTACACGTTGTACTTATTAAAGACTTGAACAAGAGGTGGCTCACCTTCTCACTTGCCCAAGAAGAACTTATTACATAGTTGGACTATGGAAATCGCAAAATGAAATCAAATAAAATTACAAAGGTAAAATGGTAATTTTAGCCCAAATATAACTAACAGTTTACAATATGAAGGATACCTCACAACTTAACTTGATAAGATGTGGACATAACTCATCTATAGTGAGGGGAGTGCAATTCTAGGTTTTTAGTAGAACAACCCTTAATTAATGATAGTGATTAATTAATTAAATAATTACATAATTTAAATAATTAATCAATGTTTTTTTGGATCTCATGATTTTATAGGTCCATTGAGTCCATATGCTAGTCCAGATATCAATGTAGTAAAATTTAGTTATCAATTTAACTTAAGAAGAATTAAGCAATTAAATAATTTAAATAATGAACATAAATAATGAGATTATTTAAATGAGAATTAATATTATTAGTTATTTAAATGAAAGTTAATAATAATAAAATTAATGTGTTGGACTCATTAATTTATTGAAGAGATTGGATACATGAAACCTAGTTGGATTCATGAAATCCATTTGAAGTTGGTCCAAAATAATTAACAAAATGGATGAGATCTATTAATTAAATCTCATTAGGTATTTTGACAAACCCATTTAATTAAATAGAGAGTTCCAAGGAGAAAAAAATTAAATAAAAGAAAAGATATCTTTATTCTTTTATGATGTATGGTTAAATTTGATATTAATAATAAGCAACCATTACCTTTTAAAATGTAGTGTTTTAAAGTGGTTATTCGTGAGTGTAATTATTTCTAAAAATTAATATATATATATATATATTTTTTTATAAAATAAGAAATTATTTTAATATTTGCCTCTATTTTGGAGACATGTATACTTTTATAATTGACATAAATTTTAGCAAATTCATTTTTATCTATTTTTGTAAATTTATATTAGACACAAGTTAAAATCTAAAAATCTAACCAAACAAACTGAATCAAATATAGCAATAAAAAAAACCGGTTCACTTTTTATTACAATTTTTTTATTAATTTGTATTTATAATATATCAAAACATGGATGGAAAATCAGTATTTTACATAATACTCTCTTCAAGGATTAAAATCGATATTTACAAGGTTGAATTAACTTTGGGCAAGGTCGTTAAAGTCACGACTCGTTTAAAAGTATTTTCTAAAATTCAAGGGTTAAAATACCAAGCTTAAAAAGTGAAATTACAACTAAAAACAGAAAATTTCATTGGGTAGCAGAATTTTCTTCAATATTTATAAATCTAGCAGTTTTAAAAAGTATTTGCAAATATAACAGTTTTTTAAAAACCCCCCATTCAAGTGAATTAAAGAAATCAATGATAACTTGGAGATAATCAGTGATAACTTACAAGGTAATCAGTGATTACATGCACTAAATATTATTTGATATAGTGAATCAGTAAATTCAGTGATTACTTATACGTGGAATCAGTGATTACTTATGCGAAAATCAGTGATTACTTACGCGAACTAGTGGCAATTTTGTAATATTTTATACGTAAATTTGAGTTTTATTTTTAATTTTACAAATAACTTTTTGGGCTGTGATTTTTGAAAATATTGGACTTTGTTTAGCTATATGTCCAAGAGCCCCACTAAAAACACTATTTTCCAGCTTTATTTCAAATAGAGAAAGTGTTTAATTTATTTTCTTAAAACAATATTTTTTAATCACTTAATTAAATAATTCTTTCATAATTTCTTTTTCCACTTGAATTGCGTAATTAGTAATGATATTGTTTTTTTCTTCTTATGCTGTTGAATAATTCCGTTAGTTTTGTTAGCTTTTAATAATTTATAAATTCATTAATTTAAATATTTTATTTATTTCTTTTAAAAAAATTAAATTTTTATCACTTTGAAATTTGGGAAATCTACATAAATGTTATAGTTGGTGACATATTTACAAATTTGTTAGGAAAAAAATATTTACAAAAATATATTAGAATTTCAAAATGCAAGTATATTAGTTAATAACTAATAGTATATCAGCGATGTACAATAGTATATAACTGATAGTCGACTAATAACTATCATTGATATACTAATAGTAATTGACTGATATACTTAGAATCTTTGAAATTCTAACATTTTTGTAAATATTTTTTTTTCTAACAAATTTGTAAATATTATCAATTTTTTTAACATATTTGAAATTCCCCCTTGAAATTTATTATTAAAAAGATTTCACATTCGAAAACCACTTTTTAGGGACAAAATAAAATTGCTCTATTTTTTACACTTTTGAATTAAAAAGTGTAATTTACTCTATTTTATTTTGCTTAATAGGACGTGTTTAATGATAAGTCAATAGGTTGTTTTGTTTTGTAAAAAAGAAAATCTTGTTTGGTTCTATCATTTTAACAATGCTTTTTTTTTTTTAAAATCATTGTATTATTTTCTTCTCTGTTAATAATTTCTATATCATTTAAATTGTTTGTAACTAGTGCTTTATGAACTACTTTGGATTGAAACTCTTTAGGTCTAGTTCAGGTGTTTGGCTTGCGGGTTTAGTTGAGTTTGTTAAACCTGAAGTTATTAATTTTTTTTTCCACTTGAATTGCTTAATTATTACTAATGATATTGTTTTTTTTTTCTTATGTTGTTCAATAATTCGGTTAGTTTTGTTAGCTTTTAATATTTTAATATTTTATAATTTCATTAAATGAAATATTTTATTTATTTGTTTTAAAAAATTTAAATTGTTATAACTTTGAAATTTACTATTAAAAAGGTTTCACATTTGAAAACCACTTTTTACGGACAACGTGAAATTGCTCTATTTTTTACACTTTTGTTAAAAAGTGTTATTTGCTCTATTTCTTTTTGCTTGCTACGACGTGTTTAATGATAAGTCAATGTTGTTTTGTTTTGGAAAAAAAAAATATCTTGTTTGGTTTTATCATTTTAACAAATGCTTTTTTTTAATAATTTCTATATCATTTAAATTGTTTCGTAACTAGTGCTTTATGAACTATTTTGGATTCAAACCGTTTAGGTCTTGCTCAAGTGCTTAACTCGCTGGTTTAGATGAGTTTGTTAAGCCTGAAGTTATTAAGTTTGGGTTTGTTGCCTATATTTAGATTGTGCAACAGCGAAATTTGTTAAGTCTAAGCTAAAGTAAAATGTATTAAAATTATTAAAAATAATTAGTTGATTCAAGGATGATGAGCTTTCGATAACCCATCATTCATGATTATAAAATTGAGAAACACACACGAAATAGGCATGTATAACCCAAACCTCTTATCCAAACCTGCAGGTCAAACACCCCTTGCTCTTTTCGGGAAGTACTTTTAATGTTTTATATTCATACTTTCTTAAGAATATCAGTAGAGAAAGAAAAATAACACAAATATGAAGCTTGAATACAATTATTTCAAAAGAAAGAATCTAGAAAAGCCAACCTGAAAGAAGGAATTTTTGGAGTAGCTATATAAACCTTGTCCTCCATTTGCAGGGCGGGAATCTGAAACCCCTTTCATCTCTTCACTTTCTGTCTTATGTGAACTACTCAATGACTTCGCCATTCTTCTTTTTTGAAGATGTAAAATTATTCAAATCTTCAATTTTGAAGTATACAAGCACATTGAAGATTCACAAATCAATTTGTATTTTTTTTTAATGAATAAAATTATTGAAAGAAGGTGATATTTATATATATTAATATATGTTGAACCATAATAATACATATTTTAGTGCTTTTGGATTTTTTAAAAGCAAGGACCACCTGAAATGTATTATATTAGCTAATTTGTAGAATCAATGATTACAAAGCAGAGTGTCAAATAATCTATTTTTTTTTACTTTATTTATAAATTAATTTGGTGTATTATTTTTCTAATACGTACATATAAGCATTAAATATATGTTGCGTCTGTGACATGCGTATTATATAATATTCCAAATATTTGATTAGTCGCCTAAAAGTAAACGTTACTAATATAAAAAAATTAAAAATAAAATAAAAAAGTAAACGTTACTATCATTAGTTCTTTTAATGCATAATTCAATGTGAATGATAAGGTAATCAAATAATTGAAGGGGCTTCGATAAAAAATTGGGTTAATTTCAGTAATAACCATTTAATAAACGGAAATTTCAAGAAAACCGTATCTTTTACATATAGAGTAAAATACACTTTTAATCCCTATAATTTACATTTGATTTCTATTTGGTCCCTGTAATTTAAAAAGAGGCAATTTAACTCCTATTGTTTTAAAAATGCTCTATTTTGGTTCTTGCTGTTAAATAAATGTTAAGTAACTGTTAACTTGCTTACATAGTGAAGATGATGTGGCATCATACCTACCATGTTTAATTATTTTATATTTATATTTGGGTGAAAAATCTAAATAGCTACTTTTTGCATCAAAAAGGTTAAAGTAGCCACATATTTTTAAAAATATTGAGACTGACCACTTTTACTATTCAATTTTTCAATATACCTATTTTGCCCTTTTCGTATGGCAGGTATAGTCTGACGTATCTGACACGTATGGCCTGACAGTTCTGACATTTTTCTTTCCCAATGCATCCTTTCTTTCCAAAATTTTGGTATAGTTCGTATAGCGTCCATAGTGTTTCATGTATTTAGTATATGTTTTTTATTTTTATTATTTTTGCATTTTGATTTCATACTACATATTTCGATTTTTAATTCAATTTTATAGATTCATTTTAGTATAGATTCATTTTAGTATATTATTTTGGTATAGTTCGTATAGCGTCCATAGTGTTTCATTTGCACTTGCTATACGTAATATACATGTCATATAACCTGCAAATGAAAAACAAAAAGAGTGTTAATTCAATAATACTAAATGTACAAAAAAAGATACCTAATATGCAAACAAAACAAAAAGAAATATATATTATATTACGTATATTACAGAACGAACATAAAAGAAAGTGGGTGTACATCAAGCAAAACTCATAGGTGTGTATAGTACGTATATTGCGTGTAGTACAGACTGTATATCAAGAAAAACACATAGTTATGTATAACATGTATATTACAAAAAGATATATATTTAAACAGACCACAAAAAAAATATTATGTATATTACAAACTGTATAGTAAAACAGTAACAGAACGAGAGACCACAAAGTATATATTTAAAACAGACCACAGAAAAATGTATATTATGTAAAGTACGTATAGTACGGACTATACATTAAGCATACACAGAAATAGACGAGAGACAAAATATATATAACAGACTGTATATCAAGAAAAACGGCATAGTTGTGTATAACACGTATATTACAAGAAATATATATTTAAACATACCACTAAAAATGTATATTACGTATAGTATGTATACTACAGACAATACATTATGCAAAACAGAAACAGACGAGAGACAAAATATGTATATTACGTATATTGCATGCATTACATGTATAGCAGAAAACAAAATATTAAGAATTTATGTATAGTACTGTTAGGAATTGTGTCCTAGAACTTGTAATTATTTAATTATAATAATTTATTTCGAATAAATTAAATAAATAAACATAAGTTCTTTAGATTATCTAGATTGATTAAATTGACGATATTAGGAATATATGGAGATATATTAATATCAAACATCCAAATAGTAAACCCTAAGTTACTCTTATGAAATCATGACTTAGTATGTGAGTCATACGAGAGGATTAAAGTCAAGATGAGTAACTTAAAAGTGTCTACAGTAAATGGATAACGTTTAGGAACCTTATCCTGGTAACAGTACTGTTGATAGCTTCGCATTTTGTTTATAGACAAATGATCTAATCCTGATCATTCATGTGGGAGACATGAAATGGAAGCATCATATGCAATGTTGATTGTATAAGACAGGACCACGATGTTCGATCAAATTTCTCATTAGTACCATTTACGAGAAATGATTGAATATCAAACTAAGTTTATCAACCGTGATAGATCTCAATCCTGAGTGAAATGCGGACTCCTATTTATGGAGTTATGTTCTTTGATTCATATGGTTGAGAGCGATCTGTAAAAACGCTCAATACACTCCTGTTTTGGGAACATTGCTAGATAAGTAGCTGGGAACTCATTTTCACGAGATGAAATTCATAACTTTCCTATAAATTAACGGTATCAGTGCGATACCTAAACATTTTAGGAACTTTAGGAAACTCCCTTAATGTACTGATTCAAGACATGAACAAGTGGCGCCACGACTTCTATTGATCACAGACGTACATTATCTCTAGTTCGACTAAAGATAAAGTTCATTGGAGAATCAGCGGGAACACAAGGATAAAAGCGGTAATTACAGGGGCAAAATGGTAAATTTATCCGCCTTTAATTATGAGGGTTCCGCGTGAAGGATATATCACAGATATAAATAAAGATAAACTAAATGGACATAACTCATCTATAGTGAGGGGAGCTCAGCTATGAATCTATAGTGGAATTATTCATAGTTAAATAATAAGTAATTAACTGATTATGAGTTAATCACTTAGTTGACTAATTATTAAGCCCATGATCTATAGGTCCATTGGGTCCCTATGCTAGACCAAATATCGTTGTAGCAAAACTAAGTTATTTATTTAACTTAGGAAGAACAAATAATTTAAGTAATTGATTTTACTTAAAATTAGGCAATATTAATTATTTAAATAATGAGATTATTTAAATGAAAATTAATATTAATATTATTAATATTGATACAACATTAATTTTTTAAATAAACAGTTTATTTAAATGGAAATTAATATAACATAACAATTATAATATTATAAGGCAAAATTAATTGTTTAAATAAATAAATTCTTTAAACGGGATTTAATGTTAATATTATTATTTATTTAAATAATGAGTTTATTTAAATTGAAATTAATAATCAATATTATTTATAAAATAATGAGTTTATTTAATTTAATAATAAATATTAGAGAAATTAAATACAATTGGTTTAAGAAACAAATTGGTATTGGCCCAAAATAATTAATTAATTGAATAAAATTCAATAGTAATTTTTGGCTAAATGTATTTAAGTAGAAATTATTATTTGAATTTTTCTAATATTAAATACATAATAAAGAAAAGTAATTATAAATAAATAAATTAAAAAAAAAAGGAAAAGTCAATTTTGCTTCAGCCTAGACGTGCATGATGACATTGTTTTTCCTTTTATTTTTTGTTTTTAATTTAAATTATTTATTTATCTTCTCTATTTTATAATTAGGAGATAAGGATATCTAATAAGATTATGATATCATATTTTCCTATAATTATGATCATTGGGATTCATATTTTTTCACTTCTCACTTTAATTAGAAAAGTGAAAATTCTCTCTCAAGTTTTTGCCCAATTGTCGATTTTCCTTAGGAAAAAATTTAGAAGAAATTTCTTCTTCTTTTGTTCTTCCGGTTCGATTCCCACAAGTCTGTTTTGCTTTCGATCGGGATATAGCATAAAAGATCCGGTGTTGCTGAGAATTGATGCTGTAAAGAAACCTCCAAACGATTTTTCATTAACTACTCATTGTAGGTATAATTGATTTTAATTTTCGAAAATATAAGCATTAATCTACATGTTTTATCACAAATTGCATGATGTTAATACATCCGTTATTAAATGTTAATAAGTTTACTAAATAAATTTTTGATATTTTAGTAAATCATCCCTTCAATTGGTATCAGAGCTAATTTTAATTATCATGCAAAATTGTGAGTTTTCGAAAATTTTAGTGGGTTGCATAAAAAAAATTGTTTTATGTATGTTTATATAAATTGTGCTATATAAAATTGTGGAGGTTTGCTAGTTGACTGTTTAGGTATTTTTGAGGCACTTAGGATTTTAAATTTTAGCAGAAAATTTGTAAACCCTAATTTTAGGGTATAGAAAAAATTTGTAATTTTCCCATACCAAAGAAGACAAAAATCGGCTATACCAAGGGAGGAAGAGAAGTAAATTTTTCTCCACCATTCCATGATGTCCACGCCCAAGGAGAGAGAAAAGGTAAAGATATGGTAAGATATTTTATCAAAATTATTTTGTTATCTCAATTTAAAAATTTAAATATTTAAGATAAGGATAAAATCTTTTTAAAGATTATATCCCTATCTTAAATTATGAATTTAGAAATTGATATAAGATTACATGGAAAATATTTTCTTTAATTTTTCCATATAATTAAAAGATAATTATTTTAAAACAAGTATTTATGGAAATATTAAGGAGATAATATTTGCCCCATAAATACCCATGCCCACGCCTACACCATGGAGGAGAGAGAAAATTGAAGCCTCAAGTTCTACAATGGAAGATTTAAATTAAGTTGTAATTTAATTTTTCTGTTTTAGAAATAGTGCCAAGAATACCGGTCAATTTAGTTATTTATTATTTAAATTGTTTATATGTATGATATAATTGTTTTAAATAATATTCATGCATAAAAGTATGTCATGTAGAAAATCCCACCATAGGTTGTATGATTTTAATTAATTATACATACATGCATCATGATATAATATGTGTTATTATATGCTAGTGTATGTGAAGCATGCTATAATTTTATTTTATAAATGTTATTATCGAAAATTAAATAATTTTATTCTAATTGTTTTTAGAATTAAAAGCATGCTTATTTAGTTAAAATTCAAAAGTTAAATCTAGTTTAAAAGTTGAATAGAAACTAAATGAATTATTTGTAATATGGAATTATTGTTTAAACAATTGGGCCAAAATCCATATAAGATAAACAAATAGAAACTTTTAATTAAGGGTTAATTAAAAATTAATAATTGAGATTAATTGAATTGAATGGGTCTCTTGCGAGAAAGCTCTGCCCAAGCGATGAGGTTTCATAAAGTTCCCTTAACACGGAGCGCTTTTAACTGGGAGTGATCTGGGAGAAAAGTTTAAATTAATAAATCGAAATTATTAAGACGGCTCATAATGTGATTAGTTTTAATTAGGAAAACTTGAACAATCACATTTATAAAATTAATCTAACCAATTTAAGAGTTAAAGTTGATTAGGTTAATTAAAACTTGGATTAATGAATTAGCCTGAATTAGTCTAAGTTATGAAACCCTAACTTAAAATATTAAGTGGGAGAAGGAAACATGTCAATGTATCTTATGGTCTCCACTAATGGGCTCGAAACGTGAGATTTATACATGGCCTCTGTAACACTGCTGCAGGTGTTCATTCCCATAGGAAGGTTTATTGTATAAATCAATATCAAGTTGGGTCTCCCAAAAGGGATAAAGAATTTTAAATGCGGTTGAAGACTGAATCTACACTTCGTAGACACTCTTCAATTTTTATTTAAAAGACTAAATTAGTGGGTCACACTTAAAAGAAATTTGATAAAGTTTGTTATCAAAACTCTTGACCAAACACATGATAAACAATGACATAGGAATATGAGTTATTCTGGAGTTGTCAATTGTTCGAGTGGCATCTCGTTTTAAGGATGGTAACTGACCTATCATTCGACGGCACTTCACCGGTATCATTAAAATATCGTGACATAGTAACATGTTTTAGGGCTTTTCTGTTCGTTAATATGTTCGCATTCATGCATCATATTTAATTATATGTCAAAACTTTTGAGTTTTTGAATGTTGAATGCATGTTAGATTATTAAGATAAAGTTTATTTAAATTTCAGTAATATAACATCTGTTTTAGTCACTATACTTGGAAAGAACAAACTGAAAAATGATAACTATGTTTCCTAGAAAATGAAATAATTTAAGTAAAGCAGTTTACTTAAATAAACTGACAATATTAATTATTTAAATAATGAGTTTATTTAAATGGAAATTAATATCAATGTTATTAATTATTTAAATAACGTGTTTATTTAAATGGTAGTTAATAATAAAACATTATTGATAAATAATTATTAATTATTTAGGTAATGTGTTTACCTAAATGGAAATTAATAATTAAACATTTATTATTAATTTTAAATAATATCAATTATTTAAAAGGATAATAATAAATAACCAATTTATTATTGATTTAAATAATTTCGATTATTTAAATAGAAAATAATAAATATTTATTAATAATAAAGTACACAAATCGGAATATAATATTTTATTTAAATGATTGATTTAAATAAATATTAAGAACTAATAAATAAGATTTATTAATAAGGAAGAATCTAGAATTGAATTGAATTATTGAATTCAATAGAATTTTGGTTCAAATTATTTGAATACCAAAATCGGCACATATATGATATTTTAAGAAATAATTGTTGAATTATTTTGTCTAAAATAAATATATAAAAGAATGTTTAACCAAAGACAAATTAAACAAAGAAAAATTAGTTTTTCTTATTGATTTTATGCACATAAAATCGGCACGTAAGATAAATAAGGAATAAAATTTGATTTTATTCTTGGCATTTGTAACGTCCCATTATTTAGGAGTGAAATTTTATTTTATTTTATTTATTTTATTTAATATTGTTTATTTATTGCAATTCAAGTATTTAGTTTAATTATTATTTAGTAATTTCGATATTAGTACTTAATTTCGCCCGAAATTCATTTTAATCGTTTTAATGCTCTAAATTTGTTTCGGTGACATTAATAATTATTAATAGGCCAATTAATAATTATTAATCACCTTTAGATTTATTTAAGAGCATCGGGTTTCGTTTTATAAGTCAAAAGTCATAAAAGGACGCAACCGTCATTTCCAATTTCTTAAAATATCTAAAATCACTATTCACTCATCTTTAAAAATCACAAAATTGACCAAAACTTGTCATTTTTCCTTGCCATTCCCGTGAGCTTCTCATCCATGGATGAGAAGAAAATCTTCTTGGCTTTTCCTCGTTTCTCTGCGGATCGTCGTGTTTTCGGTTGCGTTGGATTGGTAGGGACGAGGGCTACCTATCCAACCTAGCTTTTCGAAGTTTCTCGTTCCCTAAGGGAAGTTCCAAAAAGTAAATTTTCAAAACTTTTTAGGTGGTTTTGTTCGTTTTTGATTGTAAATGAGTTTTGAAGTTGAAATCATGAATTTCTATCATGGAATTTGACGATTTTGAACCCGGATTTTCGAAAAACACTATTCACCTGAAAACACTATTCATCTGAAATTACTATTCATCCGAAATCACTATTCATCTAAAAATGCAAACTTGTTCTCATATTAGATATGAGTTGTAATATGTTGTGTAATTGATGAATTGTAGGTGCGATTGCTCGGTTGTTGATTTGTGGGAAATCGGAGATTTGGAGAAAATCTTATTTGGCAAAGGTGAGAATAGTTAGGATTTAAAGTAATTATAGAAATTGAATAAGTGTGAAAGTTTGTAGAGTTTGAAACTAAGATTAGAAACCGAGTATAAGATTAGAGGCATGAGAGTTAGTGCCCTTAGGATTAAGAGTTAATCCTTTAAGTGAGGACTAAGGAGTTCTCAAGGAAAGTATTAAATCTTAGAAGATTCTAAGTTAGATTCGTTTCGAAGCTTAGGTTGGATCATTGAAAGTTAAAAGATCCAACTTGTATTTAGAACGGTTAATAGAACCTCGGTTTATGTTGGAAGTTTAGAATCCTTGAAGGCATAGATTAATCGTTTGAGTTACGATTCTACTTTTATTATTTGATGCCGGAGTTCGATCAACATATCGTTCATCTGAGATTACTATCTATTTTTACTTATGTCCTTACTTTATGTCTTTACTTTTGCTCCTTTACTTTATGTATGTTCTGGTTGCTTTATCATTTACATTTACTTTATTTACTCTTGCAAGCATATGTAAACATATGCATAACATCTCGCATCATTGAAAAGAAGTTGAATGGTAAGTTGCGGACGCACACATTACTTCCTTATGTAGAGTTGAATGGTAAGTTATGGACGCACACATTACTTCTCATGCATAGAAGTTGAATGGTAAGTTACGGACGTACACATTACTTCCTTATGCGGAGTTGAATGGTAAGTTACGGACGCACACATTACTTCTCATACATAGGGAGTTGAATGGTAAGTTACGGACGTACGCATTACTTCCTCATGTGGAGTTGAATGGTAAGTTACCGGACGTACGCATTACTTCCTCATGCATAAAAGAAATTGTGGAATCCTACGGAATGTCCTCATGCAATCATGATTATGATTGATGATATAGAGAATCGAGATGTTATATTTTATACAAAGTTTATTTACTTTACTTATTCTTTGTCATAACAAGTTAATGGATGAGGATTGACTACAAGTGTAGTAATGTCATACTTTGGAGAAAATGGATTAGAATTACCTAGAGTTTGGAGAACTTTAGGAGTGAATTTTGTAAGATTAATTGGACACAAATCGAAATGCGAGTTTGAGGTCTATCTTTACTTTTTATGCTTATTATTCTCACTGGGCTTAGTTTGTTAGCTCATGATATTACAACCAATTTCAGGTAATGCCCTGGAAAAAGGTCGAGGGAGAGGAGATGGTGTTGCGTGATCGAGGGATGTTGACCTAGAGATGGACTCAGTTATTGTAAAGTTTATGTATTTACTTTTGTGAACTTTAATGATTTTGGTGTTTTGTACATTTGTATTAAGCTCATAAGAGCTTATTGTCTTTGTTTTATGATATTACATCTTTGAACTCCTGATTGGGACTTAATGTTCCATGTGATTTATTAGATTTGAAAATTAGGATGTAAACAGGTTTTTGGCTAGCCAACTTTCAAACATAACCACGCCAATTTTTCTTAAAATAAAAGACTTCCGCCGTTTTCTCTGATTTAATCTAATTTAATTTAATTTAATTTATTTTATTTTATTTAAAAGTGACGGGTCGTCACAGCATTTATCTTGTATTTATTTTGATAGTATTTCCTAATTCGATTGGAAAACTGTTTTGCGTATAAATACAAACGTCTTGGTTGTTCATTCAAAAGCTTCTAATTTCAATTCTCGAAATTTAAAACTATTATTCTTTCTATTTTTCCTCATATTCGATTTACTATAGTCTAAATGGAAGAAAAAAAATAATTTTCTTCCCAAACCATAGTTTTCTAGTTTAGTTTAGTTATCAATTTGTTTTTTTTTTTTAATTATGTAATAACTATTTGTTCTCATTTCGTATGAACCAAGTTTGAGAATATTTTAAATAAGAGTTATTTAGGTAGATATTCCTTTACAATTATATTACAAAGTTCCAAAGTGTGATTGGATGGTCATTCAAAATACTTAGTATAAAAAAAAAAATTCCAAATCCAAATTCTAAACTCTAGTATATCCAAATGAGTTATAAGGTTTAAAAATGTTTAAATACTTAAGTCTAAAATTACTTAAATAAGTTAGAGGGATTAATCTCTTAAAGATGGTTCTCAAGGAGTTTGAGATGATAACCATATTAATCCACGAATTTATGGGATAAGTAAAATCGAATATCTTTGATTTATCAAAGATAACTAGACTTAAACATCACTAAAGTTGAACATTTAGATGTTAGAACTTAAGTGATAAGTAAACATTAAATCGATTTCTTATATTCCAAACATTCAGTTATTTAAAAAGATGTTTTAAAGGTAATAACTTATATGGAATAAACAAATTAGAAATCAGAAAGTAATAATTAGTGAATAATTGAATTCACAAATTATTAAAGAAAAGCTCAGTAAATCAGTGATACTGAAGGCTTTAAACCTTACTTAAGATATAAAAGAATTACAATGATTTTATTTCACAATAAAAACAAGTAGTTATTTAAAAGTTTAAATTGTTAAACTACTTGTAGAACTTTATTTGAGTGCGAGCGTCATAATACGAACCAAAGGACTTTCGAAGTCCAAGTGAAACTCATTGACTTCAAAATCAATGAATAAAATTCAAAATAAGTGAAATAAAAATGACATGAATTTTCAATAGTTGAGTTGAAAAGGGTCACTTATACTTATACATTATTTTTGGAAATAATAAGTATAAAATTGTAATCATTAAACAAATGAAAGTAATGGAGAATTACATTGTAGTGGGAGCTTAAGAATTTCGAGAATCCTAGAACCAATGTGACTAAAATAAAATTTACAATTAGTATGTTAGTGCACATAGATAAAATGAGAGATTTTATGAGCTGCACGGGCTCAAATTCAAACATGTATTTACTTCCATGTAAGAATTCGACAAAAGACTTTTGCGAATTAAACATCAAATGAGTTAAGTATAAGTAAAATGAGTTTTTACTAACTAAACTCTAAATTCGCGTGATTACTAAGTTGTTGGTAAATGAAAGGTGGTTGAACATGATGGTTTCAAATCAATAGTTAATAGAGTTTATTTTATGGCGATAAAATATGGAATCTATTACACTTAATGAAACTAACATAAGACAAAACAAATACATACTAAACAAATGAAAACGTTATTGATAAAGTATTAAAATGATTACCATGGCTAAGTAGTTGATAGTCATCCAGTCTGACTGGAATTACAAGTCAAATCTCCAAAGATCTAGGACAAGTGGGAGATTGTTAGGAATTGTGTCCTAGAACTTGTAATTATTTAATTATAATAATTTATTTCGAATAAATTAAATAAATAAACATAAGTTCTTTAGATTATCTAGATTGATTAAATTGACGATATTAGGAATATATGGAGATATATTAATATCAAACATCCAAATAGTAAACCCTAAGTTACTCTTATGAAATCATGACTTAGTATGTGAGTCATACGAGAGGATTAAAGTCAAGATGAGTAACTTAAAAGTGTCTACAGTAAATGGATAACGTTTAGGAACCTTATCCTAGTAACAGTACTGTTGATAGCTTCGCATTTTGTTTATAGACAAATGATCTAATCCTGACCATTCATGTGGGAGACATGAAATGGAAGCATCATATTGAATGTTGATTGTATAAGACAGGACCACGATGTTCGATCAAATTTCTCATTAGTACCGTTTACGAGAAATGATCGAATATCAAACTAAGTTTATCAACCGTGATAGATCTCAATCCTGAGTGAAATGTGGACTCCTATTTATGGAGTTATGTTCTTTGATTCATATGGTTGAGAGCGATCTGTAAAAACGCTCAATACACTCTTGTTTTGGGAACATTGCTAGATAAATAGCTGGGAACTCATTTTCACGAGATGAAATTCATAACTTTCCTATAAATTAACGGTATCAGTGCAATACCAAAATTTTTTAGGAACTTTAGGAAACTCCCTTGATGTACTGATTCAAGACATGAACAAGTGGCGCCACGACTTCTATTGATCACAGAAGTACATTATCTCTAGTTCGACTAAAGATAAAGTTCATTGGAGAATCAGCGGGAACACAAGGATAAAGCGGTAATTACAGGGGCAAAATGGTAAATTTATCCGCTTGTAATTATGAGGGTTCCACGTGAAGGATATATCACAGATATAAATAAAGATAAACTAAATGGACATAACTCATCTATAGTGAGGGGAGTTCAGCTATGAATCTATAGTGGAATTATTCATAGTTAAATAATAAGTAACTAATTGATTATGAGTTAATCACTTACTTGACTAATTATTAAGCCCATGATCTATAGGTCCATCGGGTTCCTATGCTAGCCCAAATATCGTTGTAGCAAAACTAAGTTATTTATTTAACTTAGGAAGAACAAATAATTTAAGTAATTGATTTTATTTAAAATTAGGCAATATTAATTATTTAAATAATGAGATTATTTAAATGAAAATTAATATTAATATTATTAATATTGATACAACATTAATTTTTTAAATAAACAGTTTATTTAAATGGAAATTAATATAACATATCAATTATAATATTATAAGGCAAAATTAATTGTTTAAATAAATAAATTATTTAAACGGGAATTAATGTTAATATTATTAATTATTTAAATAATGAGTTTATTTAAATAGAAATTAATAATCAATATTATTAATAAAATAATGAGTTTATTTAATTTAATAATAAATATTAGAGAAGAATTAAATACAATTGGTTTAAGAAACAAATTAGTATTGGCCCAAAATAATTAATTAATTGAATAAGATTCAATAGTAATTTTTGGCTAAATGTATTTAATTAGAAATTATTATTTTAATTTTTCTAATATTAAATACATAATAAAGAAAAGTAATTATAAATAAATAAATTAAAAAAAAAAAAGGAAAAGTCAATTTTGCTTCAGCCTAGGCGTGCATGATGGCATTGTTTTTCCTTTTATTTTTTGTTTTTAATTTAAATTATTTATTTATCTTCTCTATTTTATAATTAGGAGATAAGGATATCTAATAAGATTATGATATCATATTTTCCTATAAATATGACCATTGGGATTCATATTTTTTACACTTCTCACTTTAATTAGAAAAGTGAAAATTCTCTCTCAAGTTTTTGCCCAATTGTCGATTTTCCTTAGGGAAAAATTTTGAAGAAATTTCTTCTTCTTTTGTTCTTTCGGTTCGATTCCCACAAGTCGGTTTTTCTTTCGATCAGGATATAGCATAGAAGATCCGTTGTTGTTAAGGATTGATGCTGTAAAGAAACCTCCAACCGATTCTCCATTAACTACTCAATGTAAGTATAATTGATTTTAATTTTCGAGAATATAAGCACGAATCTACATGTTTTATCACAAATTGCATGATGTTAATAGATCCGTTATTAAATGTTAATAAGTTTACTAAATAAATTTCCGCTATTTTAGTAAATCATCCCTTCAAGTACATAATACAACAAAAAGACATAAATCAAACAAAATAGGTATATTACCTTTCGTCAAATGCATGCTTATTTTGGTTTAGATCTTCGAGATTCGGAATAAAAAACGTTGAAATATATTTATGAAAAAACGAGATCAAGAAGAAATTAAGTAGAGATATAGTAATTAAAAAAAGTGTTGGAAATTTGTGAGATTAACATTTGTAGAAGATAAAAAAATGTAGGTTTTTGAAAAACAAATAGAAAGAATGAAAGAGATGGAAGAAGAAATGAGAGAGATGGAAGAAGAAATGAGATAAAAATGAAAAAAAAATTGAGGGAGAGAGAGAGAAATTGTAATATATAGAAGAAATTTGGGGGGGGGAGAATGAGAGGGAAAAATGGGAGGGAAAAAATTTAAAGATAAATATGAAAAGTAGAGAGAGGGAGAGATGAGAGAGATATATTAATATTAAATAAAGGAAAAAAAAAAGAAATTGAATGGAAGGGAAGGGAGAGAGGGGAGAGAGAGTGGGAAAAAAAAAGAAAGAAAGAAAGGACGGAAGGGAAGGGAAGGAGGGGGGGAGAGAGGGAGTGATTTGACATCAAGTGTGACAACTCGACACTTTGAAATAATTTAAATTAGAAAACACAACGGAAGTCTTTATATGTTAAGAAAATTGGCATGGTTATGTTTGAAAATTGGTTAGCCAAAACCTGTTTACATCTTAAATTCTGAAATCTAAAAACACAAGGAACTTCAAGTTCCTAATCAGGAGTTCAAAGAGATTTTCATCATAAAAGTAAAACGAAAAGCTCTTAAGAGCTATATACAAATATACAACTCCAAAGTATGTATAAAATTCACAAAACATAGTTCATGGACTTTAAATAAACCTAGTCCATCTCGAGGTCATTATCCTTTGATCATGCAACACCATCTCCTCTCCCTCGACCTCTAGCCAAGGCATTACCTGAAATTTTTGTAATATCATGAGCTAACAACTTAAGCCCAGTGAGAATATTAAGAATAAAAAGTAAAGTTAGACCTCAAACCCGTATTCCGATTTGTGTCCAATCAATCTGACACAATCAATCCTAAAGTTCTTCAAACTCTAGGTAATTTCATTCTATAATCTCCAAAGGATGATATTGCTAACATACGTAGTCTAATACTCATCCATTAACTTGTTACGACATAAGTAAGAAAAGTAAATAAACTTTGCATAAATATAACATCTCAATTCTTTGTCCATGATATATATTTCCATCGATCATATGCATGAAGGTAATGAGGACATCCTGTAGGTTCGCATACGCCCTTTATGCATGAATGAAGGTAACGTGAACTTCCCGTAGGATCCACATTCACCCTTATGAATGAAGAAGGTAACGTGGACTTCCCGTAGGATCTAACGTTCTCCCTCCTTTTCTTTCTCACTTTCTCATCTTTTTCTATGAAGGTAATGTGGTTTATCCCGTAGGATCCATCATTCTCCCTTTCATTTCTTTCTCACTTTCTCTTCTTTTTCTATGAAGGTAATGTGGTCTATCCCGTAGGATCCATCATTCTCCCTTTCATTTCTTTCTCACTTTCTCAATGATACGAGATGTTATGGTGCGAGATGTTATGGATATGCTTGTATATGCTTGCAAAAGTAAATAAAAGTAAAATATGAATATTAAAGTAACCAAAACAAGCATAAAGTAAAAGACATAAAGTAAATAGATAGGAAATTCCGGAAGAACGATATGTAAATCGAACTCCGCTACATTAATAAAAGTAGATCCTATCTTAAACGATTAATCTATTCCTTCAAGGATTCTAAACTTCCAATATAATATGAGGTTCTATTAACCGTTCTATCTAAAAGTTTGGATCCTTTAACTTCCAATGATCCATCAAGTTTCGAAACGAATCTAACTTAGAATTTTCTAAGATTCAATGTTTTCCTCGAGAACTCCTAAGTTCTCACTCAAAGAACTAGCTCCTAATCCTAAGGCACTAGCTCATTTCCCTCTCTTCTTATATTCGAATCTTAGTCTTAGTTTCAATTTCTACAAATCATTATACTTATTCGCTTTCTAAGGTTACTTTAAATCCTAACTATTCTCACCGTAGTAAAAGATGATTTCGCTCCCAACCTCCGATAGAGCGATCAAGCAAAGTTCAAACCACCTACAATTAGAATTACATCTAACAATCAATAAATTACCAAATAACGATCAAACAACATCTAAGCGTACAAAACGACGAAAAACTCAACAAACCCCAACATGAGGCTCTCGGCCCCCCCATAAAAAGTGGGTCTCAGGTTTGATTTTCCGGCTTTTAGGCAATTTTGATGTGTTTCGAGTTGGTTTCAAGCAATTTCGATATTCCCGATTTCAATGGGTATCGATAATTAAGGTTTTTAAACAATATGCCATTTCCCGAATTGAATTACAATAAACATTATTTCAATAATAAATAATCCATAATCAAACCTCAAAAGGTAAATTTCAAACGAGAAGGGCTTCGACTGAAACTCGGTTTTAGGGTTAAGGGAAAGTTGTCAAAATCACTAAAAAAACAACTCTCGTAATAAAAGTCATCGAGTTTAACTGCAAGAAATCAAAGATTCAAAATGAAAACTCCATTAAAACACTATTTGGAGCTTAGGGTTTGAAAATAAACTTATCGAGAACTCCGTGGATCACGGGAGAAAAGCACGATGGTTGGGTAGAAAAGAATCCCAGACTCGAGGGTTTTTCGATGCAACCGAAATCGAGCCGATCAGCCGAGGAATGAAGAAAAACCAAAAATCTCCTTCCCCCCCTTGAGAGCCACGGTTTTGGGATGAAAATGGATGAGAAAAATGAAGACTTTTGGTCAAAGGGGTATATTTAAAGATGAATGAATAGTGTTTTGATATTTTTAAGAAATCGGAAATGACGGTTGCGTCCTTTTATGACTTTTGACTCCTAAATCGAAACTCGAAGCTCTTAAATTAATCTAAAGGTAATTAATAATTATTAATTGGGATAATATATTAAATGATCTAAAAAATGCTCTCAAACACGAAAATCGAGGCTTTGCTTTTTTCTCTTTCTCACCGGTGTCCTCTACACCGGCAGGCTTAACCCTGTTCTTTCTTTTCTGCTTCCTTTCCCGTCGACGAGGTCATTATTGTCGGGGCCGTACTTTCCAGATGTCCTGTGACGACCCGTCACTTTTAAATAAATTAAAATCAGAGAAAACAGCGGAAGTCTTTTAATTTACAAAAAATTGGCGTGGTTTTGTTTGAAAATTGGCATGCCGAAAACCTGTTTACATCCTAATTTTCACATCTAATAAAATCTCATGGACTTTAAGTCCAAATCAGGAGTTCAAATGTTTCATCACATAAAAACCACATCAAAAGCTCTTATGAGCTATATACAACATCAAAGTGTTTGAAAATTCATAAAGTATTAACATATACTTTACAAAACCAACAAGTCCATCTCGAGGCCGGCATCCCTCGATCACGCAAGACCACCTCCTTCTCCTCGACCTCTAGCCAAGGCATTACCTGAAATTGGTTGTAATATCATGAGCTAACAAACTAAGCCCAGTGAGAATAATAAGCATAAAAAGTAAATATAGACCTCAAACTCGCATTCCGATTTGTGTCCAATAAACCGACACAATCCTTCCTAGAATTCTCCAAAGTCTAGGTCATTCTAAGTCATATTTTCCATTTGATGAAACTAATTAGCACACTTAGGCTAATTGTTCATCCTTTAACTTGTTATAACATAAAGTAAGAAAAGTAAATGACTTTGCAAAAAAATATAACATCTCGACTCTCTTTCTCATCTATCATATGCATAAAAGTAATGAGTACATCCATAGGATACGCAATTGCCATTTATGCATGTAATGAAGGTAATGTGGATTTTTACAAACTATCCACCCTTATCCTTATGCATGAAGGTAATGTGGGAATCCACTCATCCACCATTCAACCTTATGCATGATGAAGGTAATGTGGGAATCCACTCATCCATCATTCACCTTATGCATGAAGGTAACGTGGGAATCCACTCATCCACCGTTCCTTTCATTCTTTTCATTCTTTTCTTTTTCTCTTTTCAATGATGCGAGATGTTGTAGTATAATAAATAATGGTGCAAAATGTTATGCATATGCTTGCATATGCTTGTACAATTAAATAAAGTAAAGTAAATGATAAAGTAATTAAAATACACATAAGGTAAATGGGCATAAGTAAAGACATAAAGTAAATGACAAAAAGTAAAATAACCGAGAAACTCGAATGAACGATATGACGATCGAACTCCGATATTAGTAATAAGATTAGAATCATAATTTAAACGATTAACCTATGTCCTCCTGGATTCTATACTTCCAAATAACCCGAGGTTCTATTAACCGTTTTAAATTACAAGTTGGATCATTTTGACTTCAAAATAATCCAACCTTAGTTTCATAACGAAACTAAGTTAGAATCTTCTAAGATTCAAAGTCTTTCTCGAGAATTTCTAAGTTCTCACTTAAAGGATTAACTCTTAATCCTAAGGGCACTAACTCACAACCCTCTAATCTTATGTTCGGATTCTAATCTTAGTTTCAAACTCTCAAACCATCACACTAGTTTGCTTTCCATATTTAATTTAAATGCTAACTATTCTCACCTTATTAATAAGATGATTTAGCTCCTAAGTTCGAAGGAGCGATCAACCACGAAGTTCAAAAACACCTACAAACGAATTACATCGTAACAATCAATAACGAAACCAACTATCATTCAAACAATTACTAAACATACAAAGCAACGAAAACCCAATAAAACCCACAAAGAGGCCCACGGCCCTATCATCAAAAATGAGTCTCGGGTTTGGTTTTTGGCTTTTTTGGCAATTCAAAATACGTTTTGAGTTGGTTTTAATCAAATTCGATAATCCCGATTTCAATGGGTATCGATGAATAGTGTTTTTGAACATTAATCCCTTTCCGAATTGAATTTAAATAAACATTCATTCATTAATTTCTAACCCATTTTCAATCCCAAAAGGGTAAATTTCAAACGGAAAGGGTTTGATTGAAACTCGGTTTTAGGGTTATGAAATAGTTTCCAAAAACACATAAAACTACTCCCGAATTGACAAACACCGAGTTTCACGGCAAGAAATCGAAAGAACACAAAAGCTTGAATCAATTTCCATGGAAGTTCAATGAGAATTCGAAATCTAGGGCTTACCTTAGAGAGTTGGAAACGTTCCAAGAGTGGAATGGGTAGAAAGGTCTCGGCGAGAGCTTTCCAACGCATCCGAAATCACGCAAAACGGCCAAGAAACGAAGCCGGGGCGACCGTTTCTTCCTCTTCTCTTTTCTTCCCTTTGTTGCTCGGGTTTGGAGAAGAAAATGGTGATGTTTTGGTCAAAAATGAGTCAATGACTCATTTAAAGAAGATGACAAATAGTAAATAGATATTTAGGAAGTTGGAAATTACGATTTTGCCCTCTTTAAGACTTTTGGCTTAAAACGAATCCCGAACATCTCAAACTAACCCAATGGCCCGTTAATAATTATTAATTGGCCCGTTAATAATTATTAACACCATTAAAACGTAATTAAATAAATAAAGCCATTAAAAGGAATTAAAATGAAATAAATTGCAAATTTCTAATTTAATAATAAATAAATGAACTTAATTACTTGAATTAAAATAAAATAAATAAATAAATAAATAAAATTTTATCACAAAAATAACGGGACGTTACATGTCCAGTAATTTTCATTCTAAAAGGTCCATTCAAATTGAAAGTAAAACCTTCTCCATATCTTTTGATCCTGACTCCAATGGATCAAGGGTGTTTATTTCAGAAGCTAGTAAGGGCTTTTCCTTCTCCCTACCAATTCTGTTTGGGTCTCTTCCTTGGGTTCAGAGGAATATGCAGTTGCTTGTGGAGAGCCCTAAAGGGCTGAAGTTCTTTAAACAGTTGAGATGTGAAGATTATACTTTGTGGATTGAATGTAGGCACAACAAAAGGGGTTACTTGGCAGAGATCTTTAGAATTGATAATAATGGGAAAAAAGGAAGTATTATCATCCCTGAAGGCCCAAAAAGGGAAGGTTGGAACTTATTCCTTAATCGTATTGAGGATTTCCCAGGGAGTACAGTTAAGGCTTCCTTAAATGCCAGTCAGCGTTCTGTAGTTCCCTCTACTTCCTATGTGGAAGCTTTAAAGTCTACTGACAAGGTTTTGTTTAGCGACATCCCTATTCAGATTAGTTATGGTTGTTCTGAAGACGCTAAGGAGGATTTTGGTGCTGGGCCCCAGAGCATTGATTGGGAGAAAACTATAGTAATTTCTCGGCGGTTCTTTCACCAGAACTGGTCAAATATTTATTCTATGCTCTTAAAAGTGGTCAGTAGCTCCAGCATTTTGAATCTGTTCCATCCCAATCGTGCTCTGTTAACTTGTGAAAGTAAAGATCATGCTCAGAGACTTTGTGATAACTCAGGGTGGCTATGCCTTGAAAACTTTCACGTTATGTTCGAGTTTTAAAATCCAGTGGTTTATGCTAGAATGAACATGATCCCTTTTTATGAAGGTTGGCTGAAGGTTCGAAATGTTCGCTTCATTTGTGGAACCTTGAAACTTTCAGGAAAATAGGAGATTTGTGTGGAGGTTTCATCGAGTTATCGTCTAAGACAGTCAATTTGTCTGAGTTGTTGGAGTCGAGCATTAAGTTGAAGAGTAACTTCACAGGTTTTATTCCGGCTGAAGTCTCCATTGAAGATCCAGATGGTAATCTCTATCAGGTGCAGATCACTACACATTTTATGGTTCGTTACCTGATGAAGTGGATGACGAAAATCCATGGGTCGTTTTCTAAAGAAGATGAGGAAGTTTTTTTATCGCACAGAGAAGTTGAAAAGCAAACTTCATGATTTGAACTCCGGTGTGTTTTACGTTGAACCCCGTCGGCCGTCTAAAATTAAATCCCCAGCGGTGAGGAGCGAAGTTGTCTCAAGGAAAAGTCCGGCAAGGAAGCTTTTTGATAGTCCCCAGAAGATTTCAAATTCGGGGGCTACGACGGCTAAGAAAGGTAAGGATAAAGCTGAGGTGGGTGGCATGCAGAGTACGGGTGATGTGATAAAGGGGTAGGTCGATTTGATCCCCTCTGAAGCGAGGCTGTTTGGTTTGGAAACGAGTCGGGTTGACCTAAACCTGTTTTGCGAGGGAGAGGCGTCCCTTATGAAAAATATGGGCTTTAATCTTCAGGAAGCCCATTTGGATGTCCATGGGCCGAGTTATTTTACTGAGTCATTTAAGGGTGATTTTCAAGCGGTGGAGAAGGTCCAAACGGTGGAGATTACCCCCAGTATATATGGTCAATCGGTTGAGGTTGAAAGGAAGTTTCTTTCGTCTTCTTCCAGAACCTCTTTTGCTAAGAGGTGTATTTCTCGTTTTGAGTGGTCTCCTAGGGCTGGTAATTCCGATGTGGAGGGGTCTTTAGGTGTTCCGTTCTTCAACTTTAAGAATGAAACCCCAGAGGTTGCTCATTTTGTTCACCAGGATGCTGATAGATTGGAATGGGTAGATTACGAGCAAATCTTTCCATTGGTGGAGCTTCCTACTGACCATCTGTTGGTTACGATCCCTGATTTTGACGATGCACATCGTCTTGACGCTACGGTTGTGGATTCGCTTATGGTGGAGGAGTTGGGTTTGGGTCTTCAGAATCTGGATAATTTATTTATCAATGGTCAGGGAGAGGTGTTCAATGATACTGGTTCTTTCAAAATGAAGCTTGGTGATTGGGTCTCAGCTTTAAAGTTGAGAGTTATTCCTGATGTCAGCAAGAGGGCTAAGAGAAAAGGGTCTAAACAGAAGAAGTCTACGAGCAACAGGGAATTAATTAACTTGAATTCTTCAGTTAATTATAGCCGAGTTCCTTGTTCTCAAAAGGAAGCGGGATCTGATGAAGCGGGATCTGATGGTTGTAGATGATGATTCTCAGTTGGAAGGTTAGGGGTCTCGGGAGCCCAGAGAAGAGAGTCTTGATTAAAGATCTCATTAAGTCTTCTAATCCCGACTTTGTTATTTTCCAAGAATCCAAATTGTCTAACTTGGATATTCACTTGATTAAGTCTCTTTGGAGCGCGAGACACGTTGTTTGGTCTTCTTTAGACTCTATTGGTGCTTTGGGTGGTATTATTATTATGTGGAATGACCCTAATTTTTCTATTGTGGAGGTGTTTGTCGGGGCCTTTTCGGTTTCCATTCTTTTGCAGCTGACTGATAATACCAAAGTTTGGATTTCGGGGATTTATGGGCCTGCTTCTCCCTCGGATAGGCCTCAGTTTTGGCAGGAGCTGATTGATCTTGGTGGGCTGTGTTCCGGGTCGTGGCTGCTTGGGGGTGACTTCAATGTTACAAGATGGTCCCATGAGAAATCTTCAGGGACTAGACAGACTAGAAGCATGAAGACCTTTAATAATTTTATCAACACTTTCTCTCTTACTGAAATCCATCTCGCTAACGGTATGTTTACTTGGTCCAGAATGGGTAGTAGAACCTCTCTTTCCCTGATCGATCGATTCTCTGTTCTGAGGAGTGGTTGCAGATTTTTAATGAGGCTAGGGTGGAGAGATTACAATGGGTTACTTCGGACCATTATCCTATCCTGTTGCAGTCTAGGGGAATCAAATGGGGTCTTACCCCTTTCTGTTTTCAGAATATGTGGCTATCTCATCCTTCCTTTTCTTCCTCGCTTAAAGGGTGGTGGGAGTCTTTCGATATGGAAGGGTGGCCTGGATACGTTCTAATGAGTAAGTTGAAAAAGCTGAAGAGGGAGATGAAAGGCTGGAACTCAGAAGTTTTTGGCAACAAAATCTTAAATTTTGATGTAAGGTTAGCCATACCTTTTTCAAAAATTAGCTTCATTCCCTCTATATCTTGTCTCATTCTTTCCAATCTTTCATCATCTCGTCCATTTGAAGTACTTTCTTTTTTCTCATTCCCATGAGTGTGATTTTGATAAATTCCATAGTCTGACATGTTCTCGCTTTCTTCTTTCATCATTTCTGGTTGTGTTGTCTCTTCATGTTGCATCTCCCCCTTTTCTTTTTCATCCAGTTCCATTTTCGAATATTTCATTTCCTACTCAGCCGCAATCATCTCCCTCACAATTAACTAAACAGATTATATACAATAATAAATTAACCTATTAAATAACAAAGTATAATATCTACAAAGATATACTAAGATACAAATATACAATTTAATAGTATATACATATATATTCTGACCTTTTTGTTGAATATTTCTGCTTCTAGTCTGTCACTTTTTACCTGCTTTATATCTCCCCAGTTCAACAATCTTGGGAATGAATTATTGATTCTTATAGCATACCTTCCACTCACACTTAGTTTAGGTATTATTTCATAAGCCCAATATATCATAGCGTAAGCAAATCCAGCTATTGCCAAGCATGACTTATCCTTACTCTTTAATGTACCTTTTACACTATTCAACAAAAGTTCAAATCCAACTCTACCCCACGAGTACTCTTCAAACATGTTGCTATCCTCTACTAAACTAAGGTGTAGGCTATTGATACAGTTAGAAGTCTGTTTAGGCACTAATATAAATTCAACTACTAATAACTTGATGATTTTCAACACTAGATCGTCGTCTTTGAAATCATAATCTTGTAGTCTTTTCATCAGCTTTGCTAACTGTTGAACCTTAACCAGAATTTAAGACACAAGAATAAGGGAAGGAAGACACAAAAGATTATACTGGTTCAGCATAGAGCCTACATCCAGTTACTTAAGAAGACCCTTTCAGCCAAGCACTAAAACCATCAACCTTTCAGAAATAGCCAGCAAGCGTAATCGTTCACAATCTCAGCAAGAAATACAAGTAGTAACACTCAAGATTTCCTTTGGAAATCTTTACACAGATCTCTCACTAAAGAAGAACCAGAAAATTACAGAGAACTCAATAAGAAAAGATGAAGAAGATGAAACCAGTTCTCTCTCTCACTCTAAAAACAGATCTGGAACCTTTTTTCTTTGATCTTTTGAAAACTGAATACGCCTTATCTCAAG
The DNA here is from genome assembly GCA_028015215.1 of Gynostemma pentaphyllum. Taxonomy (NCBI): domain Eukaryota; kingdom Viridiplantae; phylum Streptophyta; class Magnoliopsida; order Cucurbitales; family Cucurbitaceae; genus Gynostemma; species Gynostemma pentaphyllum. The sequence continues at coordinate 15,902,946 of CM051352.1, forward strand.
GAATTGCCCCTTCTTATAATGAAAGATGCAGGGGCTTCCACGTAGCAAACCAGTTGTCAAGCAACTGTCTCAACAAACTAACAGCCCACAAGGAATATAGCTGGGCTTCAAGTTATAAACAGGCCCAAAACTGTTGAGCAGATTACAATCAGATCCAACAATCTCCACCTTGATTGCAAATGCTCATTGCTCAAGGGTCATTAACTGAAAAAATTGGGCTTCAGTGCAATGGTGAAACATCATCAGGGGTCTTCAAGCAGCAGCTACAGGGTATTTCAACCTGTATCAAAACATGTCACACCCAAAGAAGTTAGGCTTTTGCTAAACTTTTCTGTTGTGACAGGTTTAGTTAAAATGTCAGCAGGATTAACATCAGTGTTTATTTTCATAATAGAAACTTTGCCTTGATTTATAACATCTCTAATAAAATGAAATTTAATTTCTATGTGCTTTGTTCTATCATGAAACATTTGATTTCTAGTGAGGTAAATGGCACTTTGACTGTCACAAAAAATAGGAACCTTTTCTTGTTGACAGCCAAACTCAGAAATCAAACTTTTTAACCATAGAGCCTCTTTTGTTGCCTCAGTTACAGCAACATACTCAGCCTCAGTGGTAGACAAGGCTACCACTGGCTGAAGTAAGGCTCTCCAACTCACTGTGTTACCAAACAGTGTGAAAACTATACCTGATGTTGATCTTCTTTTGTCAAGATCTCCTGCAAAGTCTGAATCACAATAACCAGGCAATGTATTTTCAGTGTCATTTGACTTTTTATACATTAAACCATAGTTCCAGGTTCCTTTTAAGTATCTCAGAACCCATTTGGCAGCTTCCCAATGGGCTTTACCTGGATTTGCCATGTATCTACTTACTAAACTAGAAGCATAGGATAGATCAGGTCTAGTGCACACCATAAAGTACATTATACTGCCTACCACACTAGCATAAGGGATCAAACTCATTTCTTGCTCTTTTTCAATAGTACTAGGACTCATACTTGAAGATAGTTTAAAATGATGTGCTATGGGTGTGGTTACAGCCTTAGATGAGTTCATTTTGAACTTTTCTAAAATCTTTTGAATGTATTTGTGTTAGGTGAGAAATAACATATTTTTCTCTCTTTCCCTATTGATGTGGATGCCTAAAATAGTTTGAGCTTTTCCTAAGTCCTTCATTTCAAATTCTTTATTTAGCATGGACTTTAGTTTGTTAATTTCATTCATTTTAGAGCATGCAACTAACATGTCATCCACATACAGTAACAGATACATAGGGCAGTCATTTGTGATCCATTTAATATAGACACAGCTATCAAAATTGCTTATAGTAAACTTATTTTCTATCATGAACTTGTCAAATCTTAGATACCACTGTCTAGGGGACTGTTTAAGGCCATAGAGGGATTTCTTGAGAAGACAGACTTTGTTTTCACAGCCTTTGGGTATAAATCCCTCAGGTTGTGTCATGTGTATGGTTTCAATTAGATCTCCATGAAGGAAGGCAATTTTGACATCTAGTTGTTCTAACTCTAAGTTGAACTCAGTGACAAAAGCTAGTAGTGTTCTAATTGAAACATGTCTAACAACTGGGGAGTATATTTCATTGTAATCTAATCCCTCCCTTTGCGTAAACCCTTTTGCTACTAATCTAGCCTTAAATCTTTCTTTTGATACCCCTGGGATTTCGTCCTTTCTTTTGAATATCCACTTACAACCTACTAGTTTGACATTCTTAGGTTTGTCTACTAGGGTCCAGGTATTATTCTTATTTAGACTCTCCATTTCTTCTTTCATTGCTTCTAGCCACTTATGCTTATAGGGATCAACTAGGGCTTCTCTATAGGATAAGGGTTCACTACTTCCTAATTGGTCAGCAATATATAAAGCATAGGAGACATAATCATTATTAGCAAACCTGACAGGAGGAACAATGATCCTCCTAGTTTTGTCCCTAGTTAGCTGGTAGTTACTGAGGTCCTCTTGGTACTGATTTGAGCTTTCTGCCTCTGTTTCAGGACCTTCAGTGAATTCAGCTTGTTCATCAAACCTTTCAATTTCAGTGCTGATTGTATCTAATTCATGTGAGAGCTCCACCTCCTTTGAGGTATCTGTCACTTTTTCTTTTTCTGCATTCAACTCACCAGAATCATTAGTGGATTTCAAAAACATTTCATTTTCATTGAATTTTACATCCCTACTGATGAAGCTTTTATAGTGACCATTTGGTAATGGTTCCCACAATTTGTATCCCCAAACTCCATCAAGGTATCCAATGAACATGCACTTCTTGGCTCTAGGGTCAAGTTTTCCTTTTTTGTTGTAAGCATATGCTGTACAACCATAAGTTCTAAAGTGATTAATATTTGGGGGGGTTCCTGTCCACATTTCTTGAGGGGTTTTGAATCCTAGAGCAGAGGATGGACATCTATTGATTAGGTAACAGACTGTTTTTACAGCTTCAGCCCAAAATCTCTTGGGTTGATTTGAAGTATTCATAATACACCTAACCCTTTCTAGAATTGTCCTATTCATCCTTTCAGCAACTCCATTTTGCTGTGGAGTTAGTCTTACTGTTCTATGTCTGGTTATTCCTTCTTGGTTGCAAAACTAGTTGAATTCATTGCTAAGATACTTTAGGCCATTATCTGTTCTAAGTGTTCCTACTTTTCTATTGGTTTGAACCTCAATAGTTTTCTTCCAAGTCTTAAAGTTCTCAAAGGCTTCAGACTTGTGTTTAAGGAAGAACACCCATACTTTTCTGGAGTAATCATCTATGATGGTCATAAAATATCTACTTGAACCTAAGGAGGGGTTGCTAGCTGGTCCCCACAGGTCAGAGTGGATGTAATTTAGAGTTCCAGAAGTATTATGTTGGCCTTTTGGGAAGCTTACCCTAGTAGCTTTGCCTAGAACACAGCTTTCACAGAAAGTTAAATTTTCTATCTTAGTCTTATCAAGAATTCCTTGTTTTGCAAGTTCTACTAGGCCTTTCTCACTAATGTGACCTAATCTTTTATGCCATAATTGAGTAGGGTTCTCTTCTAGCCTAGTGGTGTTTGCTACTAGGCCTATGGCTGTTTCTCCCTCTAAGAAATAAAGTCTATTAATTCTAGTACCCTTCATCCACACCATAGACCCATTTATAATTTTCAGATTCTCATCCTTGGCAGTATAGTCATTCCCTCTTCCTCTAGAGTTCCTAAAGAGATGAGCTTTCTCTTTATTTCAGGGACATACCTAACTTCTTTTAGGGTTCTGATTTGACCATCTTTAGTTCTGATACTAAGTTCACCTATCCCTTTAACCTTGCAAGGTTTATTATCTCCTAAAAGGACACTTCCTCCATCTATGAACTTAAAGTCAGTGAGCCAGTCCTTGTGGTGTGTGATATGAAAAGTGCACCCAGAATCCATAACCCATTCATTTTTAGTTGTATCATCTTCTACCATTAAAACAACTAAAGCTTCACCTTTATCATTCTTATTGTTAGGAATGGTGTCCTAGAACTTGTAATTATTTAATAATAATAATTTATTAAGAATAAATTAAATCAATAAACATAAGTTCTTTATATTATCTAGATTGATTCAATTAATGATATTAGGAATATATGGAAATATATAAATATCAAACATTCAAATAGTAAAACCCTAAGTCACTCTTATGAAATCACGACTTAGTATGTGAGTCATACGAGAGGATTAAAGTCGAGATGAGTAACTTAAACGTGTCTACAGTAAACGGATAACGTTTGCGAACCTTATCCTGGTAACACTGTTGATAGCTTCGCATTTTGTTTATAGACAAATGATCGAATCTTGATCATTCATGTGGGAGACATGAAATGGAAGCATAATATGCAATGTTGATTGTATAAGACAGGACCACGATGTTCGATCAAATTTCTCATTAGTACCGTTTACGAGAAATAATCGAATATCAAACTAAGTTTATCAACCGTGATAGATCTCAATCCTGAGTGAAATGCGGACTCCTGTTTGTGGAGTTATGTTCTTTGATTCACATAGTTGAGAGCGATCTGTAAGAATGCTCAATACACTCCTGTTTTGGGAACATGACTAGATAAGTAGCTAGGAACTCATTTTCACGAGATGAAATTCATAACTTTCCTATAAATTAACGGTATCAGTGCGATACCTAAACATTTTAGGAACTTTAGGAAACTCCCTTGATGTCTCGATTCGAGACATGAACAAGTGACGTCACGACTTCTATTGATCACGAAGTATCTTATCGCTAGTTCGACTAAAGATAAAGTTCATTGGAGAATCAGCGGGAACACAAGGATAAAGCGGTAATTACAGGGGCAAAACGGTAAATTTATCCGCCTGTAATTATGTGGGTTCCACGTGAAGGATATATCACAGATATAAATAAAGATAAACTAAATGGACATAACTCATCTATAGTGAGGGGAGTTCAGCTATGAATCTATAGTGGAATTATTCATAGTTAAATAACAAGTAATTAACTGATTATGAGTTAATCACTTAATTGACTAATTATTAAGCCCATGATCTATAGGTCCATTGGGTCCCTATGCTAGCCCAAATATCGTTGTAGCAAAACTAAGTTATTTATTTAACTTAGGAAGAACAAATAATTTAAGTAATTGATTTTACTTAAAATTAGGGAATATTAATTATTTGAATAATGAGATTATTTAAATGAAAATTAATATTAATATTATTAATATTGATACAATATTAATTGTTTAAATAAAGGGCTTATTTAAATGGAAATAAATATAACATTATCAATTATAATATTTTACCGCAAAATTAATTGTTTAAATAAATAAATTATTTAAACGGGAATTAATGTTAATATTATTAATTATTTAAAATAATGAGTTTATTTAAATATAACTTAATAATTAATATTATTGATTAAATAATGAGTTTATTTAATTTAATAATAAATATTAGAGAGAATTAAAAACAATTGGTTTAAGAAACAAATTGGTTTTGGCCCAAATTAATTAATTAATTGAATAAGATTCAATGGTAATTAATATATTAATTTTTGGCTAAATGTATTTAATTAGAAATTATTATTTGAATTTTTTCTAATATTAAATACATAATATATAAAGAAAAGACATTATAAATAAATTAAAAAAAAATGAAATGTCAAATGCAACTTCAGCGTCAGCATGCGTGGGTTGGCTTTTCCTTTTATTTTTTTTAATTTAATTTATTTATTTATCTTTTCTATTTTATAATTTGGAGATAAGCTTTATCTAATTAGATTAGATATCATATTTTCCTATAAATATGACCATTGGGATTCATATTTTATACACTTCTCACTTTAATTAGAAAAGTGAAAATTCTCTCTCAAGTTTTTGCCCAATTGCCAATTTTCCTAGAAAAAAAAAATTAGAAGAAATTTCTTCTTCTATTGTTCTTCCGGTTCGATACCCACAAATCAGTTTTGCTTTCGATCGGGATATAGCATAGAAGATCCGGTGTTGCTGAGGATTTGATGCTGTAAAGAAACCTCCAACCGATTCTCCATTTATTACTCAATGTAAGTAAAAGGCCTTTAATTTTCGAAATTAAGCATGAATCTACATGTTTTTATCACAAATTGCATGATATTAATAGATCCTAAATTAAGTGTTAATTTGTGTTACTAAATAAATTCCGCTAATTTAGTAAATCATCCCTTCACTTATCAGTATCTACAACATTTCCAGCATTATTATTAGTCAAATTCTTATTATTTTTACCATTTCTTTTAGGGCAAAACCTTCTAATGTGTCCTAATTCATTACAATGATAACATTTGACAGTCTTAATGTTTCCTCTAGACTTTGACCTAGATTTTCCTTTCCATTTGTTATTCTTACAATTATTGTTTCTATCTAGAGATCTTCCTCTAACATACAGACTTTCAGCTTGGTTATTAGTATTCTTGTCTTTCACTACAAAAATCTGTAGTACTAGTGACGCAGGTATTAGCCACGCACAAATATTATGTGGTTAATGCTCACTATTGGTGACGCCAAACACGGGCGTCAACAATAGGTTCTCCATCAATGACGTAACGTCAGTGATGTGAGATGGATAGGAAAACCAAAATTTTATTTTAAAAAATAATAATTAAAACCCATTCGTGACATCCGATTGGCGTCACCAATACACATATTTATATAAAAACAAAAAAGTAAAATTCATGCCTGACGCAGTGTCATTAATACTCATATTGAAAAATGAAAAACAAAATCATTGCTGACGCCAACGTCTGCAATACACATTAAAAAAAAAAGAATAAAAGCAGCAGATCTGCTTTTTTAACAAAACGCCCCAACGCCGAACGATAGAGACAGAGAACAGCGCCAATGCTTGACTGATTTTTGGTCTATTTTTTTTATTTTTACTTGAAATCGAAGGGAAAATTGAAGATTCATGAATAATTTTCAGTTTTAGGAACGACTCAAGAAGATTCAACAAGTTTTTGAGTGTTTTTGGTAAGATTTCAGAACCTATTTTTTTAAATTTTTGGGGTTTTTGGATGTGATTGTAATTAGTTAGTAACTATTCTCTTTTGGTATAATTCCATTAGCATGAAGTGTCTGTTTCAAGTTTTTAACTTCATAGAATTTCTGTAATATTCTTATTCTTTCATTCATTCTAAATAATGAGATTTTCTTATTTGATTTTGCTGATAGACTTGCTCATAGGAAAACGCTTCTTGAGTTTCAATCAAATAAGGGAGAAATGGATTTGATAACAAGGGCCTGAAGCTGATAATTGTTTCTCTCTTTCATTTACAAAAATATCAGATTGGGTAACGCCTGCAAACTGTTTGTCAAAATGTCTCTGATCATTGTTTGCCTAATCTTAGTTTTGCATTTTGTTTGTTTTAGTTGGGTTCTATTGATAAATAAAGAGAAAATAACAACACATAAATTTTGAACCCGAGATGTTTGGTAGAAAGAATTGTTAAACCCGAATTTATGTAGTTTGTGTTTAGATGTATTGGGTTACGATTTTAAATAATTTGTATTTATATAACATAGGTTTGATAGATGAGTTTTAACATGAAGTATTTTCAATTCTCATGAGTATTTTCATAATCAATTTTAAAAATACGAAGAAGATGACTTCTTAAATAAGGTTGATAGATGGGTGATTATGGATTCTCTCAAGTTCTACAAAATACAAATTGTGCTAAATCTTAGCTCTCTTATTCTTTAAGCCACCAGCCATGATTATGAGTCATTTTTGTCTTTCTTTTCATCACACTTGGAATAGCATCAAATGAAATAATTGGAGATAAAAAGGTTCAGTGCATAGATAGTGATAGACAGGCATTCCTATCTTTCAAACACGGCCTTACGTATCAACTGGAATGCTCTATTCTTGGAAAAATCAAAATGATAGTGATTGTTGTAGATGGGGAGGAGTTGAATGCACCACGAATAATGAAATCTTGTTAATGATTTCATTGTTCAGGTTAGTAAATTAGAATTAATGTATTTTTCGATGATATCGAATGTGAATCCTTGCATTTTAAATACACACAGTTTTGAACACTATCAGTTTTACTTGTTTTTTTTTATAATGTTATGTAGGTTCAAATTTAGAAAAGTTAAGAACTTGCTGAATGTAGGTTCAAATTAGTTGAAAGATGACCTTTGTCATGGTGTTAACTTTGAGTTTGAGTTTTCAGTTTTCAGTTTCCATTTAATGGGTTTTGTGTTTCATTTCATGCTCATCTTGTTTCCTAAACCATTTAGTTTGCCATTGACTTTCATACAGTGCTTTGTTTTAATTCTCTGTTAGTATGAATATTTTACTAAGTTCATTTTGTTTTGTTTCTTTTTCAATTACCCTCCTGATTAAGACTAGTTATTGGCAAAAGCCATACGTAAAAGTATTACATAATTTAATGGTGGCAAAAGAGAAGCATAAAATATTTGGCATTTGATGGCTTCTTCCTTTTAATGGTTACTATAAATGCCTGGTTTAACATGATCCATATTTTAAGCTCTTTTAGTGTTTCTTATTTGTTTAGATGTATTTTGATATTTGTTTGAAAAACGTTGTATGATCTTCACTCCTTGATAACTTAGATTTATGCCATTTATGTTTTGTTGCTACTTTTTGTTCAAGTCATTACACAGGTACTTGTTGGGTCGGATATGGCTCTATATTTTTTTGTATGATTCTTTATTTTTATGTGTAGGTGTGATGAGAAGTGTAGGATTCAAGATCATATTTTTGAGCTTTTAAGAAGCAATTTATCTCTTCAAGAGAAGAAGACAACATCATGTATGTATTATCTTAAAACACCATAATGCTTATAAATTATAAATTGTATTTATTCATGCATCTATGTATCATTTTTTGTGAAATATTTGGCTATTGAATATAATATCATATAAAAAAGGTGTTAACGCCTCTCGCCTCAAATCAATTGTACATGACTCAACATTTCCAAATTAAATGTTTTTTCTTTCAGGTTCATTATTCTTTTGTTAAAGGAAATGTGAAACTTCAGACGTGCCTCTTTATTCTTCTGAAATTTACAGGTGAAAGTTTCTGCTTCATATATTGGTATATTACATTATAGGAATGGTACTTAATTCATTGATTGTTTGTTTTCATTAAAAAAAAACTGCTTAAGGATAGTTTTCATTGATTGTACATTACATGAGGGACGTAGATGTTAAGCGTGAGTTAGTCTGCATTTGAAGATTCACGACATCTGAATAAATATCTAATCAGTTGGCACACTAGGAAAAAATGGTTTCGTTGGTAAGAATTGTGGGATTTATAGGTTAGTTGGAAATCTTTATGGTTAACATGGTGACTTTGTGTGCTATATACTTAATTTTTTATGTTAACTACCAATTTGAGTAATCCATATATTTACATTTTTCATCAATTTGCAGGTTTTTGGCCTTCACAAAATGAGCTCCTAACTCAAGAGAAGCTCAACGAGGCTCCCATATCTATAGAGGCACTTAAAGAGCGTGAATTGCAATGAGAAGAAGAATATAAGATGCAGGGGCAAGGTAGTGGAGGCATTTATGCATAATTAGAGACTTTCTAGTTTGTAATTTATAAAAACCGTGTTCTTTTTGTTGTAAACTCTTATTTGACTGTAGAATTTCATATTCTATGAAATATATGATGATTTAACTTTATAAAAGTGTGTCTACTGTTTAGAGATATGAATATGTATGTGTTTGCTACAATGATGCATTTGGTGAATCTATAAATAAGTAATTTTTTTTTTAATTTTTTAAAGCCTATTAGCCACGCAATCGCGTCACTAATGAGGTACCCTTAAAAAAATTAAAACTCAGGTTTGCCACGCAATCACGTGGCTACTAGTGAGAATCAACCACACTTTACTTGCGTGACAATTGCTTATAGGTCATTCGCCACGCAGGCCAAGCGTGGTAGATGATGGCCATTACCCACGTCTTGCCTGCGTGGCTAATAGTGAGAATCAGCCATGTAAGCCAAGCGTGGTAGATGCTGGAAAGCATTAGTAACGCGCTGCAATAACGCGCCACTGATGCTCAAAATGGGCATTCATGACGTGGTATTGACGACGTTCGTGGCAACGCGTGGATCACGTCACGAAGACTATTGGCGACGCGAAGGTATACTATTTGTGACGCTATCGCGCGTGGCTAGTGGCAGAGATTTTTGTAGTGTTTCTTAAATTCTATTTCCCAAGATCTTAGGGCAGAGATTACCTCATCTAATGTGATAGTTGTTCTTCCAAACTTGATGGCTGCCTTTAGTTCCCTGTAGTTGTCTGACAGTGAATTTAGTAGGATGATTGCTTTGCTCTCATCTCCTATCTTTTCTTCATCTATTGAGGCAAGAGTAATTGTGATCTTCTTAAACTCATCAAGGTTCTGCTCCAGGGTCTTGGAGTTGTCCATTCTAAACCCAAAGAACCTTTCCTTCAGAAGAATTCTGTTTGTAAGAGATTTGGTTAGGTAGATCTCTTCCAATTTGTTCCAAACTTCCAGGCCAGTATCCAATCCATCAACCTGCCTTAACACATTGTCTGCTAAGTACAGGATGATGATTCAATACGCATTCAATTGGAGTTCTTCCTTCTCAGCCATTGTCATCGTAACAAGGAGCTCTGATTGATCTCCAATGGCTTTGTGAATCTTCTGTTGAACAAGAAGAGCTTTCATCTTCTTTCTCCAGGAATTGAAGTCACTAGCCTCATCAAACGGATGTAATTCGAATTTCATCAACATTCAAGGACTCTTGATCTTTGATCTTTGTCTCTTGATACCCAACTATGCCACTCAGATCTGAATCTTGGATTTTCGATCTTTGATCTTTGACTCTTGATACCCAACTATACCACTCAGATCTGAATCTTGGATTCTTCTTTCAATCAGAAAACAACATGCAAGATTCTAGCCTTGATTTTTCTCAGATTTCCAGATAACCTCTTCCCTCACCGAAGCTCTGATACCAATTGTTGAACCTTAACCAGAATTTAAGACACAAGAATAAGGGAAGGAAGACACAAAAGATTATACTGGTTCAACATAGAGCCTACATCCAGTTGCTGAAGAAGACCCCTTCAGCCATGCATTAAAACCATCAACCTTTCAGAAACAACCAGCAAGTGTAATCATTCACAATCTCAGCAAGAAATACAAGTAGTAACACTCAAGATTTCCTTTGGAAATCTTTACACAGATCTCTCACTAAAGAAGAACCAGAAAATTACAGAGAACTCAATAAGAAAAGATGAAGAAGATGAAACTTTCTCTCTCAAGAAACCAGTTCTCTCTCTCACTCTAAAAACAGATCTGGAACCTTCTTTCTTTGATCTTTTGAAAACTGAATACGCCTTATCTCAAGGAATTGCCCCTTCTTAGAATGAAAGATGCAGGGGCTTCCATGTAGCAAACCAGTTGTCAAGCAACTGTCTCAACAAACTAACAGCCCACAAGGAATATAGCTAGGTTGGGCTGGACTTCAGAGACAAAAGGCTGGGCTTCAAGTTATAAATAGGCCCAAAACTGATGAGAAGATTACAATCAGATCCAACACCAACGTTGGGTTTCTATAGTTCCTGAAGAATTTGTCTAATATCGTGCTTGATGGTAGCTTCTCTAAATCAATGAACGTCACTCTTGAAATTTTCAGTCCTGTGATCATACAATATTCTTTTAGTCCAAACTCCACGATGTTCCCTTCCAAATTAAACTTTAATACGTTTGGGTTATCACTCTTCACCCGTCTTCTTACAATGTGTAGCAGTAGCTGAGATGGAAACTTTGTAGTAGGCAAACGCATGAAGTTTCTTATAAACGAACTTTTCACCAGTTCTTTTTGTCTTATACTAAGTTTAGATTTCAACATATTGATAACCTTAGTTTTGCAGTGGACATTCACACGCTGATTTTCCAGCCAACTATCCTTATCATGAAGCAACACAAGACCCTATGTATATGAAATATTTTTATATCAACTCCATTGTACAGTACATAATTAATAACTTGAAAATATGATAGTAAAATATACCTTATTTTTTGGTTCAGTATTGTTTGTTTGCATTTTCATCGTTTTACTTGTGTCAATCTTGTCTGACATCTTTTCTCCTACTTCAGACTTCATGCTATCATCGTCAATTCCATCCTGTACATTATTTTTATTCGGTATTCCTCTTTTAAATATACTATACAGTACCTCGCTTGATTTCTCATTGTTAGCTTCCTCCTCTTCTTCATTTTTTGACTCTGAATCATCATTCAAAACTTCATTTTCCTCAATTTTTTGGTGTATTTCTGTGTCTTCTTCCTCTCGAAGTCCCCTTTTCTTTCCGTCTGATCCTCTTGCACTGATCATTTTTATTGTATAGTTGTTCTCTGTCATCTCTATCCAAATGTTATATATTATACAGTTCTTATAATGTAAATATTCCAGAAATTATTATACCAGGTTCAACATCAGCTTTTAAGTTTTGAAAATACAGTAAAGCTTATGACTTTTTCATGAAACCTCAATTTGTTTAACCTTTTTTCATCAGGACCAAAAAAAAAATTGTACCTTTTCAAGTTTTCAATAATCAAACCAAAAAATAAAAAAAAAGTGTACCTGTATAATATTGGTAACCATTATTTCACAAAAATTGTTTCTTTCTTCAATCATTCAAAACATATTTGTCAATTCAAATCTTTTGAAACGTTTTGGTTCTCTTATATTTAATAGTATACAATCAAAACAAAATATACAATCTAAAAAAAAAATTAAATCGCACCTGTAATATTTGATAGTATCTTCGTTTCCAGAATCGCACCTTCAAGATTGTATAAATTCCAATTTGTATAATTTCCCGAATCGCACCTTCAGTATCTTTGTCGAAGAAGAAGTATTTTTGAAACGTTTTGTCTCTCCATAGTTTTGTTAAATTCCAATTTGTAATAATGTCCGTCTTTTACGCTTCCTCTGATATAGTTTTTTCCTTTTTTATTTTTATTTTATTCTTATTTCCGTCTCTCTCCATTCGTGCAAGTATAGGGTTTTTTCTGTCAATTTTCAGCCCAGCTGTCATATATTCAAACACACGTGGGCTATTTTATGCTATAAATAGTTTTATTTTAAGGAAATTTTGGCTATATATTTACTTAACCCTATTTCTTAATACATACATTTAAACATTAAATATATATTGTGTCCGTGACATGCGTTTTATATTATATTCCATAAAAGTAAAGGTTACTATCATTTATTTCAGATAAATTATTTAATATGAAGGATAAGGTAATTAAATCATCAAGAAAATATGCAATAGAAAAAGTTTTGAATTGTAACAAAAAAAAAGAAAAAAGAAAAAGTTTTGAATTTTTACATTTCTTGACCGATAAAAAATTTCAATGTTGACAATTTTGCGTCCGTAAAGGAATGTAATAAAAACCTCGACATTCAAAAGAAATTGTGATATAATTTTTTTACTTATGTCACCTTAACGGTTTTGTCATCATAATTGATAAATCTTTATGATTTTTGTTTTTTTAATAAAAAAATATTGGTTCTCAATACTTAATTTCACAAAATTTTACAAATAAACCTGTAACATACATAATTCGCCCAAACACTAGCTAGTATCACAGACTATAAAAACTTCCCAAAAAAACAAATTATGTTAAGAGGTGCAATTTTACTTTAGAATATTAATTTCAATTACGAAAGAATCGCCTTGAAAATCCATTTAATGGTTATATATATTATAAAGGGAAATTTTATTGGGTAACAGAATTTTGTACAATATTTATAACTAAAACTAATTACAGATATAATCACTTTAATTCACTCGATTTCAAAATTAATGGTAAATTACAATCAAGATCAAATATACAAAAAAAAACACCATTTATGATGATGATTTGGTGATTTTTTATTTTATAGTTTACCATCTTACCCTTTTATCTTTACTAATAATTATATCTTATTAATTACATATTATTTAATTTATAATTTACTTTTTTTTTTTAAAATTCAAAATCAATCTTTTTTTATTTTTAAAATCTTTATTTAAGGATTAAGAAACTTAACCTAAAAGAGGATTCTTTGTAACGTCCCGTTATTTTGAGGTAGAATTAATTTTATTTATTTATTATTATTCCCTTATTTATTTAATTAAACTATTTAATTAGTTTAATTCCAGTAAATTAGAATTTAAAAGTTTTAATCTTTATTTGGTAATTTTAGATTTCAAGTAATTATTTTGAACTAGGTGAATTAATTATTATTAATAGGCCAATTAATAACAATGAATTATCTTCTATCCTAGATTAATTGTGTTGATTAATTTTAGAGGATAGTTTGTGTTTTAAGAGCATGAGGTTTATTTTAAAAGTTAAAAGGGAATTGGGGGACTCTTTAGCAAATACTATTCTTCCTCATCTAATTTTAGATGTCTCCACATTCCTCCTTCATTTGAAACAAAGCAAATTAGAAACCAAAAGCCCTCTCTCCAATTGCTGCCACCCTCATTGGAGCTTCCAAGGGACAGGTTTTTCTCGTCCCTTCTCCGATTCACTTGTTTTCAGGTGCGTTGGATAGACTGGCTCCCGATCTATCTTTTGAACTAACCTTGGAAGCATTCCTCCAACTTCCAAGTGGCCTAAGGGTAAGATTACTTGTTTTTTACTTTGGGTTTTATTTCTTTTTTTAGCTTTTTTTTTTTTTTGTAAATTTGAGTTGAAATCTTCAATTCCATTCCTTGGAACTTGAAGATTTCAAATCAAAGTGTTGTTTAAACTTGTTCTTGAGTAATCATGGCTTAAAAATCAAGATATTCACAAAAAACACGAACCCTCATTTCTCCCTCAAGGCCGTGGGCCTCATGGTGTATTTTTCCCATTGCATTTTTGAATTTTCCTTTAAGATTGGTTGGTGAAATCATGTTCAAATGACCTAAATTAGTTTACCTATTGTAATTTACCTACCTAAATCTATCCGAAATGAACCTGGAACGTCCCAAGAATCACCACAAAGCCGAGACACCCCACCCCTTTGAATTCCCTTATTCAGCCGAGAGCACCATTGGGGGAAATCCCGGGCTGTTTTTCATTCATTTCATTTTACGTACGCGTCATTTGTTGCTTGATTTTTTAAATTAATGCAATATGATATATTTAATTGTAGGAGTTACTTGATTGCTCGCTCGATTGCTCGCTTTGGGTTTCGATTTCAAGCTAGTTGCAAAAAGGTGAGGATAAATAGAATTTATGGTAAATTTAGGAACTAAATTCTTGAACGATTTGTATGGCTCGGGAGTTAAGTTAAAGTTGGAATTAAGTGATTTGAGCATGCTAATTATAAGATTTATTTGGATTCGGGAGTATAGAATTGATATTGAGAAATTATGGATTTTACATATTCTTGGAAATTAAAGTATGAAATCATTAGGTTCATGTTACGACCCGACACTTTTAAATAAATTAAATTAGAAAACACAATGGAAGTCTTTATATTTTAAGAAAATTGGCATGGTTATGTTTGAAAATTGGCTAGCCAAAATCCTGTTTACATCCTAATTTCAAAATCTAATAAAATCACAAGGAACTTTAAGTCCCAAATCAGGAGTTCAAAGACTTATAATCATAAAATAAAGACAATAAGCTCTTATGAGCTAAATACAAATGTACAATTCACAAAATCCTTAAAGTTCAAAAAATTAAATCCATAAACTTTTACAACCACTAGTCCATCTCAAGGTCATCATCCCTCTATCACGCAGCACCATCTCCTCTCCCACGACCTCTAGCCAGGGCATTACCTGAAATTTTTTGTAATATCATGAGCTAACAACTTAAGCCCAGTGAGAATAATAAGAATAAAAAGTAAAGTTAGACCTCAAACTCATATTCCGATTCGTGTCCAATTAATCTGACACAATCATTCCTAAAGTTCTCCAAACTCTAGGTAATTTCATTCTATACTTTCCGAAGGATGATATTACTAACACTCGTAGTCAAATTCTCATTCATTAACTTGTTATAACATAAATAAGAAAAGTAAATAAACTTTACATAAATATAACATCTCGATCATTTAACCACGATAATATGCATGAAGGTAATGAGGACATCCCGTAGGATTCACATTCGCCCTTTATGCATGAATGAAGATAATGAGGACGTCTCGTAGGATCCCCATTCAACCTTATAAATGAAGAAAGTAATGAGACATCCCGTAGGATCCCATTCAACCTTCCTTTCTTTCTCACTTTCTTTTATTTTTCTCTGAAGGTGATGCGGACATTCCCCGTAGGGTCCAACATTCTCCCTTCTTTTCTTTCTCACTTTCGTTTCTTTTTCTCTGAAGGTAATGTGAACTTCCCCTAGGATTCATCATTCTCCCTTCTTTTCTTTCAATGATGCGAGATGTTATTGTGACGACCCGACACTTTTAAATAAATTTAAATTAGAAAACACAGCGAAAGACTTTTATTTAAAGAAAAATTGGCGTGGTTATGTTTGAAAATTGGCTAACCAAAACCTATTTACATCCTAATTTCAAAATCTAATAAAATCAAGAACTATAAGTCCCAATCAGGAGTTCAAAGATTTAATATCATAACATAACGACGATAAACTCTTATGAGCTAAATACAATGTACAAATCATCAAAGTCTTTAAAGTTCACAAAAGTAAATACATAGACTTTACAACAATTGGGTCCATCTCGAGGTCAATATCCTTCGATCACGCAGCACCATCTCCTCTCCCACGACCCATTGCCAGGGCATTACCTGAAATTTTTGTAATATCACGAGCTAACAACTTAAGCCCAGTGAGAATAATAAGAATAAAAAGTAAAGATAGATCTCAAACTCGCATTTCCGATTTGTGTCCAATTAATCTGACACAATCCACTCCTAAAGTTCTCCAAACTCTAGGTAATTTCATTCTAAACTTTCCAAAGGATGATATTACTAACACTCGTAGTCAATCCTCATCCATTAACTTATTACGACATAAATAAGAAAAGTAATTAAACTTTGCAATGAGTATAACATCTTAATTCTTCTTATTGTTTTACTTTCCATTATGAAATATACAATTCTTTCTCCATGATATAATTCCACCGATAATATGCATGAAGGTAATGAAGACATCCCGTAGGATTCGCATTCACCTTTTATGCATAAATGAAGGTAATGCTGACACTCCCCGTAGGGTCCAACATTCTACCTTATGAATGAAGAAGGTGATGCGGACAATCCCCGTAGGGAACATTCTCCCCTCCTTTTCTTTCTCACTTTCGTTTCTTTTTCTCACTTTCGTTTCTTTCTCTCTCTTTCGTTTCTATTTCTCGCTTTCGTTTCTTTTTCTCACTTTCCATTTCCATCAATGATATGCATGAAGGTAATGGAGACTCCCGTCGGATCCACATTCACCTTTTATGCATGAAGGTAATGGGGACTCCCATCGGATCCACATTCACCTTTTTTGTTTCTCATATCCCTTCTCTTCCATTTCAATGATGTAAGATAATATGGTGCAAGATGTTATGGTTATGCTTGCACATGCTTGCAAAAAGTAAATAAAGTAAAGTGTGAATAATAAAGTAAACGAAACAAACATAAAGTAAAGGAGCATAAAGTAAAAGAACATAAAGTAAATAAATAGGAAACTTCGGACGAACGATATGTCAATCAAACTCCGCTACCAATAATAAAGTAAAAATCATAACTTAAACGATTAACCTATACCTTCAAGGATTCTAAACTTCCAACATAATCCGAGGTTCTATTAATCGTTGCAAATACAAGCTTGGATCTTTTATCCTCCAATGATCCATCCTAAGCTTCGAAACGAATCTAACTTAGAATTCTCTAAGATTCAATGCTTCCCTCGCGAACTCCTAAGTTCTCACTTAAAGGATTAACTCCTAATCCTAAGGGCACTAACTCACATCTCTCTAATCTTAGATTCGAATTCTAATCTTAGTTTCCAATTGTACAAACCATCATACTTATTTGCTTTCTATAGTTACTTTAAATCCTAACTATTCTCACCTTAAAGAGAGATGACTTCGCTCTTAAATCCGAGAGAGCGATCAAACGAACGGTTCGAAAACACCTACAATTTGAATTATATCACATAATCAATACATTACCAACTATCGATCAAACAACAACTAAACGTACAAAACGACAAAAAACTCAACAAACCCTCCAAAGTGGCTCTCGGCCCTCTCAAGAAAATGGGCCTCGGGTTTGGTTTTCCAGCTTTTAGGCAGTTTAAAAGTGTTTCAAGTTGGTTTCAAGAAAATTCGATATTCCCGATTTCATTGGGTATCGATAATTAGGGTTTTTGAACATTATTCCCTTTCCCGAAATGAATTTCAATAAACAATATATCATTAATTTATAACCCATAATTAAACCCAAAAAGGTAAACACTACAAAAAAACTGTCAAAATGCGACCATATATTTGCGACCAAAAAAAGTGGTAGTTTTCTGGTGACCACCTGGTCACTTTCTTTGAAGGTTGACTCTAAGTGACCATCTGGTCACTTTTTTTGCGACCAGATTACGACCAAAAGCAGAAGTAGTCATAAAAAATAGCGCGAAATTATGGAGCGAAAGAAGCGACCAATTGGTCATATAAAAAAACGACGAGCTAGTCGCATTATTGTGACCAAAATATGCCTTGGTAACAAAAAATGGCGCGTAATTTTGGAGGGAAAAAAGCTACCAAGTGGTCACAATTAAAAGTGACTACCTGGTCGCAATTTTTGTGACCTTTATTGAGCAGTGGTAGCTTAAAATTTTGGCGGGAATTAAGCTACCACGTGGTCACATTAAGAAGTGACCAGATGGTCGCAAATTCTGTGATTTTATGTGACAAAAAATTTATAAATAATTTGGTGGGATAAAAGCTACATGTGGTTGTAAATTCTGACTCGATGTGACTCTGGGCAATGAGAAAAATGGCGGAAATTTTGGCGGGAAAATGCGACCAGATGGTAGCAAAAATACTACCATCTGGTCGCAAATGAGCAGAGGAGTCCATTATAAAAACCCCTCCACCCATTGTTTGTTAGCATTAAGAAAAAAGAAAATGAGAGAGTGGATGTATGTTCGTTTGATAGATAGGTATTTGAATGATGAGTTTGTGGCCGGGGTTGAATAGTTTGTTGAGTTTTGCATGACAACTGTCTATTATGAAAAGTATGGTGGAAAGCTACGTTGCCCGTGCAGGAAATGCGACAATAGGAGAATCATACCGGTTACAGAGTTGAAGGTGTATCTTTATAGTCGAGGGTTTGTGCAGAATTATTATCATTGGGTGTTTCAGGGGGAAACACAGGAAATGTTCGACGCTGCATTATAGAAATCGAGACGATACGAAGGTAGCAGCTCGTATGTAGAGGTTGTTGACGAAGAACGGAATGATGAACAAACAGTATAGTCAGATGCAGCAAATGATACTTGATGGTGCGGGGTATGAGGGCAATGAAAATTTTCGTGAAAGTTTAAACGTAGACGACGATGAACGGGTTGTAGAAGAGGAAATGAATCTGGATGCACGAAAGATGCACGAGATGCTAAAGACAGCCAGCCGACCATTGTACGATGGGTGTGAGGTAAGTCAACTTGCTACTGCTACAGAACTTTTAAATATAAAGGCGCAGTACAACATACCCGATAGAGGATTTGATGCGATTGCATCGTGGTTTCGTCAATGCGCTCCAGAAGAAAATAATATGCCCCACAGTTTGTACGACACGAAAAAGCTAGTGGAGGGACTTGGATTACCCGTGGAGAAAATAGATTCATGTCAAAACGGATGCATGATTTACTGGGATGTGGATGAGGACCTGCATCATTGCAAATTATGTTTTCTTCCAAGATACAAACAAGGGAAACACAGCCTGATTCCAAACGCCCGCATGTTCTATTCACAGGATGAAGGTGTTATGAGACATCCCTCAGATGCTGTGGCATGGAAGTATTTAAATAATTGTCATCCAAATTTTACACAAGATCCGAGAAACGTCAGATTGGGCTTATGAACAGATAGCTTCAACCCGTTCGGGGCATCCGGGGCACAATATTCAGTTTGGCCAATCATGGTAACCCCGTATAACTTGCCTCCCTCGATGTGCATGTGAGACCTGATATTTTTCTAACAGTGATCGTACCTGGGCCGAAAAGTCCAAAACAGAAACTGGATGTGTATTTGCAACCACTTATTGCAGAGTTGAAAAGGTTGTGGACTGACGGTGTTATGAGGTACGACATTTCGAAGAAACAAAATTTCTTGATACGCGCCGCGTTAATCTGAACGATCAATGACTTCCCTGCGTATTCAATGTTGTCAGGTATGTTAATCTTTAATTGCTTTCATCTACATTTTTGAGTCTGTGTTTAGCTTTTGTTATTGCTTTCCTTAGTCAGTGTAGTTAATTGTGTGAACCTCAATCTCCTACTCTTAAAGGATGGAGTACGGCGGGGACATACGCATGTCCACATTGCATGCTAGACACAGATGTATTTTATCTCAGAAACGGTCGGAAAACTTGTTGGTTTGACTGTCACCGTCGATTTTTGCCGTTGAATCACACTTTCTGTTTAAACGGAAGTGATTGGAAGAAGGGTCGACGAGTAAGAAAACAAAGCCCCCCGACCATGTATAGTGGAAGACAGATTCTTCACGGTATAGATGTTATAGGGATGCAGAAGATTACAGTGGAAGGTGCAGAGAGTGCAAACAATGTGGCTGGGAAAAACACGGGTTGGAAGAAACGGAGTATTTTTTGGGATCTACCGTATTGGGAAGATCTACTGATTAGACACAATCTTGATGTAATGCATATCGAGAAGAATTTCTTCGACAACATTTTCAATACGATTTTGAACATTCCGGGAAAAACGAAGGACAATCTGAAGGCACGTTATGATATACGGGAGATATGTGACCGTCCTGAGTTGGAGCCTAACGACAATGATAATTACGCAAAAGCAAAGTACATGTTGACGACAGATGAAAAGAAAACATTATTTGAGTGGATCAAATCCATCAAATTCCCAGACGGATACGTTTCGAATTTGAGTCGGTGTATAGACAGTCAAAAACATATCATGTTCGGGATGAAAAGCCACGACTGTCATATATTCATGCAACGATTGATGCCCGTCGCGTTCAGACCGTTCCTAGAGATAAGACATTGGGAGCCGCTTGCCCAGTTGAGTGTTTTTTTCAGGGACTTGACATGTACAGAGCTGACGGAAGCTACTGTCGCTTCAATGAGTTTAGAGATCGCCGTTATTATTTGTAAGTTGGAGCGAATGTTCCCACCTGGATTTTTTGACTCCATGGAGCATCTTCCATACGAGGCATTCTTAGGGGGTCCCGTACATTACCGCTGGATGTACCCATTTGAAAGGTAAGCACAGTTATTTTGTAATGTACGCGTATAAATCAGTACAGTGATCATCGAATGTAAATTATGTTTTGTACCCACAGGTACTTACGTCGGTTGAAAAATATGGTTGGAAATAGATCACGAGTAGAAGGGTCTATCTGTAGAGCGTACCTGACCCAAGAGACTACCACATTTTGTTCATACTACTTTGATCAACACATTGCATAGCAGTTTCGACCGGCGAAACGAAACATTGTCGAAAATTTACTTGAAGGTGTTGACATAAACGACTTGCTGATTTTTACGGAACTTGGCATGACAGTTGGAAGATCAGTGCGTAGGCCGTTGACCGATTCTGAGTATCACGTAATGCAGACGTACTTGTTATGCAACTGCGTAGAGATCGAGCCTTACATAGAGTGAGTTTGTAACTTAATATTATTTCATCACATAAACAAACTATTTGCTAACTATTTTTGTAACATACAGATTATTTCTAAACGTATACGTTCGAATGACATGAGTTGGTCTTACAGACGTCGAGGAGGGGTCAATAATCGACAATGAGTTTCGTTCTTGGTTCAGTGCATACGTGAGTTATTTTAAATTGTCAAAAAAACTGTGGTATTTTGTTGAAAAAATTACTATCATCCTAACATTACTGTATGTGAACAATGACACAGGTTGACTCCCCTACATTACCGGTGGATGATCCTCGCATCATTTCTTTGGCAAAGAGACCTGGACGGATAGCAAGGTCGTATGGTGGATACATCGGTAACAGTTACAGATTTCAAACGAAGGCGCATTCAGTGAACAAAGCAACAAACAACGTGGTGTTTGCATAAAAGGTCACGTGTTCGGCGCACAAACGAAGACGATTACTTCGGAGTAATCGATGAGATTCTTGAGATTCAATACGCAAGTCTGACGCTAAAACGCATTGTTGTGTTCAACTGCACTTGGTTCGAGACAACCAGACGAGGCGGAGTCTGTAAGATTGATCATTTACAAATTGTTGAGGTAAACAAGTCTAAGCATATGCGCACCGCTAATAGGTTTGTCCTGGCTTCACAAGCGATTCAAGTTTATTACCTGAACTTTCTAATTAATAGACGAGATCTGACAGATTGGTTAGTTGTTTGTAAAGTTAAACCACGCCAGGTAGAAGAAAACTTGTCCGAGAAAGACAACCATGCAGAGGAAGTTGTTGCTTTTCAAGAAGATGAGATAAGATGTCGTGCAATCGACGATGGTCAGAATGCAAGTACTGTTCGTCCTTTGAACGATGGAACGATAACATTACATGATGATGATGATACAAATTATTCCACTTCTCACGCACGTGACATTGATGCTGAATTTATTCGAGATGATGAATCCGATGAAGAAACAGAAGAAGAAGAAGAAGAAGAAGAAGAAGACTTTATATGACGGACTTCTTGGAGACGATGATGAATGAGATATTTCGTTAACTTGATTATTCAATGTGTGTATGTGTGTTTATTAATTAAAACTATTTCTTTTAATGAATGATTAGAAAATATATATATATATATTAATATTTGCGACCACATGGTCAAATATTTGGACAGAATCATCATCATCTTCATCTTCAATATGCTCACTTTTAAACATCACTTTCTTTTCCTTGATTGGATATTGGATTTCAGAAGCACTGTGATCAAATATAACAACATGGAAACAAGAGTTCCCTTCATATCTAAATATCAGAAAGTAACCCAATTTAACAGAGTAAAACTCGACAAAGTAACCCAATTAATAAATAAATAAATAAATATATATATATATATATATATTAATATTTGCGACCATGTGGTCGCAATTTCACACAAAACGTGACCACATGGTAGTAATTTAGAAGGGAAAGGCGACCCAATGGTCGCATTTTTGGAAAAGTATAATTATATTTTTAAAAAAATATTAGTGAGATTACGACTATATGGTCGCAAATCTAAGCGGTAAATTTAAATTTTCATGAAATTTATGGCGGTGAATTTAAAAATTACGACCATCTGGTTGCAATATTTGGCAGTGAATTTCATTATTGCGACCAGATGGTCGCAATTCTTGATGGGACTCGTGATATGACAGCTGTTCTTGATAATGGTAAATGGGCGACCAAATGGTCTCTTTTTCAATAAATGCTACCAGATGGTAGCAAATATCTCTAAAAATGCGACCATCTGGTCGTATTTTCCCCATCACGCGCGATCTTTCGTTTCTGGTCATTATTACATATTTGCGACCATTTGGTCGCAAAATCTGATTTAAAATCAGATCAGTTTCCTTCCCCCCCGTTTCTTTTCCTTTCTCTTTTGCTTTCTCTTTTTTCTTTCTTTTCTCTCTTTCCCCCGTTCCGTTCCCCATTGTTTTTTTCCCGTTCTCGTTCCCCGTTCCTACTCTAAACCTAAACACCCTAAACCTCCAATCCCGGTTTCTATTACGAGGTTAGTTTCGTATACGTTTTAAGTTAGTTTTTAGTTAGTTTTAGTTTAAGTTTATGTTTAAATTTAATTAGTTTAGTTTAATGTTGTTAATTTCATTAATTTTAGTTTAATTAATGTAATTTAGTTTAATTAAGTACTTAGTTTACTTAAGGTTAATTAATCTAATTTCGTTTACTTTAATTAATTGATACATTTTAGTTCAATTAATCTAATTTTAATTTAGTTTAATTTAATTCATTAGTTTAGTTAATTTTAGTTTTTATTAATTAATGTTAGTTAAATTTAATTAATGTTAGTTTAATTTAATCTAATAGTTGAAATCTTCATTACTTAGTTTACTTTAATTAATTACTTAGTTTACTTTATTTTAGTTTTAATTAATTAATGTTAGTTTAATTTAATTAATTTTAGTTCAATTAATCTAATTTAGTTTAATTCTTCATTACTTAATTTACTTTTATTTAATTAATTTTAGTTTAATTCTTCACTACTTAGTTTACTTTAATTACTTCATTTTAGTTCAATTAATCTAATTTTAATTTACATTATTTAATCAATTATTTACTTAATTTATGTTAGTTTAATTTACATTATTCAATCAATTTAATTTAGATTATTTCATTAATTAAGTAATTTAATTTATTTCAATATTTTACTTACGTAATTAGTATTAAATTAGTTTAGTTTGGTTGTAGGATTATGACGGGCAGACGACGTCCTCCACAGTCAGACCAACCTGACGACGAGGGTGATGAGGCGTCTCCACAGCCGCCTACTGTCGCTGCCCCTGATGCGGACCTGACAATAGAGGAGTTGGACATCCTCTTCAGTTACGAGACGGGACTTGCTGCCACACTTGATGATGCAGTCCCTGAGACCCAGTCTGCGACACCACGACTGTCGCAGGACTCCCTGGCCACGACTCCCAGCTTAGCATCAGGGTCTACATCAGGGTATGCGTCCGGGTTTGCATCAGGGTCGGATCCAGCTGGCCCCTCCACTTCATGCACGCAGCCGTCTCGGGCCGCAGACTCTACCCTTCGGATTGAAGGGGATACGTAAGTAATTTTGTTTATTGTTTTAATTACTTAATTTTTAAACCTTTAAACTTTTTTCCAAGTGTTTTTTTTTCCGTTAACTAATAGTTTCTAATACCACAATCATTTTTATGTTTTTGCAAAGTACAGCCGCATACAACCATTTCAAAACGGTTTCGCGAGGTCCTCCAGAGCATGCCTCTACCCAGCGACCTTCACTGGCAGAAGATTCCGACGACGGAGAAACGTCGGATGTACGACAACTGGAAGGTAAAAAACATTATTTATTTTTATAATTAATTAATTTTGAAATTTATAGAATAAATTAATTACGTTAACAATTTTTTGTTTCAATTTTTTCAGGGCAAGTTTCCTGTTATCGATCCCGATATCACGGAAGGTAGATTGTTCCCCCTATGGGACAGTCACGTCCGGGATCGATTCAAGGACCTCATGTACCGGGCGCGCAGAAAGCAAGCAGCAAACCGCCCCGTGTGGATAAGCCCGGAGGACCACGCGCGGCTTATCGCGAGCTTGAGCACTCCTGAGGGCAAGGCAGTGTCAAGCAGGAATAAGGCCAACCACGCAAAGAATCCCACCAAACACACAGCGGGGGCCCGGTCCCAGGACGAGCTCCATCGTCGATTGTTAAGTTTTTTTTTGGTCGTTTTCTTACGTACTTTTTTCTCGTTTTCTTTTTTCAATTAGTTATTAATTTATCATATTTTATTCTTCAATCTTTAATATTTTTAGGAAGCGAAGCACGAGCTCCCCATCCCGCCCGATGAGCTGCACCGCGTTCTTCACACGAAGAAGGACGGGACGTTCGTCGACGATAAAGCAAAAGCAGTTCAGGTATTTAATAATTTTTTCAATTATTATTTTTTCTTTAAAATTTTTCCTAACTTATATATTAACTATTTTATTTTCTGAATTTTAAATGTTTAGGAACGTTTCACGGAGTCCTTGAGTCAGTGGTTGCCCACACCAGACTCGCAACCGACTCAGGAGGACCGTAGAGAGGCGTTCTTGGAGGCTGCTGGAGGGGTTCGACCTGATGGATCAGTTCCTGAGCTCGACTCGTACTGGCGACGCCTTTACGTAGATGTGCCCCGGCCTCAGCGGAGCGGAGCAAACACTAGCTCAGGCCCTTCTCCGGTTGAGCAGCAGCTGCGCGCGGACATGGACGCTATGAGCGAGGACTCCGTTTCTCGAGTGGCTACGATTGAGGCGAACATGCAGGCACGGGTCGAGGCCAAGGTCACAGCAGCTTTGGCCGCGTAATTCAGATCCTTAGGTGGCGGCCATTCATCATCGATGCCTCCTCTGCCACCTCCCGCCCCTCCGCAGTAGTTCTACGATGCTTTCGTTTGTATAAAACGTTGTTTGAATATTTGATATATATATTTTTTATTTTAATTCCAATTTTTTGTTATTAAATTTTAATATTAATTAAATAAATAATTAATAATTAATTAACTAATTATTGAAATTTAAATTCTTTAAAAAAAATCTTAAATGCGACCGTATGGTCGCATTTTATTTCAAGAAAACGACCATATGGTCGCATTTTGACTGAGTCCAAAAGTGACCATGTGGTCGCTTATAAAACAACCACGTGGTCACTGTTTAATGTGACCAACTGGTCACTTATCTTCAACATAAATTACGACCAGATGGTCACTTTTTAGGTGACTGAGTCCAAAAGTGACCATTTGGTCATATAAAATACGACCATTTGGTCACTTTTTCATGTGACCAATTGGTCACTTATCTTCAACATAAATTATGACCAGATGGTCACTTTTGAGGCGACCATCTGGTCGTTTTTTCAAAAGGTTGACTTTTTTGCGACCAAACGTTTATGGTCGTATATTTGTGACTATCTAGTCGCACAAATTCTAGACCGACCAGCTTTTTGGCCACCACTATTTTTGTCGCTTTTTTGGTCGCATTATACCCTAAACACGACCATTTGGTCGCAATTTCATGGTCGCAAATTGACTGTTTTTTTTATAGTGAAATTTCAAACGGAAAGGGTTTCGACTGAAACTCGGTTTTAGGGTTATGGGAAAGTTTCCAAAAACTCTTAAAACTACTCCCGTATTTACAAACACCCAGTTTCCTGATAAGAAATCAAAAGAAAACAAAGAAAACTCCATTAAAACACTATTTCGAGCTTAGGGTTTCAAGATAAACTTACCAAGAACTCCTTGGATCTCGAGAGAAACAGACGATGGTTAGGTGGAAATGGATCCTAGACTCGAGGGCTTTCCGATGTATCCAAGATCGAGTCGATCCGTCGAGAAATGAACGAAAACCAAAAAATCTCTCTCTCTCTTGGACTCACGGTTTGGAGGAAGAAAATGGTGATGATTTTGGTCAACTTTCGAGTCAATGGTATTTTAAAGAAGATGAAGCAAATAGTGTTTAGATATTTAGGAATTTTGGAAATGACGGTTGCGTCCTTTTATGACTTTTGACTTAAAAATTACCCGATGATCTTAAACTATCCCAATAGTGATTAATAATTATTAATTGGCCCGTTAATAATTACTAATACCATTATAACGTATTTAAATAAATAAAGCCATTAAAATGACTTAAATCGAAATAAACTACTAAATTCTTAATTTGCCGATAAATAAATAAACTCTAATTACTTAAATTAAAATAAAATAAAATAAAATAGATTTTTTTTATCACAAAATAACGGGACGTTACAGTTATGGTGCAATATGTCATGGTATGCTCGCAAAAGTAAATAAACGTAAAGTGCGAATACTAAAGTAGCCGAAACAATCATAAAGTAAAGGGGCATAAAGTAAAAGACATAAAGTAAATGGATAGTAACTTTCGGAAGAACGATAAGTAAACCGTACAACCGATACATACTAAAGTAAGATCTTTATCTTCCAAGGATTCTAAACTTCCAAATAAGATCCAAGGTTGTACATTCAAGTTCCTTAGCCGTTCTATCTAAAAGTATGGATCTTTTAACTTCCAATGATCCATCCTAAGCTTCTAAACGAATCTAACTTAGAACTTTCTAAGGTTCAATGTTTTCCTCGAGAACTCCTAAGTTCTCACTCAAAGAACTAGCTCCTAATCCTAGGGCACTAGCTCACTTCCCTCTATTCTTAGATTCGAATCTTAGTCTTAGTTTCAAATTCTACAAATAATTATACGTATTCGCTTTCTAATGTTACTTTAAATCCTAACTATTCTCACCTTAGTAAAAGATGATTTCGCTCCCAACCTCCGATAGATCGATCAAGCAAGGTTCAAACCACCTACAATTAGAATTACATCTAACAATCAATAATTTACCAAATAACAATCAAACAACATCTAAGCGTACAAAACGACGAAAAACTCAACAAACCCCAACATGAGGCTCTCGGCACTCCCATGAAAAGTGGGTCTTGGGTTTGGTTTTCCGGCTTTTAGGAAATTTAGATGTGTTTCGAGTTGGTTTCAAGCAATTTCGATATTCCCGATTTCAATGGGTATCGATAATTAGGGTTTTTGAATAATATGTAATTTCCCAAATTGAATTACAATAAACATTATTTCAATAATTTATAACCCATATTCAAACCCCAAAAGTTAAATTTCAAACGGGAAGGGCTTCGACTGAAACTTGGTTTTAGGGTTAAGGGAAAAGTTTTCAAAAACTCTTAAAACAACTCCCGTATTTACAAACACTGAGTTTCCCGACAAGAAATTGAAGCATCAAAGAGAAAACTCCATTAAAACACTATTTGGAGCTTAGAGTTTCAAGATAAACTTACCGAGAACTCCGTATATCACGGGTGGCAAGCACGATGGTTGGGTGGAAATGAATCGTAGGACCGATATCTTTCCAACGGACCCGAAATCAAGTCGATCGGTTGAGAATTAAACAAAACCCAAAATTTTCTTCCCCCCCTTTGGAACCCACGGCAATGAGGAAAGAAATGGATGGTGATTTTGGTCAAATTTGGTCAAATGGAAATTTAAAGAAGATAATGGAATAGTGTTTAGATATTTAGGAATTTTGGAAATGACGGTTGCGTCCTTTTATGACTTTTGACTTATAATTCGAAACCCGAAGTTCTTAAACTGTAACGTCCCGTTATTTTGAGGTGATTTTTTTTTATTATTTTATTTTAATTAATTATTTGTTTATTTAAAGTATTAAAGATAATTCTAGAATTAGTTACTTAGAGTTAAATAGTTAATTTCGTTCGGATACCTTTTTAATTGCTTAATTAGACTAAACGAGTTTCGATGGTATTAATAATCATTAATAGGCCAATTAAAAATTATTAATCACCATTGGACTAGTTTAAGTGGTTCGAGTTTCGTTTTAAAAGCTTAAGGCAAGAAAAGGACGTAGGCGTCATTTCTGAAATTCTTAAATATCTAAACACTATTCAGCCTTCTCCTTTATTAAGTCAAAATTAGACAAAAAAATCACATTCTTTTCTTCATTTTTCCCCAAACCCGTAGCTTAGAGAGAGAAAAAAGAGGAGAGAAAGAAATTGTCACCTCGGCTTCGTTTCTCCACCATTTTCATCGTGCCTTAGCTCGTTGGAAAGCTCTCGAGACGTACTTTCTACCCATCTCAACAATCAAGGTTTTCGTTTGTTTTCTAAGGGCCTTAAGTTATGTCAAAGTTCAAAACCTAAAGCTTCAAATAGTGTTTTAATGGTGTTTTTGGTTTTAATCTTCCATTTCTTGCTCGGGAACTCGGAGATTTAGATCGAGGGAGTTGTTTTATGTATATTTAGAACTTTCCTTAAACCCTAGAATCGAGTTTGAGCCAAAAGACATTTCTGTTAGTTTTTCTCATATTTGGTAATGCTTAGGGTTTTTCAAATGTTATGTTTTTATGTTTTTCATAACTGTTCGGGGTTGAACTTTTGACCTAAACCCTAAATCACGTTTACCCATAGATGTTACCAACCTCCAAAGTGCCCGAAACCAACTCGAAACACTTTTAAAGTGCTTAAAAATCCGGAAAACCAATTCCACCTTTCACCTTCTTTGGGCCGTGGGCCTTGTGAGCTTAATTCCCGGGCTATTTTGTCCTTTATTTTAGTATCGTGATGATTGTTGTTCATTTCGGTTAATTAATATACTTTAGGTGTATTTAAATTATAGGTTTTGTGCATCGTTCGTGATTTCGGTCAACCGGTGATTCGGAGTTGACTTCTTTTATAAGGTGAGTTTAAAATGGTTGTGATTACTTTTACGTTTTTGAATTGCTTGACGATTATGTTCGATTGAGGTTAAGAGGGTTATTAGATTTTAGAACTTTTCCAAGAATGTATATAATTGGGAGTTCAGGAAAGTGTATAAGGAAAATTAGTTAAATTTTGGTGTTGTTAAAAGTGAGATATCATTGGTGGATTAAGTTGTATTCTCAAGGAGAATTAGGTTCCGGAAATTGGAGAAGAGTATTAGATAGTCCGTTTATTTTGAGTGGTTATAAGATAGTTAAAAGAAACTTTGGAGAGATTCTTCGTGTCGAACTGAGTTAGTATGATATTATTAGCGATGGGATTCGCTATTTAGTACTACCAAAGGGGAGTAGTACGTATGGCGTTATGATACACGTGGTTTATGTATGGTGACAGTGAGGTCACGGTATGTTTGTGATTGGTGACAATGTGATCACGGTGACAGTGAGGTCACGGTATGTTTGGGATTGGTGACAATGTGGTCACGGTGACAGTGAGGTCACGATATGTTTGCGATTGGTGACAATGTGGTCACGGTGACAGTAAGGTTACGGTATGTTTGCGATTGGTGACAATGTGGTCACGGTGACAGTGAGGTCACGGTATGTTTGTGATTGGTGACAATGTGGTCACGGTGACAGTGAGGTCACGGTATGATTTGTGATTGGTGACAATGTGGTCACGGTATGGTTGTGATTGGTGACAAGTGATCACGGTTGAATTGTAAAATGTGGTCACAATGTGAAATAACGTGTGGAATGACGTAAATGATAGAAATTTACTTTATTATTTACTTTGTTATGCTTTAGTTGTTTTAGTACTTTATTTTACGAGCTTGAATGTTTACTTTTCAAAAGTTCGATATTGTAGAATGGGATTGATTTTCTTATGTAAAGTACTTGGGAATATTGAATGGGTAGTAAGAGCACATTAGGATTTTTGGACACGTTCTCCGATATGGGATTCGGTCCATAGAAGTGCTTGCATCCATCTTATTATCACTAGCATTTTTATGATAATGTTGCTACACTTAAACTTTTTCAGGTAATACTCGTGGGAGAGGACGAGGTCGTGGAGGTGGTGCTACTTGATCCCGAGCGGATGGCTTTTGGGACATGGTCATATATGTATATTTTGGGGCATTCCATGAATGCTATGTTGTTAGTCTTTAAAATTGTATTTTGTGGCTCATGAGAGCCTAAGATGTGTTTTACATATTATCGAACTTACTTTCTCTGATTTGGTTATAAACTGGAGTATGAACTTCTATTGTTTTAAATTCTCTGATTTGGACTTATGTAAACAGGTTTTGGTACTCCATATTTTAAACGGGTCCACGTCAAATTTTTATAAAAATAAAGTCTTCCGCTGTTTATTCTGATTTAAAGATTTGAGAAAATTTGATTCTTTACATAAACTATCCCAATGGTGATTAATAATTATTAATTGGCCCGTAAATAATTATTAATACCATTAAAACGAAATTAAACTAAAAAGGTAATTAAAAGATCTAAACCGGAATAAACTACTAAATTCTAAATTAACAATTCTAAAATAAACTTTAATTACTTAAATTAAAATAAAATAAATAATTTTTTTTTATCACAAAAATAACGGGACGTTACAATTCAAGTATGTTTCGTCTTTTCATAATGTAATTTAAATTGACTTGTAGTGGTTTTGGATAGGTTTGATATATATATATAAAGTTGTGTTTATCTGAAATAAACAATATTAATGTTCATTACTGAAAATTAACTCTTATAAATATAACAGTTTTAAAAAAGTATTTGTAA
Organism: Gynostemma pentaphyllum; assembly: GCA_028015215.1. NCBI lineage: Eukaryota > Viridiplantae > Streptophyta > Magnoliopsida > Cucurbitales > Cucurbitaceae > Gynostemma > Gynostemma pentaphyllum. The sequence goes on from CM051352.1 coordinate 15,934,390, forward strand.
ATATAACATTTAAAAAAAAAAAACCCCCATTCATATGAATCAAAGAAATCAATGATAACTTATAAGGTAATCAGTGATAACTCATTAGGTAATCAGTGATTACAGGCACGAAATATCAATTGATATAGTGAATAAGTAAAATCAGTGATTACTTATGTGTCGAATCAATGATTATTTGAGCAGAAATTAGTGATTACATACAAGAAATTAATGTTATTTTTGTAATATTATATGCACAAATTTGAGTGTTTTGTTATATATGTAAATAATATTTTGGAATTCTATTTTCACAAATAGCACTACAAAAAATATAGGGATTTACTTGTGAAATTTTTGGCTGGCAATTTTTTATGAGACATTTTGACGTTAATGCTCCGTCGTTAATGGCTATGCTGGCAAAATGGGTGTTTCGCCGACATAGCCTATGCCAGCGAAATGACTTATTTTGTTGGTATTGGTTGTTTTTGCTGGAGAAATTATGCTTTTCGCATGGTTGATATTGCTACAAATTTAGATTTAATGAAAAAAACAAGGGAAAAAGACACTTTTGGTCCCTGAGTTTTGAGTTTATTGACAATTTGGTCCCTGACTTTTCAAAACTGACATTTTTACCCCTGAGTTTTCGTTTAGCTTTCAATTTGTTCTCCGCCGTCAAAACTCTGTTAAATACTTAACATAATGCTTACGTGGCATTAAAAATACTTATTTTACATAAATGAGTTGGCATATTTTATTAGTTTTATATTAATATTTTATTTATGTAATTGTTTTTTAATTACTCTCTCTCCCCCTCTTCATCTTGTCTGTACTCATCTTCACCAACTAAGTATCACCATGGCCGGAAAACTCAAACCCCTTCCATCGATAAAATGAACTCAAACCCAGATAAAAATCAATACATAAGAAAGCGCAGATCTAAAACAAATCCAAACCCACGATTTTTCTCAGATCTAAAATGACTCAATATCTAGTTAAAACTCATCGTCTCTCATCTATCTTACCTTCCCCATCTGCCTCTGTTGAAACCAGACCATCGTTTGAGAGAGACAACGACAAAAAACCCAAACCAGAAATCATACCTTCTTTTTCTCACGAACCCACTACGGATGAAGCTTTTATTTTTGTCCCAATCGAAGCAAACTCATATCTCGAATGAAGCATTCTGAAAACTCATTATTTTTTTCTTACAACTACTAGCTGAATGGTAGAACTTTCAAAATCATACGGCTTTTTTTTAATTGTAGAAATTTCAAAAGGATGCTTATACATCAGATAAAACTTTCAAGGCAAAAAAAAATAGAAACCCCTTGATTGGCTAATTAAAAAGAAAATGTTTTTTTTCTTAATCAAACCTCGCTTCACCTCTAAATCTCAAATTTCCGAATCAAATCTCTTAAGTTTACCTTCATAATTAATTAGAAATGTGATGCTTATTATCTTCAAGCTCACGAAAAAGAGGAATCTCAATTTAGATGGAGCTTCAATTGAAGCCCTTTCTTTGATTGAAGTCATCTCAAACAGAAAAACTAAAACAAAGTCGAAGTAAACCTCCATCGCCATGGAGAATTGATTTTATTTTTTAACAAACGAAATCGATGAACCAGATATTTTTGATATGATGAACCGTCGGTCATGACTTCGCATATTTGGGTGGTTCAAAATTACCTTATTCATACCAAAGTTATCAGATCTAGAGCAAAACGAAGCGTGGACAGTAGAAATAGGACAAAAAAAAATTCTAAAAACTCAAGTTGGGTGCTCATGGATCTGACCATGGAGAAGATTAATAGAAATGGAGGAGATAGTGAGAGAGGGAGGAGAGAGAAGAGAGATAGCTATTTAAAAAATATATAAATATAAAATATTATTATAAAAAATTTATTCAATATGCCACCTAAGTAATAAAAAATAAAAGGGTAAAATATAAATGAGACCCCTGTGGTTTTTTTTTCAAATGCATGAACACCCTCTGTGGTTTGAAAATGACAAATCACACTCTTGTGGTTCTAAATTTTTTCAATCAAACCCCTCCCTTTCAATGCCATTAATTTTATTTTAATCATAACTTCTTCGTTTGAACTCTAATTTTGATGATTCAAGATGTTTTGGAATCTTCATTTCAGTCTCTATGCTATGGTCACTTCAAAACTTTTAAATCATAAATAACCAAAAGATTTAACGGTGTCAATCATACCTAGTATTTTGATGTTAATAAACTCTTTTATTTGTTAATCATTTCAAAGTTTCTAAGTGACTATTACGTAGAGCCTAAAATAAGGATTCCAAAAGATCTTGAATCATGTAAATCGGAGTTCAAACGAAGAAGTTATGGCTAAAAGAAAATTATTGACATTGAAAGGGGAGGGGTCTGATTGAAAAAATTTGGAACCACAGGGGTGTAATTTTCCATTTTCAATTCACAGGAGGTATTCATGCATTTGGAAAAAACTACAGGGGTCTCATTTGTATTCCAAAATAACAAAAAAAGTTTAATGCCACATAAGATTTCTGTTAAGTATTTAACAGAAATTTGACGGTAGAGGCAAAACTGAAAGCTAAACGAAAACTCAGGGGTAAAAATGTCAGTTTGAAAACTCAGGGACCAAATTGTTAATAAACACAAAACTCAGGGACCAAAAGTGTCTTTTTCACAAAAAAAAAAAAATCATTCATAATAGGTCCAAAATGATATTTTGATCATATTTTTCCCTACAAAATTGATATTACTACGAATTTAGATTAAATGGATAGATATTGAAAAAAACGAATGAAATCAATATCTTATAAGCGCGGAATTGAGACCGAATGAAGAGGTTATGGCTAAAATACAAAAAATGTTGTAAAAAAAAATTCTTGATTTTTTTTTGAAAAATCTTACAGAGCATGATCTAACAGATCGTCTTCTAAGATCGGTCAAAATATGCACATGATCTGATCGATTAGATCATTCATAATAAATCTGAAATAACATTTTACGCACATTTTTTTCTACAAAATTGGGATTGCTATGAATTTAGATTCAATGGATAGATATCAAAAAACGAATGAAATCAATATCTTATTTACACGAAACGGAGTTCGTATGAAGAAATTAACACCAAAACACTAAATTTTGAAGAAAAACATATCTGGAAAATTTAAAATTAAAAAAAAAAATTGATCAGACCGATCATGATCTGTTCGGTCCAATCAATCAGTCTGATTAAACCGATATTGGTCTGAGATCAGACAGATCCCAGGACACTTTTTTTTTCTTTCTTCTTCTTCAGATATATTTTTCTTCAGAAATTTAATATTTTGGTGTTAATTTCTTCATCCGAACTCCGTTTCCCGCAAATAAGATATAGATTTCTTCTTCCACAATATTTATCCATTGAACCTAAATTCATAACAATCCCAATTTTGAAGAAATAATTATGAGAAAAATATCATTTAATATGATCTGACCGATCATACAAGACGATCTGTCAGATCATGATCTATCAGATTTAAAAAAAAAATCCGGATATTTTTTTACTACATTTTGGTATTTTGGCAATAACTCTTCATCCTAACTCCACTTCGCACAAATAAGCTATCAATTTCATTCATTTTTACATTATCTATGTATTGAATTTAAATTCCTAGAAATCTCAATTTTATAGAAAAAGTTATGAGCAAAATACTTTTTTGGACCTTTTAGTCTCTTCACCCAATAGTGACATCAACAAAAAGTCTTAAATATAAAAATTAGAAATGGAGGTCAAGTTTCATTAGAGCTCTATTTTCGAGGTCATTTCAGTAAATTTCCCCAAACACTTATTAAAAAATAAACTAGTCCACTAGATATTATTTCCAGATTTTGAAAACTTAATTAGTCAAATTTTAGAAATGGTGGGCAAAAAAATATTTTTCTTTTGAAATTTATCTCTGTTTTTGAAAATATTGTTAAAAGATTACAAAACAAAGAAACAAGTTCAATTTTTGATCTTGTATTTTAAAATGTCAATTTGTTCATAATAGATCAATATGAACATCATGAGCTGTGAGCCTGTGACGACCCGACTCCTTTTAAACAATTTAAATTAGATTTCAGCGGAAGACTTTGTATTTAATAAAAATTTGCCATGGATATCTTTAAAATTTAGGCTAGCCAAAACCTGTATACATTTTTCACATCAGGAAAATTTAAAAGTAAGGAATCGCATTTCCTTTTCCAAGGATTAAAGGTGTTAATAACCATAAAAGTAAAGCAAGAAGCTCTTATGAGCTTAAATACAAATTTACATATCAAAAGACACAAATACAACAAAATGAGTCCATGGACTTTTTAAAAGTGTATCTAGTCCATCTCTGTATCATCATCCTCTTGATCAAGCCGCACCAGCTCCTCTCCCACCACCTCGAACATAAGCATTACCTAAAATTGTTTGTAATATCATGAGCTAAAAGCGAGCCCAGTGAAAATAACTTGAATATATATTAACAATAGACCCCAAACCCGAATCCAGATTTGTGTCCAAGTAAAACTCACATACCCTTACCTTTCAACCACCAAACAAGGGTTTGTATCAAGTATTTCACTTTTTACTTACCAATTCTCCATATAACTGAGGGACTAACCTCTAATAATTTATGAGAATAAATTGCATAACACACGTAACAATTGTATCTCATTCTCTTTAATACCTTATACTATACATAAGGTTTACATCAAGTCTTAATCTCAAAATTTTAAGATCTCCCAAATAAATGAGAAACTAGTTCTCTTATAGATACAACTTGATAATTATACAAGGTTCCATAAACTCTGGTATTCTCTCATCATACAAAGTGTTTCAAGTAGACATACATAATCCTTTCTATAGTTCTCTAAACTCTAGTGTAGCGTCCCGTTATTTTGTGATAAAAAAAAAAAAACTTTTATTTATTTTATTTTAATTTGAGTAATTAAAATTCATTTATTTATTATTAAATTAGAATCTAGTAATTTATTTCATTTTAATTCCTTTTAATGGCTTTATTTATTTAAATACGTTTTAATGGTATTAATAATTATTAACGGGCCAATTAATAATTATTAATCACCATTGGGATAGTTTGAGATGTTCGGGAATCGTTTTTAAGTCAAAAGTCATAAAAGGGCAAAATCGTAATTACCCAATTTGCAAAATATCTAAAAAACACTATTCATTTGTCTTTAAAAACACAACTTTGACTCAATTTGACCAAAAATCTTCTCATTTCTCTCCTCCTTTGCCGTGAGCTTCAAAGACAAAAAGGGAAATTTTGGTTTTTGTTCGTTTCTTGCCGGATCGACTTGATTCTCGTTCCATTGGAAAGGTATCGGTCGTACGAGTCTTTCCCACCTAGCCTTCGTCCGTTTCTCTCGAGATCCGAGGAGTTCTCGGTAAGAATCTCTTGAAACCCTAAGCTCCAAATAGTGTTTTAATGAAGTTTTACTTGTTTTCTTTCGATTTCTTGCCGTGAAACTCGGTGTTTGTCAATTCGGGAGTAGTTTTGAGTGTTTTTGGAAACTATTCCATAACCCTAAAACCGAGTTTCAGTCGAAACCCTTTCCATTTGAAATTTACCCTTTTGGGATTGAATATGGGTTAGAAATTAATGAATGAATGTTTATTTAAATTCAATTCGGGAAAGGGAGTAATGTTCAAAAACCCTATTCATCGATACCCATTGAAATCGGGATTATCGAATTTGCTTAAAACCAACTCAAAACGTATTTAAATTGCCAAAAAGCCGAAAAACCAAACCCGAGACCTCATTTTGATGAGAGGGCCGAGAGCCTCTTATGGGGGGTTTGTTGAGTTTTTCGTCGTTTTGTATGTTTGGTCGTTGTTTAATTGTTGGTTGGTATTTTTATTAATTTTCGGGATATTAATCCTTTTGTAGGTGTTTTTGAACCGTTTACTTGATCGCTCTTCCGGTGCTTAGGAGCGAAGTCTTCACTTTTAATTAAGGTGAGAATGATTAGAATTTAAAGTAACTATAGAAATCGAATAAGTACGATGATTTGTAGAATCAGAAACTAAGATTAGAATCCAACCTAAGGTTAGAGGATGTGAGATAGTGCCTTAGGATTTGAAGTTAATCCTTTAGGCGAGAAACTTAGAATTTCTCGTTGAAAACCTCGAATCTTAGAAGATTCTAAGTTAGATTAGTTTCGGAGTTTAGAATCCTTGAAAGTTTAGGTTAATCGTTATATTTTGACCTTTACTTTTATTATTGTTAACGGAATTTCGATTTACATATCATTATGCCTTGATTCCTATCTATTTTTACTTTATGTCTTACTTTATGCCTCTTTACTTTATGCTTGTTTCGGTTATTTAATAATCGTACTTTACTTTATTTATTTTTACAAGCATATGCATAACATTTTGCACCATTATTTATTATACCATAACATCTCGCACCATCGAAAAGAGAAAAGAAAAGAATGAAAGGAACGGTGGATGAGTGGATACCCACGTTACCTTCATGCATAAGGAATGGTGGATGAGTGGATACCCACATTACCTTCATACATAAGGTTGAATGGTGGATGAAATGCGAAAATCCACATTACCTTCATTACATGCATAAACGGCGAATGCGTATCCTATGGGATGTACTCATTACTTTTATGCATATGATAGACGAGAAAGAGAGTCGAGATGTTATATTTTATGCAAAGTCATTTACTTTTATTACTTTATGTTATAACAAGTTATTGGATGAACAATTAGACTATGTGTGCTAATTAGTATCATCATTTGGAGAATATGGAATAGAATTACCTAGAGTTTGGAGAACTTTAGGAGTAGATTGTGTCAGTTAATTGGACACAAATCGAAATGCGAGTTTGAGGTCTATCTTTACTTTTTATGCTTATTATTCTCACTGGGCTTAGTTTGTTAGCTCATGATATTACAACCACTTTCAGGTAATGCCTTGGATAGAGGCCGTAGACGGGGAGATGGTGCTGTGTGATCGAGGGATGTTGGCCTCGAGATGGACTTGTCATTGTATAGTTTATGTATCACTTTTATGAATTTCAAAGATTTTAATGTTGTATTTTGGCTCATAAGAGCTTCTGGATGATGTTTTATGATATTATATATTTGAACTCCTGATTTGGACTTAAAGTCCATGAGATTTGACTAGATTTGAAAATTAGGTTGTAAACAGGTTTTCGGCATGCCAATTTTCAAACAAAACCACGCCAATTTTTCGTAAATTAAAAGACTTCCGCTGTCTTCTCTGAATTTAATTTATTTAAAAGTGACGGGTCGTCACAGTTGGTATCAGAGCCGACGGGTTATGTAGACTACATGCGATGCATGTTTGTATTTCATGTTTTGTTTTAAGTCCATTCTCGAAAGTCATCATCTGAGATCAGCAGCACCAGGTATTCCTAGACCTTAATCTTTAAACTCGCATTTCATTTCGATTTGGTAAAAGTGGTGAATCCTCTTTTACTGGTAACTTATCTTGTTATGTTGACTTTATTTCAGTATTCCTCCTAGAAGGGGGGCTAGACGAGCTGGAGTGAGAGGTAGAGGCAGAGCTCGGAGCCCTACACCTCCACTACCACCTCCACCTGTGATTCCTATAGTACCTCCTCCAGTGATTCCTGTTGTACCGCCACCTGTTCAGGGTCGAGGAGTTTATATTTCTGAGGAGGATTATCTGGGATTATTGCGAGATGCTGGTAGACTAGTATTACCTGTTGTACCACCACCTAGACCAGCTGATGTGGCAGTTGATCAGGTTGGATCTACCGAGGCTGCTAGGTTTTTGAGAGAGTATAGTAGACATGCACCTGGTGAGTTTAATGGTAGGTCTTTGGATCCATCTTTTGCTGAGCTCTGGATTGATAGAGTTGAGAGAGCTTTTGAGTTTATCAGGTGCCCGGAGCATCTGAAGGTCCATTGTGGTACGTATTCTTTGGTCGATGATGCTCTATATTGGTGGAGAGGTCTCCATAGATCACTCTCTTTGACTATGGAGGTTACTTGGAAAGTATTTCGTGAGAAATTTTATGAGAAATACTATTCTGCTGATTTGAGAGATAGATTGGAGGTGGAATTTCTGACCCTGAAACAGGGTGATAGCTCAGTGACCGAGTATGAGCGAGAGTTTGACCGACTGTCTAGATTTGCTCCTGGACAGGTTGCTGATCCTGAGAGCAAGATGAGGAGATTTTTAGTAGGGCTGAGAGCCGAGATTAGGGGTCTTTTACGCACCCTGCGTCCGACTACCTACGAGGAGGCTCTAGAGTTTGCCCTTTCTTTAGATTTAGCATCTGAAGAAAGGAAGGGTAAACTAGTTGCTACTGGAGAGACTTCCTCTCATAAGAGGAAGGTAGAGAGCGACCCTGCTGGTCGAGTACCACCGCCACAGCAGAGACAGCAGCAGCAGCAGGCTAGGGGTGGATTTCAGTATGGACAGCCGAGAGCACAGAGGCAGGATCCTTTGCCACTTGTATGTTATACTTGTGGTCAGGAGGGTCATTCATCTAGATACTGTAGAGCTTATCAGGCTCAGCTACCACAGTATGGTTACCCGGGACAGGGTATTCAGCAGAGACCTTACCAGGCACCACCTGCTTTTTATGCCCCTCCAGTTAGAGGCAGAGGTCAGGACCGAGGCAGAGGACAGTTCTGGGGTAGAGGTCAGGGTGGCCAGGCACAGCAGTTTAGACTTCTGCCTGTTGTTCAGCCGCCACAGATTTTACCTCCACCACCACCGAGATTTCCTCCACCGCCACGTCAGTTACCGCCTCCACCTGCTCAGTATCAGGCCTGAGTTTATGCTACTAGAGAGGAGGCAGAGGCTGCAGGTACTGTAGTTACTGGTACTTTGACAGTTTTGGGCCATTCGGCCGTTGTTTTATTTGATTCTGGAGCTAGCCACTCTTTTATTTCTTCTGCATTTGTTGAGTCGCCAATGCTTGAGTCTGTACCGTTAGGTTTTGAGATGCGTGTTTCTACCCCAGTGGGGAAGTTTATTATTGCTGATAGTATGATTAGCACAGATGATTTGTGTTTTATGGGTTGTTGTTTGCATGCTACTTTGATTATCATGCCTATGTCTGATTTCGATGTGATTTTGGGTATGGATTGGCTATCAGCTAATCGTGCCAATATTGATTGCACTGCGAGAGTGGTTGATTTTATGAGTCCATGTGGGACTAGTGTACGTTTTCGTGGGACTAGTAGTAGATCAGTACCCACTTTGATATCGATGTTAGAAGCTAGTATGCTTCTAAGTGATGGAGCCTTGGGCTATTTAGCTAGTGTGGTTGACACTTCTATACCAGAGGTTAGTTTGAGTTATGTGCCAGTATTGAGGGATTTCGTTGATGTTTTCCCTGATGAGTTGCCTGGTTTGCCACCGGTGAGACAGTTTGATTTTCAGATTGAGGTTGCACCTGGGACAGCTCCATTGTCCAAAGCACCATATCGTATGGCACCGGCTGAGTTGAAAGAACTCCAGAGCCAGTTACAGGGACTTTTAGACTTGGGGTTTATACGCCCGAGTGTTTCGCCGTGGGGAGCCCCGGTGTTATTTGTGAAGAAGAAAGACGGTTCTATGCGATTGTGTATTGATTATAGAGAGTTGAACCGTGTTACGGTGAAGAACAAGTATCCTTTGCCCAGGATAGATGACTTGTTTGATCAGTTGAAGGGAGCCACTATCTTTTCGAAGATAGATTTGAGATCTGGCTATCATCAGTTGAGGATTCGGGATGAGGATATTCCCAACACTGCATTCAGGACGCGTTATGGACATTATGAGTTTGTAGTTATGTCCTTTGGCTTGACTAACGCGCCTGCAGCTTTTATGGACCTTATGCACACGGTGTTTAGGAGGTTCATTGACTCTTTTGTGATTGTTTTTATCGATGATATTTTGGTTTATTCTAAGACAGAGGAGTTGCATGCTATACACCTTCGAGAGGTTTTGACAGTATTACGAGATCAGAGATTGTATGCCAAGTTCTCTAAGTGTGAGTTTTGGCTGAGGGAAGTGGCATTTTTAGGCCACGTAGTATCGAGTAGAGGAGTATCCGTTGATCCCTCTAAGATTGAGGCGATTACTAAGCTGGCCTAGACCGACGAGTGTAGGCGATATTCGCAGTTTCGGGACTTCGCAGGCTATTATAGGCGGTTTGTGCAAGATTTCTCCAAGATTGCTTGACTTTGACACGTTTGACCCGGAAGGGGGTTGATTTTATATGGTCTGAGGATTGTGAGAGGAGCTTTGAAGAGCTCAAGAGGAGGCTTGTGACAGCACTTGTTCTAGTGTCGCCTGATAGGACTGGTGGTCTGACTGTGTATACAGATGCTTCCCACAGAGGTTTGGGATGTGTGTTGATGCAGCATGGTAAAGTTATAGCTTATGCTTCTCGTCAGTTGAAGGAGCATGAGAAGAAATATCCGACTCATGATTTAGAGTTGGCAGGTGTTGTTCATGCTTTAAAGATTTGGAGGCATTATTTGTACGGTGAGAAGATTCTGATATGTACTGATCATAAGAGTCTCAAATATTTCTTCACTCAGAAGGAATTGAATATGAGACAGCGGAGATGGTTAGAGCTTGTTAAGGATTATGACTGTGATATTCAGTATCATCCTGGGAAAGCCAATGTAGTGGCTGACGCGCTCAGTAGGAAGTCTTCTCATTCATCAGCTTTGTCAGCCTTACCTTTGAGATTGAGGTGGGATATGGAACGAGCTGAGATAGCATTGCTTACTGCCGAGGTCACTGTGAGTCTGGCTAGTTTGACAGTGGGGCCTACTTTGAGGCAGAGGATGATTGATGCACAGAGGGGAGAGGTTCATTTGCAGGCCGGTTTTAGAGAGGCTGAGTCAGATGTTCCTAGTTGTTTTACCTTCTCTACAGACAGTGCTCTGATGTATCGTAAGAGGCTATGTGTGCCTTTAGGATCGACTTTTAGAAGGGAACTGTTGGAGGAGGCTCACAGTTCTATCTTCTCTATTCATCCAGGTAGTACGAAGATGTACAGGGACCTGAGAGAGCATTATTGGTGGCCGAGAATGAAGCTTGAGATAGCGGACTTTGTTAGTAGATGTTTGACTTGTCAGCAAGTCAAGGCTTTGAGGAAGAGTCCATCGGGTTTACTTAACCCTCTGAGTGTGCCATAATGGAAATGGGAGGAGATTTCCATGGACTTTATCAGTGGTTTGCCGAGGACGCCCAAGGGTTTTGATACCATTTCGGTGATTGTAGACCGTTTGACGAAGACAGCGCACTTTTTACCTGGGAGGATCACCTACCCAGTCGAGACTTGGGCACAGTTGTATCTACGAGAGATTGTCAGATTACATGGTGTGCCTGTGAGGATAGTATCAGATCGGGACACTCGTTTTGTCTCGAAGTTTTGGCAGAGTTTGCATTCAGCCATGGGTACTGGCTTGGATTTTAGCACAGCTTTTCACCCCCAGACAGATGGTCAGACCGAGAGAGTTAACCAGATTCTGGAGGACATGTTGAGGGCTTGTGTTCTTGATTTTGGAGGTAGTTGGGATTCTCAGTTGTACTTGGTAGAGTTTGCTTATAATAACAGCTACCAGGCTACTATTGAGATGGCACCATTTGAGGCACTTTATGGTAGAAAGTGTCGATCTCCAGCTCACTGGGATGAGGTTGGAGAGAGAAGGCTTTTGGGACCCGAGTTGTTACAGTTGACTAGTCAGTCTATTGACTTGATCAGAGAGAGGATGAGGGTTGCCCAGAGCAGACAGAAGAGTTATGCAGACAAACGACCTAGTCCACTTGAGTTTTCAGTAGGGGACCACGTGTTTTTGAAGTTAGCACCTATGAAAGGTGTTATGAGATTCGGAAAGAAGAGTAAGCTGAGTCCTAGGTTTATTGGCCCATTTGAGATACTCGATCGAGTAGGAGCAGTGGCTTACCGATTGGCTTTACCACCTTCTTTATCGGCAGTTCATAATGTTTTCCATGTATCTATGCTTCGGAAGTACATGGCAGATCCTTCTCACGTGATTGATCACGAGCCGATAGTTTTGGATGCTAGTATGTCTTATGAGGAGACACCAATTGAGATTTTAGCATTCGAGCAAAAGGTGTTGAGAAACAAGACGATTCGCTTGGTTAAGGTTCTTTGGAGGAACCAAGTGTCTGAAGAAGCTACGTGGGAGCGTGAGGATGATATGCGAGCAAAGTACCCTCAGCTTTTCACTTAGTGAGTTTACTTTTCGGGGACGAAAAGCCTTTTTAGGAGGGTTGACTGTAACGTCCCGTTATTTTGTGATAAAAAAAAAAAAAAACTTTTATTTATTTTATTTTAATTTGAGTAATTAAAATTCATTTATTTATTATTAAATTAGAATTTAGTAATTTATTTCATTTTAATTCCTTTTAATGGCTTTATTTATTTAAATACGTTTTAATGGTATTAATAATTATTAACGGGCCAATTAATAATTATTAATCACCATTGGGATAGTTTGAGATGTTCGGGAATCGTTTTTAAGTCAAAAGTCATAAAAGGGCAAAATCGTAATTACCCAATTTGCAAAATATCTAAAAAACACTATTCATTTGTCTTTAAAAACACAACTTTGACTCAATTTGACCAAAAATCTTCTCATTTCTCTCCTCCTTTGCCGTGAGCTTCAAAGACAAAAAGGGAAATTTTGGTTTTTGTTCGTTTCTTGCCGGATCGACTTGATTCTCGTTCCATTGGAAAGGTATCGGTCGTACGAGTCTTTCCCACCTAGCCTTCGTCCGTTTCTCTCGAGATCCGAGGAGTTCTCGGTAAGAATCTCTTGAAACCCTAAGCTCCAAATAGTGTTTTAATGGAGTTTTACTTGTTTTCTTTCGATTTCTTGCCGTGAAACTCGGTGTTTGTCAATTCGGGAGTAGTTTTGAGTGTTTTTGGAAACTATTCCATAACCCTAAAACCGAGTTTCAGTCGAAACCCTTTCTGTTTGAAATTTACCCTTTTGGGATTGAATATGGGTTAGAAATTAATGAATGAATGTTTATTTAAATTCAATTCGGGAAAGGGAGTAATGTTCAAAAACCCTATTCATCGATACCCATTGAAATCGGGATTATCGAATTTGCTTAAAACCAACTCAAAACGTATTTAAATTGCCAAAAAGCCGAAAAACCAAACCCGAGACCTCATTTTGATGAGAGGGCCGAGAGCCTCTTATGGGGGGTTTGTTGAGTTTTTCGTCGTTTTGTATGTTTGGTCGTTGTTTAATTGTTGGTTGGTATTTTTATTAATTTTCGGGATATTAATCCTTTTGTAGGTGTTTTTGAACCGTTTGTTTGATCGCTCTTCTGGTGCTTAGGAGCGAAGTCTTCACTTTTAATTAAGGTGAGAATGATTAGAATTTAAAGTAACTATAGAAATCGAATAAGTACGATGATTTGTAGAATCAGAAACTAAGATTAGAATCCAACCTAAGGTTAGAGGATGTGAGATAGTGCCTTAGGATTTGAAGTTAATCCTTTAGGCGAGAAACTTAGAATTTCTCGTTGAAAACCTCGAATCTTAGAAGATTCTAAGTTAGATTAGTTTCGGAGTTTAGAATCCTTGAAAGTTTAGGTTAATCGTTATATTTTGACCTTTACTTTTATTATTGTTAACGGAATTTCGATTTACATATCGTTATGCCTTGATTCCTATCTATTTTTACTTTATGTCTTACTTTATGCCTCTTTACTTTATGCTTGTTTCGGTTATTTAATAATCGTACTTTACTTTATTTATTTTTACAAGCATATGCATAACATTTTGCACCATTATTTATTATACCATAACATCTCGCACCATCGAAAAGAGAAAAGAAAAGAATGAAAGGAACGGTGGATGAGTGGATACCCACGTTACCTTCATGCATAAGGAATGGTGGATGAGTGGATACCCACATTACCTTCATACATAAGGTTGAATGGTGGATGAAATGCGAAAATCCACATTACCTTCATTACATGCATAAACGGCGAATGCGTATCCTATGGGATGTACTCATTACTTTTATGCATATGATAGACGAGAAAGAGAGTCGAGATGTTATATTTTATGCAAAGTCATTTACTTTTATTACTTTATGTTATAACAAGTTATTGGATGAACAATTAGACTATGTGTGCTAATTAGTATCATCATTTGGAGAATATGGAATAGAATTACCTAGAGTTTGGAGAACTTTAGGAGTAGATTGTGTCAGTTAATTGGACACAAATCGAAATGCGAGTTTGAGGTCTATCTTTACTTTTTATGCTTATTATTCTCACTGGGCTTAGTTTGTTAGCTCATGATATTACAACCACTTTCAGGTAATGCCTTGGATAGAGGCCGTAGACGGGGAGATGGTGCTGTGTGATCGAGGGATGCTGGCCTCGAGATGGACTTGTCATTGTATAGTTTATGTATCACTTTTATGAATTTCAAAGATTTTAATGTTGTATTTTGGCTCATAAGAGCTTCTGGATGATGTTTTATGATATTATATATTTGAACTCCTGATTTGGACTTAAAGTCCATGAGATTTGACTAGATTTGAAAATTAGGTTGTAAACAGGTTTTCGGCATGCCAATTTTCAAACAAAACCACGCCAATTTTTCGTAAATTAAAAGACTTCCGCTGTCTTCTCTGAATTTAATTTATTTAAAAGTGACGGGCGTCACATCTAGAAAACTAACTTTTAACCATTTGGAAAAGTACTTTCATAATCCATAATCTTTTCAAGATGAAATTACTAGTCTATGTAAACTATTCCTCATCCAATAACTCATTAAAACAAGTATAAAAAGAATTTAATAAACTTTACATAAACATAACATTTCAATTCACCTTGTTGTCTTACTTTCCATAATGAAATATACAATTCCTTCTCCATGATATAATTCCACCGAAAATATGAATGAAGGTAATGAGAACTTCCTGTAGGATTCATATTCTCCCTTATAAATGAAGGTAATGAGAACTTCCCGTAGGATTCACATTCTCCCTTTTTTTGTTTCTCACTTTCCTTTCGAATCAATGATGCAAGATGTTATGCATATGCTTTCAAAAGTAAATAAATATATATATGAATGTTAAAGTAAACGAAGGGTATAAAGTAAATGGATCATAGATGTCCTTGTGCATAAAGTAAATAAATAGGAATTTTTGGAAAACAATAAGTAAATTGAACCAACGATACTTTAATAAGAGTAAGATCTTAACTTAACGAATGAGTCTCCACTTCCAAAGATTCTATACTTTTCAATAGATATCCAAAATTCCATAAGCAAAATCTTTAACCATTCCATTATACTTGGATCCTTCAACTTCCAATAATCCATCCTAAACTCCGGAACAATTCTAAACTTAGAACTTCCAAAAGTTAAACGTTCCCTCGAGAAATTCATAAGTTCTCTTATTTTATTAGAACTAACTCCAAGTCTAAACGTATTAGCTTATTTCTTTTATCCTTTCTAATAAAACCTTGATCTTAACTTCCAATCCTACAAACCATTCTACTTATTTGGTTTCTAAAGCTACATTATATTCTAATTATTCTCACCTTAGCAAGTCAAAGTATAATCCAACCGTCCAATGAGACTTCAACGTACACCCAACACCTACAATTCATCAATCGATCAACGAATTACAATTCAAATCTAATAAGAGAAAAAGTATGATTTTCGGGTGAATAGTGATTTCGGATGAATAGTGTTTTAGGGTGAATAGAGTTTTTCGAAAATCCGGGATCAAAATCGTCAAATTCCTTGATAGATATATGTGATTTCAATTTCAAAACTCATTTATAATAAAAAACGAACAAAACCATGTAAAAAGTTTTGAAAACTTACTTTTTAGGGCTCTCCTTAGGGAACGAGAAATGGCACAAGGTTAGGTGGGATAGATAGCCCTCGTCCCTAGTAATCCAACGCAAGTGACCTCATCGAGAACGGTCGAGAAACGAAGAAAACACAAGAATTTTTCTTCTCATCCATGGATGCTCATGTTGGAGAAGAAGAAGAGAAAGGAAAAAATGATTCTTGGTCAAAGTGAGTCAATTTTGAGATTTTAAAGAGATGAATAGTGATTTTGGATAAAATGACGGTTACGTCCTTTTAATGATTTTAACTTATAAAACGAAACCCGATGTTCTTAAACTAGTCAAATGGTGAGTAATAATTATTAATTGGCCCGTTAATAATTATTAATACGACCAAAACTAATTTAAGCTAATAAAGCGATTAAAAGAATTTACGAACGAAATAAACTCGTAAATTCTAAGTTATAAATTCTAAATTAAATCTAAAATTTAAATTAATAAATTCTAAAATTAAATTATGTGATCTACATTAAATAATAATAATTAAATTAAACAATAAATAAATAAAAAAAATTCCGTGTAAAATAACGGGACGTTACATGAGCTATCCCGTTATAAAATTTGTTGTTGCTGATACTTTCTTCTAGATTCCTTTTCCATAACCCGAGCTTAGAAGGAAGAGATAAAAGGACTCTAATGGAGAATATGTTCAGATAAATGAAACTTTAAAAAAATGATAATGGAATGACCTTATCTTTTTATTTTATTTTTTCATTAATGGGTTAAAAATATAATAAATATAGTATACCCAACTCGGTTCATCATTTTTTTTTTGTATTACGCCCCGTAATTCTTCCTCAGCCATGCTTGGGCACAATAGAAAATCAAGTACAAGTATTAGTAGAATAGTAAAAATGTGTTTCTCATCATTAATATGTTTGCTCGCGATAATTGGTCTCTCGAGAGAATCGGTGACTGCATCAAAAATGCACTTGCTAGTACTAGTACATCAGAGAATTCTTAATTGGCTAGTTGTAACTATGGAACAAAGGATGATTTACTTTTTAAAGTTTTATTTCAATCTTGATACAACCTTATAAATAATATTTGCACATCCTCATTGCTAGACCTAATTCTTAGTTTATTTCTGATTAATTTCAATGAAGAAAAAAACTAATATTATTTAGCAATATATTTGGTCAATATCCCACGGATTTCAATGTTACAACACTGTGAGCACAATGCATAAACAACAGGACAAAATTTAAATGTAAAGTAGAGAGGACAAAATGAAATGATTTATGTGATAAACCTTCAACTACTAAACATTCAAGGGGTCTTTCATAGATAAAAATCCACTAAATTTGTTAGAAGTTCAATACAAGAAATTAAAACAACAAGAGACAAATGAAAAAACTCCCCTTTTTCCTTGTCTTCTTTTCCGACTTGCAATCAATGCCTTCTTTGATTGATTCAAGTACAAGCTCCACTTGTGACGATTTGAATCCAAGAACCTCTCGTTCCTGTTTTGATCATATCACAAGCTCCCCTTGTGGATTTGGATAAAGGAACTCCCTTCCTTGATGTGTGAGGAAGATGACTTCTTCCTCCTAAAGAATCAAATCGACTCTCGAAGCAATAATAATTATAAAGTATTGGAATAATAATCCTTATAGAATAAACTCTCACATAAATGTTATAATAAGCACAAGAGGCTGATAAAGAAGTGAGAGAGAATGATCAAAAGCTTGGTTAATGAAAGATAATGAAAAAGTATTTAATTTGTAGGCAAAAACTAGAAGCTTCAAATAAGGAATATTTGTCAAAACATAAATCTTCCATAGCACGGGCTGTTTTAACAGTGACAACAAGATATGACAAGAGTTTCCTTATGTAAATCATCAATTTGAATTTTGAATTTGCTTACAAATTAATTCCTTAAATGTAAAAGACAATACACCTGTCAAATACCCTCCTTCAATATACAAAAATATTTCCTTATATTAATTCTAATCAATCAAGCTAAAATTAAGATAATCAAACAAATCAATTAAACTTGAATTAGGAAAATATCAATGGTGAATTGCAAAAGGAATATTTATTCATAGACAATATCTCCATAAAATAAGTTCAAAATTATCACAAACTTTCAAATAAGTTTTTACCAAATTAAATGCCAAAACAAAACTAATCAAAATAAAATATTTCCTTAAGAAATTTTCCAACACTTATCTTTCTCACTCATCAAACTATCTTAGAATTATAAACAATAATTTTCCGTTGAAATTATTATAATAAAAAAATAATTAAACGAGTATTTTCATAGAAAACTTAAAAAATAACAAATGTTAATATGCGAAGGCAGTTTGTAAACTTTGCAGCTAAATAAAAATGTAGAGTTATCGTCTTCCTCACTTGATCAAAAGTATATCATCTATCTATAAAAGTTTATTCTTTTAGTCTGAGCATTCCTAAACGTAAAGTTTTTCTTTCTTTGCTAAATTGCTCATTTGTTTTTTAGGTGTCAATTTTCGGGGAAGATTTGGCAAAATTTGATGCAAACCTTTAGTTTAAATTGGTGTTTTGCTGACTGCCCTAAACTTAAAATTTCAAGGCAATCCGGATTTTTTTTTTTAATTTTCAAAATAAGTATTTGAAACTAAAGAATAACTATTATTACCTTATAACAATAATCAAAAGCTTGAAGATTACTTGATGCTATGTGAAGAAAGTTTTGAGGTAGAGAGTGTTGAGGTTTTGAGAGAGATATGAGTTTTCAATATATTAAAGTTACTTTCAAAGCAAAATGACATCATTAGAAGTAAAATGAGAATGGAGGTCAATAATTCTGAAGTGCCTATTTTGAAGGTTAAAAATCCCAAACACCCAAAATAATTGTTTGAATTAACTTTCTAAAATAATTACATAAAATTATAATTATCCAAGATAAAATAAATAAAAGAAAATTTGGACTTTTTCTTTGCATTTATCCCCTAAATTTCTGCCACTTTCAAGAAAAAGAAAAACTAAAATATTTTCCATTATCACTTTATCTTGAATGGGTTTTTCTAATGTGATTAAATAAAAGAAGGCTTGGGTTATTCATAATCTACACAATTCTTCAATTAGAAAATTGAAAACTCTTTCCCTAGCCATTGCCCATTTTTTGGCCTTTATTTTAAGAAGAAAAATTATTTTCTTCTTCCAAGTCTCTTCTAAACATCGATTACAGCATCAAGTTTTACTTGTTCAATCAAGATATAGTATAGAAGATCCGGTGATAAAAGAACCTTCCAACCAAATCTTCATTATTACTCAATGTAAATTACTAGTCTTTAATTTAGAAAAAAAATATGGTTTTATGAATTTGTTTATAAATTTTTCATAATAATAAAGTAGATCCGACTTTAGTATGTTAAATAAATTGTTTAATTAAATCAATTAACATGTTTCCACTACTTTAGATTAGATCTTACTGTAAGAATAGATCCATGATCGATTCAAGAGATTGATAGTGGAAGCGTACCTGAATCCATGGACGAATGTAAGAATTGAGAGTTATTTCTTCCAATTCCTCTGTAGTTTCACTGTATGAAGTATTCTCTAAAGGGGAGATGAAGATACGTGAAAACTAACAGGGAATGAGGACTATAACCCACCCTGTAACTGCTTAAGCAGTTATCAAGATTACATATTTATAATTTAGCCCCTCAATAAATTATAAATACCAAATGATATCTATGCATATATGTAAGTCCATGGGAATATCTTATAACTCTATTATGCCAATACCTAAACTTTATTAGATCACTTTAATTGGCTAATTATAAATAGCATACACATTTAATTAATTACACGTGTGGTCCCTAATTATTGAATTTATTCCAACAATCTCCCACTGGACCATATATGTAACGTCTCGTTATTTTGTGATAAAATTTTTATTTATTTATTTTATTTTAATTTAAGCATTTAAAGTCTATTTTAGAATCGGTAATTTAGAAATTAGTAGTTTATTTCAGTTTAAATCTTTTTAAATTACCTTTTTAGTTTAATTTCGTTTTAATGGTATTAATAATTATTAACGGGCCAATTAATAATTATTAATCACCATTGGGATAGTTTAAGATCTTCGGGTTTCATTTTATAAGTCAAAAGTCATGAAAGGACGCAACCGTCATTTCCAATTTCTTAAAAATATCCAAATTACTATTCATTCATCTTTAAATATACCCATTTGACCAAAAGTCCTCATTTTCTCATCTTTTCTTTTCCTTTTGCCGTGAGTCCCCTCCCCATTCTCCCAATTTTTGGTTTTTGTTCGTTTGTCATCGGATCGCTTCGATTCTTGTTCTGTTGGAAAGATATCGGTCCTACGATTCATTTCCACCCAACCATCGTGCTTGCCACCTGTGATATACGGAGTTCTCGGTAAGTAAATCTTGAAACCTTAAGCTCCAAATAGTGTTTTAATGGAGTTTTCTTTGATTTCCTTTGATTTCTTGTCGTGAAACTCGGTGATTGTAAATACGGGAGTTGTTTTTACTGATTTTGGAAAGTTTCCCTAAACCCTAAAATCGAGTTTCAGTCGAAACCCTTTCCGTTTGAATTTTACCTATTGGGATTTGATTATGGGTTATTTATTATTGATATTTTGTTTATTATATTTCAATTCGGGAATTTGCATATTGTCCAAAAACCCGGTTAATCGTTACCCATTGAAAACTGGAATTTTCAAAGTACTTGAAATCAATCCAAAACACCTCTAAATTGCCTAAAAGCCGGAAAACCAAACTCGAGGCCTATTTTCCCTATCATGGCCGAGAGCATCCTTTGAGATTTTTGGGGTTTTTCGTCGTTTTATGCCTTTAATTATCAATCAATTGATGTATGTTTATTTATTAATTGTTAGATGTAATTATTTGTAGGTGTTTATTGATTTTCCTTGCTTGATCGCTCTTCCGGAGGTTTGGAGCGAAGTTACATCTTTTAAGGTGAGAATAAATAGGATTTAAAGTAACTTTAGAAACCGAATAAGTAGAACTATTTGTAAAATCGGAGGTTAAGAATAGGATTCAAACCTAAGAGTAAAAGAAAGTGAGCTAGTGCCCTAGGATTAAGAACTAGTTCTTTGAGTGGAAACTTTGGAGTTTCTCGAGGGAAACATTGAACTTTAGGAAGTTCTAAGTTAGAATCGTTTCGGACATTAAAAATGGATCATTGGAAGTTAAAGGATCCAAACTTTTAGATGGATTGGTTAATGAAACTCGAAAATAGAACTTTGGATTTTATTTGGAACTTTAGAATCCTTGGAAGTGTAGATTACTTAATTAAGAAAGAATCTACTTTATTTTAAAGTATCGGAAGTTTGGTTTACTTATTGTTCCTTCGAAATTTCTGTTTATTTACTTTATGCACTTTATTTTATGCACTTTACTTTATCCAATGCACTTTACTTTATGCAATGCACTTTATGAACGACACTTTACGCACTTTACTTTTATTTTATTTTAAATCACAAGATTTTCAAATTCATACTACATAGCCTGAGAGCTTACACATAGCCTGCGGGAGCTATCACATAGCCTGCGGGAGCTATTGCACGGCCTGTGGGAGCTGACACATAGCCTGCGGGAGCTATCACAAAGCCACGAGAGCTTACACATAGCCTGCACGAGCTATTATTATTGTCATTCGTCACAAAACTGTTTTTATTTAAATATGTTTATATCAAGAGAAGTTGATATAAGTTTTTATGGTCAAAGCATTATAACCTTATACTTCGATGAAGGTTTTTAAGGAGAAACTTGAGTTTGATCACTTTACTTTAAACTTTGGGAGTTATTATTCTCCAGTTTTGTAAGTTTAGTGAGAAAGTTGTAAGAGTTACTTGGAGACAAATCCGAATACGGGTTTGGGGTCTGACTTTACTTTTTATTGTTTTTATTCTCACTGGGCTTTGTTGTTAGCTCATGATATTACAACCAATTTCAGGTAATGCTTGTGCTAGAGGTCGTGGGAGAGGAGCTGGTGCTGTATGATTGCAGGATCATGACCTCTGGATGGACTAGGTTGACTTAAAGTCCACAGACTTCGTTTTTTTTGTGAACTTTATATAATTTTGGATTTGTATGTTTGTAAATAGCTCTTAAGAGCTTTTGTCTTTACTTTTATGATTATAAACATCTTTTGAACTCCTGGTTAGGAACTTAAAGTTCCTTGTGTATTTTAAATTGTGAATTTAAAATGTAACAGGTTTTTGGCTAGCCACTTTTCAAACATAACCACACCAATTTTTCTTAAAATATAAAGACTTCCGCTGTGTTTTCTAATTTAAATTATTTAAAAGTTTCGGGTCGTAACAATATATGTAATTCTACAAATGTGTTAAACCTTATGAGCTCCAAAAATTACTATCATAAATAGAGTACCTTAACAATCTCGTCCATTAACTATATCAATATTGGTTCAAAGCGGTTTTCGTCACATTTATCATAACTAAACCCATCAATGGTCACAAATACCAATACAACTAAATGGCATAGATCAACCATGGATGCATAGCATGGAAATTATATGCAGTGTGATCTGTACATATCTATTCCAACTAGTCCTACCTTACTTTAGTGAGATCAAAACTTAAACTTAAATGTAATAGATTGTCATTAGCTGAAATTCTTTACTTCTGATCAGAATATATCCAATGACATATAAACATATATATTTGACCAAACATAGAGCAATAGAAAATTATCCAAACTCCCACTTGAATTAAATATCCTGATGTAAGATAACACCCATATGAGCAGTATGTTCATGAAAGACCTTGGGTGGTAATCCTTTTGTAAGCGGATCCGCTATCATGGAGTTTGTCCCAATGTGCTCTATGGATAACTATCCACTCTGAACTCTTTCCTTCACAACTAGGAACTTGATGTCTAGATGTTTATACTTAGAAGAGCTCCTATTGTTGTTAGAATATAGTACTGCTAACTTATTATCACAATAGATCTTAAGTGGTCTTTCAATACCATCTAAAATGCGCAGCCTTGTGATAAAATTTTGCAACCATATTCCATGATTAGATGCCTCATAACATGCTACAAATTCTGCTGCCATAGTGGAAGAATTTATGAGTGTCTGTTTGGCACTCCTCCAAGAAATAGCTCCACCAGCTAACAAATAAATATAGCCTGAAGTGGATCTCCTACTGTCATGGCATCCAGCAAAATCAAAATCGGAATACCCAATGATCTCTAATTGATCCGATATCTTATGTGTGAGCATATAATCTTTAGTTTTCTGCAAATACCTCAAAACCCGTTTGGCTACTATCCAATGATCCATACCAGGGTTACTTAAGTATCTACCTAACATGCCAACAATATACGCAATATCTGGAAGCGTACATACCTGAGCATACATTCGACTCCCAACAACTAATGAATAAGGAATCTTTTGCATTTCTTTAACTTCAAGATTACTTTTTGGGCATTGATTGAGACTGAATTTTTCTCCCTTAAAAACAGGGGTGTCACTTGGTTTACAGTCCTGCATACCAAATCTTTTTAGCACCTTATCAATATAGCTTCTTTGTGATAACCCAAGAATACCTTGAGAACAATCTCTATGTATCTGGATTCCTAATACAAAAGAAGCTTCACCAAGATCTTTCATCTCAAAATTCTTTGATAGAAATCTTTTGGTGTCGTGCAAAATGCCGATATTATTTGTGGCAAGCAGAATGTCATCCACATATAAAATCAAAAATATGTGTTTACTCCCACTGAACTTATGATACACACAATCATCGACTGCATTTATCTCAAAACCAAACGAGATAATCACTTGATGAAACTTATAGTACCATTGACGAGAAGCTTGTTTTAGCCTATAAATAAATTTTGTCAACTTGCAAAGCATATTCTTTGGGTCTCCCAATACAAAGTTTTCTGGTTGCAACATATAAATAGTTTCATCGATGTCTCCATTGAGAAACGCCGTTTTGACATCTATTTGATGAAGCTCAAGATCAAAATGTGCAACTAGTGCCATGATTGTCCTAAAAGAGTCTTTCGTTGAAACTGGAGAGAATGTCTCTTTATAGTCAATCCCTTCCTTTTGAGTAAAGCCCTTAGCTACAAGACGAGCTTTATATCTTTCTGTTAGGAATGGTGTCCTAGAACTTGTAATTATTTAATTATAATAATTTATTTCGAATAAATTAAATAAATAAACATAAGTTCTTTATATAATCTAGATTGATTCAATTGACGATATTAGGAATATATGGAAATATATAAATATCAAAACATTCAAATAGTAAACCCTAAGTTACTCTTATGAAATCACGACTTAGTATGTGAGTCATACAAGAGGATTAAAGTCGAGATGAGTAACTTAAAAGTGTCTACGATGAAATGGATAACGTTTGGGAACCTTATCCTGGTAACATTGTTGATAGCTTCGCATTTTGTTTATAGACAAATGATCTAATCCTGATCATTCATATGGGAGACATGAAATGGAAGTATCATATGCAATGTTGATTGTATAAGACAGGACCACGATGTTCGATCAAATTTCTCCTTAGTACCGGTTTTACAGAATTGATCGAATATCAAACTAAGTTTATCAACCGTGATAGATCTCAATCCTGAGTGAAATGCGGACTCCTATTTGTGGAGTTATGTTCTTTGATTCACATGGTTGAGAGTGATCCGTAAGAACGCTCAATACACTTCGTTTTGGGAACATGACTAGACAAGTAGTGGGAACTCATTTTCACGAGATGGAATTCATAACTTTCCTATAAATTAACGGTATCGGTGCGATACCTAAACATTTTAGGAACTTTAGGAAACTCCCTTGATGTACCGATTCGAGACATGAACAAGTGACGTCACGACTTCTATTGATCACGAAGTATCTTATCTCTAGTTCGACTAAAGATAAAGTTCATTGGAGAATCAGCGGGAACACAAGGATAAAGCGGTAATTACAGGGGCAAAACGGTAAATTTATCCGCTTGTAATTATGAGGGTTCCACGTGAAGGATAATATCACGGATATAAATAATGATAAACTAAATGGACATAACTCATCTATAGTGAGGGGAGTTCAGCTATGAATCTATAGTGGAATTATTCATAGTTAGATAATAAGTAATTAACCGATTATGAGTTAATCACTTAATTGACTAATTATTAAGCCCATGATCTATAGGTCCATCGGGTCCCTATGCTAGCCCAAATATCGTAGTCGCGAAATCAAGTAGAAGAAATGGAAATTTTAAGTAAAGTGAATGACTTAAAATAGGCAATATTAATTGTTTAAATATTGAGTATATTTAAACGGTAATTAATATAAACATTATTAATTGTTTAAATAATGAGTTTATTTAAACATGAAATTAATAATGAAATATTATTAATTAGATATTATTAATTATTTAAATATTGAGTATATTTAAATGGTAATTAATAATTTGAAATTAATTAACAATTATTAATTGTTTAAATAATTATATTTAAACGGAAATTGTAACGTCCCGTTATTTTGTGATAAATTTTATTTATTTATTTTAATTTAATTCAAGTAATTAAGTTCATTTATTTATTATTAAATTAGAAATTTACAATTTATTTCATTTTAATTCATTTTAATGGCTTTATTTATTTAATTACGTTTTAATGGTGTTAATAATTATTAACGGGCCAATTAATAATTATTAATCACCATTGGGTTAGTTTGAGATGTTCGGGATTCGTTTTAAGCCAAAAGTCTTAAAAAGGGCAAAATCGTAATTTCCAACTTCCTAAATATCTATTTACTATTTGTCATCTTCTTTAAATGAGTCATTGACTCATTTTTGACCAAAACATCACCATTTTCTTCTCCAAACCCGAGCAACAAAGGGAAGAAAAGAGAAGAGGAAGAAACGGTCGCCCGCCGTTTCTTGGCCGTTTTGCGTGATTTCGGATGCGTTGGAAAGCTCTGCCAGGACCTTTCTACCCATTCCATCTTGGAACGTTTCCAACTCTCTAAGGTAAGCCCTAGATTTCGAATTCTCATTGAACTTCCATGGAAATTGATTCAAGCTTTTGTGTTCTTTCGATTTCTTGCCGTGAAACTCGGTGTTTGTCAATTCGGGAGTAGTTTTATGTGTTTTTGGAAACTATTTCATAACCCTAAAACCGAGTTTCAGTCGAAACCCTTTCCGTTTGAAATTTACCCTTTTGGGATTGAAAATGGGTTAGAAATTAATGAATGAATGTTTATTTAAATTCAATTCGGGAAAGGTATTAATGTTCAAAAACACTATTCATCGATACCCATTGAAATCGGGATTATCGAATTTGATTAAAACCAACTCAAAACGTATTTTGAATTGCCAAAAAGCCGAAAAACCAAACCCGAGACTCGTTTTTGATGATAGGGCCGTGGGCCTCTTTGTGGGTTTTATTGGGTTTTCGTTGCTTTGTATGTTTAGTAATTGTTTGAATGATAGTTGGTTTCGTTATTGATTGTTACGATGTAATTCGTTTGTAGGTGTTTTTGAACTTCGTGGTTGATCGCTCCTTCGAACTTAGGAGCTAAATCATCTTATTAATAAGGTGAGAATAGTTAGCATTTAAATTAAATATGGAAAGCAAACTAGTGTGATGGTTTGAGAGTTTGGAACTAAGATTAGAATCCGAACCTAAGATTAGAGGGTTGTGAGTTAGTGCCCTTAGGATTAAGAGTTAATCCTTTAAGTGAGAACTTAGAAATTCTCGAGAAAGACTTGGAATCTTAGAAGATTCTAACTTAGTTTCGTTATGAAACTAAGGTTGGATTATTTTGAAGTCAAAATGATCCAACTTGTAATTTAAAACAGTTAATAGAACCTCGGATTATTTGGAAGTATAGAATCCAGGAGGACATAGGTTAATCGTTTAAATTATGATTCTAATCTTATTACTAATATCGGAGTTCGATCGTCATATCGTTCATTCGAGTTTCTCGGTTATTTTACTTTTTGTCATTTACTTTATGTCCTTACTTATGCCCATTTATCTTATGTGTATTTTAATTACTTTATCATTTACTTTACTTTATTTAATTGTACAAGCATATGCAAACATATGCATAACATTTTGCACCATTATTTATTATACTATAACATCTTGCATCATTGAAAAGAGAAAAGAAAAGAATCAAAAGAATAAAAGGAACGGTGGATGAGTGGATTCCCACGTTACCTTCATGCATAAGGTGAATGATGGATGAGTGGATTCCCACATTACCTTCATCATGCATAAGGTTGATTGGTGGATGAGTGGATTCCCACAATACCTTCATGCATAAGGATAAGGGTGGATAGTTTGTAAAAATCCACATTACCTTCATTACATGCATAAATGGCAAATGCGTATCCTATGGATGTACTCATTACTTTTATGCATATGATAGATGAGAAAGAGAGTCGAGATGTTATATTTTATGCAAAGTCATTTACTTTTCTTACTTTATGTTATAACAAGTTAAAGAATGAACAATTAGCCTAAGTGTGCTAATTAGTTTCATCAATTGGAAAATATGAAATCGAATAACCTAGACTCTGGAGAATTCTAGGAAGGATTGTGTCGGAATAATTGGACACAAATCGGAATGCGAGTTTGAGGTCTGTATTTACTTTTTATGCTTATTATTCTCACTGGGCTTAAGTTGTTAGCTCATGATATTACAAACATTTCAGGTAATGTTTGGGATCTTGGAAGAGGAGCTGGTGCGCGCTTGATCGAGAGGATGACGACTTTGAGATGGACTAGGTGTTATGTAAAGTCCATGGACTATGTATTGTAAATTTTTCCCATTTTTGGGATTTGTACAATTGTATTTAGCTCATAAGAGCTTTTGATGTGGTTTTTATGTTATGAAATATTTGAATTCCTGATTTGGACTTAAAGTCCATGTGATTTATTTAGATTTGGAAATTAGGATGTAAACAGGTTTTCGGCATGCCAACTTTCAAACAAAACCACGCAAAATTTTCTTAAAATAAGACTTCCGCTGTTTTTCTCTGATTTTTTTATTTATTTAAAATGACGGGTCGTCACAGTTGGTATCAGAGCCTACGGGTTCTGTAGACTACATGCGATGCATGTTTGTCTTTCATGTTTTGTTTTAAGTCCATTCTCAAGTCATCATCAGAGATCAGCGGCACCAGGTATGCCTATAACTTTTATTCTCATACTTTATTTCTTTGATATTGAAGGAGTTATGAGAATGTTGATAAAAGTTAATGATGTTTGTGATTTTTCACATCCTTGTAAAACCACTATGTGGTTATGTTTATTGGACCCATTTTGAGTTTTGGGTAAGGGTATCGGGAAGGCGATGACCCCGTGCAGTTTTGGAAGTTATACACCTCGTTAAGTGTATTGACATGATGTCAAAGAAAGGAGATGAGATACTCCAGAGATCACTTTAAGGTTGATTAAAGTGTTATTGTCACACAATTGCTAAGTAGTGGTCTTAGTAGATGTGTGTTGACTTTTAGGTGTGAGAGGGGACATGTTTGTCCAGGAACCCAGTATTAAGAGATGAAAACACCTGTTTGAGGTGAGGAGTTGATTGGAAATGAATCGGTTTGGCTCGTGTTCAGCAACCTAGATTTAACTCAATGGACAAGTTCCTTGTATGAGTTGAGAAAGTTGGATTATGGCAAGTGATAAATCCTTGTAGTACAGTTGTACAGAAAGGAAAGTATGTTGCCACTCAAAGGAGGAAGTGAGAACTCTACGTTATGAGTCTCAACGAGGACCATTAACGGTTTTGTTAATTGGTCATTGGCCCAGTTTGGTCACTATATTGGTATGGTGTACCAATTTGATTTGGATTATACTCGAGGTCGAGCTATCGAGATCCATATTTGGTAAATTCTCAAGTTTGACTAACACTAAGGTTGAGTGTTGGTATTTGATTGAGATATAGAAGGAAGTTGTTGGACCTAGGGTTATCGGTAACTTCCATAAGGCAATGAGATGGTTTGGTGAATTTCAATTCACATTGCGTTTGACCATCTAATTGAATGGAGAATTTGAGAAAGTTGTAGGTCATAGTTTGAACCTACAGAGTCTTTGCAAGACAGACTCTAAAGTGAATCCTTGTTGGAAGGATAGAATGAAATGGACTAAGGTGTTTGACATACACCAGTTTTGCTTTGCAAGAAAGCAAATGATCTCTGAAGTTGAGTTCATTCAAGAGTTGAATAAGGAGACTTAGGAGTAGTCCTTATCTTAGATTTTTCATCTTCTGAGAAGAAGAGAAGGTTAACAACTACGGGACAGGTTACCACTCAGAAGAAGAAAGCAAAGGATGAAGATGCCAATCAAGGGATACAGCAACAGCAGCAGCATCAACATCAGCAACAACAAGTTCGAGGTGGAGCTCAAATGGACAGTCAAAAAGGACAAGGACAGGTTCATCCTTACTTCAATAGTTGTGTCAGTTTTCATCAGGGAAATGCACACTTCCATTAAGATGATATGTTGTGATGAAATTGGAATCACGCCACTTTTATAGTGCGTATAAGACTTAACCATCACAACATAGTATTAAGGTTAGAATTATAAGGAAAAAGCTACCAGTGTGGTAGTGATGTTTACTTTGTTATTTTCAGGCCGTTTGGCTTTTATTTCCTGTTTAATGTTGTAGCTAGCCACTCTTTTATTTTATCTTGTTATGATGAGTTGGCAGCTATTGAGCCGAGACTGTTGAGTTTCGAGTTATGTGCTTTCCTAGAGAGGAAGCTTATTATGATGATAGTGCATATGGCACTTATGACATTTGCATTATGAGTAGATGCTCACATTTTATTGTGATTGTTATACATATGTCTGATATTGATGTGATATTGGGTATGGATTGGCTATTATCCAATCATACCATTGATTGTATTGAGGGAGTTATTGATTTTATGAGTCCATGTGGGACTAGTTTATGTTTTGTGGGTCTAATGATAGAATAGCACCCTTGTGATATCTATGTTAGAAGCTAGAATGCTTCTAAGTGATGGAGCCTTGGGCTATCTAGCTAGTGTTGTCGATACTTACATCAGAAGACTAGCTGAGTTAAAAGAACTTAAGAACGAGTTATAAGAACTCCTAAAATAAGGGTATTCACCCTAGTGCGTCCTCGTAAGGAGCACCTTGATATTTGTAAAAAGAAAGACAATTCAGTGAAACTGTGCATTGATTATCGAGAGTTGAATCAAGCTACAGTATAAAATAAGTATCAATGGTGTTGATTGATGATCTATATGATCACTGGTGACACTAGCTATATCAGAGGCTAGTTTGAGTTTCGTGCCTATAGTGAGGGATTTCATTGATGTTTTCCCTAATGAGTTACCGGTTTGCCACCAGGTGAGACAGTTGATTTACTGATTAAGGTTGCTCCTGGGGGATGGCTTCATTGTCCAAAGCACCATATCGTATGGCACCGGCTGAGTTGAAAGAACTCCAGAGCCAGTTGCAGGGACTTCGAGATTTGGGGTTTATACACCCGAGGGTGTCACCGTGGGGAGCCCCGGTGTTGTTTGTAAAGAAAAAAAAAGACGGTTCTATGCGTTTATGCATCGACGACAGGGGAGTTGAACCAGGTATTCTCGTGAAAAACAAGTATCCTTTGCACAGGATGGAAGACTTGTTTGATCAATTGAGAGGAGCCACCATCTTTTAAAGATAGATTTGAGATTTGGCTATCATCAGTTGAGGATTCGGGATGAGGATATTCCCATGACTGCCTTCAGGACGCGTTATGGACATTATGAGTTTGTAGCTATGTCCTTTGACTTGACCATGCGCCTGCAGCGTTTGTGGAGCTTATGCACACGGTGTTTAGAAGGTTCATTGTCACTTTCGTGATAGTAATCGTTGATGATATCTTGGTTTATTCCAAGAAAGAAGAGTTGCATGCTATGCACCTTCGGGAAGTTTTGACGGTACTACGAGATCAGAGATTGTATGCCAAGTTCTCAAAGTGTGAGTTTTGGCTAAAAGAAATAGCATCTTAGGCCATGTAGTATCAATTAGAGGAGTATCGGTTGATCCCTCCGAGATTGAGGCACTTAAGAACCGGCCTAGACCGATGAGTGTGGCCGATATTCGCGTTTTTCGAGACTTGCAGACTATTATAGATGGTTGTGCAAGATTTCTCCAAAATGGCTTCACCTTATCACGTTTGACTCGGAAGGGAGTTGATTTTGTTTGGTTTGATGATTGTGAAGGAGCTTTGAGAAGCTCGAGAGAAGACTTGTAACAGACTGTTCTAAGTGTCGCCCGACGTAACCAGGTGGTTTGACCGTATACTGGATGCTTCCCATAGAGTTTTGGGATGTGTGTTGATGCAACACGGGAAAGTTATAGTCTATGCTTTCCATCGGTTGAAAGAGCATGAGAAGAAATATCCGGCTCATGTTTTGGAGTTGGCGACAGTTGTTCATGCTTTGAAGATATGGAGACACTGCTTGTATGATGAAAAGATTATGATATTTACTAACCATAAGAGTCTCAAGTATTTCCAGAAGGAATTGATTATGAGACATCGAAGATGGTTAGAGTTCGTTAAGGTTTATGACGGTGATATTCAGTATCATCTTGGGAGAACCAATGTAGTGGCTGATGCACTCAGTAGAAAATCTTCTCATTCGTCAGCTCTGTTGACCATACCTTTGAGATTTAGGTGGATTATGGAACGAGCTGAGATAGCATTGCTTACTGCCGAGGTCACGGGGAGACTGGCTAGTTTGACAGTGGGACCTACTTTGAGGCAGAAGATGATTGATGGCGTGGGATGAAACAAAAGATTGTAAAGTACTTGATGTATCGTAAGAGGCTATGTGTGCCTTTAGGATCGACTTTTAGAAGGGAACTGTTGGAGGAGGCTCACAGTTCTATCTTCTCTATACATCCAGGTAGTACGAAGATGTACAGGGACCTGAGAGAGCATTATTGGTGGCCTGGGATGAAGTTTGAGATAGCGGACTTTGTTAGTAGATGTTTGACTTGTCAGCAAGTCAAAGCTTTGAGAAAGAGTCCATCGGGTTTACTTAACCCTCTCGAGGTGCGCGAATGGAAATGGGAGGAGATTTCCATGGACTTTATCAGTGGTTTGCCGAGGACGCTCAAGGGTTATGATACCATTTGGGTGATTGTAGACCGTTTGACGAAGACCGCGCACTTTATACCTGGGAGGATTACCTACCCAGTGGAGACATGGGCACAGTTGTATTTACGGGAGATTGTTAGATTACATGGTGTGCCTGTGAGGATAGTATCGGATCGGGACACTCGTTTTGTCTCGAAGTTTTGGCAGAGTTTACATTGACCATGGGTACAGGCTTGGATTTTAGCATGACTTTTCACCCCCAGACGGATGGTCGACCAGGAGAGAGTTAACCGGATTCTGGAGGATATGTTGAGGGCTTGTGTTCTTGACTTTGGAGGCGGTTGGGATTCTCGGTTGTACTTGGTAGAGTTTGCTTATAATAACTGCTATCAGGCTACTATTGAGATGGCACCATTTGAGGCACTTTATGGTAGAAAGTGTCGATCTCCACTCACCTGGGATGAGGTTGGAGAGAGAAGGCTTTTGGGACCCGAGTTGTTACGTTGACTAGTCGGTCTATTGACTTGATCAGAGAGAGGATGAGGATTGCCCAAAGTCGACAGAAGAGTTATGCAGATAGACGACGTAGTCCACTTGAGTTTTCAGTGGGGGACCACGTGTTTTTGAAGGTAGCACCTATGAGAGGTGTTATGAGATTCGGGAAGAAGGGTAAGCTGAGTCCTAGGTTCATTGGCCCTTTCGAGGTACTTGAGCGAGTAGGAGCAGTGGCTTACAGATTGGCTTTACCACCTTCTTTATCGGCAGTTCATAATGTTTTCCATGTATCGATGCTTCGAAGTACATGGCGGATCCTTCTCACGTGATTGATCACGAGCCGATAGTTTTGGATGCTAGTATGTCTTATGAGGAGACACCTGGTTGAGATTTTAGCATTCGAGCAAAAGGTGTTGAGAAACAAAACGATTCGCTTGGTTAAGGTTCTTTGGAGGAACCAAGTGTCTGAAGAAGCTACGTGGGAGCGTGAGGATGACATGCGAGCAAAGTATCCTCAGCTTTTCACTTAGTAAGTTTACTTTTCGGGGACGAAAAGCTCTTTTAGGAGGGTTGACTGTAACGTCCCGTTATTTTGTGATAAATTTTATTTATTTATTTTAATTTAATTCAAGTAATTAAGTTCATTTATTTATTATTAAATTAGAAATTTACAATTTATTTCATTTTAATTCATTTTAATGGCTTTATTTATTTAATTACGTTTTAATGGTGTTAATAATTATTAACGGGCCAATTAATAATTATTAATCACCATTGGGTTAGTTTGAGATGTTCGGGATTCGTTTTAAGCCAAAAGTCTTAAAAAGGGCAAAATCGTAATTTCCAACTTCCTAAATATCTATTTACTATTTGTCATCTTCTTTAAATGAGTCATTGACTCATTTTTGACCAAAACATCACCATTTTCTTCTCCAAACCCGAGCAACAAAGGGAAGAAAAGAGAAGAGGAAGAAACGGTCGCCCCGGCTTCGTTTCTTGGCCGTTTTGCGTGATTTCGGATGCGTTGGAAAGCTCTCGCCGAGACCTTTCTACCCATTCCATCTTGGAACGTTTCCAACTCTCTAAGGTAAGCCCTAGATTTCGAATTCTCATTGAACTTCCATGGAAATTGATTCAAGCTTTTGTGTTCTTTCGATTTCTTGCCGTGAAACTCGGTGTTTGTCAATTCGGGAGTAGTTTTATGTGTTTTTGGAAACTATTTCATAACCCTAAAACCGAGTTTCAGTGAAACCCTTTCCGTTTGAAATTTACCCTTTTGGGATTGAAAATGGGTTAGAAATTAATGAATGAATGTTTATTTAAATTCAATTCGGGAAAGGTATTAATGTTCAAAAACACTATTCATCGATACCCATTGAAATCGGGATTATCGAATTTGATTAAAACCAACTCAAAACGTATTTTGAATTGCCAAAAAGCCGAAAAACCAAACCCGAGACTCGTTTTTGATGATAGGGCCGTGGGCCTCTTTGTGGGTTTTATTGGGTTTTCGTTGCTTTGTATGTTTAGTAATTGTTTGAATGATAGTTGGTTTCGTTATTGATTGTTACGATGTAATTCGTTTGTAGGTGTTTTTGAACTTCGTGGTTGATCGCTCCTTCGAACTTAGGAGCTAAATCATCTTATTAATAAGGTGAGAATAGTTAGCATTTAAATTAAATATGGAAAGCAAACTAGTGTGATGGTTTGAGAGTTTGGAACTAAGATTAGAATCCGAACCTAAGATTAGAGGGTTGTGAGTTAGTGCCCTTAGGATTAAGAGTTAATCCTTTAAGTGAGAACTTAGAAATTCTCGAGAAAGACTTGGAATCTTAGAAGATTCTAACTTAGTTTCGTTATGAAACTAAGGTTGGATTATTTTGAAGTCAAAATGATCCAACTTGTAATTTAAAACGGTTAATAGAACCTCGGATTATTTGGAAGTATAGAATCCAGGAGGACATAGGTTAATCGTTTAAATTATGATTCTAATCTTATTACTAATATCGGAGTTCGATCGTCATATCGTTCATTCGAGTTTCTCAGTTATTTTACTTTTTGTCATTTACTTTATGTCCTTACTTATGCCCATTTATCTTATGTGTATTTTAATTACTTTATCATTTACTTTACTTTATTTAATTGTACAAGCATATGCAAACATATGCATAACATTTTGCACCATTATTTATTATACTATAACATCTTGCATCATTGAAAAGAGAAAAGAAAAGAATCAAAAGAATAAAAGGAACGGTGGATGAGTGGATTCCCACGTTACCTTCATGCATAAGGTGAATGATGGATGAGTGGATTCCCACATTACCTTCATCATGCATAAGGTTGATTGGTGGATGAGTGGATTCCCACAATACCTTCATGCATAAGGATAAGGGTGGATAGTTTGTAAAAATCCACATTACCTTCATTACATGCATAAATGGCAAATGCGTATCCTATGGATGTACTCATTACTTTTATGCATATGATAGATGAGAAAGAGAGTCGAGATGTTATATTTTATGCAAAGTCATTTACTTTTCTTACTTTATGTTATAACAAGTTAAAGAATGAACAATTAGCCTAAGTGTGCTAATTAGTTTCATCAATTGGAAAATATGAAATCGAATAACCTAGACTCTGGAGAATTCTAGGAAGGATTGTGTCGGAATAATTGGACACAAATCGGAATGCGAGTTTGAGGTCTGTATTTACTTTTTATGCTTATTATTCTCATGGGCTTAAGTTGTTAGCTCATGATATTACAAACATTTCAGGTAATGTTTGGGATCTTGGAAGAGGAGCTGGTGCGCGCTTGATCGAGAGGATGACGACTTTGAGATGGACTAGGTGTTATGTAAAGTCCATGGACTATGTATTGTAAATTTTTCCCATTTTTGGGATTTGTACAATTGTATTTAGCTCATAAGAGCTTTTGATGTGGTTTTTATGTTATGAAATATTTGAATTCCTGATTTGGACTTAAAGTCCATGTGATTTATTTAGATTTGGAAATTAGGATGTAAACAGGTTTTCGGCATGCCAACTTTCAAACAAAACCACGCAAAATTTTCTTAAAATAAGACTTCCGCTGTTTTTCTCTGATTTTTTTATTTATTTAAAATGACGGGTCGTCACAGAAATTAATAATTAAAATTAATTAATTAATAATAAAATATTGTCAATAAAATTGTTAATTAAATAATGAGTTTATTTAATGGAAATTAATAATTATAATATTTATTATTAATTATTTAAATAATGAAAATTATTTAAATGGAAATTAATAATTAAATATAAAGTTGATAATATTTAGTCGGGAGAAAATATTAATTGTTTAAATAAAATATTTTATTTAAATGGTAATTAATAAATTAATTAATTAAGTTGGACTTATTAATTTAAGAGAGAGTTTCAAGCCCAATTGGATTAATGAACCCAATTGGAATTGGTTCGAAATAATTAATTAAATAAATTAGAATTTTTTTTAATTAATATATGCAATTTTCGGCCATATGATGTATTTTGGGAAGAGATAATTGTTTGAATTATATCCTAAAATAACTACATAGATTTATTTACCCAAGATAAATAAAAATAAAGAAAATAAAATAATCTCCTATTTATCCATGGCATTTTCGAAATTGCTAGATAAAGGAAAGAGATTATCTTTTTTCTTTTTGTGTTTATCTCTATAGATTAATCCTAATGTGATTAGGATTCCTATTTTTCTATAAATAGGAGGGTTGGGTCATTCATAAATCACACAATAATATTCCATAGAAAGTTGGAACTCTCTCTTCCTCCTCTCCCTCCCTTATTGCCGATTTTCTCATAGTATTGGGAAGAAAAATATTTTTTTCTTCTTCCCAATTTCTTCTAAAGTTTGATCCCACAATCGAATTTCGTTTGATCGATAGGGATATAGCGTAGAAGATCTGGTGTTGCTGAGGATTTGAAGCTGTAAAGAAACCTCCAACCGATTCTCCATTATTCAGTCAATGTAAGTTCCGGTTTTAATTTTCGAATATATAAGCATGAATCTACATGTTTTATCACAAATTGCATGATGTTAATAGATCCGTTATTAAATGTTAATAAGTTTACTAAACAAAATTCCGCTAATTTAGTAAATCATCCCTACACTTTCCACATTACCCTTTGCATCCCTTTTGGTTTTAAATATCCATTTACAACCAATAAGTTTTGCTCCTTCTTGTAATGGGACAAGTTCCCAAACTTTATTATCTTGCATAGACTTATACTCTTCATTCATAGCCTCAATCCACTTTTGAGAATTAGAACCTTGTATGGCTTGATGAAAGTTGATTGGATCATCTTCCATCACTCCGATATCCTCATGTTCCAGGAGAAATACTATATAATCTTTTGAAATAGCATTTCTTATTTCTCTAGTGGATCGTCTGCAAAGGCACTATTTCTTGAGTTTGTTGAGTTTGCACCTCAGGAATAATTATTTCATTATTCATGGGGAAAATTTCAATATTATCTAATTGAGGATCTTGATCAGCTTCCTGATCAATAATAGGTAAGGAAACCTGCATTTCAT
Source organism: Gynostemma pentaphyllum (assembly GCA_028015215.1). Lineage (NCBI taxonomy): Eukaryota > Viridiplantae > Streptophyta > Magnoliopsida > Cucurbitales > Cucurbitaceae > Gynostemma > Gynostemma pentaphyllum. The sequence continues at coordinate 15,971,426 of CM051352.1, forward strand.
CAGAAGTAATTGTGAGAATAGAAATTAATTCCTCTTCCTCAAAGATAATATCTTTAACCTTATTTCTCCCTTCAAACTCAACATCTTCAAAAAATGTTGCAGTTCCCGTCTCAAAAATTTTCCTAATCTTGGGATCATAAAATTTATACCCCTGGATCGTTCAGCATAGCCAATAAAGTAACTACTTACTGTTTTAGAGTCTAATTTATTTTCATGTGGCCTGTAAGGCCTAGCTTCAGCTGGACAACCCCAAATATGAAAATGTTTTAGACTCGGCTTCATGCCTGTCCAAAGCTCATAAGGCGTTTTAGTAGTTACTTTAGTTGGTACTCTATTTAGAATATAAGGTGTTGTCTTAAGTGCTTCTCCCCAGAGTGACTCTGGTAAGGAAAAATGACTAATCATACTTCTTACCATATCTTTAAGAGTCCGATTTCGCCTTTCAACTACACCATTAATGCTAGGTGAACCCGACATGGTGTACTGTGGGACGATTCCACATTCCTTTAAGAATTTAGCAACTGGTCCTGGACGTTGTTCACCTGAACCATCATATCTACCGTAGAATTCACCTCCACGGTCAGATCTAACACTTTTAATAGTTTTGTTGAGTTGGTTCTCAACTTCAACTTTAAATGTTTTGAATACGTCCAGAGATTGTGATTTCTCATGAATTAAATATAGGTAGCCATACCTTGAATAGTCGTCTAGGAATGGACCACAGATATCAGTATGAATTAATTCTAAGACATCTTTAGCTCTATTGGCACCTATTTTCTTTATTTTGGTCTGTTTGCCTTTAATACAATCAATACAAACTTCTAAGTCTTTAAAGTCAAGAGAATCTAAAATTTTATCAGACACAAGTCGTTCAACTCTTGATTTAGAGATGTGCCCTAATCGCTTGTGCCATAAAATTGATGAATTTTCTCTATTTCTTTTACTTTTAACACATTGTGATTCTGAATTCAATGATTCATTGTAAGACCCATTTGTGTCAAGTAAATACAATTCATCATGATTATGACGAATACCGGTTCCAATAAAAATTGAATTTAAAGACAAATTAACCATATTGTTTCCAAATAAACAATAATAACCTGATTTGTCCAATAAGGAAACAGAAACCAAGTTCCACCGAAAAGTCGGTACAACAAAAGTGTCTTTTAAATTCAAATAATAACCAGTATTGAAAAACTACTTAAAATGGCCAATTTCCTTTACTTCCACCGTTTTTCCATCAGTCATATAGATGTATCTTTTGTTAGGAATGGTGTCCTAGAACTTGTAATTATTTAATAATAATAATTTATTAAGAATAAATTAAATAAATAAACATAAGTTCTTGATATTATCTAGATTGATTCAATTAATGATATTAGGAATATATGGAAATATATAAATATCAAACATTCAAATAGTAAAACCCTAAGTCACTCTTATGAAATCACGACTTAGTATGTGAGTCATACGAGAGGATTAAAGTCGAGATGAGTAACTCAAACATGTCTATAGTAAACGAATAACGTTTGGGAACCTTATCCTGGTAACACTGTTGATAGCTTCGCATTTTGTTTATAGACAAATGATCGAATCCTGATCATTCATGTGGGAGACATGAAATGGAAGTATCATATGGAATGTTGATTGTATAAGACAGGACCACGATGTTCGATCAAATTTCTCATTAGTACCGTTTACGAGAAATAATCGAATATCAAATTAAGTTTATCAACCATGATAGATCTCAATCCTGAGTGAAATGCGGACTCCTATTTGTGGAGTCATGTTCTTTGATTCACATAGTTGAGAGCGATCTGTAAGAACACTCAATACACTCCTGTTTTGGGAACATGACTAGATAAGTAGCTGGGAACTCATTTTCACGAGATGGAATTCATAACTTTCCTATAAATTTACGGTATCAGTGTGATACCTAAACATTTTAGGAACTTTAGGAAACTCCCTTGATGTACTGATTCGAGAGATGAACAAGTGACGTCACGACTTCTATTGATCACAGAAGTATCTTATCTCTAGTTCGACTAAAGATAAAGTTCATTGGAGAATCAGCGGGAACACAGGGATAAAGCGGTTATTACAGGGGCAAAACGGTAAATGTATTCGCCTGTAATTATGAGGGTTGCACGTGAAGGATATATCACAGATATAAATAAAAGATAAACTAAATGGACCTAACTCATCTATAGTGAGGGGAGTTCAACTATGAATCTATAGTGAATTATTCATAGTTAGATAATAAGTAATTAACTGATTATGTGTTAATCACTTAATTGACTAATTATTAAGCCCATGATCTATAGGTCCATCGGGTCCCTATGCTAGCCCAAATATCGTAGTCGCGAAATCAAGTAGAAGAAATGGAAATTTTAAGTAAAGTGAATTACTTAAAATAGGCAATATTAATTGTTTAAATATTGAGTATATTTAAACGGTAATTAATATAAACATTATTAATTGTTTAAATAATGAGTTTATTTAAACAGGAAATTAATAATGAAATATTATTAATTAGATATTATTAATTATTTAAATATTGAGTATATTTAAATGGTAATTAATAATTTGAAATTAATTAACAATTATTAATTGTTTAAATAATTAATTTTATTTAAACGGAAATTAATAATTAAAATTAATTAATTAATTAATTAATAATAAAATGTTATCAATAAAATTATTAATTAAATAATGAGTTTATTTAATGGAAATTAATAATTAAAATATTTATTATCAATTTTTTAAATAATGAAAATTATTTAAATGGAAATTAATAATTAAATATAATTTGATAATATTTAGTTAGGAGAAAATATTAATATTATTAATTGTTTAAATAAAATATTTTATTTAAATGGTAATTAATAAATAAATTAATTAAGTTGGACTTATTAAATTAAGAGAGAATTTCAAGCCCAATTGGATTAATGAATCCAATTGAAATGCTTCAAAATAATTAATTAAATAAATTAGAATTATTTATTAATTATTAAGCCAATTTTCAGCCATGACATGTATTTTAGGAAGAGATAATTGTTTGAATTATATCCTAAAATAATTACATAGATTTATTTACCCAAGAAAAATAAAAATAAAGAAAATAAAATAATCTCCTATTTATCTATGGCATTTTCGAAATTGCAAGATAAAGGAAAGAGATAATCTTTTTTCTTTTTGTATTTATCTCTATAGATTAATCCTAATGGGATTAGGATTCCTATTTTCCTATAAATAGGAGGGTTGGGTCATTCATAAATCACAACAATTCAATTCCTTAGAAATACGGAATTCTCTCTTCCTCCTCTCCTCCCCTATTGCCGATTTTCATAGGCCATTGGGAAGAAAAATATTTTTTTCTTCTTCCCAATTTCTTCTTAAGTTCGATCCCACAATCGATTTTCGTTTGATCGATCGGGATATAGCATAGAAGATCCGGTGTTGCTGAGGATTTGATGCTGTAAAGAAACCTCCAACCGATTCTCCATTAATTACTCAATGTAAGTAAACCGGTTTTAATTTTCGAAAATAAAGCATGAATCTACATGTTCTTTGTGTTTATATCCCAATTTGCATGATGTTAATAGATCCGTTATTAAATGTTAATAAGTTTACTAAATAAAATTCCGCTAATTTAGTAAATCATCTCTTCAATTGGTATCAAAGCTAATTTTAATTATCATGAAAATTGTGATTTTTCGAAAATTTTGGTGGGTTGCATAAAAAATGTTTTATGTATGTTTATATAAATTGTGTTATATAAATTATGGAGGTTTGTTTATTGACTGTTTAGGTATTCTTGAGGCACTTAGGTTTTTTAAATTTTAGTAGAAAATTTGTAAACCCTAATTTTAGGGTATAGGAAAAATTTGTAATTTTCCCATACCAAAGAGGAGCAAAATCGGCTACACCAAAGGGAAGGAAGAAAAGAAATTTTTTTTCTCCATCAACAATGATGTCCATGCCCAAGGAGAGAAAAAAAAAAATTGGTAAGATATTTTATCGTAATTATCTTGTTATCTCAATTTAAAAATTTAAATATTTAAGATAAGGATTAAATTTTTAAAGATTATATACCTATTTTAAATTATAAATTTAGAAATTGATATAAGATTACATGGAAAATATTTTCTTTATTTTTCCATATAATTAAAAGATAATTATTTTAAGACAAGTATTTATGGAAATATTAAGGAGATAATATTTGCCCCATAAATACCCATGCCCACGCCTACACCATGGAGGAGAGAGAAAGTTGAAGCCTCAAGTTCTACAATGGAAGATTTAATTAAGTTGTAATTTTAATTTTCCGTTTTAGAAATAGTACCAAGAATACCGGTCAATTTAGCTATTTATGATTTAAATTGTTTATATGTATGATATAATTGTTTTAAATAATGTATATGCATAAAAGTATGTCATGTAGAAAATCCCACCATAGGTTGTATGATTTTATTAATTGTACATACATGCATCATGATATAATATGTGTTATTATATGCTAATGTATGTGAAGCATGCTATAATTTTATTTTATAAATGTTATTATCGAAAATTATATTCTAATTGTTTTAGAATTAAAAGCATGCTTATTTAGTTAAAATTCAAAAGTTAAATCTAGTTTAAAAGTTGAATAGAAACTAAATGAATTATTTGTAATATGGAATTATTGTATAAACAATTGGGCCAAAATCCATATAAGATAAACAAATAGAAACTTTTAATTAAGGGTTAATTAAAAATTAATAATTGAGATTAATTGAATTGAATGGATCTCTGGCGAGAAAGCTCTGCCCAAGCGATGAGGTTTCATAAAGTTCCCTGTTGTGTGAAATTGTGATACGCAAGTGCACGCAGTCAAACAAGTAATAAATGATAAGTAAGATATCGTTCCCACAAGGATTACTTGTGACGACCCGTCACTTTTAAATAAGTTAAATTCAGAGAAAACAACGAAAGTCTTTTAATTTACGAAAAATTGGCGTGGTTTTGTTTGAAAATTGGCATGCCGAAAACCTGTTTACATCCTAATTTTCAAATCTAATAAAATCACATGGACTTTAAGTCCAAGATCAGGAGTTCAAATATGTATATCATATAAACATCAACATTAGGCTCTTAGGAGCCAAATACAAAATACAATTCATTAAAATTCTTAAAGTTCATCAAAATAAGACATAAACTTTACAAATCCATTAGTCCATCTCGAGGTCAGCATCCCTCGATCACGCAGCACCATCTCCCCTTCCACGGCCTCTAGCCAGGGCATTACCTGAAATTGGTTGTAATATCATGAGCTAACAAACTAAGCCCAGTGAGAATAATAAGCATAAAAAGTAAAGATAGACCTCAAACTCGCATTTCGATTTGTGTCCAACTAACTGACACAACTACTCCTAAAGTTCTCCAAACTCTAGGTAATTCAAATTCATATTCTTCCAAGTATGACATTACTACACTTGTAGTCGATCCTCAACCATTAACTTGTTATGACAAAGAAAGTAAAGTGAATAAACTTTGTTTAACATATAACATCTCGATTCTCTATATCATCAATCATAATCACGATTGTATAAGGACATCCCGTAGGATTCCACAATTTCTTTTATGCATGAGGAAGTAATATGTACGTCCGCAACTTACGATTCAACTCCGCATAAGGAAGTAATGTGTGCGTTCGCAACTTACGATTCAACTCCCTATGTATGAGAAGTAATATGTACGTCCGCAACTTACAATTCAACTCCACGTGAGGAAGTAATATGTGCGTTCGCAACTTACGATTCAACTTCTATGCATGAGAAGTAATATGTACGTCCGCAACTTACAATTCAACTCCACATAAGGAAGTAATATGTGCGTTCGCAACTTACAATTCAACTTCTTTTCGATGATGCGAGATGTTATGCATATGGTTGCATATGCTTACAAAAGTAATAAAGTAAATGTAAATTATAAAGCAACCGAAACAAGCATAAAGTAAAGGGGCATAAAGTAAAGAACATAAAGTAAAGGTCATAAAGTAAAATAGATAGAATCCCGGATGAACGATATATCGATCGAACTCCGTTAACAATAATAAAGTAAAGGTCAAAACATAACGATTAACCTAAACTTTCAAGGATTCTAAACTTCCAAAACTAATCTAACTTAGAATCTTCTAAGATTCGAGGTTTTATCGAGAAATCCTAAGTTTCTCGCTTAAAGGATTAACTTCAAATCCTAAGGCACTATCTCACATCCTCTAACCTTAGGTTGGATTCTAATCTTAGTTTCCGATTCTACAAATCATCGTACTTATTTGCTTTCTAAAGTTACTTTAAATTCTAATCATTCTCACCTTAATTAAAAGATGACCTTGCTCCTAAGTCCGGTAGAGCAATCAAACAAACGGTTCAAAAACACCTACAAAAGAATTAATATCCTGAAAATTAATAAATTACCAACTAACGATTAAACAACGATGAAACAAGCAAAAAGACGGAAAATCCACCAAACCCCCATCAAAGAGGCTCTCGGCCCTCCCTATAAAAAGGGTCTCGGGTTTGGTTTTTCGGCTTTTTGAGTAATTTAAATACGTTTTGAGTTGGTTTTAAGCAAATTCGATAATTCCGATTTCAATGGGTATCGATAATTAGGGTTTTTGAACATTAATCCCTTTCCCGAAATGAATTCAAATATGCAATTATACATGAATCTATAACCCAAATTTAAACCCCAAAGAGAAATTTTCAAACGGAAAGGGTTTCGACTGAAACTCGGTTTTAGGGTTATGGGATAGTTTCCAAAAACACGTAAAACTACTCCCGAGTTTACAAACACCGAGTTCTACAACACGAAATCGAAGAAAATCAAGTAAAACTCCATTAAAACACTATTTGGAGCTTAGGGTTTCAAGAAAAACTTACCGAGAACTCCGTATAATACGAGCGGCAAGTACGAAGGCTAGGTGGAAAATGATCGTAGGATCGATACCTTTCCCTGGAACGAGAATCGATTCGATCCCAAGAAGAAACGAACGAAATCGAAAATTTTCTTTTTCTTCTTTGAGACCCACGGGTGGAGGAGGAAGAAAATGAGAGGATTTTGTCAATTTTTGAGTCAAAGGTGAGTTTTTAAAGACAAATGAATAGTGTTTTTAGATATTTTGCAAATTGGGTAATTACGATTTTGCCCTTTTACGACTTTTGGCTTAAAAACGATTCCCGAACATCTCAAACTATCCCAATGGTGATTAATAATTATTAATTGGCCCGTTAATAATTATTAATACCATTAAAACGTATTTAAATAAATAAAGCCATTAAAATGAATTAAAGTGAAATAAATTACTAAATTCTAATTTAATAATAAATAAATGAATTTTAATTACTCAAATTAAAATAAAATAAATAAAAGTTTTTTTTTTATCACAAAATAACGGGACGTTACATTAGTAGATTAAATAGGTGTTTAACAAATAATTTAAAGAAAATAAAAACAATGATAAAATGGGGTGAATTGAGTTATGAAACTAACTAATTAAAATTGTGAAATTATGCAAAACTAAATAAATAAATTCTAAATTACTTAAGGAAAATAAGTATGATGGTCTAATGTGGCTGAGATTACTCCTAAAGTATGCAAGAATATTTAAGTGATTAAACTATGTAAAGATGAATGGTTGGAAAATCAAGAATCCCCTTAAAAGTCTTAGAATTCACAAATGCTGCAGCAGTGTTGTGGCTGTGCTGCAGCAATCTGCAATAACAAATACACTTTTTATGCAAGCAAACTCAAATGTTCATGTGACTTCGTCAAGCCTAGCATGATTCTAATTCTTAATTCAACTTGATTCCTATGTCTAGGTTAAATTAGATTAAAATTACAGTTTGATGCTCCGGTTTAGGCTTTAGGGTGTAAAAACATATGTCTATGCCTTACTAAAAACAAATTCGAGAATTGTTAACCCCTATCAATCAATACTTTTCCATTTAATTTTAACCTTTTCAGAATTAAAATTAAACTAAACAATTTACTTAGGTTGATCAAGTTTAAGCAAAGAGACAAGAAATATCAAACTATTGATTGAGCATAAAAATTGGATTCATTAAAGCTTGTGAAAAACTAATTCCCCTTAGGGTTCATCTATCAATTCCAACCTAAGAAATTTAGTTCATGATAAAACCTAAACTAAACAAAAGTAAATCAAATCCTAACATAATTAAGAATTCAATAATCTAAAAGAATGAAGAATAAAGAATGGAAGGAAGAGTAAACTAATTTCTCTAATGGCGAAAAAGAATTCTTCAAGTAATTGATCTTGCTTCCGTCTCCCTGGTTCGTCTCTTCCTTTCACGTACTTGCTGCCTCTCCCTTTTCACGTTACCAGCCCTTTTTTTTTTAGGTTAATTTTTTCTTTTCTTCCTTGCTTTTGGGCTTGGGCTTGGACTTATTCTCCTCCAAATGGGGCCCAAAGTAGTGGGTTTAATTTTCCAAGCGTGGATGTGCTGAAACAGGCCCAAAACATTGATTTATAAAGGCTTCTTTTTGAAATCGTGTCGTTCTTGTCCAGTGCAGCAGGTGTCTTTAACGATCAGCATAAGACTATTGTAAAATTTGCATTTTTCTTTATTCCTGCATGAAATTTTCAATTCTTTTAGGACTTTCTTTCATTCAAAATGACATTATTACGTACCGAAAGCCAAGAACAATCCGAATTATACATTAAAGTGCTAAAAACCCGAGTTTTTCTCAAATTAAACTTTATTAAAGAATTATGCAAAATGAGTTCAAAGCATGCAAAATATGAGCAAAGTTCAATCAAATAATTATCACATAGGAATTAAAATAGGACCAAATAACTCTATTTTATAGAGTTATCATTCCCGTAACACGGAGCGCCTCTAACTGGGAGCGTTCTGGGAGAAAAGTTCAAATTAATAAATCAAAATTATTAAGACGGCTCATAATGTGATTAGTTTTAATTAGGAAAACTTGAACAATCACTTTATAAAATTAATCTAACCAATTTAAGAGTTAAAGTTGATTAGGTTAATTAAAACTTGGATTAATGAGTTAGCCTAAATTAGTCTAAGTTATGAAACCCTAACTTAAAATATTAAGTGGGAGAAGGAGACATGTCAATGTATCCTATGGTCTCCACTAATGGGCTCAAAATGTGAGATTTATACAAGGCCTCTGTAACAATGCTGCAGGTGTTCATTCCCATAGGAAGGTTCTTTTGTATAAATCAATATCAAAGTGAGTCTCCCGAAAGGGATAAAGAATTTTAAATGCGGTTGCAAACTGAATCTACACTTCGTAGACACTCTTTAATTTTTATTTAAAAGACTAAATTGGTGGGTCACACTTAAAAAGAAATTTGATAAAGTTTGTTATCGAAATTCTTGACCAAACACACGGTAAACAATGACATAGGAATATGAGTTATTCTGGAGTTGTCAATTGTTCGTGTGACGATCCGTCACTTTTAAATAAATTAAATTCATAGAAAACAGCTGAAGTCTTTTATTTTTAGAAAATTTTGCGTGGTTTTGTTTGAAAGTTGGCATGCCGAAAACCTGTTTACATCCTAATTTTTCAATCTAATAAATTCACATGGACTTTAAGTCCCAAATCAGGAGTTCAAATATTTCATATCATAAAAACCACATCAAAAGCTCTTATGAGCTAAATACAACATCAAAGTCTTGAAATTCACAAAAAATATTTACATATACTTTACAACAACGAGTCCATCTCGAGGTCAACATCCCTCGATCATGCAGCACCATCTCCCCTTCCACAGCCTCTAACCAGGGCATTACCTGAAATTTTGTAATATCATGAGCTAACAAACTAAGCCCAGTGAGAATAATAAGCATAAAAAGTAAAGATAGACCTCAAACTCGCATTTCGATTTGTGTCCAAGTAAACTGACACAATTTACTCCTAAAGTCTTCCAAACTCTAGGTAATCCTATTCCATTTTCTCCAAAGTACGATAATACTAACTCTTAAGGTCAAAACCTCATTCATTAACTTGTTATAACATAATTAAGAAAATAAATAACTTTGCATAGAATATAACATCTCGATTTTCTTTCTCATTAATCATAAATATGAATGCATGAGAGCATCCCGTAGGATTCGCATACGCCCTTATGCATGAAGAAGGTAACGTGGTCTATCCCGTAGGATCCATCGTTCTCCCTCCTTTTCTTTCTCACTTTCTTTTCTTTTTCTATGAAGGTGATGCGGACACTACCCGTAGGCTCCAACATTCTTCCCCCCACATTTTCTTTCTCACTTTCTTTTCTTTTTCTGAAGGTGATGCGGACACTGCCCGTAGGCTCAAACATTCTTCCCCCTTCTTTTCTTTCTCACTTTCTTTCTTTTTCTATGAAGGTGATGCGGACACTACCCGTAGGCTCCAACATTCTTCCCCCTTCATATCTTTCTCACTTTCTTTTTCATGATGCGAGATGTTATGATGTAATATGATATGCATATCTCGTAAAAGTAAATAAATAAAGTGCGGAATTAACATAGTCGATGCAAGCATAAAGTAAAAGCATAAAATAAAAGATATAAAGTAAATGACATAAAGTAAAATAAATGAGCCTCTCGGACGAACGATATGTCAATCGAACTCCGCTATCAATAATAAAAGTAAAGTCGTAACTTAAACGATTAACCTATACCTTCAAGGATTCTAACTTCCAACATAATCCGAGGTTCTATTAACCGTTCTATAATACAAGTTGGATCTTTTAACTTCCAATGATCCAATCTTAGCTTCGAATCGAATCTAACTTAGAATCTTCTAAGATTCAATACTTTCTCCGAGAACTCCTAAGTTCTCACTTAAAGGATTAACTTCTAATCCTAAGGGCACTAACTCACAACCCTCTAATCTTAGATTCGGATTCTAGTCTTAGTATCAAACTCTACAAACCTTCACACTCATTTTCTTTCTATAAATACTTTAAATCCTAACTATTCTCACCTTTAATAAAAGATGACTTTGCTCCTAAGTCTGAAGGAGCGATCAAGCGAGTGGTTCGAAAACACCTACAATCGAATTATAACACATAATCAATAACTTTACCAACTATCGATCAAACATCAACTAAACATACAAAGCGACGAAAAACCCAACAAATCCCCACATGAGGCCCAGGCCCTATCATCAAAAATTGGGTTTCGGGTTTGGTTTTCCGGCTTTTAGGCAATTAAAAGTGTTTCGAGTTGGTTTTAAGCAAATTCGATATTCCCGATTTCAATGGGTATCGATAATTAGGGTTTTTGAACAATAAGCCCTTCCCGAATTGAATTTAAATAAACGTCATTTCATTAAATTCTAACCCAAAATCAAACCCAAAAGGGTAAATTTCAAACGGGAAGGGTTTCGACTGAAACTCGGGTTTAGGGTTATGGGAAAGTTTCCAAAAACTCTTAAAACTACTCCCGTATTTACAAACACCGAGTTTGACGGCAAGAAATCGAAAGAAAACAAAGAAAACTCCATTAAAACACTATTTGGAGCTTAGGGTTTGAAACTTTACTTACCGAGATCTCCGTATATCACGGGTGGCAAGCACGATGGTTAAGTGGAAAAGGATCGTAGGACCGATACCTTTCCAATGGACCCGGAATCAAGTCAATCGGGCAAGAAACGAACAGAAATCAAATTTCCCTTTTCCTCTCTTGAAGCTCACGGGTGGGAGGAAGAAATTGGATGAGTTTTGGTCAATATTTGAAGTCAATGGTATTTTAAAGAAGAAGAGTGAATAGTGTTTAGATATTTAGGAAAATTGGAAATGACGGTTACGTCCTTTTATGACTTTTGAATTAAAAACTAATCCCGAACTTCTCAAACTATCCCAATGGTGATTAATAATTATTAATTGGCCCGTTAATAATTATTAATACCATTAAAACAAAAATAAACTAAAAGGGTCAATTAAAAGATTAAAACCGAAATAAACTGCAAATTCTAAATTACCGATAAATAAATAAACTCTAATTACTTAAATTGAAATAAAATAAATAAATTTTTTTTTATCACAAAATAACGAGACGTTATAGTTTGAGTGGCATCTCGTTTTAATGATGGTAACTGACCTATCATTCGATGGCGCTTCACTGGTGTCATTAAAATATCGTGACATAGTAACATGTTTTAGGGCTTTTCTGTTCATTAATATGTTCGCATTCATGCATCATATTTAATTATATGTCAAAATTTTATATTTGAACGTTGAAAGCATGTTAGATTACTAAAGATAAGGTTTATTTAAATTTCAGTAATATGGCATCTGCTTTAGTCACAATCCTTGGAAAGAACAAACTAAATGGAGATAACTACACCTCCTGGAAAAATGAAATGAACACCATTCTCATGGTAGAAGACTTGAAATTCGTTCTTAGTGAACTTAAACCTGATACACCTGCTATCAATGCTCCTAAAGCTGTAAAGGATGCATATGAGAGCTGGGTCCGAGCCAATGAAAAGGCTCGTGTTTATTTGATGGCTAGGATGAGTGACGTCTTAGCCAAGAAACATGAACCAATGGAAACGGCTTTGGAAATAGTTGATTCCGTGCAGGGCATGTTTGGCCAACCATCAAAACAAGCACGTCATGAGGCTATAAAGTCAGTTTATAACACTCAAATGAAAGAAGGCACATCTGTTCGTGATCATGTTTTGACAATGATGAACTACTTTAACGTAGCTGAAACGAACAGGGCCATGATTGATGACGAGTCCCAGATAAGCTTTATATTGGAATCTCTCCCACCGAGTTTTTTCAGTTTTAAAAGCAATTTGGTCATGAACAAACTGAGCTATTCCCTCACTCAATTGCTAAACGAACTTCAAACCTTCGAAGCAATGAAAAAGGAAAACAAGAAGTCGGGAGAAGAAAATGTTGTCTTCAATGGTTCTAAGAAGAAAAAGAGCTCTACTGCTAAAAAGACTAAGCTCAATGCTAAGAAGAAAGCATTTAAGGCTGAGACCAAAGAGCCTAAGGGGAAATGTTTTCATTGCAACATAGATGAACATTGGAAGAGAAATTGCCCCAAATATCTCGAAGAAAAGAAAAAGGGGAAAGAAGGTAAATTAGATTTACTTAGTGAAAAATTTGAGATATTTATTTTGAATGGTTGATTCAATAGTCACTAACGCAAAGTTTTATCTAAACTTTACAGGTGCAGCTTGATTCTTCAACATTGTTGGTTTGAAGATGACTCAAGATAAAAGTAGATTGGATTTCCCGTTTTCGAGTCTTTGATTTTTCATTTAAATTTCTAGTTTAGTTTAGTTTTTAAGTTTTGTTTTAAATTTTGAATTATGTAATAAAAATTGATTCTCACCTTATAAGAATCAATTAGGAATATTTTAATAAAAGTCGTTTAGTTAAATATTCCTTTGCAATTTTATTACAATATTCCAAAGTGTGATTGGATGGTTGTTCAAAATACTTAGTATAAAACAAATAAATTCCAAAACCAAATTCTAAACTCTTAAATATCTAAACAAGTTATGAAGGTTTAAAAATGTTTAAATGTTTAAGTCTAAAATCACTTAAATAAGTTAAAGGATTAACCTCTTAAAGATGGTTCTCAAAGAATTTGAGATGATAACCATGTTGATCTACAAACTTAAAGAAATAAGTGAAATTGAGCATCTTTGATTTATCAAAGATAACTAGACTTAAAATCACTAAAGTTCAACACTTAGATGTTAAACTTAAGTGAAAAATGAACATAGAATCAATTTCTTGTATTCCAAACATTCAGTTATTTAAAAGGATGTTTTAAAGGAGTACTAACTGATATGGAATAAACAAAATAGAAATTGAAAAGTAATAATTAGTGGATAATTGAATTCACAAATCATTAACGAAAAGTTCAGTAAATCAGTGATACTGAAAAGGTTTAAACCATAATTAAGATAAAATAGAATTACAATAATTTTATTTCACAATAAAACAAGTAGTTATTTAAAAATTTAAATGCTTAAACTACTTGTAGAACTTTATTGAGTGGGAGCGTCATAGTACGAACCAAAGGGACTTTTAGAAGTCCAAGTGAAACTCATTGACTTCAAAATCAATAAATAAAGTTCAAAAATAAATGAAATAAAACCGACACGAATTTTCAATAGTAGAGTTGAAAAGAGTCACTTATACTTATACATTATTTTTGAAATAATAACAAGTATAAAATTGTAATCATTAAACAAATGAAAGTAATGGAGAATTACTTTGTAGTGGGAGCTTAAGAATTTCGAGAATCCTAGAACCAATGTGACTAAAATAAAAATTACAAATAGTATGTTAGTGCACATAGATAAAATGAGAGATTTTATGAGTTGCACAGGCTCAAATTCGAACATGAATTTACTTCCATGTAAGAATTCGACATAAGACCTTTGCGAATTAAACATTAAATGAGTTAAGTATAAGTAAAATGAGCTTTTACTAACTAAACTCTAAATTCGCGTGATTGCTAAGTCGTTAGTAAATGAAAGGTGTATGAGCATGATGGTTTCAAATCAATAGTTAATAGAGTTTATTTTATGGCGATAAAATATGGAATCTATTATACTTAATGAAACAAACATCAGACAAAAGAAATACATACTAAACAGATGAAAACGTTACTGATAAAGTATTAAAATGACTACCATGGCTAAATAGTTGATAGTCATCCAGTTTGACTGGAAATACAAGTCAAATCTTCAAAGATCTAGGACAAGTGGGAGATTGTTAGGAATGGTGTCCTAGAACTTGTAATTATTTAATAATAATAATTTATTAGGAATAAATTAAATAAATAAACATAAGTTCTTGATATTATCTAGATTGATTCAATTAATGATATTAGGAATATATGGAAATATATAAATATCAAACATTCAAATAGTAAAACCCTAAGTCACTCTTATGAAATCACGACTTAGTATGTGAGTCATACGAGAGGATTAAAGTCGAGATGAGTAACTCAAACGTGTCTACAGTAAACGGATTATGTTTGGGAACCTTATCCTGGTAACACTGTTGATAGCTTCGCATTTTGTTTATAGACAAATGATCGAATCCTGACCATTCATGTGTGAGACATGAAATGGAAGTATCATATGCAATGTTGATTGTATAAGACAGGACCACGATGTTCGATCAAATTTCTCATTAGTACAGTTTACGAGAAATAATCGAATATCAAACTAAGTTTATCAACCGTGATAGATCTCAATCCTGGGTGAAATGCGGACTCCTATTTGTGGAGTTATGTTTTTTGATTCACATAGTTGAGAGCGATCTGTAAGAACGCTCAATACACTCCTGTTTTGGGAACATGACTAGATAAGTAGCTGGGAACTCATTTTCACGAGATGGAATTCATAACTTTCCTATAAATTAACGGTATCAGTGCGATACTTATACATTTTAGGAACTTTAGGAAACTCCCTTGATGTACTGATTCGAGACATGAACAAGTGACGTCACGACTTCTATTGATCACAGAAGTATCTTATCTCTAGTTCGACTAAAGATAAAGTTCATTGGAGAATCAGCGGGAACACAAGGATAAAGCGGTTATTACAGGGGCAAAATGGTAAATTTATCCGCCTGTAATTATGAGGGTTCCACGTGAAGGATATATCACAAATATAAATAAAATATAAACTAAATGGACATAACTCATCTATAGTGAGGGGAGTTCAGCTATGAATCTATAGTGGAATTATTCATAGTTAGATAATAAGTAATTAACTGATTATGTGTTAATCACTTAATTGACTAATTATTAAGCCCATGATCTATAGGTCCATCGGGTCCCTATGCTTGCCCAAATATCGTAGTCGCGAAATCAAGTAGAAGAAATGGAAATTTTAAGTAAAGTGAATTACTTAAAATAGGCAATATTAATTGTTTAAATATTGAGTATATTTAAACGGTAATTAATATAAACATTATTAATTGTTTAAATAATGAGTTTATTTAAACAGGAAATTAATAATGAAATATTATTAATTATTTATATATTGAGTATATTTTAATGGTAATTAATAATTTGAAATTAAGTAACAATTATTAATTGTTTAAATAATTAATTTTATTTAAACAGAAATTAATAATTAAAATTAATTAATTAATTAATTAATAATAAAATGTTATCAATAAAATTATTAATTAAATAATGAGTTTATTTAATGGAATTTAATAATTAAAATATTTTTTATTAATTATTTAAATAATGAAAATTATTTAAATGGAAATTAATAATTAAATATAATTTGATAATATTTAGTTGGGAGAAAATATTAATATTATTAATTGTTTAAATAAAATATTTTATTTAAATGGTAATTAATAAATAAATTAATTAAATTGGACTTATTAAATTAAGAGAGAATTTCAAGCCCAATTGGATTAATGAACCCAATTGAAATTGGCCCAAAATAATTAATTAAATAAATTAGAATTATTTATTAATTATTAAGCCAATTTTCGGCCATGACATGTATTTTAGGAAGAGATAATTGTTTGAATTATATCCTAAAATAATTACATAGATTTATTTACCCAAGAAAAATAAAAATAAAGAAAATAAAATAATCTCCTATTTATCTATGGCATTTTCGAAATTGCAAGATATAGGAAAGAGATAATCTTTTTTCTTTTTGTATTTATCTCTATAGATTAATCCTAATGGGATTAGGATTCCTATTTTCCTATAAATAGGAGGGTTGAGTCGTTCATAAATCACAACAATTCAATTCCTTAGAAATTTGGAATTCTCTCTTCCTCCTCTCCTCCCCTATTGCCGATTTTCATAGGCCATTGGGAAGAAAAATATTTTTTTCTTCTTCCCAATTTCTTCTTAAGTTCGATCCCACAATCGGGTTTCGTTTTATCGATCGGGATATAGCATAAAAGATCCGGTGTTGCTGAGGATTTGATGCTGTAAAGAAACCTCCAACCGATTCTCCATTAATTACTCAATGTAAGTAAACTGGTTTTAATTTTCGAAAATAAAGCATGAATCTACATGTTCTTCATGTTTATATCACAATTTGCATGATGTTAATAGATCCGTTATTAAATGTTAATAAGTTTACTAAATAAAATTCCGCTAATTTAGTAAATCATCCCTTCATCTTTCATCATCATCATGCTTTCGGTAGCTCAGACAACCCTGCATAGAAACACTAATGTGAGCGTTTGCACCAGAATCTAACCACCACGTGTTTCTAGGTACTGAAGCCAAATTAATTTCATAACAGAGCGAAGTAAGATTTGTACCTTTCTTAGCACACCATGTGTAACGACCCAATACCGTAAAATCCTTTAAATTCAAATGCACAGCGGAAGACTTGGTTGTAAACCAAAACCTGTTTACAATGACCCAATTCAGAGAAAGCAATAAAAATTGTGGAATGCGCATTCCAGCTTAAAAGTAACTTCGAAAAGAACTTTAAAACCATAAGACATTTACAATTTTACACAATTTCTCTACCGAGCTCAAATCACAAAATATGAAAAGTAGAAAGTATAAACAAAGCAATCCAAAAATTCTATTCAAAAGTGTTCCTGTTCTTGTCGTTTCATCGCCTCGAGAAGTCAAACAGCACCACCTCCTCTACCACAACTACTATATCAAGAAGTACCTTAGCTTGAAGACAAGCTCCGAATAATCCGAGGTTGTAAATTCACGAACAATTCACAATCCTTTAAGCCTCGAGAAAACGAGCGAAAACCTCGATTGTTAGGATGGGTAGAAAGGTCTCGGCGAGAGCTTTCCAACGCATCCGAAATCACGTAAAACGGACGAGAAACGAAGCCAGGGCAACAATTTCTTTCTCTCCTCCTTTTTTCTCTCTAAGCTACGGGTTTGGGATGAAAAATGAGAAGAAAATTTCATATTTTGTCTAATTTTGGCTTATTTAAAGAGAAGGAGGAATAGTGTTTAGATATTTAACAATTTGGGAAATGACGCCTACGTCCCTCTTTTACTTTTACTTTAAAAACGAAACCCAAAGCTCGTAAATAAATCTAAAGGTGATTAATAATTATTAATTGGCCCGTTAATAATTATTAATGTCACCGAAACATATTTAAAGTATTAAAACGATTTAAAAAAAAAATTTCGGACGAAAATAACTACTAAATCGAAATTTCTGAATTTAAACTAATCTTAAAAGCTTTAATTAAAATAAATAAATAAAAATTTCACCCCCAAAAGTAACGGGACGTTACACCATACGTGATACTTGGTACAGTCTTTCTTCACATGTCCAGGTTTTCCACAAAAGAAACAACATTTAGGTTCATGTTGTTGTTTCTTTGCATTAGTTGGACCCATAGCAACTGTAACGACCCGTTACCAAGTAAGAGTTTAAAAAATTGAAAATTTTTATACTTCTCTCAAAATAATACTAATGAAGTTGGATCGATGAGTTTGGTGAAAAATAGCTCGTTTTCTCGTAAGGGTATTTTGGTAATTTCCCAAACCTCAAAATTAAAATCAGAGTTTAATTGATTATTTTTACTTTATGTTGATCGTATCGTTATTACAATTCCAACGCAACTGACGGATCATCATTCGGAGTCCCGGTGAATGAGTTATGATCGTTTTAGTGTAGTGGCATTGTCGTACCCTAAAATCATCATCTTCTTCCTCTCAAATCCGAAAACTAGCCCCTTCAAAAATTATTTTCCTCCTATCTTCACCAAAGGATAACCTCAAGAAGTATTTTGGCCATAACTTTCTCATCCGGACTCCGATCTGCGCAAGTAAGTAGTCTTTTTCGATCAGTTTTTCATTATCTTTCAAATGGGATTAATTTCATAGAAATTCAACATCTTTAGAAAACGTAAGGGGGTAAAAATAAACACTACAAAACACCGGAGCTTTACCGACGCCGTCATTAGCTGCGTTTGATACTAGCGTTGGTAATAGGGAACCATCTCCGACGTAGCGCAGGTAACAGACTATTGAACACTTTTTAAAGTACATTACCGACATGGCGTCGGTAATGGTTCACCTTTACCGATGTAGCGTCGATAATAGGGAGACGGAATAAGTCATTAAAATTGGCGTCTCATTACCGATGGAAACCACCACCGACGGGGCGCCGGTAATGCACTCATTGTAATTTTTTTAAATACATTACCGACGTCGCGTCGGTAAAGGTAAAACCATTACCGACGCAGCGTCGGTAATGGTGAGACCTGAATCACCATTAGTTGGCGTCCCATTACCGACGCCAACTAAAGGTACCACCGACGCCCGATGGGGCGTCGGTAAAACCCCTCCAATTTAACTCCAGCCCCTACACTTTCCCCTTTTCATTTTTCATTTCTTCATCTTCTCTCACAGCCGAAGCAGCCTCGACGAACAGCCAGCCGGAAAAACGCCTATTTCCTCCATTTTTTGTCTGATTTTCTCCGTTCAAAGCCCGGGTTCATTTTTGTGACGTTTAGGTGCATTTTCATGTTTTAATTTCTCAAAAAACATAATATTGTGAGTGATTTTGAGGGTTAGAGGGTTAGGGTTTGATTTTTAGAAAAAAAATTCTTCGTTAAAATGGTCAGATTTGATGCGATTTGATTTTTAAAAAAAACCAATTTTCCATATGACACCTTACAAATAACCAGGTTAATAAATCTGTAACCTTCCATCTTCTTCAATTCGTCATATTTTGTCATTCTTAGATAATATTTTTCTCTTCTTTAATTGGGTTTCACTTTCATCCTCTTATTTTAACTTTTTACTTCATGAATTGAGTAAATGGAAGAAAGGTTAAAGCTACCTTGATTTGGTAGGATTGTTTCAAGCTACCATGATTTTGTAATAGATTATATTTTATAATCTGATTTTTTACTGATCATTTCATTTCAGATTATTATCCAAACATAAAATTTTAATTACATTCATTTGAAATCCCCCTTATAAATGGTGATTTGCATAATGTCTTTATTTTGTATTCTAATGCTAAAATGTTTGTAAATTATTGAAACAGAATAATTGGTTGTGCCGGGCTTCTTGATTGATTGCATTATTCACAATGTCGGGATCATCACGGTTAGTTTTCTTTTTTTTTAAATGCTTTATTTATTGTATTTTAGTTTTTTTATTGGGAGACGGTTATCCTGCAGCAAAGTTAGCCGTCTCAAAGCATGTTTTATTAGTTTTTATTTTAGCACATGATTATAGATTTTATTTTTATTGGGAGACGGCTATCCTGCAGCAAAGTTAGTCGTCTCAAAGTATGTTTTTTTTAGTTTTTTATTTAGGGGGTATTTTTTATTAATGTTGACATTGATTTATAAAATGAGTTAGTTTTTTTTTTTAAATATAGGTCGAATGTCAATAGAAGTTGGATGGAATTAAGTGATAGGTTTTGTAAAGATTATATAGAAGGGGTTTTGTCTTTTTTAAAGGTTGCCGAGAAAGTTTTGAATGAGAGTTGGAAGACCAGGTGTCCTTGCATTAAATGTTATAACACCATATTTGGCACACTCCGAGAAATTAGGGAGCATTTGCATGTTCACGGGATATCACGGGGATACACTCGTTGGATATTCCATGGGGAAGAATTGGAAAAGTGTAGCACGGGTGACGATAATGTGGGTGATGGTAGTAACATAGATGAATCAGTGAGTGAGGACTTAAATGACAATGGAATGATGGACATGATCAATGATTTGCAAAGTGGTGCAATTCATGATAATGGAATGGAAACCGCAGATATTGGAACTGATTGGGGTACCGAAAATGGTGAGAGTCAAGATAACATTAATGTGGGCCGAGAGTGTGATGACGAGTTCTCAAAACTATTGGGTGAAGCAGAGATAGAGTTGTACCTTGGGTGTGTAAATTTTTCATCACTCAATTTTTTGGTGAAGTTAATTCACATTAAAGTTTTGAATGGGTGGAGTGATAAGTCGTTTAATATGCTTCTCGAGTTGTTAAAGAAAGCATTACCTGAAGGGACGGTGTTACCGGGTTCGTATTATGCTTCCAAGAAGTTGTTACGTGGGTTAGGATTGGGGTATGAATCCATACACGTTTGCAAATTCGATTGCATTCTCTTTAGAAAAGAATACGCTAAATGTGAATTTTGACAATTTAGTGCTGGGGTTTCTGCCCTAAATCTTATGTAATCCAATTAAACTATAAATAAATAAAGGAATTATTAATTAGTAATATTTACATTGTCATTTATTATTAGTTTAATAAATGTAATCCATCATAAGATCCAGAGTTACGTATGATAACTTAAAGTGAGCATATGATGAGGGAAGATTCACTTAAGTGTAACTCAAATAGTCTGTGATACATGAATAAAGGTTGGGTGCCTTATTTCTGGTAACATCACTAACACGGCCCACTTGTGAATTGGCACAAGTGATCTCATCTGGATCGCTCATGTAAAGACATGTGAGTGGGGGTGTTCTTCGCAATAGAGATTGTAGTAGCTGGACTAAGATAAACTTACCTGCCTTCTGGGAAAGCCGTTCCGGAAAGACACTTCGTTTATCAACCAGGTTGATCATGTACAATTGATCTTAATCCTGAGTGGATTACGAACTCTTGTTCGCAAGAGACAAGCCTTTGATTTGCATAGGTGAGAGTGACTCGTATAGTTCGCTCAATATGCCTCCCACTTTGGGGATTACATCTTGCTTATAGCTGGGAACGTAATTACACAAGAATTGGAATTCACTCTTTTCCATATAGGAAAATAGATAAGTAGTTCCCTTATGAACTGATTCGGTCTTGAACAGCGGGGCCCCATATTCCTCTGATCAAGGAAAAGGTTAAAGACGCATAATAGAGATTATGTAAGGTTGTTCATTGGAGAATCAGTTGGGCTTAAGGAACAAGATGTATCATGGAGGTTAATACGGTGTAAATACCTAGCCATGGATACGAACTAACTTGTGAAGGATCAAAGTGTAGTTAATGATTATAGCCAATGGACATAACTATGTCTATAGTACTAAGAGTGCAACTCTAGATATTTAGTGGAGTTATCTAGGAGTTAATGAATGAGAATTAATTGATTAAAAGGAGTTTTAATCAAAGGTAATTCTGGATCATTGGAGCTTAGTCCTATAGGTGCATTAAGTCCTCCGAGCTAACGCATGTAATCGAGAACATAAATTAATATGATTAATTTCTCTTTGGAAAATTGGAAATGAATAGAGGAGTCTATTCAATTAATTAAAGGAAATTAAATAGAGGAGTCTATTTAATTATTTAATTAATGGTGGAATTAAATAGAGGAGTCTATTTAATTATTAAATAGAAGAGTCTATTTAATCATAAGAGATTAAATAAAGGAGTTTATTTAATTAAATTAATTTTGTGTTGTCCAAAATTAATGGGGATTTAAATAGAAGAGTCTATTTAAATATTTAATTTGAAATTATCAAATTAAATGAGGAAATAAATAAAAGGAGTTTTATTTATTGGAATAAATAAAAGGAGTTTTATTTATTTAATTATTTAACGGAATTGTTCCATTAAATAAAGAGGAAAATAAAATGCCCAATATTGTCATTGGATGATGATAGGGGCGTGTGGCCCAAGGTGGGGTCACACGCCCCCCTTGGTCAAAAGGTTGACCAAAAAGTTTGCATTTTTATTTATTTAAAATATATGAATATCTTATTTTAAATTAATATGATTAATTTAAAATGGAAGATATGGAATATCTTATTTAAATTAATATGATTAATTTAAATGGAAGATATGGAATAATATATTTAAATTAATATTGATTAATTTAAATAAAAGATATGGAATGTTTTATTATGGAATAAAATATAATATCTTTATTATTCAAATATATTTTAGAATATCTTAATTAATTATTTATTAATGAAAAAGATATTCAGAAGATTTTCTGAGGCCTTTACTCTCCTATAAATAGGACCTTTGGGGTGACCCCAAAACACACAACCAAGAGAGTTAAAGTAAAGGCTCAGGAATTTCCTCTCCTCCCTCTCTCTTGCGCCGCCCATAGGGTGATTGGGAAGAAAATTCTTCTTCTTAATTTTTCCTTTTTCCAAAGGAGATAGTGCCCACGCACCGATTCTCTTTTGTGCTTAGTGAGGAAGATCTTTTTGGTGGTCCCTGGATCGTAACCATCGAAGAACGAGGAAGAGTCAGACACTTCTCAACAAGGGTTAGTTTTTCTTTTATGCATTTAGAATTTAGAATTTATTATACTGCAAGGAAAGATCCGTTGGGACTTCCGTTTGAGAACTCTTTTAGAGGCCTCAATCCCAACATTTAGAAACTCAAAGGCTCGATAGAAATGACATTCTAGGAAATGAAGTTGATGTTGAGGTCATAGAGGGAGTATTGCGTGCTTCAAGCTCTCATAGAGATAATGATGATATTAATGAGTTTTTAAACGATAGTAGTGATGAAGAGTTGATAGATGATGAGTTAGAAATGGATAGTGAAGCATCAGATAGTAAGAGTGATGCGTCAGAAAATGATAGTGATTAAGTTAGGTTCGTATAGTTTTATTTTATTACAATATATAATATACCTTTTACTCTCATTTTAAATTGTTTTGTTTGTTTTCAACAGAAAAAGTAAGGGGAAGGAGAAAGAGCAAACACCACCCATTGCACCGGGCTTTAGAAGGATTCCAGCTCGTCGTGGTAATGGGATAGAGATCAGAGAGCCATCTTCAGAGGGAACCACACCCACGCCCTCACCGAGAGATTACATACCTACATCGACATCAGGTGTTTCAGCAGACTCACCGTCTTTGCCAACATCTACTACAGGTTATAACTATTTGTACTAGTTAACTATGTTATGTCTTTTCTATTTATATGTAAATAATATGTAATTGTTTCTTTAGTGACAGCTCAAAGCAAAGTGCCGACACGAGGCATTGAGAAAAACTTGGCAATGAGAAAAAGGAAACCGGGTGAAGGTAAAAAGAAAGTCATCATATCTTCATTGCTTAAGAGGGTGGTTGGAGAGGCTGCAGATAATTTTATCACAGAGGTCGGTGTACTCATTCTCCAGCTCGTACCTCTGAGTCATAGGCGATATGACCTTGTGCCTTTGGAGATTCTAAGCTCGATCAGACATCGGATTGCGGTAAGCTTATAAAAGTATGCTTAATTTGTAAATTTTATTTTTACTTCTCACAATGACATATTATGTTTAAATGTTGTTAGGACCAATTTGACCTGGATCTCAGTATTAGCGATCATTACGAGGTTGTGGAAGCTCAAATGAAAGCTGATGCGAGAGAGTTTCGATATGAACTCCATCGAAACTTCAAGGCAAATGTTGAGGAGCATGGGGAAGAGGAGGCACGACGCATGAGGCTTCCAAGAGTGCAATGCGATAACGAGTGGAAACTATTACTCCAAAAGTTTGATGATCCTGAATTTAAGGTAATTAAAATTGTAAACAACTAAATTAAATATTTAAATTCCATGATTATACCTAACATATAACTAATTTGTGTTTTGTAGAAATTGTCGGAGCAAAATTCTAAGTCTCGAGCGCAGATGTCGTACATGCACAAGGGTGGTTCAAAATCTAATGCAAATAAGCATTACGAGATGGTATATGTAACTGTAGTTAAATGATAGTTAATTTCATTTAATGTTCATGGTTTAACATGTTTTTTTTTATCACCAACGCATGTTTAGACTCAAGAAAATCCATATACAACTTGGGTGGATGTATTTGAGAAACAACATTCATACAATCCTAACCAATGGGTGAGCGATTTGGCCAAGGAACAACATGTAAGTTTACTCATTAATTTTGAAGTGATTTAATGTTATTTTACAATTGTTTTTAATTATTAAACATATAATTTTATATTTGAATGTAGGAAAAGATGGTTGAGTATATTACCCGCCTACCTGGATAATGAAGATGGTGATGATTCGAGACCTGGTGGAGTCAAGACAACCACCTATTTCGGATACAGAGGCCATGCAGAGGGTATTGGGTCATAGACCAGGGTTACTTGAGAGGTTTTGGTAGGGACCCAAAACCTTCCCCGTTGTCAGGTGGTTCATCAGGGTCAATAAGATCATCACAAACCGAACGATTGAGACTCAAGATAAACTCCATCAACTGGAAGAGGAGACAAAGAAACTCTGGGAAGACATGTCACTCCGGGAACAACGCGAGGCTGCACGTGATGAGGAGACGAGAAAGCTTCGAGAAGACTTAGCCCTTCAGACGGAACAATTTCAAGAATTCATGAGAAATTGGACGGCATCTCAAAGGGGGGGAGGTGGCGGTAATGTTTAGCTTAGATGTGGAGTTAATGTTTAATTAGTCAAACTTTATTATTTCATATTTAGAAACTTTGTTATTTCACGTTTGAACATTTAGAACACTTTTGTATTTCATCAAACACTTATAAAAAGTGTTGTTTTATTCCTTTTAAACCGTTTTATCTGCTGGGAATATGAATTGTTAAAAACAGGTTGCTATGAAGGGAGTTTAAAATACAGAAAAACTTTTTTTTTTTCTAAAATATAGCTTTACCGACGCTATAATGTCGGTAAAGGGTTCCCAGATACCGACGTTACGGCCCCGGTATAAGGGGAACCTGTGATTTATAGGTACCCCAATTACCTACGCGGCGTCGGTAATGGATGTACTGATTATCTGCACCGCGCAGCTAATGACTGTCCTTATTACGTGCGGCGTCGGTAATGACTGTCCTTATTACCTGCGAAGCGTCGGTAATGACCGTTCTTATTACCTGCGCGGCGTCGGTAATACATCTACCGATGACACAGACAAATGTCGGGGATGTTAAGACAATCACCGACGCAACGTCGGTGATGCTGAAATTGGCATTGCCGACCCCGAATGGCCGACATTCTTGCCAACGCATGAGGGACGTCGGTAATACGTATTACCGACGCAGGCTTTAGTATCACCGACGCCCTCAGGCGTCGGTACTACTTTCGCTTCCTGTAGTGAAATTCGGACCTTTGAAGGTTTATTCGAATTTAATTGGTTTTTCGATTATTTCTTCGTCGTAGTAGGTGTGTTTGTCGAATGGAAGCATTTTGTGGAAGATTTATGGAGAATGGAGGAGTTCACCTCAAGGTTAGGGTTCAAGGTGGTGGAGTTTCTTGGAAATAAAAGAACTTGAATTTTGAAAATTCAAGAACCTAAGGTGAGTAGAACTAGTTAAAGGTTAATTAATATTATGAGTTGCTTTTCTTTTTCATTAAAAAGAATTATGTTTTCTGATTTGGGAGTAATTAAAGATACTTTTAAGTATGAAATTTATGAAATTCGGCTGAACTTAAAGATGTTGAAGTATGAGATTTAAAGAATGTTAAAAAGAGTGAAAGCATGCATGTTTAAGGAGTAATTTTGCTCATTAGTTGTTATAATCAATTGTGATTAATTCTGGACTTTTGTATGATGATTAGCATGATTTTATTGGGGGTTTTAAGTCTTATTGAGCGGCTGGAATTGTGTTATGTTTTGAAGATTTAGTGCCTACTAGAATTGGAAATAGCCTTAAAAGCGCTCATTTGTGCGAGATTAATTGTGAGGTATTTTTGGGAGACTCCTAGGTGTATTAGAATGTATATGGAACTAGTATTAGCACCAAATGACCGCTGATTTTATTTAAAAAATTAGACCATCACTTAGTGACCGAAAATAGAGCAAAACTACACTAGTTTAGGCTAGTTTTGCTGTATTCATTGAAAATTCTTTGGGTGATCATATTTTGAGTTGGGATTGTGATCTTGGGTGATTTTAGGTCATTTTAAGTCCGAGAAATTGATTATTTTCCAGAAATTGGAAATTGTGAGTTTTAGTCTTTTTTTAAGGTCAGTTTTAGATGGAAACTGGGTTTCTAGGCTAGAAACTGGACCTAGACTTGTCAAGAATTCTGGTAGTGATGCTTTTAGATAAATCATATTGTTTTGGTGCCTTAAACAATATGGTTGGAGGTTCGCACTAAGTAGGGTCATACTTAGTGAAGAATATTCCATTAAGTGGATAGTTATAGTTGTGCACAACATAATATCACTTAGTGGGGCAGGTTCATTCCATTTGATCAATGGGAAAGAATATACAAGTAGGTTCGCTTGTGTGTCTTGCAAACACATAAGAAGAATACCTCAAAAGGTTGAAACGTTGAAACACGTGTTTGATGCTTTTGAGTGAGAAACTCACTTTTGTTTGCGGACATTAGTTGAGTTAAGGCATTGTGTAGAAAATTGAACTCTTTGGAGTTGAGAGAATTTCTGTAGAGTTGAGAGAAATTCTTGGAAGTTGTGAGGTCGATTATGGACTTAATGAACTTAGGAATCTTATCATGGCATTACTTTTCTTTTAACTTTTTCTACTCATTGGGCGTAGCCTCATGATGCTACACTTATTTTTTTTCTGGTAAATAGAAGAAGAAAGCTGACAACTGACGATGTTTCGTGAACGGTGGATCGGTTGGGAGGATTTACATGTCGGCATTATTTATTCTTCTCATTAGTATATTTGGGTAGGACTTGTTATTTGAATATTTGTTCATTTTAACGTGTGCTTATGTTTAAATTGTTAATGGTTGAGAATTTGGTTTTCAATTGATTTTGGTATTTTAAACGAATAAGATCGATCGATTGTGAATGAATTTTGCTATGATTTTTAAATGAGAAGAGTCTTTGGTTTAAATTTTAGCTTTCGCTATTTATTTTTGTAATTTCCATGTTTTGGGAATTTGGGGTTGTTACAGCAACTTCATTATTCTTTCTCTTTATTCCCTTATTCTTAGAGGTGCTTGCCACATTAGCACTTTCAGTCATTTCTAGCTTCAATCTCTCTTCCTCTTGCACACAATAAGAAATGAGCTCATTGAGAGTCCATTTCTCCTTTTGACAGTTGTAACTAACCTTAAATTGGTTAAACTATGTAGGAAGAGAGATTAATATCAGATGCACGAGCAAGTCATCTGACAGGTCGAGCTTCAATGCCTTAAGTTTTGAAGCTATATGGGACATTTCCATAATGTACTCCCTCATATTTCCTTTTCCTTTATACTTCATAGAAATCAAGCTTTGTAAAAGTGTGCTTGTTTCTGCCTTATCGTTTTTTTACAAAACGTTTCTCAATTTCAATCAGGAAATCTTTGGTGTTGGTAATCTTTTCAGATACCGCACCCCTAAATGCTTCGGGAATGCCACGCTTAATGATCATAAGACTCATGTGATTTGAACATTCCCACTTCTCAAAGATTCTCCTATCACACTACAAAAAAACTATCAAAATGAGACTAAACAAAAGTGGTAGTTTTTTGGTGACCACCTGGTCACTTTTTTTGAAGGTTGACTCTAAGTGACCATCTGGTCACTTTTTTTGCGACCATATTGTGACCAAAAGCAGAAGTAGTCATAAAAAATGGCGCGAAAGAAGCGACCAATTGGTCACCTACAAAAACGACCAACTGATCGCATGTTTGTGACTAAAAATATGACTTGGTAGAAAAAAATGGCGCGTAATTTTGGAGGGAAGAAAGCTACCAAGTGGTCACAATTTAAAGTGACTATACGGTCGCAATTTTGGTGACTTTTAGTGAGCAGTGGTAGCTTAAAATTGGAGGGAAGAAAGCTACTAAGTGGTCACAATTAAAAGTGACTAAATGGTCGCAATTTTGGTGACCTTTGGTGACCAGTGGTAGC
Source organism: Gynostemma pentaphyllum (assembly GCA_028015215.1). Taxonomy (NCBI): domain Eukaryota; kingdom Viridiplantae; phylum Streptophyta; class Magnoliopsida; order Cucurbitales; family Cucurbitaceae; genus Gynostemma; species Gynostemma pentaphyllum. The sequence continues at coordinate 16,000,149 of CM051352.1, forward strand.
TTAAAATTTTGGCGGAATTAAGCTACCACGTGGTCACATTAAGAAGTGACCAGATGGTCGCAAATGTTGTGATTTTATGTGACCAGTAATATATAAATAATTTGGTGGGATAAAAGCTACCTCTGCTCACCAAAAAAAGTGACCATGTGGTCGTAAATTCTGACTTGATGTGACCCGGGGCAGTGAGGAAAATGGCGGGAAATGCGACCAGTTGGTAGCAAAAATACTACCATTTGGTCGCAAATGAGCAGAGGAGTCCAATATAAAAACCCCTCCACCCATTGTTTGTTAGCATTAAGAAAAAAGAAAATGAGAGAGTGGATGTATGTTCATTTGATGGACGGGTATTTGAACGATGAGTTCGTGGCCGCGGTTGAACAGTTTGTTGAGTTTTGCATGACAACTGTCTATTATGAAAAGTATGGTGGAAAACTACATTGCCCGTGCAGGAAATGCGACAATAGGAGAATCATAACGATTACAGATTTGAAGGTGCATCTTTATAGTCAGGGATTTGTGCAGAATTATTATCACTGGGTGTTTCAAGGGGAAACCAAGGAAATGTTCGACGCTGCAGTACAGGAATCGAGACGATTCGAAGGTAGCAGCTCAAATGTACAGGTTGTTGACGAAGAACGGAATTATGAACAATATTATAGTCAGATGCAGCAAATGATACTTGATGGTGCGGGGTATGGGGGCAATGAAAATTTCAGTAAAAGTTTAAACGTAGACGAAGATGAACGGGTTGTAGAAGAGGAAATAAATCCGGAAGCACGTAAGATGCATGAGATGCTAAAGACAGCCAGCCGACCATTGTACGATGGGTGTGTGAGGTAAGTCAACTTGCTGCTGCTACAGAACTATTAAATATAAATGCACAGTACAACATACCTGGTAGAGGATTTGATGCGATTGCATCATGGTTTCGTCGATGCGCTCTAGAAGAAAATAATAAGCCCCACAGTTTGTATGACATGAAAAAGCTAGTGGAGGGACTTGGATTACCCGTGGAGAAAATAGATTCGTGTCAAAATGGTTGCATGATTTACTGAGATGTGGATGAGGACCTGCATCATTGCAAATTCTGTTTTCTTCCAAGATACAAACAAGGGAAACCCAGCCTGATTGCGAACGCCCGCATGTTCTATTTACCGCTGACTCCACGTCTGCAACAGTTGTATGCATCGGATATGACAGCCTCGCGCATGAGATGGCATCACGAGCATTCACAAAATGAAGGTGTTATGAGACATCCCTCAGATGCTGCGGCATGGAAGCATTTAAATAATTGTCATCCGGATTTCGCACAAGATTCGAGAAACATCAGATTGGGCTTATTCACAGATGGCTTTAACCTGTTTGAGGCACCCGGGGCACAATATTCAGTTTAGCCAGTCATGGTAACCCCGTATAACTTGCCTCCCTCGATGTGCATGCGAGACCCGGTGATTTTTCTAACAGTGATCGTACCTGGGCCGAAAAATCCAAAACAGAAACTGGATGTGTATTTGCAACCACTTATTGCAGAGTTGAAAAGGTTGTGGACTGACGGTGTTATGACGTACGACATTTCGAAGAAACAAAATTTCTTGATGCGCGTCGCGTTAATCTGGACAATCAGTGACTTCCCTGCGTATTCAATGTTGTCAGGTATGTTGATCTTTAATTGCTTTCATATACATTTTTGAGTCTGTGTTTAGCTTTTGTTATTGCTTTCCTTAGTCAGTGTAGTTAATTGTGTGAACCTCAATCTCCTCCTCTTAAAGGATGGAGTACGACGGGGAAATACGCATGTCCACATTGCATGCTAGACACAGATGCATTTTATCTCAGAAACAGTCGAAAAACTTGTTGGTCTTACAGACGCTGAGTAGGGGTCAATAATCGACAAAGAGTTTCGTTCTTGGTTCAGTGCATACGTGAGTTATTTTCAATTGTCAAAAAAACCGTGGCAATTTGATGAAAAAATTACTATCTTCCTAACATTACTGTATGTGAACAATGACAGGTTGACTCCCCTACATTACCGGTAGATGATCCTCGCATTATTTCTTTGGAAAAGAGACCTGGACGGATTGCAAGGTCGGATACTGGATATGTCGGTAACGGTTATAGATTTCAAACGGAGGCACATTCAGTGAACAGGGCAACAAACAACAGCGGTGTTTGCATCAAAGGTCACGTGTTCCGCACAAACAAAAACGATTACTTCAGAGTAATTGATTAGATTCTTGAGATTCAATACGCAAGCCTGACGCTAAAACGCATTGTTCTGTTCAACTGCACTTGGTTCGAGACAACCAGACGAGACAGAGTCCGTCAGATTGATCATTTACAAATCGTTGAGGTAAACAAGTCTAAGCATATGCGCAGCGCTGATAGGTTTGTCCTGGCTTCACAGGCGATTCAAGTTTATTACCTGAACTATCTGATTAATAGACGAGATCTGACAGATTGGTTAGTTGTTTGTAAAGTTAAACCACGCCAGGTAGAAGAAAACTTGTCCTAGAAAGACGACCATGCAGAGGAAGTTGTTGCTTTTCAAGAAGATGAGATAAGATGTCGTGCAATCGAAGATGGTCAGAATGCAAGTACTGTTCGTCCTTTGAACGATGGAACGATAACATTGCATGATGATGATACAAATGCTTCCACTTCTCACGCACGTGACATTGATGCTGAATTTATTCGGGACGATGAATCCGATGAAGAAACAGAAGAAGAAGAAGAAGAAGAAGAAGAAGAAGAAGAAGAAGACTTTATGTGACGGACTTCTTTGTGAGACGATGAATCCGACGAAGAAGAAGAAGAAGAAGAAGAAGAAGAATAAGCGACGACCGAAGAAACTGAGGATGATGAATGAGACATTTTGTAACTTTATTATTCACTGTGTATGTGTTTATTTATTAAAACTATTTCTTTAATGAATGATTTAATATATATATATATATATATATATATATATATTAATATTTGCGACCATGTGGTCGCAATTTAACACAAAAGTTGACCATTTGGTAGTAATTTAGAAGGAAAGGGCGACCACTTGATCGCATTTGTGTAATAGTAGAATCATATTTTCAAAAAATATAAGTGAAATTTAGAAGGAAAAGGTGACCAGTTGGTTGCATTTGTGAAAAAGTAGAATCATATTTTCAAAAATATAAGTGAAATTACGACCAGATGGTCGCAAATCTTAGCGGTAAATTTAAATTTTCATGAAATTTATGGCGGTGAATTTAAATATTACGACCTTCTGGTCGCAATTTTTGGCGGTGAATTTCACTATTGCGACCAGATGGTCGCAATTGTTGATGGGACTCGTGATATGATAGCTGTTCTGGATAATGGCAAAGTGGCGACCAGATGGTCGCTTTTTCAATAAATGCTACGAGGTGGTCGCAAATATGTATAAAAATGCGACCACCTGGTCGTAATTTCCCCAGCACGCGCGACCTTTTGTTTCTGGTCATGATTACATATTTGCGACATTCTGATTTAAATTCCACACAGTTTCCCTTTCCCCCGTTTCCCTTTTCCTTTTCTTTCTCTTCTCCTTTCTCTTTTTTCTTTCTTTTCTCTCTTTACCCCGTTCTGTCCCTCGTTATTTTTTCCCCGTTCCCATTCCCCGTTCCTACTCTAAACCTAAAAACCCTAAACCTTCAATCCCGGTTTCTATTACGAGGTTAGTTTTCATATAGATTTTACATTTTTAAGTTAGTTTTAGTTTTAGTTTTAGTTTTTAGTTAGTTTTAGTTTTAGTTTAACATTAAATTTTGTTTACTTAGTTTTAATTAATTAGTTTAGTTTAATTTTGTTAATTTCATTAATTATAGTTTATTGAATCTAATTTAGTGTAATTAATTACTTAGTTTACTTTAGTTTAATTCATCTAATTTTAGTTTACTTTAATTAATTAATTAGTTTAGTTTAATGTTGTTAATTTAATTAATTTTAGTTTAATTAATGTAATTTAGTTTAATTATGTACTTTAGTTTACTTAAGGTTAATTAATCTAATTTCGTTTACTTTAATTAATTAATAAATTTTAGTCCAATTAATCTAATTTTAATTTAGTTTAACTTAATTAAATAGTTTAGTTTTTATTAATTAATGTTAGTCAAATTTAATAAATTTTAGTTCAATTAATCTAATTTTAATTTAGTTTAACTTAATTAAATAGTTTAGTTTTTATTAATTAATGTTAGTCCAATTTAATAAATTTTAGTTCAATTAATCTAATTTTAATTTAGTTTAACTTAATTAATTAGTTTAGTTTTTATTAATTAATGTTAGTTAAATTTAATAAATTTTTGTTCAATTAATCTAATTTTAATTTAGTTTAACTTAATTAATTAGTTTAGTTTTTATTAATTAATGTTAGTTAAATTTAATTAATTTTAGTTTAATTTAATCTAATAGTTGAAATCTTCATTACTTAGTTTACTTTAATTAATTACTTAGTTCACTTTATTTTAGTTTACTTTATTTAATTACTTAGTTCACTTAAGCTAATTAAATTGGTTAATTAATTTTAATCAATTTAATTTAGATTATTTAAATAATTGATTTAATTCAGATTATTTTATTAATTAATTAATTGATTAAATTTATTGCAATATTTTAATTACTTAATTAGTATTAAATTAGTTTAGTTTAAGTTGTAGGATTATGACGGTCAGACGACGTCCTCCCCAGTCAGACGAGCCTGACGACGCGATTGACGAGGCGACTCCGCAGCTGCCTACTGTCGCTGCCCCTGATGCGGACCTGACTACAGAGGAGTTGGACAGCATCCTCTTCGGTTACGAGCCGGGCCTTGCTGGCCCTCTCGATGTTGCAGTCCCTGAGACCCAGCCTGCGACACCACGATTGGGGTAGGACTCCCAGGGGAGCATCAGGGTCTGATCCAGCGGGACCCTCCACTTCAGGCACGCAGCCTCCTCGGGCCGCAGACTCTACCCATCGGATTGAAGGGGATACGTAAGTAATTTTGTTTATTGTTTTAATTACTTAATTTTTAAATCTTGGTACATTTTTAAAAGTGCCTTTTTTTTCTGTTAACTAATTCTAATATCAAAATATTTTTATGTTTTTGCATAGTACAGCCGCATACAACCGTTTCAAAACAGTTTCGCGAGGTCTTCCAGAGCATGCCTCTACCTAGCGACCTTCGCTGGTAGAAGATTCCGACGATGGAGAAACGTCGGATGTACGACAATTGGAAGGTAAAAAACATCATTTCTTTTTATAATTAATTGATTTTGAAATTTGTAGAAATAAATTTATTACTTTAACAATTTTTTATTTCAATTTTTTCAGGGCAAGTTTCCTGTTATCGATCCCGATATCACGGACGGTAGATTGTTCCCCCTATGGGACAATCACGTCCTGGATCGATTCAAGGACCTCATGTACCGGGCGCGCAGAAAGCAAGCAGCAAACTGCCCCGTGTGGATGAGCCAGGAGGACCACACGCGGCTTATCGCAAGCTTGAGCACTCCCGAGAGCATGGCAGTGTCAAGGAGGAATAAGGCCAACCGCGCGAAGAATCCCACCAAACACACAGCAGGGGCCCGGACCCACGACGAGCACCATCATCAATTGGTAAGTTTTTATTTATTTTGTTTTTTACGTACTTTTTTCTTTTTTTCTTTTTTCAGGTAGTTATTAATTTATTATTTTTTCTTCTTCAATCTCTAATATTTTTAGGAAGCAAAGCACGGTCATCATGTCCCGCCCGATGAGCTGCACCGCGTTCTTCACACGAAGAAGGACGGGACGTTCGTCGACGATAAGGCGAAAGAAGTTCAGGTATTTACTAATTTTTCAATTTTTTTTTCTTTAAAATTTTTCCTAACTTATATATTAACTATTTTATTTTCGAATTTTAAATGTTTAGGAACATTTCACGGAGTCGTTGAGTCAGCGGTTGCCCACACCAGACTCGCAACTGACTCAGGACGACCGTAGAGAGGCGTTCTTGGAGGCTGCTGGAGGGGTTCGGCCTGATGGATCAATTCCTGGGCTCGGCTCGTACGGGCAACGCCTTTACGCGGATGTGCCCCGGCCTCAGCGGAGCGGAGCGAGCACTAGCTCCGGCCCTTCTCCGGTTGAACAGCAGCTGCGCGCGGAGGTTCAGTAGCTTCACACGGACATGGATGCTATACGCGACTACTTCGTTTCTCGAGTCGCTGCGATTGAGGCGGATATGCAGGCACGTGTCGAGGCCCAAGTCGCAGCATCTTTGGCCGCGTACTTTAGATCCCTAGACGGCGGCCATTCATCATCGACGCCTCCCCCGCCACCCCCCGCCCCTTCGCAATAGTTCTAGGATGTTTTCTTCTGTATAAAATATTTTTTGAATATTTGATTTTTATATATTTTATTTTCATTCCAATTTTTTGTTATTAAATTTTAATACTCATTAAATAAATAAATAATAATTAATATTAAATTTTAATTATTGTAATTTAAATAAATAAATAAAATATTTATTGAATACGACCAAATGGTCGCATTTATAAACGACCATCTGGTCGCATTTTGTCTGAGTACAAAAGTGACCACTTGGTCGCTTATAAAAGACCACGTGGTCACTGCTTCATGTGACCAACTGGTCACTTTTTTCAACTTACATTACGACCAGATGGTCGTATTTTATCCCTAAATAAACGACCATCTGGTCGCATTTTGTCTGAGTCTAAAAGTGACCATTTGGTCGCTTATAAAAACGACCACGTGGTCACTGTTTCATGTGACCAACTGGTCACTTGTCTTCAACTTAAATTACGACCAGATGGTCACTTTTTTAAGCTACCATCTGGTCGTTTTTTCAAAATGTTGACTTTTTTGCGACCAAACATTCCTGGTCGTATTTTTGTGACTATACAGCCGCACAAATTCAGGACCGACCAGCTTTTTTGCCTCCACCATGTTGATCGCTTTTTTGGTCGCATTCTACAATAAAAACGACCAGTTGGTCGCAAATTACTGGTCGCAAATTGACTTTTTTTTTGTAGTGTCAGTAAGAGAACTTTCATCTGAAAGAGGAGTGAATTCCTCAATCCTTAATGCAAGGTCTAGATCCATGGATCTCAAGTAATAAGGATATTTTCCTTCCAATTCTTGAAGTTAGTTCCATTTAGCACAGGAATATTGTTGATATTAGAAGGTAGATTAGAAATATTAGCTGAGAAAACAGAACAAACAAACAAACATGCTCACATCAATAATTTATCATAATTACCAATAATTCAAATAATGGCAATCCCATCTCAAGATACCGAGTACAACATTAATATCAAGTCTTTGGATAGTAATATTAACTGTAAGTGGTATTTTGATATCATGATAATATATTGACAATAAGTTCATGTCAAATAATAAAACTATCGTTGGATCAATTTATTATTTACATGCAAATTTACTTTATAATCGTCACATATTTACCACAAGTGTACGTGTCATTCTTTTAAATATTAACCTTCCTTTGGGCCGACAAATATTTACATGAATACATATACACTTTAAAATATTTAACATCTCTCATGGATAAATTTAAACAAAAGAGGTTACTTTGGCAACATCTTATTTTAATTAATCCAATTGAAATATTAAACAACCTTAAAATTATATAATATATGCCATATTTGAATTTATAATTTCCTTATATACTTTATTATTAATAAACAGATAAATATCACATGTTATATTAAAAATTTACTAAATAATGAACAATGTCAAATTAATTATAAATCATGTATCTATAATTTTGGAACTTAACAAACACTCTGTAACCAATTAATTCAATTTTACATCCATAAAATTGCAACAGATCCATATGTAAAGGCAGACTAATTATATAGATATTGTCAATACACAACAATAACCCATTAACACCTACAGATCCAATTGATTGAACAAAAAATCCAAAAGCTGGAAATTTAAAATTCTGTACATGGTGTCATACAAAGTCAAAGAATTTATTTATTGATATAAACAAAATTCTTTTCATATTATCATGAATAATTTGCTCAAATTTTGATGCAGACCAATCCAAAGCATGAGCGGTTTCAATAGCGTTGTGCCCTTTTTTTTTTAATTCGAAAATCATCCTGACGAACGCCAAAGAACCTACGAACATTTTTTTTTTTATGAATTTTGCAAATCTTTGACTTTTAACAGATCTTATAATTCATAATGCAAAACAAATTTGCGCAGATTTCGAAAACAAACTTTAACGCATCACAAACTATAAACGAATGCCAGATATCAATTCCTCCCAAATTCAATTTTAAAGAAATTTCAAGAACCATCTGACAAAGTCAAATAACCAAGTTTGATAGTTTTAACAGTGCATATCATGATACTGTTTGCCATAAAAGTTCAAAATTCTCAAGAATCTGTCAATGGAATGGCTCTGATACCACTTGTAAGAATAGATCCATGATCGATTCAAGAGATTGATAGCGGAAGCGTACCTGAATCCATGGATGAAAGTAAGAATTGAGAGTTATGTCTTCCAATTCCTCTGTAGTTTCACTGTATGAAGTCTTCTCTAAAGAGGAGATGAAGATACGTGAAAACTAACAGGGAATGAGAACTATAACCTACCATGTAATTGCTTAAGCAGTTATCAAGATTACATATTTATAATTTAGCCCCTCAATAAATTATAAATATCAAATGATATCTATGCATATATGTAAGTTCATGGGAATATCTTTATTAGATCACTTTAATTGGCTAATTATAAATAGCATACACATTTAATTAATTACACGTGTGGTTCTTAATTATTGAATTTATTCCAACACTTACTTCCTGCACTTAAATCATAATTAATTATAAGAGGTTCGGCCTATTATTAAAGTAAAAAAAAATCTCATTTGAGTTATAAAAACGAATTGGAATTGGACCAAGATTAATGATCTAATGGATGAAATCCATAGATAAAATACATTGATATTTTGGTCATGCATTATGAATTGGAGAATTAATTTTGAATTAATATTAAAGAGAAATATTCAAATGTGGAGAGGTAATACAATTGAAAAAGGAAGAGGAAGAGATAATTCTTTGTCTTTCCTCTTGCATTTACACCCACCACATAGAATGAGGCTCTCATGCATATTAATATGATTAGAAGTTTGATTTCAAATGTGATTATGAATAGGATTTCTAAATCTAAATAAATAAAGACTCTTCGGTGAGATCATTAAGCGTACCAAGGTTTAAGAACATTCTTGAAACACTCATTATCTTGAAGATTTTTGTCCTCTTTAATGGAAAAGCTTCATTCGTTCTTTCTTGGTTCACTCCTATAAGTGAATTTTACATAAAAATGCTTTTTTTTATTAAAGAAAGTGTTTTTGAAATTAAATGATTAAAAAACTATTTTTAAACAGCTTTAAAAACTATCTCAAATGAACTCTTAATTTTAGGGTACGTTTGGGACTATAATGTTAAAAATATACCCATAGTGAGTATAGAACTCATAATGAGCTGAGGATTGGGGAATTCTAAGCCTAAATCTAATACCCATCTCTGTCTTCAACCTCAAGAAAAAACCTCTTCTCAAACAGTAATAATGATGGATCAAACATTATCAGAAAAAATTATTAAATTGAAAAACAAATGATTAAATTGAAAAAGAAAAACAAAAAACAAATGTTATTCTACCTCTAGTCTATTCTAATGTAATGAATGAATTAAAAAAAAAAAAAAAAAAAGTAAGCAGAAAAATTAAACATGGGAGAGGGCCACTGTATTCTGACATTGTGGATTCCATCAGTCCAAGTGTACCAACCGAAAGAGTTTTGATAATCATCAACTTCAATCAACCCACCACATCCACACACTGTTATTGTGAACCTCTTCTTCTCTCCCACTTTCTTAAATTCCAATACATTCGGTGTTGCTGTAATGTCAATCCCAGTTGGCGGGTTTGAGTAGAAGTTATACACACTACTGTTTCCACCCACATTTGTAACTGTCCTTTCCACACTCATCGATCCTCTGAAATTCAGGATTGCGATTGACGGGTAATTCAGGTTGTATGATGGTACAGGTTCTTTTGGACACTTGAATGTTGTATCAATTTTGTCAATTCCTCAGGTAGTTAAGGTAGTCTGTATAATTGGCATCGTAAACCAGTCCAGGGTCGGCTGCCAATGAGGGTTGGAAGTGACCGGCCCCGTATGCAAATGGAGTTGCTAGTCTGCCATCCGCTCCGTCCGTGATTGTTGTTCCCATTGTGTTTGTTATTGCAGCTGCAGATGTTTGTGAATTGGAAGTTTAAGTAAATATGCAAAGCTTACAATTGCCTAAAATAAAGAGGGAAACACACCTGTGGTCATGATGGCAGATTTTATGGCAGCACTGCTCCAATCCGGATGAATAGCTTTGAGAAGGGCTGCAGCAGCTGATACATGTGGGCAAGACATTGAAGTTCCGGAAAGAAGATTATATTCAACAACTCGTGAATCAATATCTCGCGGAAGCATTGTGGGTGAATTCTCTCCAGTCCATGCTGCTAATATATTCACTCCAGGAGCTGTTATGTCAGGCTGCAATTCATAATCAATCAACAATCAATTCTCTCTTCCTATCTTAACAAAAAAAAAAAAAAAGAACTATTGAAGATGGTATTTTGTTTAAAAAAGCTACCTTGAGGATGTATGGATTCATAAATGTTTGGACCTCTGCTTGAAAACACAGCCATTTCTGGTGATGGTTTGGAGTTATACACCGTGGTTGGCGGAACAATGTTTGCCTCCGGGTTCGTATAAGTGTTGATGTAATTCAAGATGATGTTTGCATCATTATAAGAAACAACAGTGGCAGGAAGAAAGTGAGGAAAAGTAAATAAATTATTGTTTCCAAGTGGGTTATCTGCTAATATCATTCCAACTCCACCAGCCCTCTTCACTTCCAAACTGCTTGTATATATTTCTTCTCCCATTCCTCTTAAACACAACACTATCTTTCCCTTTGCTTGCTCATCTGAAAGAAAGTTTGGAAGGCACTGCCTGCAAACACCAACACCCTACATTTTATAACATTTACATCCAATTCTAAAAGTGAATTTGATATGGTAGAAGAAGAATTGAATACCCTGCTTGGTACTGCTTTACACCTTCACTAGCAATATAACCGGCGTATACTAACGGGTACATCTCGTCTTTCAACTTCAATGGAGCCACTGACATTCCCTGATTTCAACAATAAAAATCTTATTTTCATGGTATGTCTATAACAACCTCAAGGATTAAAATGAAAAGAAATATGATATTAGCATGCGTTTACCTGAATGTTGATTCCATTACCGAGAACAACATTAGAGAAGAATTCTCTGTCCACAGTACTAGCTCCAACAGTTATGATACATGGAGCAACATTAGCCAAATGGGAGGGATCAGGTCCATAATTCCCGGCACTAGCTGAAACCACAATGTCTTTCTTAAGGGCGTGCAATGCTCCAATAGCAACAGTATCATCCATATAGCTAGGAACGTTCTCGACCCCAAGCGATAAGCTCATAACATCAACCCCATCAGCAATGGCATCATCCATGGCAGCCAATATGTCCGTGTTGAAGCAAGTGTTTCCATTGCCTTGTTCGGGAATGGGCCAACATACTTTGTATATAGCAAGCCTCACATTTGGGGCGCCACCAGAGGCAGTGCCTTTTGCGACGCCCTCAAAGGCAGAGACATTGTAGACTTTTCGACCCCCAACAATTGAAGCTGTGTGGTGTCCATGACCATCCTTGTCATGAGGAGATTTGTAATCTTTTGTTTCATTTAGTTTACCGTGAACGCTCTCATAACCACTGAGATAATATCGGGCTCCAATTATCTTCCTGCAAAAAGCAACCCCATAAACATACAAGGCAAAGAGTTGCGTTCTGTTTTTTAAATTTGTCTGAGATTTTAAAAGAATTTTAGAAAAGTGGAAGTAGAAAAAAAAAAACGTACTTGTTGCAATGAGATGAGTTAAAGGCAGGTCCAGTTTGGCAAATTCCCTTCCATGATTTTGGAATAGGCTTCATCCCTTCGTCACTGAAGCTTTGAGATTCTGGCCACACACCTGAAACCACAACAAAATCCCTTTTCTTGTTAATATAAGAATCAAATATATAAAGAAGAAAATATGATATAATAATAAAATAGTAAAAAATATGTACCACTATCAAACACCCCAACAATAACATCTTTTCCTGTATTTGCTTTGGAAACCAAGTCATTGGGTTTAGGTTTATCTTCTTCTACTCCTGAAAAGATCCATGACCTCGTGGTGTGTAATGTATATTCTCGACTCGGAATCACCGATACCACCTCATCCATATCTGTTCATCATAAACAAACATTATTAATATACCTCGATTTATCAGGAAGAATTCCTCCCGACTTTCGAGAGAGATAGGATGTGAGTTTACCTTTGAGTTTGGAGGCTTGTTGGGGAGTGAGAAGAGCAGCAAAACCATTGATGGTGTGTTTATAGCTATAAAGAAGAGAGGATTTAGCATCATGTTCCTTATTATCTTTAACAGAAAGCAAATAAGAATGATGATTTGCTTCTATTTCATGCAATGCTCTCTCCACTGTGTTCTCCAAAGTAAACTATATAAGCAGTTTCTTCTTCTTCTTCTTGATTCTGTTTTAGAATTCTGGAAGAACCCAGAATAGGAAGGAGAAGAAGAGTCGCAATGAAAAACAATATCGAATTTTTCATCATTTGGAAACTTTGATATAATTTGCATGCGAGTGTAAGTTTGAGTGCCAAACACACTGATGAAGACGTACGTATATTTATACACAAACACCATCGGAATCCTACCTTAATTAGGAAATATAAATATATTATTATAGATATAGATAGGACCGTGAGTGATGATTGGATAAATGTTTATCATAATTCAAGATTATTATTTGTAGAAGATCAGGATTAACTTGTCCCAACCAACACTTTCAGATTGATATTCAGATTTTTTTTTTTAAATTTAAATAACATATAATTATTAATTATGTGCCATTTATTTATCAATTTTGGTCCAAAGTCTTCCGTTTGTCAGATAAAGTTTTTTGTTTTTTGTTTGTTAATGTCAGATAGAGTGTTTTGATAAGGTTGGGGGCACTTGCACATGTAGCATAAAAAAGTCCAATATTTATAATATTACAAAAGCATTAAAAAAACCTCAAATTCGCACCTAAAACACGAGTAAGTAATCATTGATTCCGCGCAGAGGTAATCACTAATTTTACTGATTCACGCTATGAAACGATACGTGCATCACTACAAGAAAAACTGTTTTTGGAGTCCCGGCTATAGCGACGAAATTCGCCTCTAAATGTATTTAGCGACGAAAAATTCGATCGCCAAAAAGGGCGTCGCTTGAGAAAAATAGCAATACATTTCGTCGCTAATAGCGACAAAAAAAAAAATGGGACGCTAAAATATGTTGACTGTTTTAGCGACGAAATTGGTCGCTGAAATAAGAAATAAAATACTTATTTTAGAGACACATTTCGTCTCTAATTTTAGCGACGAAATGTGTCTCTATATTTAGAAGCGAATTGGACATAGTTATCTATTAAAGTCAACCAATTGACTTTAGCGACGAATTTCATCTCTAAAATAGAGATGGATTAGTTCTCTAATAAAGTCAATTAGTTGACTTTAGCGACGAATTTCATCTCTAAAGTAGTTATGGAAAAAAAATTAATTAAATATAGAGACACATTTCGTCGCTAAATTTTTTGATTTTTTAAAAAAAATTAATTTTAATAATTAATTCTAAATAAAATTAATTATTTATTAATAATTAATTTTAAATAAAATTAATTATTAAAATTTAATTTTTTTTAAAAACAAATAAAAGATAATAGTAATGAATAAAAATATAAAACATCCAAACAAATATTGTTTATAAAAAAAAAGTATTCCAAAACAATTCTAAATCAAATGTTTAGAGAAAAATTTAAGGAGGGCTCGTATGACTAGAATCAGGATGCCTAGAAGTAGACTTGGAACCGGCAGCCGCATTCATGTTCATCCATAACTGCACACGTTCTTCCAAAGCAACCTGCCGAGCATGAAGTTCATCGTCGCGTGCTTGACTGCGGATCTCATTGGCTTCTATCCGTAGGCGCAAGGATTCGTTCTCTCGCCTCAAAGCCTCCGACTCAGCACGTGAAGAACTCGTAGCACGCGGCTGGTTAGCATAAAGCTCCCTCCCATAAGCGCCAAGACCAGGGACCGAACCATCCGAACGAACACCACCGACTGCAAGAAGGAAAGCATCGCGATGGTTTTCCTGAGTAGGCTGGGACTCTGGAGTGGGCAATAAGGAAGTGAGCTTTTCTTTTACTTTTCCCTACAAAAAGAAGGGAACAAAAATATTTGTGAGTAAATAAAAATATATATATTATTAATAAATAAATTAAAATTCACGAAAAAAATAAACTAACATGTAATTCTCGCGCCCGATCATCTACATAAGTGACCCCATCGTGACCCTTCGTATGCGAGATGGAGAAACAACTCAGCATGGGCTACCTCACTTCCATCCTCGAGTGTGAAAATGAGAAAGAGAAAAATAAAATATCATGAAAACATTAAATTAATTAAAAACATTAAATATATAAACGAAATACTACATGTACTTACCATGATCTCGTAGTACTCGTCATGGCTGCGAGTCCCACCGGTGTGCATAGCCGGGTTTGCCAGTCGATTGGCTGAATTGATTTGAGAGATGCGCAACTCCTGAGAGTCCGACTATCCGCTAACGCCTTCAAACGAGCCTCCTCGGTCATCCACAATAGTTTTTTAACCTGGTTTATTCTTCGCCCCATCGATGGTGTCTCTATAACGTTTCCCGCCATTTTGTCCCATGGTTTGTATATGATATCATCGGTGAGATCCAGGGGATCGTAAAGTGTTTCGAAAAGAAAACAAAAGTATACATTTGTTAGAATTTTAAAACACTATAAAAAAATAAAGTTACATAAAATTATATAATTTACCTTCCATGTCTCAAACCAACGTAGTTTGGTGGGAGCAGAAATGTCCTTCCATTTTCCAAACTCGGGGCTCTTCTTGAAAACATCGGTGAAAATTCGAGAAACCCTACCCGATGGATGCAATCTATAAAAAATACACAAAAACATATATAAGTTAAAAAATAATTAATGTATAAAAAATTATTAATTAAAAAAAATAAAAAGAAAAAGAAAGTGCACTCACTTATTTTTCGACATCCTCAAGATGACCCCTGTGATAGGCAACTGCTCGATGGCAGGGGTGTCAGCCGATGCCGCTGATGTGGTCGGGACAAGTGGGGTAGGTGTGATGGCCACATGTGTATCCCCTAGTGCAGCTGCACTATCAGATGTGGCAGGAGTATCGAACTCCTGAGAACGGGGTGCATGTCTCTTCGATGTAGACATCTACGATAACATTAACATACAAATTAAAATAAATAAATAACAAACCTTAAATTAAAAAAAGTAACATACTATTGAATTAAAAATTAAAAAAAAAAACATACAAATTACTTAATTAATTAACATTACACTAATTTTACCAATTCAATTAAACTAATAACATACAGATTAATCAATTAATTAAACATATATATTTACATACGTTTTTTTAACTAAATACACTAAAAACATAACAATTAACCCTAATTTTTACAAATTAAGAATTAACATATATAAAATAAACACATTACTTAATTACTTAAAAATTAATTTAATTAAATCCATATATGAACAATAAACATACTAATAATCATACTAATAGACAAATGAATATACTAATTAACAATAACATACAATTCAATTAAACTAATTTGACCAATTCAATTACATCAATTAACAATATTAAACTAATTTTACCAATTCAATTAAATCAATTAACAATATTACACTAATTTTACCAATTCAATTAAATCAATTAACAATATTACACTAATTTTACCAATTCAATTAAATCAATTAACAATATTACACTAATTTTACCAATTCAATTAAATCAATTAACAATATTACACTAATTTTACCAATTCAATTAAATCAATTAACAATATTACACTAATTTTACCAATTCAATTAAACTAATTAATATTAATAAAAACATTAAACTCATTAATTTTACAAAATAACATACAAATTGATCAATTAACATACAAATTAGTAAATTAATTAAACATATAAAATTACATACTTTTTTTTTATCTAAATACATTAAAAACATACCAATTAACACTAATTTCTACAAATTGACAATAAACATACTAATGAATTTGAAATCAATAAATAACATACTTAATTAATTAACATTAAACTAATCAACCCCATCTTTTAACAATTAACATACTAATGAAATTAAACAAACTAACATGTTATTTAATTATAATTTTACCAATTAACATTAACAATAAACTAAGTAAACTAATTTTACCAATTAAATTAAACTAATTAACATTAACAATAACACTAAAGTACATAATTTTACCAATTAACAGAAACCAATTAACAATAAC
Organism: Gynostemma pentaphyllum; assembly: GCA_028015215.1. Classification (NCBI taxonomy): domain Eukaryota; kingdom Viridiplantae; phylum Streptophyta; class Magnoliopsida; order Cucurbitales; family Cucurbitaceae; genus Gynostemma; species Gynostemma pentaphyllum. The sequence continues at coordinate 16,016,707 of CM051352.1, forward strand.
ATTAAACTAAGTAAACTAATTAAAGTAATAAAACTAATTAACAATAAAATTACATATATACATTAACAATTAACATTAAGATTAACAATTAATTAACAATTAACTGAGAAATTGAGAGAAATCACCGTTGATCGATACTTTGACGAGTGGAGGCGGTGAGAAGGAGGACGGCCACGAGGTCGTGGTGACGTTTGGGGGAGGGAGGAGGGGGAAGGGGGAAAGTTCGGGGGAGGGAGGAGGGGGAAGGGGGAAGGTTCGGGGGAGGGAGGCGGGGGAAGGGGGAAGGTTCGGGGAGGGAGGCGGTGGGGGAGGGCGTCAGGTAGGGTTTAGGGAGAGGGGATCGGGGAGGGAGGCGGGGGGGGAAGGGAAGCGGGGGGGGAGGGCGATCGGGTAGGGTTTTGGGAGAGGGGATCGGGGAGGGAGGCGGTGGGGGCAGGTTTTGGGAGAGGGGATCGGGGAGGGAGGCGGTGGGGGAAGGTTTTGGGAGAGGGGATCGGGTAGGGAAGAAAGGATAAATGACGAAGGGAAAAGGGAAAAGGGAGGGAAAAGGGAAGACTTTTTTATATTTTATTTTAGCGACGAATTATGTCGCTAAAGAAAAAGAATGGACGCCAGCTGGGTACGATTTTTCATAACACATGTCATTAATTTTAATTAGCGACTAAATTCGTCGCTAAAATAAATTAAATTTCCGCCTAAATTTTCATGCTCAAATTAATGAAAATTTTTAATAACGCGCCTTTATATTTAGATTAGCGACGAAATGCGTCTCTATATTTTAAAAAATTCGTTCAAACTTATGATGTTTAGCGACGAAATGTGTCTCTAAATGTTGAATATGCTAGAATTTGAAGCCATTTTAGCGACGAAATTCGCCTCTAATTTCTGCACATTATATAATTCGTCTATAATCTCTATATTTTAAAAAATTCGTTCAAACTTATAATTGACATTTTGTAAAAATTTTGATTTATTATTTTGAATAGGTTAATAGATAAGGATCGTAATTGAAATTTAACAAAATAATAAATAAAGATTGAAATGAAAGTTGAAATTGAACAAAATAACATAGTTAAAGACGAAATACATCGCTATTATATATGATTTTTTTTCATTTCTTTTGGTTCCCTTACAAGTTTAACAATTTAAACATCATCATCAAATTCATCAGTGTTGGATCTAGAGCTGTTGTCCTCAGTATCTTGTTCTTCCTCCTCAGAAGGTTTTGGAGATTGATCATCAATGAAAGGGAGATCAATATATAAACCGTCGGGATCAAACAATGTTTCTGTTACGTCATTTAACGGTCGAGCAGTTTCAGAGTTTATTCCTTAGTCTATTTCACGACTCTGCACCTCCTCTTCTTGGAAAGCTACAAAATCCTCGTTGTCTTTATCTGGAAGACTTTCGTCAATGTGACACGGCCGCACTTTACAAACAACTAACCAATCATTGAATTGTCTAGAAGACGGATAAGGTAAAAAATACATTTGAATCGCTTGTTGTGCCAACACAAATCGATCATTTGTGCGCATTTCTTTTTTCTTATTCACCTCTAAAATATGCAAGTGTGTTATTTTTCGCATTCCACCTCGTCGAATTGTCTCAAACCACGTACAGTTAAATAGTACCGTACGCTTTACACTCCCTCCTGCATAATCAAGCTCAATAATTTCATCAATGACTCCAAAAAAATCTTCTTCACTGTTACCAAACACTTGACCCTTGATGCATACGCCGCTGCTATCTGTTGATCTATTTTGTGAATGAGATTTTGTTTGAAATTTGTAGCCCATCCCTAAATAACCAGGAGTAAGAGTTGGCAATTCTAGCAGGTCCTTTTGCCAACATTACAATGTGATTGTTTGTAATCGGTGTCGTTGGCGAATCAACCTTGCACTAAATTTGGTTGAAGAATAACATAATTGCAGTTAAGATGAACAAATATAACATGTAATCATACTCACGTAAGCATAGAACCATGAACGGAAGTCTCTGTCAATTATAATCCCCTCATCGGTTGCGTTGCTCCCAGGATTTCTTGGTCGCATGCGAAAAACTCAACAAATAACCTATTATTGAAAATTATATATTATAAACTTGAAAAGGAAGTAATATAACTCTAAACCATATTATTTTAGTTCTTGCTTACTCGATATAAGGTTCCACCTCCGGACAATTACACAACACATACGTTTGTGCGATGTGATACTCTTCCTCGTTTAGGGGTCTCTGCACGGGTTTTCCAATAGTTCTGCCTAATACTGTAAAAATAGACAAATCAGTTGGATCGACTCCAGAAGGAAGTGAATCTTGAACAAAACTCCGCTTCACTGTTCTGTATTGTTCTGCAATTCTCTGATCAAAGTAATATGAACAGAACGTGGTCGTCTCATGTATTTGGTATGCATTGCATATAGATCCTTCCACTCTAGCCTTGTTTTCTACACTTCTTTTTAGCCTACGTAAATACCTAAGATAAAAGGCAAACAGCTGAAACCAGTAATTTATATACGAGTCGCTAATAAAAATAGTGAAATTATTTACCTCTCAAAAGGATACATCCATCGATATTGAACTGGGCCTCCCAGAGACGCCTGTACCTGGTAGATGTATCGGTAGATGCTCCATCGAGTCGAAAAAGGATGGTGGAAACATTCTTTCTAACTTGCAAATGATGACAAGCAATCTCACCGCTCAATGACTCCACCTGGTGGTCGTGTCGGTTCTGCCGAGATGTTAAGTCCCTCAAGAAAACGCTTAATCGTGCCACCGGTTCCCAATGTTTCCGCCAAGAAATGGTTGAATGCACGTGGCATGAGTCGTTGCATGAATACGTGACAATCATGACTCTTCATCCCAAACACAATATGACTATGCACATCAATGCACCCTGGCCGATTCAAACGTATCCGCCTGGAAATTTAATCGATCTCATCCAATCAAACAATGTTTTCTTCTGATCATTGTTAGCATGTACTTTGCCTTCGCGTATTTTTTTCCGATTTAAAGGCCTGGCTCTAATTCAGGTCGATGATGATTTCTCGAATGTCGTAACGTGATCTCGATTGTCTTTCGTTTTGTTTGGTATATTTAGAATCGTGTTGAAGACATTGTCGAAAACGTTCTTTTCGATATGCATGACATCTAAATTATGCCTCGATCATTAAATCTCCCCAATACGGTAGCTCCCAGAAAATACTCCTTTTTTTCCATCCTGTATTTTTCCCAGCTGCTTTATTCCAAGCCTCACCCCCAATCTCTGTAACCATTCACATATCAAGCGCATCTAACTGTTGCAATACTTGGTATCCATTGATAACTTCAGGCGGGCCTTGATTTCTTGCAGTACGCCCTTTATACCAGTCAGTTTTGTTCGATCGAAATGAATGATTGAGAGGTAAGAACCTTCTATGACAGTCAAACCAACATGTTTTTCGACCATGCACCAACGAGAATGCACCGGTATCGTCCATGCAATGAGGGCATCAAAATTTCCCGAAGTGCTCCACCCTAACAAATTTAGTTAGGGTAGTATACATTCGTTACGTTAGGCGTAAACCATAAATTTTAATCTAATATAAAATAGTAAAAATTATAAAATAACAAATGAAGTAATTGAAATACAAATTATTTTACGAACGTACCTGATAACATAGAATATGTCGGGAAGTCACTTATCGTCCAAATAAGCTGCCGCCGCATCAAGAAATTCTGTTTTTGTGAAATATCGGACGTCATAACTCCTTCGTTCCATAAACTACGAGCTCGGCAATTAATGGCTTGGAGGTAGACATCAAGCTCTGCTTTGGACTTTTTGGGCCAGGTACAATTACCGTTAAGAAAATCACAGGATCTTTCATGCACATCGATGGAGGCAAGTTATACGGCGTCAACATAATTGGCCATGATGAATATTGAGCTCCCGAAGCCTCGAAAGGGTTGAACCTGTTAGTACATAAACCCAATCTAACGTTTCTAATTTCTCGAGCAAATTCAGGATGACAACAATTTAAATGCTTCCACGCCTCTGCATCGGAAGGATGTCTCATTACTCCATCATCTTGAGAGTGCTCGTGATGCCACCTCATGTGCGAAGCAGTGACTTCTGACGCTTACAATCGTTGGAGACGTTGTGTGATCGGTAAGTAAAACATGCGAGTATGCGGAATAAGACTTTTTTTACCTTGTTTGTATCTCGAATGATTGCACATTTTACACATATGAAGACTTGCATCATCACCCCAATATATCATACATCCGTTTGGGCAACAATCAATCTTCTCCACAGGTAAACCGAGACCCTCCACTAATTTTTTAGTATCATACAAATTGTGCGGCAACGTGTTATTTGCAGGAGCACACCGATGAAACCATTGTGAAATTGAGTTAAAACCTCTTTCTGGGATATGAAACTCTGCCTTGATATTCAATAGTTCTGTCGCAGCAGCGAGTTGCGTTACATCACATCCTAGGTACAACGGCCTACTCGCTGATTCTATCATGTGAAACATTCTTTGCGCATCTGGATTTAAATCTTCGTTTACTAAATTATGAGGATCATCTCCGTGATAACCGCATCCATCAACTACCATCTGTTCTAATTGCCCGTACTGATGTTCAATATTTTCATAATTATCATTCACATTCGAATAGAACTGTGAGCTGCTTCCTTCATTTCGACATGACTCGCCCCTCGCTGCATCGTACATTTCTATAGATTCTCCCTGATACACCCAATGATAATAATTATCAACGAAACCACGAGAATACAAGTGTAACTTCACATCATCTTTCGGCAACAACTTCTTATTTCTACACTTTTTGCATGGACATCGTATCTTCTGTCCGTTGTTATAAAAAATAATCGTGGATTCACAGAATTCAACAAACTGTTCGACCCCAACTACAAAATCATCGTTGAGAAACCCTCCAATCAAACGAACGTACATCCACTCACGCATTTTCTCTTTCTCGGGAAAACGTTTTAATGTAACTTGATTTCATTTAAAGTGATTCTGCATGTCTATTTATAATTTTTCTGCTGCAATTTTAGCGACCAAATGTGTCTCTAATATAACGGGAAATATTCCCACCAGAAAATATTGGGGGGAAAATTTCCCGCCTAAATTTAGCGATGAAATTTGTCTCTAATGAAAGCTAATTAGCGACGAAATGTGTCCCTATAATAATAATAAAAAATCATGTAAAATAGAGACAAATTTTGTCGCTAATATAGGGATAAATTGTGTCTCTATTATAAGGACTATGATAATTAGCGACGAAATGTGTCTCTAATATAGCGGGAAATATTCGCGCTAGAAAAAATTAACTTTGATAATTAGCGACGAAATGTGTCTCTAATATAGCGGGAAATATTCGCGCCATAAAAAATCGGGGGGAAAATTTCCCGCCCAACTTTAGCAACGAAATGTGTCTCTAAAATTAAAATACATGTAATCTCAGAGACACATTTCGTCGCTAATATAGGGACAAATTGTGTCTCTAATATAAGGACTATGATAATTAGCGACGAAATGTGTCTCTAATATAGCGGGAAATATTAGCGCCATAAAAAATCGGGGGGAAAATTTCCCGCCCAACTTTAGCGACGAAATGTGTCTCTAAAATTAAAGTTGAAACATGTAATGTCAGAGGCGTAATTTGTCGCTAACATAGGTACAAATTCGAAAGAAGAATTAGCGATGAAATGTGTCTCTAAAATCAATATGAAAACATGTAATTTCAGAGACAAATTTCGTCGCTAATGTAAGGACAAAATGAGATAAATAGCGACGAAATGTGTCTCTAAATTTAAAAAAAGTATGTAAAAACAGAGACAAATTTCGTCGCTAATGTAAGGACAAAATGAAATAAATAGCAACGAAATGTGTCTCTAAATTAAAAAAAAAAAGCATATAAAAACAAAGACACATTTCGCCGCTAAACTAAGCACAAAATGACTTAAATAGCGACGAAATCTGTCTCTAAAATTTAAAAAAATCATGAAAAAACAGAGACACATTTCGTCGCTAATATAAGTACAAAATGAGCTAAATAGCGACGAATTATGTCTCTAAAATTAAAAAAAAATCATGTAAAAACAGAGACACATTTCGTCGCTATTATAGGGACCAAATTCGTCGCTAAAAGTCAAACTTGCAATTAGCGATAAATTTCGTCGCTAAATAGCGTCACACACTTTTTGTCGCTAAATTTAGGTCGCTATTTCCAGTTTTTCTTGTAGTGCATGTAATAACTGATTACATGATAAATTATCACTGATTTACTTTCAAGTTATCACTGATTTATTTGATTCACTTGAATGTTATATTTATAAATGTTTTTTAAAACTGTTAGATTTATAAATATTGAAGAAAATTATGCTACTCAATGAAATTATCCATAAATTTAAGAGTTGATTCATTTGAAAAAAATATGTTCATTTAATCATTGATATATTTAAGTTTACAACGAGATTAATGTACATTTGAAATTTAATTATTAGGTCAAAATGCATAGAATTTGCAACATTCAGAATTGTTTTCAAGTTTAATTTGTTTTGGAAAATGAAATATCAATTAAATCTTCAATCTCATAATTTGTGAAAAGGAATATAGGAGATTTTTTTTTTTTTTTTGGTGTGTTTAACTATACACGTACCAATTGTGGACAGACCCAAGATTTTTCCTAATTAAAATTTTAAAAATATTTTAGATGATTTTTTTATGTGCTAACCAATTTAATCAAATTTAAGAATGTCTTAATCTACTCAAATGGGGTGAATTAAAAAAAATTGCTAGGGTTAAAATCAAATAAAATATCATATAATTTAAAAAATACATTAAGGGTGTCCAAAGTACTCATGGCATGCCCTTCTATCTAAGCAAGGAAACCTATGTTGATGGAGATTTTTTTTAATTGAAAAATCCCTATTTTCGCCTTCAAAGCATTTTGATGAGGATTTTAATAGAGATGAGAAACCATTTCTAAACCGTGTTCCACCCCATCGTCACCTATAAATTGAACTGTTTCATAATCATTTTGTCTTTTGTTCTTTAAAATAAGCTAGTCTAATCCTGAATTTATTTATATTTATAATTTTTTGTTTTAAAATAATTTTTAAACCTCAATCAAAAGTGTTGTTTATGTTTCTATTTTTTAAATTTATCTAAGATTTAAAAAATAATAGTAGTTATAAAATAAATTCATATTTTTAGTATCAATTAATATAATTTATTCAATATGAAACATGACACGTAGGAAAGTCAAGAGGAGCTCCTCATGATGAGAAATTCTTCCCTACACTGGCCACAATGAGGCGGTTTTCTTATATGCACTTTTACAATTAACCTTATGACCGTAATATAGTATTAATGGAATTGTTCATACAATATTCTCGTGAGAAGGCAAAGTATTGTTTATTAATGTATGCACACTACCAAACAATTGCCTAAAATGCTTCATATGCTACAATACTTTGCTAATTTATTTTGAAAACTACAAACCCGTTTAGTTGCACCTTAGAATGATTCGTCTTGCACGACTTTGCTCCATTCCGTTTAGTGAATAACTGGAATAGGCTGAGTCGACTTCTTCCTATCATAATCTCTAAAGAGCAAGGTGCGCTTGTTAAAGATAAAAAAAAATATCTGATAACATAACCATTGTTCATGAACTTATGAGAGAAATTGATAGGTACACGTATGGAGGCAATATCATCTTCAAACTTGATATGATGAAGGCATACGATCATCTGGAATGGGATTTCCTTTTTTTAAGTAAAAAGTGGTTTGAAAAATAAAAACTTTTCTGTATTGGTCAATGGATCATCTTATGGTTTCTTTATAAGGCTTCGTCAAGCTTTGGAATCATAGACTCTTCATTATTGAGGAAGAAGCACTTAGCAGGGGTTTATCTTGTCTCTTCAAAAAAAAATTGGGATTTGAATCTTCATCACTCATTTCTTATATCCAGACGAGACTCTTGTTTTTTGCAATGGTTCAAAGAAATCTATCTCGAACCTATTTGGCTTTCTTCACAAGTATGAAGCTTCATCAGGTCATTTGGCTGGCTATTGAAAGAAAAGGTTTGCATCTGCTCCTCCTGTTATAATATAACAGGTCCCATCTCTCTCCAAAACTAACGTGGTAGTTTCCCATTATAGGGCTTTTAATCTATAGATTAAGTCATTACCAAGGAGCTAATTTGTTAAGAACAGTTGACTGCTTCTATAGATAAGGCATAGCGTCCTTGGCTCAACATTATAGCATATAGGGCTTTAGTGCTACTACAGTGCCTCCTTAACTCAAAGCACCTTGCTATGAGAAATCTAGCTTCGCTAACACTCGGCTAAGTCTTGAACCTTCGCGTGTTCGCTTTCTCAATAGAAAAAGCACTTCTCTTTGACTTGGTCAATCCATCGACAACTATCCAAATTACATCATTAACCCTTATTGTCCTTGGTTTGCTGGCAAAATCCATGGATATGTTCTTCCATTTCCTTTTGGAAAAGCTTGAATGGTGTAAGTATCTCAGTGGCTCCTTCCAAAAGTCCCTCACTTGTTGACATTTTTAGTGTTTACTAACAGTTTGATGACATCCATTGCATTCTAGACTAACTATAGGTCCAAGTACACTCACACATCATATTGCCACCTTGAACGTACATAAAAGTAGATCTGAAGTCCCCTCCAACCGTTTCTTCTTAAGGGCTGATTCTAAGGATTCACAAAAAAAATTCTATCACTTACTCTGAACACTAACCAATTCCGAAGAGCAAGATGACTTCCTTCTAAAGCATGGTCGTCCATATTAGTCTTACCTGTCGAATATCATAATCATAGTACTTCATTATGTTTACTAATAGTGGGCTCTTCCTAGGTGAAGCTAGGAGGACTTAAATCCTTATTAAAAGTATGGGTTAGAATCTTCTCCCCATCCAGGTGATGCCTCCTAATCCAAATACCTAAACTACTATTGTGAATCCTGAGTTACTGTTGGGTCTTCTTGCTCTTGATCTTTCAGAAGGGCATAAACTGACACTTTTCTCGCTGCATTCAACACAACTTCGATCTTTATTCTGATGTTTAATGTACACCACCCGACCTTCTGATCCATATGATAAAGAGAGGACGGATGTTGTGTCCAATCTTGTTTCAAGTTCTGAAAGATTCACTCATAATGTCCTAAACATATCCTAGAAGTTGTCCTTGGAATATCCTCCTTCTAAATACTCAGTTGATAACCCAAACAAGGACCAACTCTAGAATTCTATCGTTAAATTGGTCAAACATTAATCAATATTAAATAATATGTATCCATTCTCATTAGCCACCTCATACAAATCTTGAATAAAATAAAATATCACCGACCACTTCTTTTCCTGCATAGCAACACATGTGTTCTCTAAGCACCTTAAACCAGTGAAATTCTATCCTTCCAACAGTAGATTCACCCCAGGGTCTACCTTGAAAAGAATCATCATATCCAAACTTACAACTTGCAAGCTTCTCAAATTCACCACCCCAATTCAGTGGTCAAACACAATGTGATTTGAAGTTTACCAAGCTATCAGAATGTCTCATAAAAAGTCACTGATACTACGGTCCGACAACATTCCCTCTAGACCTCAATCAGATATTAGTACTCAACCTTAGTTTTAGTTAACTTTGACATCTTATCAAGTGTGGGTATCGATAACTCCATCCCAAGTGTTTCAAACTAAAATTGGTCATCCATAGTGTAATATCTACAAGATTTGGCCATTAATAAAATAACACAGCCATTAATAATCCTCACCGAGACCTATCATGAAATGTTCTAACTTCCTCTCTTGAGTGGCAACACACTTTCAATTTAACACGATACTAACACTATGACTTATCACCATCCCTAGAGATCAAGTTACACCAGCTCCACGGCCTTGACCGAAACCACGTGTCATACCTGAAGTAATATCTAGATAAACAGAAGATAAAGTAAATTTAGATCCTGAATTCAAATCCAGATTGGTGTCCAAAAACCTAACTATCTCTTGAGACCACCCAACCATACTTTCTTACATCACTTTCAAACTCTCAAGAACTTAACTTCCAACATTGCGTTCAAACTATAACGATACTTATGACCTATTAAACTCATTGCTAAAACCCACAAATAAACTACTTCAGCCTCAAGAGCTCACATGCTAACTACACTCACTGTTCACATGCTTCGAACATAAATAAATCGCGAATAATATTGATATTGTAAGTACACACAATCTAATCATTATTCATTATCTTGCTTAAACCATGTAAAGTACACGTAGTTTTTACATCAAATATAATCAACATCATGTGAATAATGACATATAGTGAAAGCACACGTAGTCTAACAATATCTCATTATCTTACCAAACAATGCAAAGTACACACAATCTTTACATTTTTTCCTTTATATGTATCACAACATTTATGGATAATACCAGATAATGTAAGTTCACGCAGTCAGACATTATCTCATTATCCATCCCCCCAATCATGCAAAGTACACGTAGTTTTTAGCATTCCTCATAATATATATTTGTAAACCAACACAAGAACTTACAATAATACAAGTACACACAGTCTATGCATTATCTAATATGTTTACCATAATCTTATCTATAAGTGACAACCTAAGATTATAAGTCATCAACGAGCCTTATAATCTTGGTTGCTTCTTCTTACACAAGGACAAAAAAAAATTACAAGTTCCCATAATCATAACAAAATCTCAAATCAAATAGACTCTCAGAATACCAACATGCAAGAAAAATAAATCAGAATCTCAAGATGAGTAAAACTTAATAGATTCTTAGGATAAAAGTTAAACCAAAATTCCTATAAATCATATAACTTACAACTTCCTTACAATTCATAAACCTGCCAAATCTATGATACCTCCTCATGTATCAATTCCATCCAACTTAAATAGCAATGAGATAGTACAAAGTTCCGAAACATCCCAAGAGAAGATTAAATGCATAAAGTCTATAACAAGCCATCGTATCCACATTAAATCCAAAATTTCTCTGATTGCCAGAATCATTCCATAACTAAACTCATAGTCCGAATATAAACATATAACATACTAGTAGTTCAATCCTTAGAGCTAATAATTAAGCACAAGTCATCCAACGATACTAAACTCCCAAATCCTAATTAAAGAAGTTAGGCATACTCTTTTATCACTTATTTATAATATTTACTTATCACCCATGACATACGAATCTTTCATTATATTTAGATCTTAAATTTATAGTAAATTCAATTTATCCTCACCTTTGAAGCTTAAAAGAGTTGTTATATGCAAGATCAGGGCAAGCATGGTTCACCCATCACCTCAACTTCGATTTGAAAACTAAACCGGTCTTGAAATAAATCAAATATCTCATCTAAAGTTTCCCAGAACCTGGAAAATAGTTAATTAAAACTAATTAGGGAGATAACCAACTTAAAATAGCAAAAACCATTCTGAAATTGCCTAAAATTGTCAAACACTAGCCTGAATCGTTTTGGATGAACCAGCTATCTGATTCAGTTGGGCAGCTTCTCTCCCAACAAGCCTATGGACGCAAGAAAAACATGCAGAAATAAGCAGTTTACCCAGTTTTTCCAGTAATTGGGATTTCAAGCTAGTTCTTACGTTGGGATGACGTGGAATGTTTGGCTTCGATGCAACAAGGCTAATTAACATGAGGGAAACGAAGCTAGACAAGAACCTAACTCCAAACATCGTAGATCTTCGTGCATCAGTGAGTTTTATTTTCCAGATTCATGCGAGCTTCAAGAACTTACGTTATTGACGTAAAGTGAGCATGGTTCATCTTGATACAACTTAAAACAAAAACTTAGGCATGATACTAATGAGCCCACCTCAAGGAAGACAAGGAACTGAGGATTAGAAGTGGTTTCCTATGACGAGATGAGGTACGGTCGCTGAGCTTCAATGGTAGATGAAAGAGAATGGAAAACACAGTAGAAATAGCTTCAAAATGATGGGAATGAAGAATATACGAGGAGTTCACATTATTTCAAAGAAAACAATGGAAAAAGATTAGCTTAGCCTTCACTCTAGCAATGAATAGTAATAGTGGCGAGAGAGATTGAACAATAGCTCGAGGTGAATAAATATAGATCTATGTTTTTTGTGTGATGCTAAAAGTATTGGCCAGATTTGACGAATTACTAAATGTGACGACCCGACCCAAAATAACCGAATAAATAAGTAAACGCATAACTCATTTGAAAAATATAGTTAAATCAGAGTAAAACCGAATAATTGCGGAAGTGTTTATTTAATAACGAAAGAAATATTCTAAACAAAAACATTTATTTTGGCGTCAATTTAAAAAATTAAAACCAACTAAAATAAATTAAAATAAAAATCCATAAAACAAATGACAAAATGTTCAATAAAATAAAATTAAAATTAAACAAATAGAAATGACAAGTCTTAAGGGTCTCTCAGTGTAGCGCCATCCTCGTCAATCGCCATGGTCTCCATCAATATCAATGTTACCTGCAAAATAAAAATTTGCAGGGCATTCGAATACCGTGAGTTTTTAGCTCAGTAGATTAAATCCAAACTCAAATAAGCAAATTAAATCCAAAGAGTTATCATCATTATACTTTATGGATATTCGTCCATTTCCACACTAGGTAGGTACTTAGCCTGCAACAACTCTTATTTAATATTAAATTTGTGCATAGGTATAAATGTGGAATACGCGACCACAAACTATACGGGCCATACTATTCAGCTTAGAAATAGGTATCAAGGCGAGCCATGATACGTGCCATAGTATTCCGCTTTACAAATTTAATATGTGATTATTATATCTCTTGTTTACTATTAAATTTGTATATAGGTATCATAGTGGGGTATAGGGCCACTCATGATACGTGTCATGCTAAGCATCCGGCTTTACTCCTTTTTCTCTGGCTGCGTTCTCATTGAGAGCTCGTTGCCTGGTCGAACGAGTAGTCATTGATTCGATTTTGTGGGAACAGCGTGAGTATCTAGATTTTGCCGGAAATCGAAAATGAACGACCCCACGGTGGGCGCCAAACTGTGTGGGGTATTTCTCGTCGAAGCCTCGTTCCACACAATAGAGCATGTCGCGTCACGTGCCGTTCCTTAGCGGCGGAGCTACCTGAAACGTTACAAAGAGATGACGATCGAAGAAGGGCAGGTGTGGTACCAGGTAAGCGACCCTCTCCGACGATCAAGTTAAGTGGTGATAGGTGAGATTTGCCTTGCACCGCAAGGATTAGGTCAAGACAATCAGATTGTTCGTTTTCTAGGTTAAAAGTGTCCTACCTGATTTGATAGGTCAAGTGTCTTTTATAGTTCCTTGATCGGGGGTTCATCGACTGGGCTAGCATGAGGCTAGGCTTAATGGGCTTTCCGCTTGGCCTGTGAGGGACGAACTCTTTAGGGTGCTGGCTCGGACGGGCCTGTCCCCATGTGAGCCGGCCTGCAGTGAACGCGGCCCGTAGGAGGGCTGGCTCCTTCAGGATGTGATTCAAATGGGCCTAGTTCCATGTGAATCGGCCCATTGTGAGCGTAGCCCATAAGAGGACTATTTTTACCCTTTACAGTTATAGTCTTATCTTTTTTTATTGGAGTATTAGTCTTACCTCTTATAATCTTCTTCTTCTTTTTTAATCAAATTTTTTATTAATTATATATATATTATTTAGCTTGATTTTAGAATAAAATTACGAGCTTCATATACAACAAACCACCCACCCACATCTAACATTTTTTTTTTAAAAAAATTATTTGAAATTCTTATTTGACCTTTTTATAATTAAATTCATTGATGGTTTTATTATTATTAAAAAGTATAATTTTAAATAATAAGACGTAAATGAAGTAACACTATATTAATAATTTAAAATAATGTACATAATCAAAACAAAAACAATTAAATTAGAACTTTTAAAAAAATATGAAAGATTAAATTTTAACATTTAAAGATTAAGATTTTTTTTTAAAAAAAAATAACAAATGTTTTGAAATATTTCAATAAACCAAGATTTTTTTAAATATTCTAAAATTTTACTATTTTTGATAATATGAATTCTTAAAATGTAATTTTTGAAAAATCCCCAATAAAAAATAAACCGAATTAAAAAAAACTATTTCGAATTAATAAATATTTTAGATAATGAAAGATTTTTTAATTAGTATTATAATTTAGACACTATCATACTTTCAAAATTTTAAAACAATAAAATCTTAAAACTACGCGCAACATACCTAAAACAATACATGATCACGTTCAACGCACGTTATTTCAACTAGTTTATTAAAATAATTGCAATAATTTATTAAAACCAAAACAATAAATTATTGAAACTAGCTATAGATTAATAAATTTTAATTAACAAATCAAACTTGTAATAAAATGAAAGTTACAGTTACTATAGCCTCATTTAGAAGAAAATTATCAAACCTAAAACAAATGTTATATTTTATTAAACTCTACATCATTAGAAACAATGTGTTATTTTGATAATTTTTTAAAAGTTGTATTATATAAGTAATTACATATTCTCTTCTACTATTTTACTTCTAAGCTATGTGTTCTATTCGCATCCCAACATTAATAGGTCGAATTCACAATATCATAATACAATCATATTTGAGCCAAAAAAAAATATAAATAAATAAAGAAGAATATAGGGAAAGGGAGATGTCAGAAATCACTTTGAATATAATTTCATAACAGTAAAATCTAATTTGTCTGAAAGCCAAGTTCAAGATTTCTAAGCTAAGCCTACATTATATCATCCAGATCTCAGGCGTAAATATATTTACAGCTTCAGTAGATGCCATTAAACACAAAAATGAGTTTCAATTTGCACGATTTTCTTTCGCAACACTGCCAAAATATGTACATTGTAAAATTCAAAAGAAATGAAATCAATGTAAGCAGGATGAAGATGAAAAAGTACAAGCAAATGTAGCTTAACTTAAGAAGCAAAAGGTGACGGATTCTGCCTCGAGACGGAAGCCAAACCCTGCATCAACCTGACAATTTCCGATGGATCGTCGAGATAATACTTAGCTTTACTCGGTTTCTTACCTACCGTACATGCGAAAATTTCTGCTCGGGGGGCAATCGATGGGCCTTCCATGGAATTTGAGATCACCTTAAACATATCTTCATCAGATCTGTCATCCCCAATGCAGAGAACAAAATCAGCTGGCGTCCCCTTCTCTTGCATGGCGGAAAGGAGACGTTTGGCCACAAGTCCCTTGCTGACTCCCTGTGGTCATAAAATCATGTTATGAATTTTCTTTTCTATTCAGGTGAAACAACGGGTTCCCATCAAAATGCCAGATGATACAGTAAATAAAAAGCAGATAATAGAGTAAGGGATGTTTGAAATGAGTTTTCTTTTGGGCCAAAAATCCTAAGCTTTTGTAACCCAAAATCACTTTTGGATCCTCCTAAAAGTCATTCCAAACGGGCCCTAAGAAAAAAGAAGAATATCTATGGTTGTTTTAAAAAGTAGAGCAAAAGAAAAAGAAAAAGAACTTTCATTTCCAAATAGAAAAATAAATACTGCATTAGATCCAATATCATCCATGCAATGTAATGAAGCTTTGATCATACTGGTATTTTTTAAATACTAAAGTTCAAAAACTATGGGGAAATAGACTAATCTATCCATTACCTATGATTTAGGAACCAGCTCAAGAAAAATGCAAAAAGAAGCTATACACCAGACCCCCTCCTCCACCGTGAAAATAAGGCCATTTTTTTTATCAATTAGTGATAATATCCAATTGTTTTAAGCGTTTCAACTTAGATTAAACAATAGACATGATTATAACCAAATTACCCCAAGTGATAATCTTCAAGACGTTGAATCGACTAATTAAAAACATAAACAACAGAATTCGAAAGATGTAAGTCTTATCAGTTCAAACCTGTGGTTTAACTTCCACAATACTTTGTCCACTTTTGACAGTAACAGGTTCATTTGCTAGCACACTTTCAAGATGATCTAAGAGTTCCTTAGCTTGACATGAACCGAAATCCGGATCTGCATCTTCATAACACCACCCAAGCGCAGTTTCTCTGTCTTCAATTGTTGACCCATCTGTTGTTTCAGTGTAGAGTTTCATCACTGGCTGCACAATCTGCTTCCAATAGCAATCTGCAACTGGTAAATCGGTTTCCCATTCCTCATCTTGCTTTAGCCTGAAAGCAGAAAACAACAAATCTTATACCGAGGTGATGTACAATCGATAAAACATTACGAGGAAATTAATTCAGAATCTAAAAATTCACCTAATAAAGTATCCATGCTCAGCAGCAATACCCAGGTTTTCACAAGGAGTGAACCATTCAGCAAGTGTCTTCCGCCCTTTAGCACTGACAATGAAAACCATATTGTTCTTATCCCGGCACAAGCTATTAAGAATTTCAATGCATTTCGAAGTTGGGCTCTTATCAATTGAAGCTTGAGGCATTAAAGTACCATCATAATCCAAAAGAATAGCCCGTGATTTAGTCCTTTTGTAAGTTGAAATTATATGCTCCATTGCAAGCTTCTTAAAGTTTGGATCAAGAGCCACAACTCTAAAACTAAAACCAAACCCAATACCCCAACATCTCTGCCTCACATGGTCCCTACATGTCCTCTCCAAATCTTGAAGGAAACTACGAGCCCAATACCCTACATCATGTGTGCTAACATATTTAAAATGCTTCTCATGCCGAAGCTTTTTTTCTGGATCTTCCATCTCCAATGCACATTCCATTGCATCTGCTACAGCATCAATATTCCACGGGTTAACTCGGATTGCTCCACTTAAGGATGGAGAGCACCCAATAAATTCAGAGATAACCAACATGCTCTTCTTTGGGGCTGATGACTCCCACCCCAAAATTTTATCCAACTTTTCATTTCCTTGGCGACTGACTATGTACTCATAAGGAATGAGATTCATTCCATCCCTCACAGCAGTGACCAAACAACACTCAGCAACTGTGTAATATGCAATTCTCTCATAAAATTTGAGTGGTTCCTCAATTAAGATAATTGGCTGGTACCCGGGCCTCCCAAATGTTTCGTTTATCCGTTTAACAGTTGATTTTGTTTCATCCTGAACTTCATTGACGTCTTTCCCTCGTCCCCTTGCAGGATTGGCTATTTGCACTAACACTACTTTCCCCTGCCACTCTGGGTGCGTGAGAAGCAGCTGTTCCATAGCCAAAAGCTTTAAACTTATACCCTTGAATATATCCATGTCATCAACTCCAAGCAACATTATCCTATTCCGGTCATGGAATTGTTTGATAAGCTCCGAAACCTTCTGTTCAGTTTTTTGAAGGCTCAAAACAGATTGAAGCTGACCCATATGAACACCCACAGGAAGGATTTTGATGCTAATAGTTCTACCATAATACTCAATCCCCATATAGCCTCTTTTGGATTCATATGTAAGACCTAGCATTCGACTACAACAAGAAAGGAAATGACGTGCATAGTCAAAAGTGTGGAATCCTATCAAATCCGAATTTAATAGGGCGCGCAAAAGCTCTTCTCTGACAGGAAGTGTCCTATAGATCTCAGATGATGGGAATGGACTGTGTAGAAAAAACCCAAGTTTGACCCTATTGAATCTCTTCCTCAAGAATGTCGGTAACACCATAAGATGATAATCATGTATCCAAACAAAATCATCTTCAGGATTAATCACTTCCATAATTCTATCAGCAAATATCTTATTAACCGAAATATAGGCTTGCCATAACTGCCGATTAAATCTACCGCCAAGGTCTGGGGATAAAGGTAACATATAATGAAACAGAGGCCATAATTGTTGCTTACAGAATCCATGATAATACCGGCTATAAAGATCTTGTGGAAGGAAGGTCGGTACACATTTAAAGGTTTCTAAAAGGATTTGTGAGACCTCGTCTTGTTCATTCGGGTGAATATCTTCCTTAAGGCAACCCACATAAAAAACCTCAAAATCATCATCTCCTAAACCATCTTTCAATTGAAGGAGGAGAGAATTCTCATCCCAACTGAAAGTCCAACCAGGACTACCACCAGAATTCCTATGTGCCCTTATGGGGAGTTCATTAGCCACTATTATTATTCGATCTCGTGGCGACGAAAAAGAGGACGGTTCAGAGGACAGTGTCTCGGACGGGTCGTCATCAACATCAGATATCAAACCAGCAACCGTCATAATGCGCGGAATTTGACGGTCGATTCGACCGAAAGAAGGAGACTCGCCTGAAGCAAGCTCCAATAAATTAGAGTAAGAGCTTGAAACCATTGTTATATTCTCTCGTTAAACTATCTTTTAGCAATATTAATAATAAGTTGGAACTGTTATAAGCCACATGAAAGAAACTTTTTCCGCCACAAAAATAGTCTTCTCATCAATCAACAAACACCCTCTGAGTTTAACTCAATAATAATGTTCCTATAGTCAACAAAATTTAAAAAATAAATAAAAAAGAATAAGAAAATTGATATGGAAAACAACAGATCATAGGGGAAAAAACTACTAACAAATCCGTGAACAAACTTTATATATATATATATTAAAAAAAAGGCTGAAACAGATACTGATCGTGAGCGAGATAGAGAGGTAAGAAATTGAAGTTTTGTAATCTAAAAAAGTAGAAGAGATAGAGAGAGGTACCAAAATTGGAGATGGAAAATCAGGAAAATGGTGAAGAAGAAGAGAGGATAATATTTCAGGTTTGGTTCTACGAAGTTTCCGAGCAATCAAAGACAAAACAGAAAGAAAACCTCTTCTTGGCTTTTGCAGAAATCTTCTACTACTCTGTACTTGAAAACCCACCCAAAGTCTGTAGCCCAAATATCCATTTCTCCAACTTTTATACATATATATATATATATATATTTATTTTATTTTTTTTCTTCGGAACGTTCAGGTTAGTTTGTGCAATCTCGATTAATTTTATCGAAAATTTATAAAATAATATTTAAAAAATAACCAAATATTTATTTTTTAAATTTTTTTTGAAGTGCCAGATCAACTCATTAAGACAATATTTTATTTTATTTACTGTATTGTTGAGGGTTGAATAAAAAGCATATTCTAAATTCTGAGTACTAAAAAAGAAATCAGACGGTAGAGAATTAAAGACTGATTGTAGAGTAGAGAAGTAGCAGATAAAATGCTCGTTCGTTCGTTCGTTCTTATCCTTTCCTTTTTATTTTTATTTATTTTTTGCCTTTTTCTGCGTTGGTGATTTCGCCATTGCCAGAACTGGAAGTGGGACCCACCCAGAGAGAGAGCATTATCAGATATTTTAGTAATTTACAGCTCGAGCTCGTAGCTAATTGGCCTTTTTGCTTTTGATTAAAATCCATGTAGACTTACGTGGCGACGTGTACACGCTTCGTTTTTACACATCCCAAACCACAACCGGACATCGTAATTGTCTGACTCATTTGTGAATTTTCACGATGTTTCAGCAATATTATAGTCCGGATTAATTGGATCATATCTTCTACTAATTAGGATAATGCTTTATTTCCCTCGCAAATCATTCCTTTTCTTTTTATATTTTTATTTAATATTTTCACGATGATTTAGCAATATTGTCCGGATTAATTGGAGAATTATCTTGTACTAATTAGGATAATTGTTTTATTTCGCAAATCATTCATTTTCTTTTTATATTTTTGGGAAAAAAATACCTTTTCTATTCTTGTGTTTTGAAACATTGCGTCAATTTAGTACATAAGTTATTATTGTATGTCTATTTTTTTTTTCATATAAACTATTTTACATATCTATTTAATCTTTAAAGTTATTAAAATTATAGCAGTTTGACCTTTACCGTTAATTTTCCATAGGCAACAAATTGAAAAGTTTATTACATATATTTTATTTTATGTTATCATATTACTAATAATGACGTTACTAAAAAGAATTATTTTTTAGGTAAAGTATATATTTGATCCATAAGTTTTAGAAGTCGTGTATATTTAGTCATCGCGTTTTTAATTTGTGTCTAAGTGGTCCCTGAATTTTTGATGTTGTGTTTATTTGGTTCTGTGACGACCCGACACTTTTTAAATAATTTAAATCAGAATTGACAGCGGAAGTCTTTTATTTTAAGAAAAATTGGCGTGGTTATGTTTGAAAATTTGTTAGCCAAAACCTGTTTACATCCTAATTTCAAAATCTAATAAAACATAAGGAACATCAAGTCCCATTTCAGGAGTTCAATACTCATAATCATAAAGTAAAGACATTATGCTCTTATGAGCCAAACACAAAAGTAAAATCACGAAAGTCTTTAAAGTTCACAAAAATAAATACATAGACTTTACAGCCCATAGTCCATCTCGAGGTCAGCATCCCTCGATCACGCAACACCATCTCCCCTTCCACGGCCTCTAGCCAGGACATTACCTGAAATTTTTGTAATATCATGAGCTAACAACTTAAGCCCAGTGAGAATAATAAGCATAAAAAGTAAAGATAGACCTCAAACTCGTATTCCGATTTGGGTCCAATTAATCTGACACAATCAATCCTAAAGTTCTCTAAACTTTAGGAAGTTTCGTTTTATACTTTCTAAGGATGATATTACTAATAATCATAGTCAATACTCATCCATCAACATTGTTATGACATAAGTAAGAAAAGTAAATATACTTTGCACATCATACAACTTCTCGATTCTCTCTTTCATCTATCATAAACATGAATGCATGAGAGCATCCCGTAGGACTTCGCATTGCCCTTTTGTGCGTGAATGAAGGGTAATGAGAACATCCCGTAGGATCCCATTCAGCCTTATGCATGAGGAAGTAATGCGTCAATCCTGCAGGATACCATTCAACTCCCTATGTATGAAGAAGTAATGCGTCAATCCCGTAGGATACCATTCACTCCTTTTGAATCTAGAAGTAATGAGAACATCCCGTAGGATACTCATTCAACTCCTTTTCTTTCATATTCTTTCTTTTCTCTGAAGGTGATGTGAACTCCACATAGGGTTCATCATTCTTCCTTCTTTTCTCTTTCACTTTCTTTTCTTTTCACTTTCATTTCTTTTTCACTTTCGTTTCTTTTTCATGAATGGTGCGAGAATGGTATGATGCAATATGATATGCATATGCTTGCATATCCTTGTAAAAGTAAATAAGTAAAGTGCGGAATTAAAGTAGTTGATGCAAGCATAAAGTAAAGGGGCATAAAGTAAAAGATATAAAGTAAATGACATAAAGTAAAATAAATAAGCATCTCGGACGAACGATGTGTAAATCGAACTCCGCTACATTAATATAAGTACATTCTATCTTAACGATTAACCTATACCTTCCAGGATTCTAAACTTCCAATATAATCCGAGGTTCTATTAACCGTTCTATAGAAAAGTTTGGATCTTTTAACTTCCAATGATCCATCCTAAACTTCGAAACGAATCTAACTTAGAATCTTCTAAGATTCAATACTTTCTTCGAGAACTCCTAAGTTCTCACTTAAAGGATTAACTTCTAATCTTAAGGGCACTAACTCACATCCTCTAATCTTAGATTCAGATTCTAGTCTTAGTTTCAAATTCTACAAACCATCATACTTATTTTCTTTCTATAGTTACTTTAAATCCTTACTATTCTCACCTTTGCCAAAAAAAAAAAAGACTTGCTCCAAGTCTCAAATTTCCACGAAACAACAACCGAGCAATCGCACCTACAATTCACCAATTGCACAACATAGTAAAACTCATAACTAAGATGAGAACAAGTGTGCATTTTCGGGTGAATAGTGTTCTTAGATGAATAGTGTTTTTGGATGAATAGTGTTTTCAGGTGAATAGTGTTTTTCGAAAATCCGGGCTCAAAATCGTCAATTTCCATGATAGAAATTCATGATTTCAACTTCGAAACTCATTTATAATAAAAAACAAACAAATCTATATAAAAAGTTTTGAAAACTTACTTTTTGGGACTTCCCTTAGAGAGCGGGAAACTCCGAAAAGGTAGGTTGGATAGGTAGCCCTCGTCCCTACCAATCCAACGCAACCGAAATCAAGCCGATCCATCGAGAAATGAATAAGAAACAAAGAAAAGAAAAAGTTCATCCATGGTGGAAGTTGCTCACGGTGGAAGAAGAGAGGAAGGAGAGGAAAATGCAGTAATTTGGTCAAAATTTGGATTTTTAAAGATAAATGAATAGTGAATTTAGATATTTTAAGGAATTGGAAATGACGATTGCGTCCTTTTATGACTTTTGACTTATAAAACGAAACCCGATGCTCTTAAATAAATCTAAAGGTGATTAATAATTATTAATTGGCCTATTAATAATTATTAATATCACCGAAGCAAATTTAAAATATTAAAACGATTAAAAAGGATTTCGGGCGAAATTAACTACTAAAATCGAAATTACAAAAATAATAATTAATCTAAATACTTAAATTGAAATAAATAAATAAATAACATTAAATAAAATATAATAAAATAATAATAAATAAAAAAATTTCACTTCAAAATAACAGGACGTTACAGGTTCCCTGCATTTTCAATTTGTGTCTAGGTCTCTGAGTTTTGGATATTGTGTCTATTTGGTCCCTAGATTTTCAAGAACTATTATAAATAAGTTTAATTGGTCATTAATTTATCATATTCGTTAACTTCTTAAAGAATGTTCACTTAACACTGACATAACATGTCTATTTGGCCAAAATACGGACACAAGATTAAATATTACTTCAAATCTTTCATGAAGTCAGCCCTAAGATTTGACATAATAATTAATCTCCTGATAATATTTTGTTCAATTACACATTTTATGTCAGCGTTAAGTCGATTTTATGTTCATAAGTTAACAAATTAAGAAACAATTAAACTTATTTCTAATAATTCAGGGACAACTTAGACACAAATTGAAAACGCAAGGACCAAATAGACACGATCTTCAAAACTCAAGGATGAAATGAGTACTTTACCCAATTTTTTATTATTGACGTGTTAAAAACTAGATTATTTATGTGGCCATTTTAATAGTTAAACAAAATATGAATAAAAAAAGTTGAACATAATCAAAATTTAACAAAAACATAATATAAACCCCTTCATTCCCTTCTCTTCATTTTCAATTGAAGAAAAGTAGGACAAGAAAGAAAGGGATGAAAAACAAGAGGGAGTTTTGAATTTACTTTGTTAAATTTTGATTATGTTCAACTTTTTTTTATTCAAAATTTTTTTTGGGTTAAATGTAAAATACACGTCTACATTTTGAGTTATTGTTAAACTATACTCAGTTAGTTTTAATAAAATTGAAATACATTCATATTCTATGCATGCCACGTGTTCCAAAAACATTAAAAATAACGAAAAAGTTTAACATTTGAGTGATTTATATATTTTACATCTTATTAACATAAATGGTTTATTCTAAAATTCTACACATCTGTCAATTTTTTTTTGTTAATTTTCATGAAATTAGAATACTATGTAGAATATGAATGTAACTCAGTTTCGTTAAAACTAATCGATAGAATGGTGTGATTTGTAATTTTACTAGAGTGTGGGGTATTTTAAAACAAAAAAAAAACGGGGGTATGATTTAACAATAATCCAAAGTGTGAGGGTGTATTTTGCATTTATCCATTTTTTAACTATTCAAATGGCCACATGTGAAAAGATTAAATCGCCTCATCAGCATTAATAATATGACACAGTAAAATTTAAAAAAAAAACATGTAATCAGCTTTCCGTTATTGGAGTGGATGTAAAACTAATGGTAGGAATCAAACTAATATTTCTTCAAGAACCTAGGGGCTAAAGTAGATACAAAACAAAAACTCAGGAACTAATAGACACAATCTCCAAAACTCAAGAATTACAAAGGTTTTTTTCCATTTATTTTTTTAATTTTGTATTAAGTTTAGATTTTGTTTTAATTCATTTTTTTAATTTAGGTTTAATTTAAAAATTATCACACAAATAATAAAAATATATTTTTTGACATATCAACAATAAAATATAATTATTTTGAGTCACCACAACATTAATAATATGGTAAAAAAAACATATATGCAGTCAACTCTCTATTATTGTAGCGAATGGAAAATTATTGATAGGAACCAACCCGACTACTTATGATAACTCAGTGACTAAAATACACAGAATGAAAACTTAAGGATAAAATTCAAAATTCACGGACCAAAAAGATATTTTTCCCTAAATTATAAAATGAGAGCTAAATACTAATACCTAATCACTTAAGTTATGTTCATATAGTTGTAAGTTATCCAATAAAATCTTAAAAATATTTCAAACATTTATATAGTTTGTTGCTTTTTATATTATGTATCACTATGATGTGATTTGTCATTATGTATTACTAAAATAATAACTTTTTTTCTCTATGCTGGTGATTTCCTATTTTACATTGAATTTTAAAACTTAGCAAGAATACAACTTTTTAGTAATACAAAATATGATAATATTTTATTTTATAATTCCAAATAGTTTAAAAGAAATTGATGATGCTTACTCTAAAAGAATTTTTAAGAATTTTTGGATTGTATTATGATTCCTCATATGGTTTTGGATATGTTTCTGAAAATTCAAAGCATTACCAAGACACTATTTTGATTTGAATATTGATCATTATCCTTTAAAAATATGATATTTTGATTAAAAAAATAGTCAATTATTTGTAATATATGAATTGATTAAAATTGATGAGTATGTGTCAATATAAAACAAATAGAAAAATATAGGAACTAAAAAAGTATTTTGATAATATGTAAATTTTACATATTTATTTGTGTTAATATCTTGAAAACCATTAAAATATATGATTAATTTGATTTCAAAGCCCAAAATATTATTAATCATTGAATTTTATGAACGTGGGGAAAAACGGCGCTCAAATCAGACTGATAACGAAAAAATTAGAGCAAAAATACAATTTTCATATCATCAGATCATTGTTGCGGCAAGGAGTAAAGAGGGTTGCAGCGTGCTAACGTTAGTGATGATGTCAGCAAAGGAAAAAAGAGTGAATCTGACGTCATGAGTGATGTCAGCGCGCTATGAGGTTGGCATGGGATCAAGCGACATGTGCTTGTCTGAAGAAATGAAGATAAGGTGAGTGCAATTCAATGGATTCTCGACTCGGCTTGCAACAGCTTGTGAGATAGAATCTACGCGTATGGCTCAACTTAACTTGGTTGGAAGGCTCGACTCACGTCTTAGATATATTATAATTTGTTTTTTGCACCCTCGTTTTTTGCTTATTTTTACCTATTTAATAAGAAGGTAAATACCCATGTGTAAGATAGATAGGAAGGCAAAGAGAAATATATGTTTGTATTTCTTGATATTGATGAATTGTATACTACAAAGAGTGTTTATACACAACAAATAAAGATTTAATAAATCATAGCAGATAAGATATCAAAAGGATTTATATCCTAACTAAATAAAATATCCTAATATATCTTAACAGCCTAATACACTCACTCAAACTTATGGCAGAGGCAAGGAAGACATGAGTTTGTTCCTAAAAGTACAAAATTGAGGAGGAGCCAAGGCCATGGTAAATATAACAGCAATATGATCCTTGAAGCAAACAAACTTGACCTGTAGATCCTTTCTAATTACCTTTTCTCAAACAAAATGATAGTCAATTTCAATATGCTTAGTCCTTCGATTGAGGCCTCTATAAAAGAGTTCTAAATGAAAATCTTAATGATCTTTCTTTACAATATAATATTATTCAAAAGTAAATGTATAAACAAGAATACTAACCCTTGTCGAGAAGTGTCTAACGATTCCTCTTCTTCCTTAGTTATGATCCTGCAACCACCAAAAAGTCTTCCTCACTATGCACAATAGAGAAATGGTGTGTGGGCATTGTTCCTCCTTGGAAAAATGAAGAGGGAAGAAAAAAAATCTCTTCCAGTAGCCGCGGCAAGAGGGAGAGAGGGAAAGAAATTTCTAAGCCTTTTCTCTTCTCTTAGTTGTGTATTTTAGGGTCACCTCAAGGTTCCTATTTATTAGGAAAACTAAGGCAACGGAAAATATTTGAATATCTTTTAATTGTAAAAAATTAAATAAAGATATTATAAAATATATTTTGAATAATTAGGATATAATATCTTATTCCATAGTAAGATATTCTCATATCACAATTTAAATTAATCCTTATTAAATTAAATTAATTATTCTATATCTTACTCATTTAAATTAATCATATTAATTTAAATTAAGATATTCCATATAATTTAAATAAAAAAAATGTAAAAACTTGGTTAAAAGAAACAAAAGTAGCGTGTGACCCACCCATGGGTCACATACCCATATCACCATCTCCATGATAATAATGAGCATTTTATTTTTCCTTTTAATTTAAAAGAACAATTCCATTAAATATTTAAATAAATAAAATTTCTTTTATTTATTTAATTCCTCTTTAATTTACCTATTTCAAATTAAATATTTAAATAGACTCCTCTATTTATTCCCATTATTTTTGGGCAACTGCAAAATTAATTTAATTAAATAGACTCTTCTATTAAATCTCTCTATTAAAATTATTAAATAGACTCTTCTATTTAATAAATAATTAAATAGACTCTAAATAGACTCTTCTATTTAATTTCTTTTAATTAATCAAATATACTCTATTTGTTTTCTTCAATTTTCAAGGTGATTAATCATATTAATCATGTTCTCAATTACATGCGATAGCTCGGAGGACTTAATGGGCCTATAGAACTAAACTTCAATGATCTAGAATTACATTGATTAAAGTCATTTAATCAATTAATTCTTATTCATTAACTCCAAAATAACTCCACTAAATATCTAGAGTTGCACTCTTAGTACTATAGACATAGTTATGTCCATTGGTTGAAACCATTAACTACATTTTGATCTTTCACAAATAGTTCGTATCCATGGCTACGTAATTTTACCATCTTAACCTCCATGATACATCTTGTTCCTTAAGCTCAACTAATTCTCTAATGAATAACCTTACATAATCCCCATAATGCATCTTTGCTTTTTTCTTGATCAACGGGAATATGGGTCCCCACTGTTCAAGCCCCGAATCAATCCATAAGGGAAACTACTTATCTATTTTTCTATATGGAAAAGAGTGAATTCTAATCTTATGTAATTACGTTCCCAGCTATAAGCAAGATGCAATCCCCAAAGTGGGAGGCATATTAAGCGAACTATATCGAGTCACTCTCACCCATGCAAATCAAAGGTTTGTCTCTTGCAAACATGAGTTTGTAATCCACTCAGGATTAAGATCAATTGTACATGATCAACTGATTGATATAAAGAGTGTCTTTCTGTAACGGCTTTACCAGAAGACAGTAAGTATATCTTAGTTCAGTCTACTACAATCTCTATTGCAGCAACACCTCGTCTCACAATTCTCTGCATGAGCGATCCAGATGAGATCACTTGTGCCAATTCAAAAGTGGACGTGTTAGTGGTGTTATCAGAAATAAGGCACCCAACCTTTATTCGTATACAACAGACTATTTGTGTTACAACTTAAGTGAATCTTCCCATATCACATGCTCACTTTAAGTTATCATAAGTAACTCTGGATCTTATGATGGATTTATTAAACAATAATAAATGACAATATAAATATTATTAATTAGTAATTAGTAATATTTATATATAGTTTATTTGGATTACATAAGATTTAAGGCAGAAACTTCAGCAAGTTCGTGCATGAAAAACAGGATTGTTGGCTAGAGCAATAGTAGAGACATTGTCACACCAAAGAGTTGGTGGATCAGGAAGAAAAACATGTAAATCACAGAGCAATTGACATAACCAATAAAGTTTAGCAGTAGTAGAGGCAAGAGAACGATACTCAGCCTCAATGGAAGACCGAGAAACAATAGCTTACTTCTGCAGACCAAAATGGGAGTAGACCCAAAGAAAGCAACATAACCTGTTGTGGACCTTCGATCAAGAGAGTCACCTGCCCAATCAGCATCATAAAAGGCACAAAGAAAAATACAAGAATCCTTATTAAATATGAAACAAATAGAGGAAGAGCCACATAAGTAACATAGAATGCGCTTAACTGCATGAAACTGTAAAATAGTAGGATAGTGCATGAACTGACTAACTTTATTAACAGAAAATGCGATGTCATGACGTGTAAAGGTAAGATATTGTAACTGACCTACAATTTAGCGATACTGGTCAGGATTTTCATGTAAAGATGCAGAGGCATGTAAATCACATTTAAGAGACATGTGAGGCTTACAAGACTTGGCACCATCCATAACTGATTTTTAAAGTAAATCTTTCAAATACTTTTCTTGATTAACAAACAAACCAGTGGACAAATCATGAATTTCAAGGCCAAGAAAGTAAGTCAACATGTCTAAATCAGAAATCAAAATGCAGTGCGTGATTCATACTTAAGTGTACAATATAAGAAGTGTCATGTCTAGTTATGATGATATCATCAACATAAAGCAATAATTATGTCAAAGAAGAGCCGACAACCCGAATAAACAATGACAGATCAACAAGAGAAGTCATAAAATCAAGTATAAGAAGATGTGAAGTAAACCGCTCAAACCATGCACGAGGTGCCTTATTAAGACCATACAAAAACTTGTGAAAAGTATCCACACATAAGAAGTATGCAAAGCATCCTTTGAAACCGGGAGGTTGAGTCATGAAAACCTCTTTTTTAAATGACCATGCAAGAAAGCATTTTTTACATCAAGTTGATTTAAAGTCCAACCTTAGGAAGCTGCCAAAGTAAGAATAATTCTAATTGTTGGTTTCTTAACAACGGGACTAAATGTCTCGTCAAAATTAAGACCTTTAACTTGATGATAGCCTTTGGCAACCAAACGCACTTTATGATGAGATATTGACCCATCAGGATTATATTTAGTCCGGAAAACCTATTTTCAACCAACTAAACTAATATCAACTAAAGGTGGAACAACGAACCATGTGTCTTGTTGTTGAAGAGCATAAAACTCTTCTGTCATGGTAGCTCGCCATTTAGAATACTTAGAGGTTGTACTGAAACTAGTTGGACTAGTGGGAATAGAACAACCACAAGAAATTTGAAATGCCTTTTTCTTTGAAATACCTGACTTAGATCTTGTTTTCATAGGATGTAAACTAGCATCAAAAGGTATAATTGTGGTATTCGGAATAGAAGAAGAATGAGGGTGTGTGACCGGAACATGATTCCTAGGTGGAGGAAAACTTTATGAAGATAAAGAGGGAGAAGAAGAAGTAGACAAAAGATGAGAAAGTGATAACGGGGAAATGCCCAGGCACTGTGCTCAGACGGCGTGCCCAGGCACTGTGCTCAGACGGCGTGCCCAGGTACAGTGCTCAGACTATGTGCGTAGAGATTTTTGTCAAGTTGTAAAATTCCACGTTCTATGTTATTAAATTTCACCCACAACAGGGGCCCCTACGCCTGAGCTGAGTTGGGATGTGAGTTCAACGGTGATTGGGAGTATTCTTTTCAAGGAGAATTTTTTCCTCAATCAATTTTATGAAAATATTCTAAGTGTTGAAGCATGGTAGGTTGAATTTTCTGTCATGGTTGTTTTGGAGTTGTGTTGTATGTCCAAGTCATCTAATTCAATTATCAGCAGTTTGCCCACTTTGATTTTAATAGTAGAAGTTCTCTTGAAATCATGATATCAATTGAAAATTTTGAGGTTTTTTGTCCATACATTGGAATCCGAAGTTGAAAAGAGAGAAAGAAGAATAAGGAGGAGGATTTTTTTTTTTTAAAGTTCCAGACCCGTGGGTTAGGATTTGACCTGCGAGTTTGCAAGCGGGTCAGGCATTGACCCACCTGACCAGTTTTTCTTCTTTTTCTACTTCTTCTTCCTTCCTTCCTTCCTTTCCCTCCCCACTACCTTTTTTTAATTATTATATTTTTACCCATATTAGGCTGGACTTTTGACTGGTTGACCGTTCAACTGGTGCAGCTCATGTGAGCCCTGCACTCCCAAGTAGACTTAGAATTTTTTTTCTTTTAAACTCTTCCACCAAGTGCGGCTCAAGTGAGCCCTACACTCCCTAGTAGACTTAACATTTCCTCTTTTAAATTCTTCTACGAGGTGGTGCTCATGTGAGCCCTGCACTCCCAAGTACACTTAGAACTTTTATTTAGCTCTTCCACCTTGACGGACTTATAACTTTTTCAATTTATTGTAGTAGGCTCATATAGTTAAAAATTCTTCTACGAGGTGCAACTCGTGCAAGCTCTGCACTCCCAAGTAGACATTGATTTTTTCTTCTTTTAAACTCTTCCACCAGGTGCGGCTTGTGAGATCCCCGCACTCCCTCATAGACTTAGAATTTTCATCTTATAAAACTCTTCTACTAAGTGCGGCTGCGAGCTCTGCACTCTCAAGTAGACTTAGATTTTTTATTTAGCTCTTCCACCTTGGAGAACTTAGAACTTTTTCAATTTATTGTAGTAGGTTCACGTAACTGAAAATTCTTCTGTTGCACTCCCAAGTAGACTTAGAATTTTAATTTCGCTCTTCCACCTTGGCAGACTTAGAGCTTTTTGTAGTAAGTTCATGTAGTTGGCCACCACTTGAGTAGAGTTTTATGTATTGAAGTCTAGCTCGAGTCTAAGAGTTCTCAGAATGATTTGACTCGATCTATTTACATAGATGTAATTTTTTATAAATTAGAAAAAGTACATTCTTATTTCATTTAATGTCAAAGCCCTCACAATAGAAAACTTTATTGGAAAAATAAAATTACAATAAGTAAAATTGCTAAAATAAAATCTAAGTTGCTTGACACTTTATAAGTGCAGTAGAGCCTTGTAGTTGAGAATTGATCAATGTGTTTGTCTCAACCTACTATTTCAGTGATCTAGCATGATCCTTTTTAGGTCGATTTTGGGGTTTTCCTTTCTGCAGCAGACAGGCCCTAAAAAATAGTTATTATTTCCCCATTTAGAAAATCTTGAATTTCGCGGACCCGGTCTTCCTTATTTGACTCAGTATCACATTGAGGTCCTTTACTTTTTACGAATTCCTTCAAACTTTGAATTACGGTCTCAATTTCTTCCTTGAGATCGAAGCAATCAGAGGTGGTATGACCGTGATTTTGTGGAAGAGACAATACTTGCATTTGTTCCTCTTATTTGATCCTGCCTTTATCCTAGGCAGCCACCTAACCAAGTTTTTGTCTCTGATCTCTGTCTCTTGTCATCCTTGTGACGATCAATCCTCTAGACAAAGTCTTATGTTCGGTCCATCTACTTGTGCTATGATCGTTTACTACTATCTCGTTCATATGAAATCTTTCTTTCATTAAGAAACTCTCTGGTGCTCATGTACTTTTATGCCCTAGAAAGAAGCGCAGTGTATGTATAAGGTGTCTTCTTGCCAAATGACCATAATATTTTTTCATCATTCAAGCCAGCCATCATAGCAGTTAGTGCTATGTATTCACCGTAACCTTCCACATTCAATGCCTCACTGGTACATCTCACCATATAGTCTCGGAGGCTCTATTCCGACTTCTGATGCAAAGTCAGAAGGTGTGTGGCTGGTTTTTTATGATCCCTTCCACCAAAGAACTGAGTTACAAAAGATCGAGTGAGGTCTTTAAAAGAAGATATAGAACTTGGTTTGAGCTGCTTGTACCATCCGCGTGTAAGGCCTCCTACTGTAAGAGGGAGTGCCTTACAATTGATAGCATCTCAGACTCCCTGAACTCCATCCAAATCCAAAATGTATCAACATGCTCGACTGGATCCTTTGAACCAGCATATGTGGTCATCGTTGACATTTAAACTTTGTGGGAAGCTTCACCTCCATTATATCATCGGTGAATGACAGTTCAGTTTGCTCAAGGAGATAATCTTGTGCAAGGGGAGTGTTTCCTCGATATTCTTTCTTCATATGACCAAGTTGAACTTGGAGCTTTTTCAACTCTAGCGCCCAAGGCTGGGCATTTTCAACAGTAGAATTCACAACATATGCATGCCCCTTTCTCTTTTGATTCAATACTTCTCAAAAGTCATAATTTTCTTTTATATTGGGATCCTTATTGTGTGAAGACTTATGAGAGGAATAAGAAATGTTCTGGGTATTAAGCATCAACTTCCCTTTTGAACCACCTTTCTCATGATTATGTGAATCCTCTAAGACATTACTCGATCTTTTGTAATTCAGTTCTTTGGCCGAAGAGATCATAAGAAACCAGCCACACACCTTTTGACTTTACGTCAGAAGTCAGAACAGAGCCTCCGAGACTATGTGGTCAGATTTACCAGTGAGACATTGAATGTGGAAGGTTACAGTGAATACATAATCTGAAATGTATCAACATGCTCGAATGGATCCTTTGAGCCAGCATATGTGGTCATAGTTGACATTTTAAACTTTGTGGGAAGCTTCACCTCCATTATATCATCGGTGAATGACGGTTTAGTTTGCTCAAGGAGATCATCTAGCAAGGGGAGTGTTTCCTCGATATTCTTTCTTCATATGACCAAGTTGATCTTGGAACTTTTTCAACTCTAGCGCCCAAGGTTGGGCATTTTCAACTGTAGAACTCACAACATATGCATGTTCCTTTCTCTTTTGATTCAATACTTCTCAAAAGTCAGAATTTTCTTTTATATGGGGATCCTTATTGTGTGAAGACTTATGAGAGGAAGAAGAAGTATTCTGAAAATTAAGCATCAACTTCCCTTTCGAACCACCTTTCTTATGATTATGTGAATCCTCTATACCTTCTATTCTATAGGCTCTTTATCTTTGCCTTTCTTAGATCGTAATTCTTGGTTGTTAGCGGGGGTTTGATGATCATATTTCTGTGTGGGAATTTGAATACTTTGGCAAGATCTCGATTCACACCTATCGCTTTCTCTTCTAGGGCATCTACCCTTTTATCTTGCACGGGTGCAAGTCGCACTATATCCAGGATTTCAGGAGTTTATCCTTGCTCCCTAGTGCTCAGAGTTTGGTATCTTTTATTACCAGGGTTACGATTTTCAACGTCCTGTACATCATCACCGTGTTGACTTTTTCGACTCATCCTCAATGGTAGAACACTTAGTTATGTACTCCCCACAAATGGCCAAATGTTATTGTCTAAAAATGGAGAGCTTCCACGTATGCAATGAACTTAGTATATGCAATGATTCAGAGGTGGTGTGCTAACTTGACGGTGTGCTACATAGGTACCTGCACAAGAAAGGAACAAAGTACAGGTGTGGTGCTGGCCTAACACCCTCCGATGCTAAAGTCAGAGCAAGCAGAGCTAGTGTGTCAGAGAGAATTATAATAGAATTAGTTACCTAATGAATGAATTTTTCTCCTATTTATAGGAGAATATGTTGATGACATCATCGTACCATTTGTCGCATTGGGATTGGGTCATGTGTTGCTTCCCAATTACGTGTCATTTTCCAATCGGATACTTGTATTCGGTCTAAAGTATGTAGGTCTGTGCTGGAGAATGTGTAGCCATGTCTTGTCAGATACGTAGAATTTATGACCAGACATTGTGCTAAGACGTCGTGCCCAAACATAGTGCTAAGACGTCGTGCCCAGGTACTGTACTCAGACAGCGTGCATAGATATTTTTGTCAAGTTTTAAAATTCGACGTTCTATGTTATCAAATTGCACCCACAACAATAACACTTTCATCATCAAAGTGGCGTGTGACCATACCCATGGTCAAACGCCATATCACCATTTCCATGTTATTATTGGGTATTTTATTTTTCTTCTTAATTTAATAGAACAATTTCATGAAATAATAAAATAAATAAAACTCATTTTATTTATTTTTCATTCCTCTTAATTTGACAACTCCAAATTAAATAATTAAATAGACTTCTCTATTTAATCTCCCATTAATTTTGGACAACTTCAAAATTAATTTAACTAAATAGACACTTCTATTTAATCTCTTTTAAATAATTAAATAGACTCTTCTATTTAATAATTAATTACCTAATTCCAATACAATAGGGGTTTGTGCAAGTCACCTGAACACCGTGATTGATGAGATTGATGAGTGGGTAGGTGGGCTAGGTGCACCTCTCGCCCAGTGGGAAGCAATGAGGTTAGTCTCTCCC
Source organism: Gynostemma pentaphyllum (assembly GCA_028015215.1). Taxonomy (NCBI): domain Eukaryota; kingdom Viridiplantae; phylum Streptophyta; class Magnoliopsida; order Cucurbitales; family Cucurbitaceae; genus Gynostemma; species Gynostemma pentaphyllum. The sequence continues at coordinate 16,050,869 of CM051352.1, forward strand.
CCTTGAATGAAGAAGCAGTGGGGCGTGTATGCACCTTTATTTAGATTCTTTCTCTTTTTGAATGATTTATCTGACTCCTCTATTTAATTTCTTGTAATTAATCAAATAGACTCATCTATTTATTTTTACCTTTAGTTAATTTGACAACTTCAAATTAATTTACTTGAAACCATTTTCCAAAGAAATTATCCTCATTAATTATTGTTCTCAATTACATGTGTTAGCTCGGGGACTTAATGGACCTATAGGACTAAGCTCCAATGATCTTGAATTACCTTGATTAAAACTCATTTGATCAATTAATTCTTATTTATTAACTCCTAGATAACTCTACTAAATATCTAGAGTTTCACTCTTAGCTCTATAGACATAGTTATATCCATTGACTATAATCATTAACTACACTTTGACCCTACCGAAGTAGTTTGTATCCATGGCTATGTAATTTCCTGATTTAACCTCCATGATACATCTTGTTCCTTAAGCCCAACTGAATCTCTAATGAACAACCTTACTTAATCTCTATTATGCGTCTTTGCTCAGTTCCTTGATCAGAGAAATGTGAGGTCCCGATGTTCAAGCCCTAAATCAGCCTATAAGAGAATTACTTATCTATTTTTCTTATTAGGAAAGACTGAATTCTAATATTGTGTAATTACATTCCCAGCTATAAGCAAGATGCAATCCTCAAAGTGAGAGCATATTGAGCGAACTATATCGAGTTACTCGCACCTATGCAAATCAAAGGTTTGTTTCTTGCAAACAAGAGTTCGTAATTCACTTAGGATTAAGATCAGTTGTATATGATCAACATAATGATATACAAAATGTCTTTCTAAAGTATTTTACCAGAAGACAGTAAGTACATCTTAGCCCAGTCTACTACAATCTCTATTGCAGCAACACCGCCACTCACACGTTTCTCCGGTTTTCTTAAAATTGAATTTAAATTAATGTCAATACAGGTTTGGGGCACCTCTAGGATTTTATTTGGTATGTTTTCGAGTTCGTTTGCTTGCTCAATTTGCGGATAAGGTAGGTTAATTCCTACTTAAAGTGTTAAATTGAATTCCTTTTGTATGATTGATTTGCCTATTAATATTCGTATGACTTGGGAGATGTTTTAATAGATATCTAAGAACTTTTATATGATTGTATGACTTCTGGTTATTATTTAATTATTATTTGTGCTTGGTTACTTGTTTAGTGATAGATAGAGCCTTTAGGTTTTACAACTTGTTTTAACCTAATAATTAATATATATTAAATTTGTAGAGCGTATACTATGGCACGTATCATGAGTGGCCTTATACCCCACTATGATCATATTTTCAAGCGTATAGTATGACACGTATCATGAGTGGCCCTATACCCCACTATGATACATATATGCAAATTTAATAGAAATTTAATAATGGATGTTATGGCACGTATCATGGTGGGTTAAAAGGCATCATGATCATATTTTCAAGCGCATAACATGCCATGTAGGTTTGATGATGACAAAAAGACAACGTAGGCTAAGTACCTACACTGTGGAAGAGCTGAGCTATGTTATTATTTAGTAAGATGTTGTAGGCTATGTACCTACTAAATATTATCTAAATTGTGGTAATGGACTTCTATCCATAAATCATTTTTATGAGGTGTTTTGTATTTGATTACTTATTTAAGTATGGATTTAATCTACTGAGCTAAAAACTCACGGTATTCGAGTGCCCTGCAAACTTTTATTTTGCAGGTAATATTGATAATAATGGAAACCATGGAGATTGACGAGGATGGCGCTACATGAGAGCCCTTAGGACTTGTTATTTATTTATTTCATTTCCTTTTTGAATATTTTATTTTATTGACTTTTTGTTAGTCTTTGTTTTTATGGAATTTCATTTTTACTTATCTTATTTGTTTTAAACATTTAAAATGGCGCCAAAATAAATGTTTTATTTTGAATATCTTTCGGTTTATAAATAAACGCTTCCGCTACTATTTGGTTTAACTCTGTTTTAATTATGTTTCAAATGAGTAATTATTTATTTATTGGTTATTTTGGGTCGGGTCGTCACAAATGAAAACTTTCATCGACAATCTATGAAAAAAAAAATAAAAATAATATTAGAAAAGAGAAAATTCAAAAAAATTCAAAATAATCAGACTGATTAGACCCAAAATTGGACCTAAACTCATACAGTATCGAACCAAAAGTCATACCATATCAGAATAAAACTCAAAGATCAGACAAGTAATGGTTCGATCCCGAATTTTTTTTTAAATTTTTCATAAGAGTATGACAAATAGGTGAATGATGTAACATTTGAAGATAAACAAGAATTAAAAGATGAAGTTCACTTGAAATGATATTACTTTTATTACAAGAATCGAATGTTTGCGGTCGATGAGATGATCTCTTGAAGAAGCTTTTCTAGAAAGAGAGTACGCTGAGTTTTTTTTTAGAAAGAGGAAGCTACAAATAAGTTTTTAAAGTCGAGTTTATGGTATTTAAAAGATGAAGTTTAGGGGTAAGAATATATTTTTATAGGATAGTAACATTATCAAAAGGTCAGTATAATTTAAAAGAAAATGAAGAGATCATTAACCCTTATATAGTTTCCAAATTTGTAGAGGTCAAAAAGTGATATTTCCCATGTAACAGAGGAGGGATTAAAAATTGGAAAATTTCACTGGGTAGCAGAATTTTATGTGATGTTTATAAATATGTCAATGCATAAACCTATATGTAAATATAGGAATTTTTATTTTGTTGATTAGTGATTAACATTGATTACTTTGTGAATACATATCAATGACTAACTTATTGCAAAAATATGTAATTCAATATTAATGACTTATTCACCTAATCAAAATTTATTATATGTACAAATATTTTTAAATGTTGATATTTTCATAAATATTACTAAAAATTGACTAGATTTATACTATCTCTTAAAAATTATCGATCTTTATAGTTTATACATTTTCTTTCATTATTTATATTATCTTAGGGCCGTAGGGATTTATTAGGGCAGTAGGGAAGGTCATTTATCTAGTTGCTTGGCACCAAACAATACCTCATACTAAATATTTAAAAAAATAAAATAAATGAATTACAAAAAGAATCCAATTTCTTATTTGAGTTTAAAAAAATCGATCCTCTTGACTCCATTATGACAAATGTTACCCAATAATTTAATGGTAGCAATGGGCATGGTTCCACGTAAAGAGGACTAGAATAATAGCGTGGAATGGCAGCACATAGCTTCAAAACTTTTTGGATAAAAACGCAACCTTATCTGGTTTTGGTTTAGTTGAAACGTGCTACTGCCCCTACCCTTCAAATTTTCATTTCCCAAAATCTTTTTTTCTTCTCTCTCTGTTCTTTTTTTTTTTTTATAAATATAATTATAAATTATTGGGTTAATTTGACAGAGCCTTTCCATGTGTCCATTTGTCTGTTTTGTGCTTATCCACATTAAAACTCCCAAATGGTTTGTTATATACATTATCCGCTTTGAATAATCATTGTGCCCATCTTTCATGGTCGGTCCCACATAGATTACGTGGCTTTTCTGTTAATATGACGTCAAGCTGTCCTCAGCTGAGTTAGCTGGAGCTGGACCCGATCTTCAACTTTTTCGTCAATTTTAAATACTTACCCTTCTAATTAATCTTCATTCAAACTATATATTTAGCACCTAATATTTATCTACCGACCGTTTTTTATTTCTTGCTTCTTGTTTTTTTGGGTTTGTTTAGTTGCTAATAATTTAAATACCTCCAATAATCTAATATTTAGGAACCATATATCAGAATATTTTATTATTGTATTTTATTAATATGATCATATCATAAAAATATCCATGGGCTAATTGGTTACTTAAAATTTGACTCGAATCTTATTTGAAAGAATTATTGTGTTGGAATGATAAGCGAGAATATACTATAATTATTAATTATAGATTATTCTAATAATATCTGTTTTGTGTAGGGTATTTCTCACACAGTTGAACACATGAGGACACGTGATATGTTCTTGTCGTTGTGACTCCTTGAGACAGACAAAAAGATGATAAGAAGGGCACCGATATGGTACCGGCCAAGGACCCTCCGACGATCAAGTTAGGTGAGAATATTGGGGTGCACCGCAAGATAGTAGTAGGGTTTTGGAAATGTGTACACTTACTTGATTTGATGGGTTAACAGTTTCTTTATCCCCCCTTGATCATGGGCCTACTTGGCTTTGCTAGTAAGGGACTAGGCTTTGATGGGCTTTTCTTTGACCCGGTGGAGATCAATTCACCTTTACGCTGGTCTCGATGGGCCTAAACCCTTGTGGACCGATCCAGCTTGATCAGTTCGTAAGAGGGAGATTTTACCCTTTACAGTTTTCCCCTATTTTCCGGAATGGAAAGTCCAATGCGGGAAATAGAATATGTCCAGACTGATGACGTGGTGCCTCGTGTGACCGGTCATCAATTCATTCGTTCGGAGAAGCACGACCGCTCGGAGAATGGACTGTTTGGGGCTCGTAAGCTGGTTCAAAATCTCTAACGGCCATTTCGTGAATTTGGATAATTGTGATTTCTCCCACGCCTCATGATGGTTTACCACGTGTCAACTCCTTTAAATAGTACGTCCTTTAAGACTTAAAGGCTTGTTTGCCATTTTAATTTCCCGAGTCGTTTGAAACCTTCTACCTTCAGCGTTCTGTTCTTCAAGGGTTTTTTTTGTTCACGATCCAAGGTTAGTCTTTTCACCTTCTTTCTTCATTCAATATCATCCATTATGGATAATTCTGGGAAGATACTCTTAAATAAGGGTCGTAGGACTCATAGGGTGGTGGTGGGAGATGACGGTTTGGATGGTAGGTTTTTGAGAGATTTGAGACTGACTCTGGGGTTGCTGCTAGCCCTCCCTATCTTTTTGTCTAGGGAGCCGGTTCTGGTCCCTCGTCCGGGGGTTGTCCTGAGGGGAATGAGCCTACTTTAGATAATTGCTCTTTACCTAACAGGGATTCTCTCTCCACGACGAGTGGAATAAGTTCCATTTTTTTAGTTTGAAGCGGTGTTGGACGTCGATAATTTAGTTTCTTTTCCCTTAGTTGGGGGAGGTCCCGCCCTTATGGGCGCGGTTAGTACAACAGGTCTGCTTAACCCTCCCCCTCATAAATGAGTCATTGCGAAGGGGGGAAGAAGAAAAAGGCTCTTTTGAAGGCCAAATCGGCTAATCCAGGGTCGATGTCGAAAAACGTACATACCAAGGATTGGGAATCTGTTCTGACACAGGAGTGCCATGATAGTATGAGAGAGGAATATGCAATTCCTCCTGAGGTAGAAATGAGGCTTCCCACTTAGTCGAAGTGAGCCCACATTTCCCCGGGAGATGGTTGGACCTCCTTTTACCTGATGTTTTTCAAATGTGGGGTACTATTTCCCCTTCCGTCCTTCTTAATTAGTCTTTTCCTTGGGTTCAAAATCACCCTTGGTCAACTTATGCCGAATACTTTGAGGACCATAATCACCACTATGGTCTTGTGTTCTTGTTTGAACATTCGCCTGACTCTTGGGATGGTTGCCTATTATTGGAAGATTCGCCTAAATTCTCAGGATAAAATGTGCTTCATCTTCCAGAGCCGCCCTGGACGTTGCCTGGTTGAAGAGCATACCATATGCGATAAGGGTTGGAAAGGAGAGTGGTTTTTTTATCGTGGCCCCATCTTGCATGTGAGTCGCCCCCTTCCTACTTCTTGGGAAGATACTGGTGATGGGATAGGTCCTCACCATTTCCTTTTTGTATTTCTAATTGAAGTATATGTTTAGTAAATTCATATGCTTTGAAGATTTGGGCCCTTTTGACAAGGAAGAGTTTGCTTAAGAACCTTGGATAATCTTTTCCAAATTGTGGACTCCTCCGGAAAGATGTACCTTCGTCCTCTCCCAGTATTTTTGTTTAGATCTCACCCTTTTCTTTTTTCCAGTGCTTTACTTACGGATACTAACCCTATCAGGCATTTCCTTCAGGTCTCAGCGCTAGGATGTCTGCCAAATAGCTTATTCTGGTTCCTTCCTCTTCGGAATCATCCGCTTTCATGTCTTTTCTTTGAAACGTAAAGAGAAGAAAAAATGAAGCAGAGGTTCCCTAGGGCCAGAAGGGAAAAGAGGTAACAGAACCCAGCCAAGCCGTACTAAAGCAGTCTCGCCCTATAGAAAGTTCTCAGGCTGTGGGGGTCGAGATCATATACCTTACTATGGATCTTCCTATCCCAAAATGAAAGAAGGATGAGAGGCTCAATGCGCTCTCCATCGCAGTAAGAGGTGTCGAGGATTATCTATGAAAACATCCTGAAATGGCTTACAAATCCTTTTTCCTCTTAGCAAAGTTTGTCTCCTTTGGGGAGCTCTGATACTCTCTCTTCTGACTATCTGGGAACAGGATACATCTTCGGCGCCTTAGGATCCAACAATTGTGGAATCTAGATCCTTGTCGGCTTAGGAACCTCCTGCTTTGACTTCGAGAGTTAGAGCTATCTCGTCGGTCAATATCCCTGCACCTGCGATTGGGACTCCTTTGGGAGGGGCACTCCCGAAGCTTAGGCCGTTCATCACCCCGGGGGCTGAGTATGGTTCTCATTCCCTTTATGAGGAGAACATTTTTCGGCAGGCTTTCGATGTCGTGTGTACTCTCCTGATATGGGGAGGCTTGACCTGGCTCCCCTCATCAATTATTCAGACGGGGTGAGACAATGTCTAACATCTCCCACTTTTTTTTGCTAGTTTGTATACATAACTTATTTTTCAGAAAAATTGTTTTCCCTGTACTTTTCCATTTCCTATGAACTTCATCTTCTCTTTTGATGCTTCGGACAAACCAAAGTTTGTGCCTCTAGAGAGGGCTTTAGATGCTCGGTTGTAACGAGGTTCGTACCTCTAGAGATGGATTTTTAAATGCTCAGATGAATCGAAGCTCATGCCTCTGGAGAGGGCTTTTGATGTTTTGGATGAACCAAGGCCTGTGCCTGTAGAGAAAGATTTAGATGCTTGGATGTTCTGAGGTTTGTGCCTGCGGAGAAGGATGTGGATGCTCAGGTAAACCAAGGCTTGTGTCCGAAGAGGACTTTAGATGCTCGGGTGAACCGAGGCTTGTACCTCCAACGAGGGCTTTGGATGCTCGGGTAAACCGAGGCTTGTGCCTCCAGAGAAGGCTTTAGATGCTCAGGTGAATTGAGGCTTGTGCTTCTGGAGAGGGTTTTATATGCTCGGATGTTCCGAGGCTTGTGCCTCCGGAGAGGGATTTAGGTATTCACAACACGGATCAGTAAAAAAATGTACTGTTATCATTTTCTTTTTTTCTTCTTATAAAAAGATATTTTATTTAAACAAAAAATTGAATACAAGTCTTCGGATGATCCCCTCTGAAAAGCTTCAGTTTTCATCACTGTCGATAAAGACCATTATGGTTATCCTTATTCGCTTCATTGAAGCAAGTTGCTACTTGAGAGAATCATTTCCCTCCATATATTTGTTTAGGAGGTTTTTGACGGCCTGTAGGCATTCTCTGGCGGCTTTGAATCGCTCCGAAGGCCGTAACCTCCTATGTCCATGAAAAGTTCCCATTGCTACTTGAGAACATGGTTCTCTTCTTCCAGCCGATCGATTTTCTCATTCAGTGCTCTCTGAGCTTGTGGGCACTATTGAGTTTGCTCCTCAGAACTTCTTCCCTGTCCCTCATTTCTTCCTGTCTTGCGAAAGCTTGGGTCATTCTGAAGTTGTCCTTCCTCAGACGTCTATTTTCAAACTTTAGAGTTCATTTGATTACTCTTGAAGTTGTAGTTGATCCCTCCATTATCCTTGTTAGCGTAAAAACACTTGTGTTTTCACGTGTTGTTTCTAGTCAGAAGATAGAGAGACCTTCATTTAATTCAACGCCACTTTCCATTTCAGGCGTTTCGTCTTTTGAGAAAAAGACGTGGCTATGCAAATGGCTACGTCAACATCTCATCTTATCCCGTCAAATCCCTTCAAGTTCACTCATTTAATAGGGATCAACCGTTTCAATTACTAATTAATGTACCTGCCGATTCGCATGCAATGCCAGTTGTATCAATATGCAGGATCTCTGACACGTGTCTTGATCCTAATAGTTGTCTAACCTTTAAATAGGTGGGAATGGGTGTTTCCATTCCCCAATTTAAAGCATTTTTACAAATCTTCCCCTTTTTATCACAAGCTTTCTTCAAAGCATCTATGAACTTCCCTGTCTCTATGGGCTTTTCCCATTTCGTTTTCTTTCTCTTTCATATTTGGCTGTTTCTATGTGTGCCTTTTGAGAAGAAGTCTTGGATGTGATCTTCAACGCCTATTGTCTTGGTTTGCTTGGATCTTTTGGGTGTGATCCTCAACGTCTGTGAGGATCCTTATAGAGTTTGTGGCTAACCTGGTCAACCTCTCACCTTCCTCTCATTCAATGGTCTTTCCACCTAATTGTTCCAATTGGGAAGTAATTGAGAGATCCAGTGGTGGGAATGTTCCCGCTATGGTTGATATTCTCGAAGTTTCAGTTCTCTAAGACTAATAGCGGGCGCAGACTCATCGAGTGATTGGTCTGACTCTTAGGTCCTTTGAGCTTGGTGTTTCAAGAGGAACGAGTCTTTCGGGGGAATGCATAAAGAAGCCTTCTCCTTACGGACTTCCCTTGGCTGGAGCTCGGATGAAGAAAATGGCATCTCCCATCGACTTAGAGAGTGACGGCCTGACCTTCATCTTCTGCTTCAGTCTCGGATGGTCCTTGGGAAAAGAATTATCTTCCCTTCTGCGATTTAGAATTTTCTGCAAGTCTCCCAGGCGGCGCCATCCTCTCTATTGCCATCGCCCTTGCTCTCGACGGGTTGCACTCGAATTCCTAATTTTTTCCTTTATGTTTGCGTGGATCTTATATTCCTCTTCGGTTGAGTTCCCATATTGTGGGTTCAAGCCTTACTTGTTTGTTGTGAAATAAAAGTTGAACTTGACTTCATACCTTATCGTTCTTTATTTTTTTGTCGTTCACAAATTAAAATCGGCGTTTCCGAACGTTTGCCTAATTAATTAGAGCTTTATTACGTGGAGGACTTCGAATATTTGTCTAATGGGTTATGGCTTTAGTCTGCAGAGGACTTTGAATCTTTGCCTAACGAATTTAGGCTTTAATCTGCAAAGGTCTTTAAATATTGCCTAACAAATTAGGGCTTTGGTCCGCGAAGGACTTTGAATGCTTGTAAGAAAAATTCTGTAATATATGTATATTAATCTTGAAAAGAAAGCATGTTCGACTGATTTTACATTGTCTTCCTACTTAAACATGATAAATCTTCAGATGCAATGCATTCCAGGCTCTTGGTATTGAATTGCCGTATTGGTCTTCCAAGCGATAAGTTCCTGGTTTGACTTCTTCGGTAACTCTGTACGGACCTTCCCAGTTTCCCTGCTCCGGGCTCTTGGGTGTTCTGAAACACTTTTCTTTATACAAAATCGTTTACTTTGAATCTACGTCGCTTTACTTTCTTGTCAAAGTATTTGGTCAATTTCTTCTGGTAGCTTACGAGGTGAATCAGGGCTTGCTCCCTTTTTTCTTCGGCAAAGTCTAGTGCTTCTGCCATCATGGTAATTATTTTCTATCTCTAGAACCGAACTACGAGTAGTAGAAATTATCATTTTTGTGGGGATGACAGCCTATGTTCTGAAAGCCATGGCGAAAGGAGTTTTGAATGTTGGAATTCTCGGGGTAGTTTGATACACCCATAGGACTCATGGTAGTTCATCTACCCATCTTCTTTTTGTTTGTTCCAGCCTCTTTTTTAGAGAGTCTATGATGGTCTTGTTTGAGGTTTCAGCTTGTCCATTTGCTTGTGGACGTCGAGTACATGAGCGCTACTTTTCCATCTGTACAATACTTTTTGATGGACTTTCCCATGAACTGAGTTCTGTTATTAGTGATGATGACTCTAGGAATTCCAAATCGTGTGAAAATATTCTTCCAAAAGAAAGTTTCAATTTTCCGCTCGGTGATGGTAGCAAGGGGCTCAACCTCGATCCACTTGGAATTCTTCAATCTTTGTATAAGTTTGAATGCTAGTATCTGCAGTTTATATGGTAGAATGCAAGCCGGCCCGACCGCGAGGAATCAAGAGATCTTTGTCGGTGCTGACTTGGATCTCGGGTGACGGAATAAGGCAGCCAGAAGTGACGAACAGTCGCGGTTGAAGCTTGGCTCTAGCCGATAGGCTAGTAGTAAGCTTGGAAATAATATGTTGCAACAAGGAGATAGCACTTTTTCCCTAGAGCGAGTGGCAGTTTTCCCATTAGTTTCAACCCCCACTACATGAATGGCCATGGGGCCTGAGATTGTTGTTAGCGCCGTGGGCGGCGCATGGCTGATTTTAGCAAACCTTTGGCACTTGTCGCATTTGGCAACGAAGTCCTTGGCATCCTTGAGCATGGTGGGCCAGTAGTATCCTTGCGTCATTGCCCTATGACTAAGGAATCTCAGTCTCGCGTGATTTCCACAATGCCTGAGGTTCAATTCTTTCAGCACGTAAGAGCTATTCGGCTCTCCCAAGCACTTGAGATAGGGCCCATTGAATGATTTTCTATAAAATTCCCCTTCAATAATTGAGTATCTGGCGGCCCTCGATTGGATTTTTTGGGCCTCCAGTTTTTCTTCAGGTAGTAAACCTACTTGTAAGTACTCGGTGATTTGACTCCTCCAATTGAATCTGACCTCTTGGTTCTGATCTATCTGCATTGCTTGTTCGATCCCGTCACCTTCTTGTTTCTGAGCTCACAGTATAGCCGATACTTGTCAGTTTATCATCATGTCCGTTCTCCACCCTCGGTACTTAACTGATGTCGTATTCACTAAACAGATAGAGAATAGACTGAACCTTTGCCAAGTATTTGATCATCCTAGGATCTTTCTCTTCAAAAAGCCCCTTCACTTAGTTCACCACGAGTAGGGAATCACTTTTGATATTCAGTCGTTCAACTCCCAATCCTAGTTCTAAGGCTCTCTGAAGTCCAGCTATCAACGCTTCGTATTCGGCTTCGTTGTTTGAAGTGGAAAATCTGAAATGGATTGACTATTCCAGGAGATAGTCCTCAGGGGTCGACAGCCCCAGCCCGACGGTAGACCCCTTAAAGGTAGAAGATCCATCAACGCATAGGGTCCAAGCCTCTTGATTGAAATAATTAGAAATGGGCAACTCTATTTCAACTCCTTTCAGACCATTTTTTCTAATATCTGCTACGAAGTCTACAAGAGATTGTCCTTTTATGGAAGTTCAAGGTTTGTAAACAATATCGTATCTAGGGTGTCAAATATCGTCGACTTCAACGATACGTCGTTATAAAAGTCGCTAAAATGGAAGCTCGACATCTGGAAGGGGGGGGGTAAATAAAAATTCTACAAAATCGCTCGACATCATGGGAAGTCGGCTAACGGTAGCCTGTCGCTCGACATATCGAGTCAATATTGAGATTTTGTTTAAAATATCGCTTCTTCCTTTTTATTTTTTTTTCTTTATGATGTATTTTTTTTTTCATTTAGGGAAAATCAAAAAGATGAGAGGGAGAGAGAGATATTAATCACCTCGTGAAGTGTAATTGTGTAAGAGAGGTTTGAGATATGCATGAGAATAGAAAAGTCTAGAACCATGAACTTTTTAGTTTCCAATAAAATTTAATCTGATGTAGTTGGATTTTGGAAATATATTCAATTTTAGATTTTTTTTTTCATAAATAATAATATATATTAGAAATAAAAACTTTACTCTATCATATCATATTTTTTTTGGGGTAATTAGTTTAGTTCTGGTGGTTGGCTATTGATTTTGGAATTTAGGGTAATTAATTCTTTACTTCATTTTTCTTTATCAGACTATTTATTATTAAATATAAATATATTAAACCTATTTATTTCATAACATTTACATAATATCTAATCCTTTATATAATAATAAATAAATAAATAATATATAATCATTTATATTTATTAGACTATTTATCATTCAATATAAAATTATATTTCAATAAATTTTATTATAGTTTTTATATTTTACTATGTTTAAAACCTTATTTATAGGTTTAAATTATATTATATGATAGATTATGACTTAATTAGGTTACTTACAAAGTTTCATTTAAGAAATCTAAAAATTCACCTAAATATCTGTCGTTTCCGTAATTTTTCCGGGAATATCCATCAACATCGATATTTCTATCGATATTTCCGTAAATTTGAACTTCGATTATATTTTCATCGACATCGATATTTAACTCCTTGATCGTATCCTCCCAGCTCTACTTCCCACTTCATAAGCCGTTTGGAGATGTCTGGCTTGTGAAGTATTGCCTTCAACAGAAAAGTTGTTCTCACAATGATTTGATGCCCTTGAAAATAGTGCTTCAGTTTTCGGGACGCAACGATCAGAGCCAATGCCAGTTTTTCCATAGTGGAATACCTCGTCTTCCGCATCTACCGTAGTCTTGCTCGTGTAATAGATTGGATGCTGGATTTTCCCATCTTCCCGTACCAAAGCTAAACTAACTGCTGTATCAGATACAGACAAATAAAGGATTAACTTTTCTCCGTTTGAGGGCTTGGCTAGAAGCGGAGGTGAGGAAAGATAGACTTTGAGCTCTTCGAATGATTTTTGGCACTCGTCTCCCCAACCGAATTTTCTGCTCTTTTTCTGGGATTTGAAGAATGGCAGACACTTGACAGATGAACAAGAGATTAATTGGTTCAAAGCTGCCAGGCATCCAGTCAGCTTTTGTACCCCCCTTCAGATTCGTAGGCGCTTACATATCGGCTATCACTTTAATCTGGTCGGGGTTTGCTTCAATTCCTCGACTCGTTATTAGATGCCCTAAAAACTTTACTACTGGGATGCCAAAGATGCATTTAGTTCAACACCATGAAAGCCTATTCAATGTGTATGGGATGGTCCTCAGCTCGCTTCGACTTTATCAACATATTATCAATATACACCTCCACTGTTTTTCATAACACTTCTTCAAACATTTTGTTCATGAGTCGCTGGTAGGTCGCCCCAATATTTTCAGGCCAAATGGCATCACTATGTAGCAATATGTGCTGATGTTGGTTATAAAAGATGTCTTCTCTCGGTCTTTTAGGTTCACTTTTATCTGATTATACATGAAGAAGGCATCCATGAAGCTCAGGAGCTTGTGCCTTATGGTAGCATCTACCAGCTGATCTATTTTTGGTAAATGGAACGAATCTTTCGAGCATGCCTTATTGAGGTCCTTGAAGTCTATGCATGCTCTCCACTTCCTATTTTTCTTTTTCACCACCACCACATTTACTAACCATTCTGAGTACTTGACCTCTCAGATAAAGCTTACTTCCAGAAGCTTCCTTACCACTTCATTGATTATTTCATTTCTTTCTAGCACGAACTTATGCCTTCTCTGTTTGACAGGAGGCTGGTTCGGATCAACTTCAAGGTTATGCGTTATTATCTCTGGGTCTATTCCTGGCATGTCGCTGTGGTCCCATGTAAAATTCTTCCAGTTTTTTTTCTCAAAAACACAATCAATTCACTTTTTAGGTCATTTTTCAGCGCTTTCCCAATGTTAGTCATCTTCGCCTAATCTTCTGGATGAATCTGTATTTTTTCATATTCTTCCTCAGGTGTTTCAATTCTCAATCAGATAGAGAATTTCCCGCTCTTGTAATTGCTACGACTAGCATTGGGCATTTAGCTTCACAATTTCAACCAAACAGGACCTTAAGACTTATTGATCTTCTTTGTTGATCCTGACTCCTCGGTTCGTGGGATAATTTAGCATTTGGTGGAACGTTGATGGGTGAGCTCCCATCTCGTGAAGCCATGGCCTTTCAAGCAAGGCGTTGTATCTGGAACGAGTGTTAATCACATGAAAGAGAGTCGTGAAGTTCGCACCCTCCACCCAGACTGGAAACTTAATGGTTTCGGAGGACTTTGTTGTTATCCCATTAAATCCCACCAGCTCTTGGGAGTTTGGGGTTTGATCTGAATCTCTTAATTTCATGCTCCAGAAAGCTGATACGTATAGTATGTTGATGGAAGAGCCTTGATCAATTAGGATCCGGCTGACAGTGTAAGCCCTAATGGACAACGAGATGACCAGGGCGTCATTGTGAGGAAGATGGACGTCCTCTAAATCCTTCCAGAAATATTTGATGAGATCCTCAGAAGTATGCTCAACCCGGTAAACTAGGAGTCTAGCCTCGCACTGTACCCTTTTGTGGGCGTTAATTGACTCTTTGGTACAGTGGATTGAGCCTATCATACCTTCGTCGTGGGTCGCGACTGGTGCGACCAATCTCTCGCAATTTTTTGTACTGTGTCTGTTCATCTTATGGAACTTGTAGTACGTGGCTCTTTGGTCCTCGACACATATCTTGGCCTCTTTTTTCTTGGGTTCTTTTCTTTTCTTGAAGAGTTCCCCATTATATCTGTTTGTAAAATCCGCTCCGGACTCCGCTTCTACAAGTTATTCACTCTCCCCCAAACTAATTTCCTTTCCGGCTCCTTCCTCTTTTCTTCCTTCCGTCTCTCTAAGCGTCCGCGTTCTCTTCTTCTCCTCTCTCCGGCTTCACCATCCCTCTTCTTCCAAACTCCTTCAATCTTTCCTCACATTCAAATTTGTGATGGGCACGCAAGTGGATTCCATCATATTCACGAAGTGAGCTATGTGTTCCATCAGATCTCTGGTGCCATCATACATTTTAAATTTTAGAATGATGAAGTTCCGCGGTTGTTCGACCGATAGGATTTCCCTTACGAAGGGAGAGTTTCCTGGTTCTCGGGTGTTGACTTTTGGTCTTACCTTTTCTCGGAAAGCCTTTTCATCACATTCTCCTCGATGAGTTGTCTCATATCAGAATGTTTTGAATGTTTCTTTCAATTTCAGTTTCTACCAGTTGAGTCTTGAACTATCTTCACCCTCATCTTTTGATTGGCTCAGACCTTCTCTCTTCTTACTCTACTTCTGATAGGGTGCCTTGCTTTGAGTTTTACAGTGTGCCCTATTCCAGATGGAGTCTCGCTTGCTTGGGGCTGCTTTATTGCAAGAGGAGATGTCCAAATTGACATCTTTCCCACGTCGTCGGGCCATCAACTTGGTCCTCACATCATTTTCAGTCGATAGTTTACCTTTTTTGGCTGTGGTGACCTTCTGACGCCATCACCTAATTTTTGATTTACCGGATTTGGGCCAAGAAGGACCTCACTCGTCCACAACAAAATTTTTCCTACCGTTTCCTTGAGTCGCTGCTCCTTCTCCAAACAAGGCTCTTGTCTTTCTCACTTCTTCTATCAATATCTTGTTCAACTCCATCATTTCTCTATACTCCGCCACCGATATGGCTTTTGTTCCATGCGCAGCTTCGAAGCTTCAAATGTCGCCGCTTCCACCTTCCCGATTTTGGGAAGTATCATCGTTACGAGCACGCTGAGTTGCTAATCATGTGACCGCGTGACTGGTCATTTTCTTTATTGTGGGGTATTGCGTGAGTATCAAGGTTTGGTTAGAAACTGCTTGATGAACGACCCCACGGTGGGCGCCAAACTGTGTGAGGTATTTTTTACACAGTTGAACACGTGAGGACACGTGCAATGTTCTTGCCGTTGCGACCCCCTGAGGCAGATAAAAAGATGATCAGAAGGGCACCAGTATGGTGCCCGCCAATAACCCTCTGACAATCAAGATAGGTGAAAATGTTGGAGTGCATCGCAAGATACAAGTAGGGTTTTGGAAATGTGTGAACTTACTTGATTTGATGGGTTAACAGCTCCTTTATACCCCCTTGATCATGGGCCTGCTTGGCTTTGTTAGTTAGGGACTATGCTTTGATGGGCTTTTTTTGGGCCTAGTGTAGATCAATTCTCCTTTATGTCGGTCTCTGTAACGTCCCGTTACTTTTGAAGTGAATTTTATTTATTTATTTTAATTAAAGTATTTAGTTTAATTTTAGTTTTAGTAATTTGGAATTTAGTAGTTAATTTTATTCGAAAACCTTTTTAATCGTTTTATTAGCTTAAATTAGTTTTTGCCGTATTAATAATTATTAATGGGCCAATTAATAATTATTAATCACCATTTGGCTAGTTTAAGAGCTTCGGGTTTCGTTTTATGAGTTAAAAATCATTGAATGGACGTATTTGTAATTTTGGAATTCTTAAAAATATCCTACACTATTCATCTCCTCTTTAAATTGCTAAAGTTGGCCAAGGATTGATCAAAAATTTATTTCTCCTTTCTCTTCTTCTTCTCCTTGCCGTGGGTTCATCTTCCATTGGAAAATTTTTTGGCTTTTCTTCGTTTCTCGACGGATCGTCTTGTTTTTAGTTGCGTTGGATTGCTCAGGACTATCCAACCTAGCCTTGTGGTGTTTCTCATTCTCTAAGGGAAGCCCTAAAAAGTGAGTTTTCAAATTTTTTTATATGGATCTCTTTGTTTTTGTTTCTAAATGAGTTTTGAAGTTGAAATCATGTATTTCTATCAAGGAATTTGACGATTTCGAGCTTGGATTTTCGAAAAACACTATTCACCTGAAAATCACACTTTTTCTCATCTTAGTTATGAGTTGTAATATGTTGATCGATTGATGAATTGTAGATGCGATTGCTCGTTTGTTGGTTCGTGGGAACTTTGTTGTCACGCGAACATTCAAGGTGAGAATAAATAAAACTTAAAGTAAACTTAGAAACCGAATAATTTGAACGATTTGTTGGATCAGAAGTTGAGATTAAGGTTTGAATCGAAAGGATTAAAGTAACTGATCTAACATGCTTAGGGTTGGGAGTTAGTTCTAATTGAGTGAGAGAACTCTTAGTGCTTCAAAGGAAACAATAACTTTTGGAAGTTCTAAGTTTAGACTTACTTTAGAGTTTCCTAATGTTTATCAGAAGATGAAGGTTCCAAGTATAATAAGAATTTTGAATGAGGAACTTCGTACGTTTAATAAATAATGGAGAAATGAATTGGAGACTTTTATGTTAAAGTTAAGAACTCGCGTTTATCTGAAGGCCGTTTGGCTTGATTTATTAATTGTAATTTCTGAAGTTCCTAAATTCTTGTTTTATATATAAAGGGTAATTCATGATCCATTTATCGTTATGTCCTTTTGATCACTTTGCCTATTTATATTTATTTTTACTTGCACACTTTGAATGTTTATATTTATGTTTACTTGCATTTGAGACCACATTCATATTCATATTGCATAATCGATTATTGGAGGAATATTGAGGCAATGCATAGCTTGAGCATGCATGTATTGTCTGGTATTATTCGTTTTATGTTTATGTATATGTATCATGAGGAATGCTAAAGGTTGCAGTATTTTGCATGATCGGAGGAGATGGATAATGAGATAATGATGGATCTATGCGAGTTCACATTATCTAGTATTATCCATAATTACTATGATACATATACGAGGATACAGGGGTGCATTGAACCTTGTGTTCAGTGGGTGAGTTAATGAGGTAATGTTGAGACTGCGGGAGCTTCATTACCGTCATTATTCACTAGAGGTGGGAATATAATATTGAAAAGACTTTGTATATTTTATTTTGAAAAGCGAGAAAATGAAGTATTGATGAGATCCGGGAACTTCATTAATGTCATTATAAGCATTTGATGGTCATATTGATGTAAAGGTTGTGTGCCCTTTACACTTGCTTAGCAAGTTAATGAATAATGATTAGACTGCGTGTGCTAATATTATCATCATTAATCACAAATTGTGATTGTTTGAATATTTTAAGACCGAATGAGCTTAACATTAATTGTTAAAAATAAAGGAAGGTAAACCTTATTTTATAGCCTGAGTTGCTATAGAGAAAAATAAATGAAATATTATGTATGACATACATTTCTATAGAGAAAATAAATGAAATATGATGTATAGCCGAGTGCTATAGGAAAAGGAATGAGATTGAATTGTATAATGAGAGAATACAAGGGTGTATTGAACCTTGTATAATTATCATGATATATATATATATATATAAGAACTAGATTCTCAATTAATTGGAAGATCTTAAAATTGGAGATTAATACTTGAATGTACACCTTATGTATAGTATAAGGTATTAAAGAGAATGAAATACAAATGTTATGTGTGTTATGAAACACATCCCCCTAAATTCTTGGAAGCTAGATCCTCGATTATTTGGGAGATTCGATAAGTAAAAGTGGAATACTTGATGTAAATCTCTTTGATTGGATGGATAACAAACAGTAAGTAAGTTCTTGGACACAAATCCGGATTCGGGTTTGGAGTCTAATGTTACTTTACTTTCCGTTTATTTTCACTGGGCTCGCATTTAGCTCATGATATTACAAAAATTTTCAGGTAATGCTCGGGGTCGTGGGAGAGGAGCTGGTGTAGTCTGATCAAGTTGATGATGATGCCGAGATGGACTAGAGATACTTTTAAGGTTGATGGACTCAATTATTTATGTTTCGTATTTTGGGTTGTATATTTGAATATAAGCTCATAAGAGCTTCTGTTTTAACTTTTATAACCTTGAACTCCTTTAAACTTTACAACAGGAATTGCAATTCCTTGTCTTTTAAATTCTCTGATTATGAAAAGTGTAAACAGATTATGGATAGTCCAAGTTTTAAACATATCCATGCCAAATTTTTATTAAATATAAAGTCTTCCGCTGAAATCTGATTTAAATGATTTAAAAGGAGTCGGGTCGTCACAGTCTCGATGGGCTTGAACCTTTATGGGCTGATCCAGCTTGCTCGCCCGTAAGAGGGAAATTTTATCCTTTACAGGTTTCATTTTACTTTTGAAGTTCTTATTAATTAAAGCGATGGACTCAAATTATGATATATTTAATAAAGTTATTTCCCTTCATAGCAGTTCCTTTGCATAATTCCTTAAATGATATTTTTTTTTTTGAAATTAAAGAATTAATCTATGACGACCCGACTTCATTTAAAACACATAAAACAATTCGCAGCGGAAAATCAATAATTTTACGGAAAATTCGCGTGGATCCATTTGTATTTTGAATAAACCGACCCTGTTTACATGTTTCACAACAAAGAAAATTATAAAAAACATGTAAAACATAAGTATTTTCACAATCCACAACCCCCAAAACAAGTTTAGATCCCAAAAGGACTAGCTCTTTCGAGCACCAAACATGACCACATTATGTACAAATCAAAAGACACTAAAAGACTCGTAGGCGCCTAAATCCATATCCTCGTATCAACCCGGTTGGTCAAGTTGCACCATGCCCTCTAGCTCGCTCGTTCCCACGAGGCATATCTGAAATGTTGTAACGTAGCAACATTAGCGAAAATGCTAGTGAGAAAACAACGAATAGTAAATAACAATAAGTACTCATATCTCAAGCGAAAATGCGTCCAATCACATGTGTAAACCATGCTTTTCTTTTATTTAGTTCTAGGAGCAAACAACACTTTCATTAGTTTTGGTAAAAACTTGATAATTAAACATTCAATTAAGCAACAAAGCACTAAGTATCTAAAGCAAAGATTCGGGTAGATAGGAGAACACACTCTTTCCCGGATATAAAGCACTTCATACACTTTCTCGAATATAAAGTAATACACATACTTTCACGGTTACTAAGCATACACTTTCTCGAATATAAAGTAAAACACATACTTTCACGGTTACTAAGAAAATCACATGCTTACACAATTACAAAGAAAATCACATGCTTTCCAGTTTAACTAGCAAATCACATGCTTACACAATTACAAAGCAAATCACATGCTTTCTCAATTGTCCGTACTATTCCCCTTGGATAGCACAACGTGGCGAATCCCCATATGCGTAACTCAAAGCACCTTGTGAAAAGTCCCAAACCAATCTCTCTCAATGCTAACTAAAAATAAGGAATCAGTGACCAACTCTTCTAAAACTAACTAATTTCATGTGAGCAAACCCGCTAGCTAAACCTTATAATTAATGAACCGATAATAGGATTAACCTAGTAACTAAACTCTCAAGCTTCTCCGATTTCAAATCCACTTAGAGAAGAGTATAACGCTCAACTTCAAGCTAGCACTAATGGTTGCGATGTGAGAGAAAATTATTATTTACAACTCGTTCTAATCTCACCTTTTGTGTGCATAGAATTCCACCACCCGCCGGTTGGGTTACCGATTGTTCGTAGGCCAAAACCTACATTTAAAATGTACATCTAAAAGTATTAATTTACCACACAATGAACGAACTAATATTAATCACTTAAACCGTCAAACAGCCCACTAAATATCCCACAACAAATCCTACAAAACAGCCCCTGTTTTAGTATAAAGATTTACCGGCTTTTTGGACGTTTTACAATCAATCCGGGTTGATTTAAAGTAAGCTAAATTGGGCAATTCTAATGGGTAACACTTTGAAAATTCCCATGCAAAGATCCCTCACCAAAACTCAAGACAAAACAGAATTTAAATAAGGAAATAACACCCACAACAGTCATAATTCGAAGCAAAGACGAGGGCTTGGGTTTTCGTTCAACTTAGGTTTGAGATTAAGGGAAACAAGTTCTGTTTCATGGGTTTATCTTAGCTAAAATTCGCAACTAACACATGGGAAGAAGGATTTGAAGCTTGAATCAAATATTGAAAGGAAAGAAAAACACTAAAACCCATTTTTCTGAAATTCTTTCTCACCTTGTAACTCATGGATCTTGAACGGTTTGGCTCGATTGATGGAATGGGTAGAAAGTTCTTGTCGAGATCTTTCCAACGGGACTGGAACCAACGAAATCGATTGAGAAACGGCGTCGGAATCTCCGGTTCTTCTCACTTCTTCTTGGCCGCGGGTGGGGGGGGGGGGGCTATACGGGTCTCTTTCTTTCTTTTTTGTTTTGCTTTTTGCTTTTCTAAATGAGAGAAAAGGAACTTAAATGAAAGAAAAAGAAAAGTCCCAAATGCCCTCTATGCTATTTTCTTAAGGAAGACCGTCCCGTGTTCGTTAATTTCGTTTCTAAAGTGCTCTAGCAATGGAACTATTTAAATTATACTAACCCCAACTCCATAACTTAATGAAATAAAATAAAATAAAACATTAGAATAAAATAAGTAAAATCACCTAAAAATACGGGGCGTTACATAATCATGCTAAAATTATAAAAAATCTCACTCATATATTAATTGAATAAATTTTTCTCGTATTCAATAATTTATTGAATTAAAATGTGAGGTTTACTAATTCAATAACTTATTGAATTAAAATAGAGATAATCCAGTAAATTGCATCATTTGACCATATGTTAATACTTTTTATCACTTTGATTATTTTAATACTTTCTAGCCCAAATCTTGTATGACTACTTTTTCTATACCTGATTAATTTTTTCTTCACATATCTTTTTTCAATCTCTCTCCTTAAACCCTAATCCCAATTTAAAAATCCTCTACCTCTCTCCTTTCGGCCACGATTGCCCTCATCTTTTCTTCCTCTCCCCCTTTGATGCCATTGAAGCATTTCATTTCCTCTCTCCCGTTTTCATTCTTGCTTTCAATCCCTGTTTTCTTTCTAGTTTTCATCAAAAACAGTTCTCGACATAATCTGGAAATTCTTGCCGAAAATTTGAGCATTTTTGTCCCCGTTTAACGAGTCCTTAAGCCAGTCACAAGTTGTTTTCCTTTGGGTTTTTCGTTTTACTTCTATCCTAAACCATTTTGATCCATACCAAGTCTTTTCCCTTCACCAGAAATGTCGTCGTCACAAAAGTATGTGTTCTGCTGCAATTTTATGCCCTTTTTAGCATATTTTGTGTTATGCAATTACGTTCAATATAGTACAGTACATATTGATAAATCAAACAATATTACATATGTTACATATTGTATAAAAAATGTATAGTACATGTATCGGTACATTTTATCAATATGTACTGCACAATACGTAACATAATATATATAAATATAGTATATTACATACAATACAATATATATTGTTCATAATATATAGATATACTACTGTGTTATCTTTCATTTTTCACTTCTTTTTTCATTTCGGTATATAAATATATTTATTGTATAAACAAATAAACTATACACTATACGTTTTTATTATTTTTCGTACATTATATATTATACAAAAATTCTGTACGTATTATTTTTTTTTGTCACCATAGCCTCTATTTTTGTCTTCTCATTCACCTTTTACTTAAACATTATATTTTTTTTTTCTAGTATATGCATTTTTTATTTGTACATAAGTGCACAAGTACTCTATTTTGTTGGTACATTTTAATAATGGTTTTACATCACTATACTGTACCTCATCTCTTAAATCTTTTTTTTCTTCCTCATATTTTTCATTGATTTTACTTTTTTCATCCAGATTCTATCCCTTTAAATTTTCTTCTCTAATACTTTTTTTCAGTTTCAAATTCTTCTCTCTTTCCTATGATTTGTTTGTGGTGTATTTTGGATGTTTAGGGGTGACTTTGGGAAGAGATAATATAGCCTTTATGCCGCTAAATTATTTGTAGGAAAGTGTTAGACTTTGAATGTCCGAAAAAGGAGTGAACCTATACTAGTTTAGGATAGTTTCGCTTATAGATTTGGGTTTTGGTTGGGAAACCGTTAAAAGTGATCTAAAGTGGATTTTTGGTGATTTTGGATCGTTCTAAGGTGGTTTTTAAAATAAACTTCCAGAATTTATAATTATAGAAATTAGGCCAAGAAAAGAGCGTTTTTGTGGAGAAAGAAAAAATTTCTTGTTAAAAATCTTGAGTAGTGATTTTTGGTTTATCATATTACTTTGAATACCTTGGGTAGTATGGTGGTAGGTTTGCATTAATCAAGGCCTTAATTAATGAAGAATATGTCGTTAGAAGGATTATTTTAGTTGTGCATAACTTTAATAATACTTAATGGGGCAGGTTTATTCCATAGGTACAAATGGAAAAGAATATCTCCGAAGGTTTTAAATTGCAAAAAAGAGTGTTTAAAATCCTTCTCGAGCATAGTCTCTCTTTGTTTGCGGATGAAGAGGAGATTAGAGGTATTGAGATAAGTTGCTGTTACATTGAAAGGTTTAAATTGAGAAAAGAGTGTTTAAATCCTTTTCGAGTGAAATCTCTCTTTATTTGCAAATTAAGAGGAGACTTGGGTTGTTGTATTAAGATTTCAATTTGAATAGTGTGAGTGAATTATTGGAAGTCGGTGAGGCCGATGATGGACTTAAGGACTTAGGAAACCTCTCATGGCATTATTTTCTTTTTAACATTATTCTACTCATTGGGCGTAGCCTCATGATGCTACATTATTTTTTCAGGTAAAGGAAAGAAGAAAGTTGGCAGTTGATGACGTTCGAGGCGAGTGGACTGGTTGGCATGGGTTTACACGCCAACGACTTTATTTCTTCTCTTTATTTTTAGATACTTGAGAATGGACCTTGTCTTGTTTTTAATTGAAAATAAATGTTGTCACTTTGGTTTTGTTGAGTACTTTTTCTTCGACAATGTTTATGAGGTTTGGATGTGATTCAATGTTTTTATGGTTTTAAATAATTCTGATCAGTACTGTGAACATATTTCAAGTTTTGATTTTAATGAGAAGAATTTTAATTTGATATTTTATTGCTTCCACTATTATTTATGAGTATTTCCGTGTTTAGGGAATTTCGGGTCGTTACATTTGCGAACTAAACATTTGATTGATTATACTTTTTAGATGGAATAAAATTTTAGTTAATTTTATTGAAAGTCTTCCATTGTCGCATTTTGGCATATTTTGGGAATTCAAGTTGTTACATACTTTATGCATGAATAATTAATTATATAATAAATAAAGAAGCAATTTTGGTTGGAAAAATATTGGTCTTGTCTATGAAAAATGAATCTAAATCAAATCTAGAAAGAAAAAAATTTATCTTGAACATATCTTCATCAAATCGAAGAACATAAACCCTAGGCGCCGCCGCTCCCTTCTTTGTTTTCCCGTTCCAAAGTTGTTACAGCTGCAGCGCTGCCTTAACGCGGCTATTGTGATGGTTGCCCCTTCATGTAGCTCATGGCTCCACCACCTGCAGCGCCAGCCAGGATTCTCGTTTGTTTTCCTTTCCATTGTCGCTTAGATCATTATCTCATAATAATTAAAGTGATTACAAAATTCAATATACTCAACTTGTGCATTTAACAAAATTTCTAGGGAAAGAAAAAAAATCATAAGCCAATAATTCGTAATTCAACCAAAAAAGCAAACCACAATTAAAAAAATTGATTTTTGAAATTTAGTGTTTCTCATCATAAGGTTTTAGAAAACGTAATAAATTGCAAGACTGCTCTTATTGTTGGTGTAAGAGACCTTTAAAAGAGATTTGTGCAGCAGAACTCCCAAGTATCTTTCCTTGTAGTTTAATATAAATTCAAAAATTAAGCATAAAGTTCTTGCACTTGTAGAGAAATGTTTGCTTTTCTCCATTTAGTTATGATCCTGGGACCACCTATAAATCTTCCTCGCGCTGCACAAAAAAGAACAGAGTGTAGGCACTATCCTTCTTGGAAAAATGAGGAAAACAAAAAACTTTTAATCCTCTACCTCTATAGGCAGCAGCTACAATGAGAGGAGAGAAGAAGAACGTTTTCTGAGTATTTTCTCAACTCTTGACTTATGTGTTTGGTTTCTAAAAACTCTTCCCTCTTTGTAGGGAAAGTTGAGATCTCAGAAATTCATAATCTTGAAATTAAATCTAATTATTTGAATAAATATGATATGTTATCTTTTAATTAATCCAATTAATTATTCTTTATCATATTTTAAATTAATCAAATTAATTTAATTATTTGTTCACATATCTAGATAACTAAATTAATCCAATTAATTTAATTATAGATATACACAAAGAAATGCCTAATTTAAAATAATAACCTTTATTATTTGAACTTGGCGTGTTGCCTTATTCCAAGTAGTCCACACACCCACTTCATCTCTCATTGGGCTCAGGCCTCTGTGCCTGGGCCAATTTAAAATGATTGGGCATTTAAACTTCTTCTATAATTAATAGACCCTATCTAAATAAATAAAACTCTTTTATTTATTTTTCCTTTAATTTAACAACTTCAAATTAAATAATTAAATAGCACTCTTCCATTTTATTTGTCTTTATAATTAATTTGACCACTGCAAATTAAATGCTAAATTTTATTTTTCATAAGAATTAATTAATCTAATTAATTATTGTTCTCACTAACATGCATTAGCTTGAGGACTTAATGGACCTGTAGTACTAAGCTCCAATGATCCATAATTAAATTAATTAAAACTCATTCAATTAGTTTTATTCTCATTTATTAACATTATGGTAACTCCACTAAATACCAAGAGTTGCACTCTTAGTTCTATAGACATAGTTATGTCCATTTGATATAATCATTAACTACACTTTGATCCTTCACAAGTAGTTCGTATTCATAGCTAGATAAATTACTGATTTAACCTCTGTGATACATTTGGCTCCTTAAGGTCCAACTTATTCTCTAATGGACAACCTTCCATAATCTCCATTATAAATTTGACTAGTTTCATGATTAGAGGAATATGGGGCACCGTTGTTCAAGCCCTAAATCAGTCCATAAGAGACTACTTATCTATTTTCCAAATCAAGAAAATAGTGAGTTCCATTCTTTTGAAACTACGTCCTCGGCTATCTGTAAGACCCAATACCCAAAGTGCAAGGCTTATTGAGCAAACTATAATGAGTCACTCTCACCCATACAAATCAAAGGATTTGTAATTTACTCAAGATTAAAACCAATTGTAAATGACCAACCTATTCATATACGAAGTATCTCTCTAAATTGTTTTACCAGGATATAGTAAGTATATCTTAGTTTAGTCTACTACAATCTCTACTGTAATAACACCCCGCTCACATGTCTCTACATGAGTGATGTAGATAAGATCACCTGTATCAAATTACAAGTGGGATGTATTAGTGGTGTTCCCATAATAATGCACCCAACCTGTGACGACCCGACATATTTAAAAAAAGACGGTCGTGGTTACGCAAGCGAAAGCAAGGAATTTTTAAACTCAAAACAAATACTTTCATTAAAAACAAACGGAAATTTCGGCATGTAGTATTCATAAAGTTCATGCCTCACATACAAAATAAAGTAAACCTGTTTTATTTCCAAAATCATCGGCACGTCGGCCGGATCAGAGTTTCGTAAAAACCATAATCAAAATAACGTTCGGTGCACCGGTTTAAAAGTCTTATACAAACAAAATATGCATAGATGTTCGACTCAAAATCAAAAGAAAACATGACTCAAAATCAAAAGAAAACATAAGTCAAACACGACTCCTATACTCCCAAAATATATGGCTCGCGTGACCGGAGACCAATCCAAAAGCTCCGTCTCAGCATGATCAACGAGCACCACCTGCCGCTCCACGTCCTCGTCCCCGAGCGTTACCTGAAAGGTGATATAGAGCACCTTTGAGCATGACACTCAGTGAAAACAAAAGAATATGAACAGTGATGGGGAATGACCGTGACACAATGCGAAAGTACATATCAACATGCTAAAAATACGAATGAAGTACAAATGCTTTATGTTTGAATGATGGCAACTAGTCATAACTCTTTGATACTACAAATATTACCAATGCAAACCCGGCATCTCACTACGCCCATATTACAAAAGCCAATCAACCTTCGAGCCATAGCTCATCTCAGTTTCAAATTATTTCAATTCACTAGCTGTAACGACCCGATTTTTCGTAAAATCCATTAAAACAATTGCGCAATGGAAATCTAGATTTTACAGAAAAACGGCATGGGACCGTTTAAAATTCGGATAAACCAAAACCTGTTTACAAACCAGTTTTTCCAGAAAAAGCAATAATACTAGAATGCACCTTCCATGATATGATGAAAATGCTAAAGGAAGTTTAAAGTTCAAAATATATATACAAACACTCCATCGAGCTCAAAATGTAACAAAATAAAAAGTGATGCAATGTTCATGAGCATTCAAGGATGCTACTTTCAAAATCAGCTGCGTTCCTGTCCATTCATTATCTCGATCGGTCACGCTGTGCCACCTCCTCTACCTCGTCCTCTACCGCGAGTCTTACCTGAAAAATTGTAATTGTAGCAACATTAGCATAAAAATGCTAGTGAGAGTAAAATGAAAGCAAGTAATCCTATGAACAACATTTCATGTCAGAAATCGTGTCCAAAGGCCTAGATTTCACTTTTACTACCCATTCCACAATCCAATTTCACACATAAACATCATACATAATAAACTTTCTTAACTTTGTGGCTCAACGAATCTTAGGAGTTATGGATTTCCTCGAAAACATTCTATCATCATAAAAGAAATACTAAAACCAAGATACAAGTAAAAGAATGTGATATACTAAGTGCTAATAAAGTCGCAACCACACATGCTCAAATCTTCGAGTGCCAACCATATCACCGTATGTGTAGTACTATAATAATGATAACAATAATAACACATCCATACACGCTCAAATCTTCGAATGCCACCCTTACCACAGCGTGTATAGTACTATAATAAGGATAACAATAATAACACATCCATACACGCTCAAATCTTCGAATGCCACCCTTACCACAGCGTGTGTAGTGCTATATCACAAATCATCGCACCATGATACCGTATGGAGCGTATCACATACTATCATGTGCCATATCACATATCCTCGCACCATGATACCGTATGGAGCGTATCACATACTATCATGTGCCATATCACATAGCCTCGCACCATGATACCGTATGGAGCGTATCACATACTACCATGTGCCATATCTCATAACCTCGCACCATGATACCGTATGGAGCGTATCACATACTACCATGTGCCATATCACATAACCTCGCACCATGATACCGTATGGAGCGTATCACATACTACCATGTGTCATATCACATAACCTCGCACCATGATACCGTATGGAGCGTATCACATACTACCATGTGCCATATCACATAACCTCGCACCATGATACCGTATGGAGCGTATCACATACTATCATGTAGAATCCATCAAGCTCCCTAGTAAGTTAGATAAAGTTCCACTTAAACTACTAAAGAACATAAACCGCTTGAATTACACGAGTCAATACTCAAGTGTAATTTCTAAGCCACTTTGACTCCCGAATCACTTAAAGTTCCTTAGTCAATCACTTTCATCTAAAGTCTCCAAATCACCTTACAAGACTTCCAAACCACTCATAAATCCTCTTTTACTTCCAAAACCATAAATACATCAAAATCACTCCACTCACATCCGAGTTAAAGTCTCCAACCAAGTATAACTTCCGGAAGTTAGTTCCCCTCTTAACCTCGATATACAATAACGTAATGAAACATAATTCATAAAATTACTAACTTCCATTTTAAACTCACCTTAGATGTGAAATCCAAGCTTCCAAGGTGCCGGAGTCAAAGTCAAACAATCGATCACAAACCTACATAACAAATACAACTAACAACCATTAATTATCCGAAAATCGAGCAAACGATATCTAAACACATAAAACGACGAAAACCCCGGATTTAACCCCTAAGGGACCCACGGCCCAACAAGGAAGATAGGGTTCGGGTTCGGTTTTCCGTCTTTTATGCACTTTTGAGATGATTTGGGTTGATCAAAGACACTTTGAAAGTCGAGATAACAGTGGGTCACGATATTTTAGGGTTTTACATAATAATCGATTTCCGAATAATTAAGTAAAACGTAAAATCATAGCAAACCAAACACCCTAATCTTAGTCAAGTGAGAGAAATTAACACGGAACGGATTTTCGACTCAAACTTGATTTTAGGGTTTAGGGAAGTTTCTAAAACTTGCTAAAACGACTTCCTCGATTGAAATCTTCAAGCTTTGGGGTGTGAATTTGAAGATTTCAATTCAAAACCTCCATTAAAACACTATTCACAACAAGTTTTAGAAAGTTTGTCATACCTTAAGGTTTCGAGAAAATGAGAGAAAACCTTGATTGTTAGGTTAGAATCGATCCTCGGGATGAGAGCTTTTCAACGGGCATAAGATTACGGCGATCCACCGAGCAACGGAGAAAAGCCAAGAGAGAGAGAGGGAGGGGGGGGTGTCTCGGCCTCAAAGGAAGAAAAAGAGAAAGATGAAAATGAATTCCTTGACCAAGTTGACTATTTAAGGATGAGGATGGTGAATAGTGATTTTTTAAGAAATTGGAAAATGACGTATACGTCCCTTTTAAAAGATTCGATTAAAAATACTTAAAATAATCTAAAGGTGATTAATAATTATTAATTGGCCCGTTAATAATTATTAATGTCACCGAAACTAATTTAAAGGAGTAAAAGGTTTAAAAAGGTTTTCGAACGAAAATAACTACTAAAATCGAATTACTAAGTTTAAACTAACTGAATACTTTATTTAAATAAAAAAAACTACCTCCAAAAGTAACGGGACGTTACACTAGCACCTGTGTCATTCTAACATAGTACACCGGGGCTCC
Source organism: Gynostemma pentaphyllum (assembly GCA_028015215.1). Classification (NCBI taxonomy): domain Eukaryota; kingdom Viridiplantae; phylum Streptophyta; class Magnoliopsida; order Cucurbitales; family Cucurbitaceae; genus Gynostemma; species Gynostemma pentaphyllum. Next base: position 16,080,415 of record CM051352.1, read on the forward strand.
ATCACTTCTCTCTGCCACGGTAACCACGTGTAACGTCCAACAACCATACACCGTTACACAGGTTACAACCCCATGGCCACATAACGATCACATGATATGCATGAGTGGAATGTATGACATGAAATGGATTAACATTGTAACGTCCCGTTATTTTGAAGTGAAATTATTTATTTATTTATTTATTATTATTTTATTATATTTTATTTAATGTTATTTATTTATTTATTTCAATTTAAGTATTTAGATTAATTATTATTTTTGTAATTTTGATTTTAGTAGTTAATTTCACCCGAAATCCTTTTTATTCGTTTTAATATTTTAAATTCGCTTCGGTGATATTAATAGACCAATTAATAATTATTAATCACCTTTAGATTTATTTAAGAGCATCGGGTTTCGTTTTATAAGTCAAAAGTCATAAAAGGACGCAATCGTCATTTCCAAATTTCTTAAAATATCTAAAATTACTATTCCATCATCTTTAAAAGTCACAAAATTGACCAAGACAACTCATTCTTCTCTCCTTCCCTTCTCCTTTACGTGAGACACTTCCACCATTGATGTGGTTTTGCTTTTCTTCGTTTCTCATTCGTTTCTCGATGGATCGACTTGATTTCGGTTGCGTTGGATTGGTAGGGACGAGGGCTACCTATCCAACCTAGCTTTTCAAAGTTTCCCGTTCTCTAAGGGAAGTTCCAAAAAGTAAGTTTTCAAAACTTTTTAGATGGTTTTGTTCGTTTTTTATTATAAATGAGTTTTGAAGTTGAAATCATGAATTTCTATCATGGAATTTGACGATTTTGAGCCCGGATTTTCGAAAAATACTATTCATCCGAAAACACTATTCATCTGAAATCACTATTCACCCGAAAATGCACACTTGTTCTCATCTTAGTTATGAGTTGTAATATGTTGTGCAATTGGTGAATTGTAGGTGCGATTGCTCGGTTGTTGTTTCGTGGAAATTTGAGACTTGGAGCAAGTCTTTTTTTTTTTGGCAAAGGTGAGAATAGTTAGGATTTAAAGTAATTATAGAAAGCAAATAAGTGTGAAGGTTTGTAGAATTGGGAACTAAGACTAGAATCCGAATCTAAGATTAGAGGGATGTGAGTTAGTGCCCTTAGGATTAGAAGTTAATCCTTTAAGTGAGAACTTAGGAGTTCTCGAGGAAAGTATTGAACCTTAGAAAGTTCTAAATTAGATTCGTTTCGAAGTTTAGGATGGATCATTGGAGGTTAAAAGATCCAAACTTGTTTTTAGAACGGTTAATAGAACCTCAGATTATATTGGAAGTTTAGAATCCTTGAAGGTTAGGTTAATCGTTTACGTTATGATTTTACTTTTATTATTGTTAGTGGAGTTCGATTTACATATCGTTCGTTCGAGATGCTTATCTATTTTACTTTATGTCAGCTACTTTATATCCTTTACTTTATGCCTTTTTCTTTATGCTTGTATCGACTACTTTAATTCCGCACTTTATTTATTTACTTTTACAAGGATATGCAAGCATATGCATATCATATTGCATCATACCATTCTCGCACCATTCATGAAAAAGAAATGAAAGTGAGAAAGAAATGAAGGGGAGAATGTTGGAGCCTACAGGTAGTGTCCGCATCACCTTCAGAAAAAGAAACGAAAGTGAAAAAGAAATGAAAGTGAAAAAGAAATGAAAGTGAAAAAGAAAAGAAAGTGAAAGAGAAAAGAAGGAAGAATGATGAACCCTACGTGGAGTTCACATCACCTTCAGTGAAAAAGAAATGAAAGTGAAAAGAAAAGAAAGTGAAAGAGAAAAGAAGGAAGATTGATGAACCCTACGTGGAGTTCACATGGTAGCCTACGGGATGTACGCATTACTTCTTCATGCATAGGGAGTTGAATGGTAGCCTACGGGATGTACGCATTACTTCCTCATGCATAAGGTTGAATGGGAGCCTACGGGATGTCCGCATTACCTTCATTCACACACAAAAGGGCAATTGCGAAGTCCTACGGGATGCTCTCATGCATTCATGTTTATGATAGATGAAAGAGAGATTCGAGAAGTTGTATGATGTGCAAAGTATATTTACTTTTCTTACTTATGTCATAACATTGTTGATGGATGAGTATTGACTATGATTATTAGTAATATCATCCTTCGAAAGTATAAAACGAAATTACCTAGAGTTGGAGAACTTTAGGATTGATTGTGTCAGGTAAATTGGACACAAATCGGAATACGGGTTTGAGGTCTATTCTTACTTTTTATTCTTATTATTCTCACTGGGCTTAGTTTGTTAGCTCATGATATTACAAAATTTCAGGTAATGCCCTGGCCAGAGGTCGAGGGAGAGGAGATGGTGTTGCGTGATCGAGGGATGCTGACCTCGAGATGGACTATGGTTGTAAAGTCTATGTATTTATTTTTGTGAACTTTAAAGACTTTTGTGATTTTACATTTGTATTTGGCTCATAAGAGCATAATGTATTTACTTTATGATTATGAGTATTGAACTCCTGAATGGGACTTGATGTTCCTTATGTTTTATGAGATTTTGAAATTAGGATGTAAACAGGTTTTGGCTAACCAATTTTCAAACATAACCACGCCAATTTTTCTTAAAATAAAAGACTTCCGCTGTCAATTCTGATTTAAATTATTTAAAAAGTGTCGGGTCGTCACAAACATGCTCTATCATAACATGATTATATAACGAGATATCGTATGAACAAATGTGATTAGATCAACTTTTCCAAATTATGACTCAATTTTTGCTCATAAAGTGTTCATATTTCACATATTCACATGGTTCGTGATCACAACTAGTTTTCGAGCAGAATCCAAAAAGTATCAAATATGCATAATCATTGCCCCAAATCCAGTATATGACTCATTCATGGACTATGAACATAAGAATAAAGCAATAGGCATGCTTATATAATCAACTAGCCAAAACAATAATTCTATTTTAGGCTATCTAGCATTTCGGCTCTTTAACCCAATGCCGGAATCGATATCTCTTCTCGTTACTTCAATTTCTTTCAATCTTTACCACCCATACCACATAAAGTTATCATTCACAACCACAAACTCTATTCCTGACATAGTCCAAAGAGAAACGGGAATGCCACACCAATCACCCTTCCGATTCTTTTTGTTCTCACCTTCAACGTTAGCTCCGTTTGTATTCGCTCGCCTTTAGCCTACAAAAATTTAATCCATATATGTTTATTCTAATTTAAACATTATAAATCAGCCATAACAACCACAAATAACCTCGAACCCGGTTAGTGACACAAGTGCCAAACGAGTTGATTCGGGATGCAATTTTGGGTCAAACAAGGAGTACTTATGAAATTTTCATTGGTTTGATGCTCTAAGGTGGTTTCCTTATTTAAATATATCCATTTAAACACCAAATGCTCCAGAATTGATAATCTTTCACTAAAAGTCAAGGAATGCCCAAAAATAAGAAAACTAGTCCAACAAAAGTGTAATTTTTTGATCAAAAATGGAACTTTACCAAAAAAATCACTAAATTGATCTTCCAAAGTGTTTTCCATGTATAAAATATACATATAAACATTCAAACTTTTCAGAATTGACAACCTTTAAGATTCAACAAAGAAACACCCAAAACTAGCTAAATTTAAAACTAGCATTTTTGGCCTATTTTGAGATTCTATCAAAATTCAATTCCCTTCCTTTCCAAGTTGTTTTTCATACATCTTATAATCATATGAACACTCTTAAATACCAGAATTGAGAAACTTATAGTGATAGTCAAAGAATTCCTAAAAATCAAAGAACACTAAAAGCTTCAAAAACCTCCATTAATGGAGTTTTGTAAAAGCTTGAACCCACTCATGTCTTTTACCTTTTAAAGAAACTTAAGAGGTGAAACTTAAAGTTCATAACATCAATTACATCAACAATTCCATAATTGAACACATCAAAAAGAACCTTCAATAAACATCCTTGAAGAAACTTCAATCAAAATTCAAAGAAAACTAACCAAAAATGAAAATCTAGGTTAGTCAATACCTTGAGTTTTTGCTCAAATCTTCTTCCAAGACTTGTTTGGATCTTCCTAAGATGGTGATTATTACATGAATCACACAAAAACCGTTCAAATTGATCCAAGATCCAAGAGTAAAGTGAGATAAATTGGTTGAAGAAAATTAGAGAGAGATAAATTGGTTGAAGAAAATTAGAGAGAATGGAGGGGGGGGGTCTACGGCTTTGGAGAAGAAAAGGAAGGGAATTTGTAATTTTTTTGTCTTTCCTTTTCTTATTTTCCTTTTAAACTTTTTGTTTCCTTAATTAAAAATGACAACTAAAATCAATTTATTTCCAAGTCCCTCCACCTCTTCCAATTAGCACCAAGCCCTTCCACCTCTTAAATTTATTTTATACCCCTCCTCTTTTTTCTTTTGCTAACTAGCCCTCACTCAAATAAATTAACTATGGTTAATTTTGTCCTTCAATTAAACTTTCACCCGTAGTTAAACTAACCATGGTTAAGTACTAATTAACCAAAATACTTATAATAAACAAATAAAACAAGTCAAAATAAGGAAAATTCTCAATTATCCTACAAAAGTTCTCGGGTCCTTACACAACCTTTATTCATAATACCATAAACTCTTTGAGTTACAATTTGAGTGAATCTTCCACATCCCTTACTTCAAGTTATCATAAGTTACTCTAAATCTTATTATGGAAAACATTTATTTATAAAGCAATAAATGAAAAATGTAAATATTACTATTAAAAAGAATCCTTTATTTATTTATAGTCTCAAAGGATTACATAAAATTAGGTCAGATAACCCACCACCGTATCCTTCGTGGATACCCATCAAATCAAATTCAAAATGCTAGAACACTAGGTCAAAATCTTAACCAAAACACTGTAAATGGTATCGTAGAGATATGAGTTATCCTGGAGTGGTTATTGTACGAGAAGTGTCTTGGTTCAACAAGAAGGGTGACCAACCTATCAATCGACGAAACTCTACCCTGAATTATTGAATTATCGTGGCATAGTAACCAGTTTATAGAATTTTTATTTGTTAAACATGTTTGCATTCATGCATCACATTTAAATTTATGTCGAAATATATAGTTTGAATTCTTAAATTTTCACATTAGGTTACTAAATAATATTTATTCAAATTAAGCAAAATATCATCCTTGTTAATCTGTAACACTTAGTTAGAATGAAATACATTTTGTTAAACTCGAAAATGAATTTGAATACAATAATAATGGTTAAAAGATCTTAAGTATAACCTGAATAACCAGTTGCTAATACATGAAATGCATAAATTAATTATTTAATGGAAAGTAATTACATAATATATTGGACTAATTATTCATGAAAAATGCATTTAACAAATAGGTGAAGTTTATTAGCTAGTTGACATACTTAATGTCATTGCTAAGAAACATGAATCAATAGAAACCGAGTATAAGTTACTTGATTCCGTGTAAGATATGTGAAAGTGACCTATTTTTCGTGTAATTAATAATGAAATTCATTTTTCAATTTTCAGTTGCAAAAATCAGATTGAATAGGCTCGATTATAAGTTCGTCGATAGAAGAACAATTGCAAATGTGATCGTGAAAGTTGTAACTGTCAGCAGAATATAGAATGAACAAAAACAACACTTTAAAGATCAATGGGGAGGGTCGACACAAGGAATGATTAACGTGGGAAACCAAACAGAAAAATCCACGAGGCCACGCCTAGAGAAAAATCCACTAGAAAAATCAGTTTACATCCAAACAAGAAATTTAAAGAAAACACAAGCACAAACAAAAAACTCCCTTTTTCTTTGTCTTCGATTGCTCCTTGTTGATGACGATCTTCAAGCCGGATTATCCACAAGTCCCCATGCGGATCTCGATCTAAGAAAATCCCTTCCTTGTCACAAACGTATCAAAACCCAAACTCCCTTCGGTATGTGTTAGTCTTCTCAGAAGACTTTCATGAATTTGTATATTGAAACACACTAAAGAACACTCTCTCAAATAAAACTAAATCTCACAAAAGATTACATAAAATAAAGAGTAATAGAAAGCACTATTAATTGACAATTTTCTTATAACATGAGTGCTTAGGAGGTTGATCCAAACAACTTGTTGATATGACATTTTATAGATGGAAAATCTAGAGGAGTAATTTTGTTAAAGGCTGCCAATTAGCATAAATCAAGCTACCATAAACCAACGTCCTTTTGATATTCAATTTCCCAACCAATCAAAGTAGAAGAATCAAAGAGAATAATATATGAGTTGTAAAATTTCAATGATAGAGTAAATCAAGGTAATTTGAATTTCAAAATAAACTCATGAATAGATATTTTGTTTTATAAAAAAAAACAATTCATGTCAATTAAAATCTTGATTTCTTTCCGTAAAACAATTTAATTTATATTAAATCAAATTAAGGCATATAGTAAAATAATATGATTAATTGTTTTTGACTAAATAAAGGCCAATCTAAAACATATTCTAACAATCTCTCTCTTTGGCATTGTTTTGGCAAAAACAAATAATATAAATGAAACTCTCCCTCAAAAGATCATTTCTCATTTTTAATTTCTCTCCCTATTTTTGTCAATACAAGAGCAAAGAGAATGGAATAAAAACATAATGATGTTAAAAACATAATAGAGCTCTCCCTAAAAAAACAAATCTCACAACTCTCCCTAAATAAAATATCCATCTTTCAAGTTTAAAAAAAAATCTTTTAAAAAAAAAATTCAAGACAAAGAACATGTAAAATCCAAAATTTAAAAAAAAATTGACATGAAGAGCACGCACAAAAATCAAGTATTTGAACAACGAGTTTTCAAACAATTATGAGAAACAAATTTTTCTAACTCATCTTTTCTCACCCATATTTGTTTAGGAATTTTTTTTTGAAAATTAGGCATATATTTTTCTTGATTTTTCTTCAAAATATTTTTTAATTTAAAACACTTTGGCCTAATGTGTCCATGAATTCCACAAAAATGACAAATAGGTATAAAATTACGAGGCTTACCATATGAATTTACCTTTTGTCTCATAGTTGCAACATTTACATTTTTTCTCCAATTGACATAATTATGAACTCCATCATAATAAAACATTTGATGATCTTCTTGGTTCTCCATAATTGCAATATTATCTACTCTTAGGTTAGGCACTTTTATAGCATTTTGTTGAGGTTTTACAAAAATATTTGGGTTTTTGGATGTTTCCCCTTCACAACAATGCTCTTTATGAATTTTACAATCTTTACCTATACTTAATGGATAATCACACTTCTCATTACTCATATTTAACAATTTAATATCCTTATTAGCATTTTCAAGTTTAAGCTTAATATCAATCAAATCTTTATCTTTTTCAATAAGTAAAATATTCAAATCCTCTACTTTTGAAGTCAAATCAAAATTTACCTCCAATAATACCTTATTTTGCTCAGATAATGATTTTTTTTTTTTGCATACCTTCACCCATTCATTATACATCTTGATGTAGGCTTTCTTCAATAGAATCTTCCTCTTCCTCAAATGCATCACTATCCTCTCGAATTTCTAATGGATCATCCTTTTTATTTGAAGACTGTACACTAGTAGATTCGTTAGTAAAACATACATTATTACTTACGATGTTTTTCTTTTGATGTTCAATGGATTCGACATCGCTGCAAGTGATCACGTCATTCTTCTTTTTCAAGCACTTCTGGTTTCCCTTCTTTTTGTTCATCCTTTTCATAAAAACACAAGATTAGATCAGTAAAAAAAATTCCCAAAACCTCGCTAATAACTTAAACGACTTGCTTTGATACCAATAAAAAGTGACCTATTTCTCGTGTAATTAATAATGAAATTCGTTTTTCAATTTTCAGTTGCAAAAATCAGATTTAATAGGCTCGATTATAAGTTCATCGATAGAAGTACAATTGCAACTGTGATCGTGAAAGTTGTAACTGTCGGTAGAATATAGAATGAATAAAAACAAAACTTTAAAGATCAATGGGGAGGGTCGATGTAAGGAATGATTACCGTGGGAAACCAAACAGAAAAACCCACGAGGCCACGCCTAGAGAAAAATCCACTAGAAAAATCAGTTTACATCCAAACAAGAAATTTGAAGCAAACACGAGCACAAACGAAAAACTCCCTTTTAATTTGCCTTTGATTGCTCCTTGTTGATGACGATCTTCAAGCCGGATTATCCATAAGTCCCCTTGCGGATCTCGATCTAAGAAAATCCATTCTTTGTCATGAACCTATCAAAACCCGAACTCCCTTCGGTATGTGTTAATTTTCTCACATGACTTTCATGAATTTGTATATTGAAAAACACTAAAGAACACTCTCTCAAATATAACTAAATTTCACAAAAGATTACAAATAGAAAGCAATTGACAATTTTCTTATAACATGAGTGCTTAGGAGAGTTGATCCAAACAACTTGTTGATATGTAACGACCCGACTCCGTTAAATCCTTTAAATTCAGAGCTGCGGTGGAAGACTTAGTATTTTAAAAAAAATGGCATGGGTACATTTAAAACTTGGACTATCCAAAACCTGTTTACATTTTTCACAATAGAGCGATAAAGGGTGGAATGCGCATTCCAGATTATAAATAAACTTCTAAAAAAGCTTTAAAACCACAAGACTATTACAATTTTAAACAAACGCTCTTCCGATCTCAAAAACAAAAAGTAAGAAAAGTAGAAAATATAGACAAAGTATTTCAAGAATGTTATACAAAAGTGTTCCTGTTCTTGTCTCATCGCCTCGAGAAGTCAAACGGCACCACCACCTCTATCACGTCTCCTACGTCAAGAAGTACCTAAAAAATGGTAAGTGTAGCAACATTAGCATAAAAATACTAGTGGAGTAAAATGAAAGTCAATAATCCTATGGACCAAATTTCGTACCAGAAATTGTGTCCAAAGACCTAAATTGCTCTTTACTACCCATTCTACAATTCAAATTCATCATAATCATACACCAATCAACTTCTCGATTTCTGAACCATATCGAACCACAACTATTACCAATTTCGTACCACCTCAAGATATCTCGTATCGTGTTATTGTATGTTACCACCTCAACATACTAACACGTACGGTGTTTACCAAGTCATATTACCATATCTCATACCACATCTAATACCTCGTAACGTGTTACCGTATGGATCAACATCAGCATACTACCACGTACGATGTTCCAAACAAATGTCCGTGAAACGTGATACCGTATGGATCAACATTAACATACTACCACGTACGGCGTTGCCATATCAAGTGTCCTCGTAATGTGATACCGTATGGATCAACATCAACATACTACCACGTACGGTGTTACCAAACAAATGTCCTCGTAACGTGATACCGTATGGATCAACATGTAAAGACCTGAATCAAACAGAGGCTAGGCCGCGAGTACTCTCAGCGTAAGTGCAGAAAACATGAAATTTCAAAACACACTTTAAACAAAACGCAATGAAAAGTAACAATTTACGAAAAATTTGCGTGGTTCCATTTAAAAATTTAATTAACCAAAACCTGTTTTACATGGTCCCAACAGAAAAAGCGAGAAAAGTACATTTCTAAAATAAAGAAAGTTTAAAATGACATCATGAAAAAGTGCTCAAGACATAATACATACAACTTTACAAAAAAACAACAATCACATGGATTACATAAGTCATCTCTTATGTGACTAACACAACACGAGCTCAAGTGACAACGTCAACTAGTCCTTTTTCCAGTCTGGCATCCAAGTTCCAAAGCATACCAGCTTCGTCGTCACAACCCAACCACAGCAATACCTGAAAGGTGATATGTAGCACCTCTGAGCAAGGCACTCAGTGAGAATTAAAAAGAAAAGAAAGTAAATTTACATGTGGAATTCCTAGTATGAAATGGGTCTAAGAGTTCGAGATTCTTGCCCCTCTCTCAGTCTTTCCTTAACCAAAGAATCTACCTCATATAGTTCATCTCATACACTAACTACAAACTCCCACATTCCCAAATTTAAATTAACGATGAACAGTTTAGTCAACTTCTAAACCATTGAAAACTATTTCAAATCCGTTCACTTTTCTTATCCCCATATCGTGCCTACCTATCCTCGGTACTTACTACACTTTACCTTAACACTCTCTTGAATTTCACTGAAACAAAGTTAAACCAATTACCTCTCTTTCTCTTGCATTTCCTTAAACCCATTTCACCTAACTTTTCAACCATTAGGCCCAAACCAACCTATAGTACTCGTTAACATGTTCCACGTACTTAACTCTTACACACATCCCAGAATATAAATGTCAGAAGTTAACAAAAATTAAGAATCGATATGATGCAATTGAGATGGCAAGGAGACAAAACATGTATGTTTAAAAGTTAAGTTTCCACAAACAAATAGAAGTGTTGCTAGATGAACTTATATTCAAACTAGTGTCACATCTCACTTACACTTTCACATGTCTTACTACGCACATCTTAGAAACCATCTCAAAAAGTGAAATCCGAACTCATGGCTATCTCAAAATGAGCTAATGGCGTAATGAAATGATGTAGGTGTAGTGGCTAAAATGCATAAAAATTTTCAAATGCTTAAACATGTATGTTTATACAAAACTATCAACATTTCAAGTTCATGATCAAGCCAAGTCAACTTATGTTCAATCCGATACCAACTTTCCATATCACATTTTCCACTTACGTCAAACTTTCGTTCAAACCAGTAACACATTCCGTTATACTTTACCCGCGTCTCAATACACGCATTTCACTAACTATCTCAGATATCACTCAAGTCGTTGCTCATTTATACTTTCAGGCTATCATAATAGCCACTCTAGTATCCAGGGCATCCACCACACAGCGCCTCGGAGCTACACAATATCCGCCACGGTAACCACATGTAACGTCCAACAACCACTCACCATTACATGGGTCACAACCCTGTGGCCATGCAACAAACGAATGATATGCATGAATGAGATGAAATGTAAATGACCATGTTTTCTTTGCAATTCTCATCGGAAATGAACTTTTACATACGAGCACAAGTAGGATAATCCTCGAATCGGCATATGACTCAATCTTTCACTTGACACTTTCAAAGTGTACAACAAGCATGTATGGTATAACTTCAAGCATTATCGTTTTTGCATTTCAACTATGCAACTCTCATCAACTATCAATCATTAACGCATCGATCATAATTGAAAGTAAATCCCAAATCAGTATATGACTCGATCTTTGACTTGAAACACAAATAAATGCAAGTAATCATGTGAAAATGTATAAATGCAAGTAATCATGTAAGTCTAGCTCAAGATATATGTAAAGCAAGTTGGTCAAGCAATTCCTCTCTTTTCGAATCTCAATAGCAAGCCAAGCATAGCTCTTGTCTTCCGTTACTTTCACAACCTCCGGTTCCCTTTCAATTCATACACCAAAGATATCTCAAAACCAGTCATGATCACTCTATATCCATCCCACACCATTCCACTAACAACCACAACACCACCACCATCACCACTTTAATTCTTTTTGTTCTCACTTTTCTATTCAAAACAAGGCTTGACCTTGGCTTTTCTTTCCTCATCAATCACAAACAATTAGAAACTAACCTTAAACTTGAAATATCATAAACATTTCAGTAAGAACAATAAACTAAACCCGAGAACCCGGTTTGGTTCAAAAAAGTCTCTAAACTAGCTAAATGGAAAAGTAACAATTTTGGCCATTTGAGGGGTTTTTAGAAAATCATTGGTTAGAATTTCTAACATGATTTTCTTATGTAAAATATGTAGTTAAACACCCAAATATACCAGAATTGGAAGACATTAAGAAATGGCTAAGAAAACTCCAAATTAGGAAAACTAGGAAAACTTCAATGGCCAACATTGGAGGCTTTGAGCTTGTGTTCCATCCATGGCTTCCTACCCTTTCATAATAAGTAAAAAAAAATATCAAGGACTTCCATTTTGAAAACTACCTATTCCCTTGAAAGGTAACACGTAAACCTCTTGGCCAATTCTTGCTTCAAAGTCTAATTCACCATACCCCAAAACAACTACCAAACATACATAGCCATAGCACCTTCCACCCAAGTACTATGTCTCCATTACATATCCTTTTTCATAACCATTTATTCAAGCCAACAATAGCATTTAAAACTTACCAAAGTAAATCCCAACACTCTAGAATATTCATACTCCATTTATTTCGTTCTCATCTTACACTTCCAATCGCTTGTTCATGAAACCTCCCATCTAACTTAACTCAGTATTTAACATTTCTAACAAGGCTTAAACGTCATCATTGTAACAACCCGATTTTCAGTTAAATTCTTGAAATTTAAATGCATAGCGGAAGACTTAATTTTTAAAGAACAACAGCATGGATTCGTTTAAAAATCGAATAACCAAAACCTGTTTACAACAACCCATATTCAGAGAAAGCGATAAATCGGGAATGCGCATTCCATCATATAGTTTAAACTCCCAAACAAGATTTGAATCATAAAACACATGCAATTTTTAGACAAATACCCTTTCGGGCTCAAAAAGACACAAGTTATGGAAGTTGGAAATAATTTACAAGCATTTCTAAGAATGCTAAACCAAAAAGTGTTCAACATTGTCCATTCACCGTATCAGCAAGTCAACAACACCACCTCCTCTACCACGCTTCTTAGGACGAGGTTTACCTGAAAATTTGTAAGTGTAGCAACATTAGTATAAAAATGCTAGTGAGAGTAAAACGAAAGCAAGTAATCCTATGAACCAAATTTCATACCAGAAATTGTGTCCAAAGGCCTAAATTGCTCTTTACTATCCATTCCACACTTCCAATTTCCATACAATCATACGATAGTAATATACTACCCGTAATGGTCTTTCAATGCCAAGTAATAGAAATAAAGATTTAAAGTAAAAGTAACAAATATTACTAAGTCTTACTACACAATTCTAAAGAATAGGTAAAAGTAACATTAACTATCTTTGTTACCAAACAAGTTTCATCGTAACGTGCTATTGTATGGATCGAAATCAACATACCACGTACGGTCGTACCATATCTCAATTATCGCACCATAATACCGTATGGACTGAAGTCAACATACTATCATGTACCGTATTACTATCATCGTAACTCTCATCACATCGGATATCAAGAATTTCACCATATTACAAATCATCGCACCATGATACGTATGGATCCGAATCAACATACTATCACGTGCCGTGTCACAAATCATAGTACCATGGTACGTATGGATCCGAATCAACATACTACCATGTACCATATCACAAACCATCGCACCATGATACGTATGGTTCCGAATCAACATACTATCATGTGTCGTATCACGAAAGCTTAAGCTCCCTAATAAGTTAGTTAAACTCAAAGAATCCTACTAAGTTATTAAGAAACCTAACTAACTAGATTACACGAGTTATCACTCAAGTGTATCTTCTAACTACTTTAACTTCCAAACCAAACAAAGTAACCTTCATTTCCACTTTCATCTAACATCTCCAATTCACTTTGCAATACTTCTAAACCACTCCGTGTTTCCTTTTCATCGAACTCATTATAACTCCAAATTCTCTCCACTCACTTCCGAATTAAAGTCTCCAACCAAACATTAATTCTAAGAAGCTAATTCTCTCTTAACATCGATAAACAATAACATAACGAAACGTAATTCATAAAATTACTAACTTCCATTATAAACTCACCTTAGCTTGTAGAAAAGCTCCGATTAATCCGAGGTTTTCAACACCCGAACAATTCACAATCTTACAAATGAATTACACCTAATATCATTAATTAACCTGAAATCGAACAAACAACATCTAAACGCATAAAACGACGAAAATCCCGGATTTCCTCCCTATGGTGCTCTCGGCCATACAAGGGAAATTAGGGTTCGGGTTGGTTTCGGATACTTTGGGAGTTCACAACATCAATGGGTATCTGTAATTTAGGGTTTTGCACATTAAACGATTTCCCGAATTTAATTACAATAAACATTATATCAATAAAAGTAAACCCCAAAACAACCCCCACGATGTAAAATTCAAACGGGAAGGGCTTCGACTGAAACTCGGTTTTAGGGTTTAGGGAAAGTTGTCAAAATCACTAAAAGCAACTCCCGTACTTAAAATCATTGAGTTTCTTGGCAAGAAATTGAAGAATCAAAATGAAAACTCCATTAAAACACTATTTGGAGCTAGGGTTTGAAGTTTAACTTACCAAGAAGTCCTTAGAACACGGATGGAAAGCACGATTGTTAGGTGGAGAAGAATCCTAGGACCGAAGGCTTTCCGATGCAACCGAAATCGATCTGATCTGTCGAGAAATGAGTGAAACCTGAAAATCTTTCCCCCCCCCCCTTGAAGCCACGGTTTGGAGAAGAAAAATGAGATGTTTTTTGTAAACTTTGGTCAAATGGAAATTTAAAGAAGAATATGAATAGTGTTTTGGATATTTTTAAGAAATTAGAAATGACGGTTGCGTCCTTTAATGACTTTTGACTTATAAATCGAAACCCGAAGCTCTTAAATTAATATAAAGGTGATTAATAATTATTAATTGTCCTATTAATAATTATTTATGTCACCAAAACGAATTTAAAGTATTAAAACGATTAAAAAGAATTTCGGACGAAAATAGCTACTAAAATCGAAATCATTACTTTTAAACTAACCTTAAAAGCTTTAATTAAAATAAAAAAAAATAATAATAAAAAAAATTACCATCAAAAGTAATGGAACGTTACAATCACACAATCAATTCATATTATAAAAATCACACATAAATATACTTTAATTCCTTTTTGTTCCCATCTTGTGCAACATTGGAATACTTGCACCTTGGAGAGTTGCTTTGAGCCATTTACCTACATAAAACAATGTTCATATACAACGTCTTATTTTACAATCACTCAACATTTACAACATATTGAATAACATCCCGGGGCCCCAAAACAGCCCACAATCTGCAAATAGAAACAGCCCCTTCATTTCATTAAAACATTGAGCAACCAAAACAGCCCCGATAACTTAAACTCGAAAGAAAACGGTGTGAAAGGAGAAGGATAATTTAAATATCAATTTTTTTTAGTTTAGGATCCTTATAAGTTTAATTACATTTAAAAATCAGAATTCACATCAAGAAAAATATTTAACTTCACAAAATGGAAGGCTTCAAGTTGTTTTAATGGAGGTTTACCTTGAAGTTTAAAGAATTTATCAATATATTAAATTCTTTTATTTTCTTTGTATTTTTAAACAACCCAAAAACCTAACCTCAAGATTCATATAATTTAAGACTCAATTTTCAGAAATTAGAGTTTGATTCTTTCAAGTTTCTTTATAAATAAGAATACCCATAACTTAAAACCATGAGTTCCCAACTTTTTCTAAATTTGTAAAATCTTCGTTTTAAAGAAACTTACCAATTCTTCATGGAATCTAAGGAATTGTAGCTTGATTCTTCTTGCAATAGATTAATCTACACTTGACTTGAGGTTTGAGATTGGATCTAGGATGAAATTTAGTCAATTGAAGAAAACCCACAAAACTTACCTCCAACGGTGTTATTCTGCTGAGCAAGGAAAAGGAGGAAGAATTTTTTCAGCTTTTGTTGTCTTTTTTTTATGTCTAATATAAATGAAAGGAAAATTAAAAGGTATAAATATATATATATATTTAAACACAATTGCTTTAGAATAAAAAACAAACAAAACCACCATCATCGTGAGCAAGGAAAAGGGGAAAAAAAAGGAAGTAAAATCTTATTTAATTTAACTTTTAAGAGGAATGATAACATATGCCTTAATTACTTTTGTAATTAAAGAGAAATGATAAAATATGCCTAAAATGATTTATTTAAATATTTATAAAATTTCCATTATGTGTTTTGTTTTCTTTTTTTACATTTAAAACTCTTCTCAACTAACCGTAGTTAGTTTTAACCAAACCTAAATTTTTCTCTTTAACCATGGTTAGGTTGTAACCCAACCATAGTTAGCCATTTTATCCTTTAATAACCATTCAAAACAATTCATTTAATAAGTTTAAAATAAAAATATCAATAGTAAAACCCATTTAACCCATTTAACCAATTTATAAATTTAAATAAATAAAATAAATAAACTATATTATTATTCTAAGACTCGAGCCATTACACAACATCAACATACTACCACGTACGGTGTTACCAAATCATATGTCATATAATACCAAATCTCAGATTACCATAAGTTACCACATATTACCAATAAAACCAAACACTTGTACAAAGGATAAGCATGCATCTACGTAAGCTGGGATGCTCATTATATGAACTCAATCTATCTACCAATCTTGCCATATAACACTCGCTCATAGCATGTTTCATCTATGAACCTGTTATATCACAAGATCATATCACATAGTATCTCGATATGTGACGCCCATAGCCTCTTTCATCTATGGACTACACATATCCATAAGTATCCTGATAAGTGATGCCCATAGCCTCTTTCATCCATGGACTACACATATCCACAAGTATCCTGATATAGTGACGCCCATAGCCTCTTTCATCCATGGACTACACATATATCCATAAGTATCCTGATATAGTGACGCCCATAGCCTTTTCATACATGGACTACACATATATCTATAACTATCTTGATATAGTGACGTCCATAGCCTCTTTCATTCATGGAGTACACATATATCTATAAATCGGTTCATTAAATGATCATCTCAAACACAAACAACTATCAAACAATACAATCATACTACAATTACACTCAATGACATGCTTATCTTTTATACTTATCAAAGTGTTGCCTCTTACCAAAAGTCTCAAGTACATCAATCGTACTACCATTAGAATTCCATACTCCACGGTACTACCACAATTAACATCAATCCTTATTATCATTAGAACTTCCATATTCCACATTATTACCACATTCAATCACAATCCTTATTCCTTACACAAGGTAATAAGATCATATAAATACTAACCATCACTATAAGAAATTTGGGAATAGGTGACGTTTTTTTGGCGTCACCTATTCGAATAGGTGACGCTTTTGTGAGCGTCACCTATGGCAGTGTCACCTATTCGAATAGGTGACGTCTAAAAAAAAGCGTCACCTATTCGAATAGGTGACGCCAAAAAAGCGTCACCTATACGAATAGGTGACGCCAAAAAAGCGTCACCTATACGAATAGGTGACGCCAAAAAAGCGTCACCTATACGAATAGGTGACGCCAAAAAAACGTCACCTATTCGAATAGGTGACCCGTTTTACCCGTCACCTATTCGTATAGGTGACGTTTTTTTGACGTCACCTATTCGAATAGGTGACGCGTTTTCCCCGTCACCTTTAGTAACAAATTAGAGAAAAAAAATTATAATTTTAATAATACCACCATTTAGTGACTTTTTGATACCCATGAACCTTATATTGATCAATCAACATAATAAAGAGTAAATACATGGTCATTACAAGAATAACCCACAAACTTTATATACAATATATAACAAGAATACGTCACAAATTTAGAGTACAATAATACAAATGATGCTTTTCAAAAACTAGAATATACACAAGAATTTCTAAACCCCCACAAAAAGCCATTGAACAACATTAACCGTACCAACAAAATCGTTGTTCCACCGCTTCCAAAGCAAGCAAGTAAGGATAAAATGTTCAAATTACAAGCCTGGCAAAACAAAAGAAAATAATATCAAACTTAAAGAAAAGCTAATTGTTAGCACATCGATCCTTTTTTTTCCCAAGGAACGTGATCAAGAACTAATGCAATCTTTTAATAATTGTCCATCAACTTCCTCATAGTTAAAAAAATCAATAACAAAGCAACCAAGCCAAATCAAGAAACTCATCTGCTAAATAAATAGATTCAACAGCATCGTCATTCTCCTCACCTTCGATAACGAAATCAGAATTTCAGATTTTCACGATATCATCCAGATTCAAGCACATTATCAAAGGCAAATAAACACCATATCGAGTTGATCTAATCGTACAAGAAGCATGCGGCAAATCAATTTCATTGAGAAATCATGAAAAAACAGACACAAACATTTCCATTCATCAGCAGAAAAAAAAACAGATAACAAAACATTCAATTTTCAACAGAACAAAAAATGCAAGGAAACCGATAAAGATTCATCGCAAACATATCAAGCATTCCATCTTTTTCATCCACAGAAACAAAGTCGTTTTAGAGTACAATATTACAAATATTACAAATGATGCTTTTCAAAAACTAGAATATACACAAGAATTTCTAAACCTCCACAAAAAGCCAGTATAAATGCATGAAACATATGTAGGAAACGAAATGGTAGAAACACCCCTACACAAGAGAAAGATGATTGATTTACGGTAACACTTCATAAAAATTGGCTAAATGAAAATGCACTCAATCCAAAATCAGTCACTTCTAAGAACATCATATGAGTCCAAAAGAAGATTTTCAATAAATTACATTTTCTCTAATTGTAAAGAAACTCAAAAGTAACTCACTAAGAAGGCATATAATACAAAGGCCATTAGCTACTCCATACCCAATCAGAATAACAAAAAACTAGAATATGAAGTGGATCCATGAATTTTTGTCATCTCTCAAGCTATCAATATGAACACAAAAGAAGAAAAAAAATTAAATACTAAGCCAATGAACACAGCCAATAGAGAATAAAATAACTACCATCAAATGCCTAGTCATTTTAACCATAAAGAATAGAAAAACAACAGTACTAGGAATGAAGTTAAGTACCTTGATGTTAGGATCATGTAATAAAATCATATCCACCACTTTTGAATTTCCTGCATAAAATAGAAGTAAAAAACTTGATAAGGGTTCATCTCCTCTTTCTTTTATTATCATTTTGGTCCTAAAATTTTAAGCTTTAAAATGGAACTAAAATAAACGATGACACATGAGGATCAAAATAAATAAATGTACGAGAAGATTCCTATTTCATCCTTAGTTAGATATTACTTTTGACAATTTGCTAGAAATCATCCACTAGCTTCTTAATATTCATTATGATATTTCCAAAATTTTCATACATGTTAGCTTTATAAAAAGAATCCTGCTCAAATGATAGCACAACCTCTTGTGATTCAAAGAGCCAAGCAAGAAATTTTAGAAGTGTGAATTGTTTTTAATGTCAAACAAAAAATGTATCCTAGACTTCTTATAAAGAAAAAAAGTGATCTATTAGATGGATGAGAATGAAATTTACTTGCTGATCCTTTGCAAAGACTTCCCAATGCTTTTCAAATCCACTTTGTTTTCTTGAATACCTAGAAATTCATGAACCATTGCCTAAAAAACATAATTATAAATAACCAATACCAATGAATAATAATCACTCAGCAAAAGTAAATTTGTAATCCCTGTATCTGATAGGTCCACTTATTCAGCAAAGGAGTCAAAAGGCCATCCCTTGAACATCTTCAGGCTCTCAATCGAGTCTTCCTGTAAGCATGTTCCTCATCATCCTGAAGGTCAGCCAATGAAACCTCAAAGACTATGTTTGAGTCCATTAGATGCAATCTGTAGAAAGTAACAGCCCATTTAAATCATTTGCATCATATGAAATATACAACTAAAAAACTTGTCAACATTGATATCACTGAAGCAAAATAAAGATACATGAAAACCAAAAAAAGATTGAAGGCTACAAATGTTTGAATAAGACCATCTTCCATTACTTACTTTATGCAAGTTTTGAATCCCCTTTCTCATTTGTATTCCTTCACACACACTGATGCATAATGAATTTTAATTCAACTTTTACAACAATATTCACATTTCTGACATTTGAATGAATGAATGAATGCATGTTCTTAAAGTTAAGGTGAAAAAAAAAATAATAATAACTACAGAAACCAAACAATCAGAAGAAATAAGATGAATGACTATGGCTTTGTGGCTAGATCACATGGTCAAATTCACTCCTTTTTTCCTCTATTGCTTTGAAATGAAATAGATATGGTTGTGATTTAAATATATCAAGCTATATTTTTATATTTAAATTACAACTATGCAAAAGAAAAAAGAATTTCCAACTCTGAATTCCCTTTTTCTACCATCATTTGAAAGTTTCGATCCGATTTGCTTGAAGCAGGAAAGGGAAATTTTCCACCGAAAATCAAAATTTTGTCTTGGTATATGAGCCAGCGATCCCTTTAGTATTGAATTATCTTATATAGGAAAAGAATTGAACACCTGAAAAGCTCATGACCAAACAAAAAGCAAGTGTCACATGAAGTTGTATAAGATCAAGAAACTAAAAAAGATTGCAAAGTGAAGAATACTGAGACAAATTTCAAATTCAAAATTATCTTCTCTAACTCTGTATTTTGTTTCTCTCAGAGCAATCACTTGTTTTGTTAGTAATCTTACTGTAAATTGGAATAATATTTCAATAGAGTATATACATAATCAAAGGAGAGGATAAAGTTTCCTTTCATTAAATATTGGAAAAAAGAAATTTGAATTGAAGTTTTCATACCTCTCAAGGGGGAAGAGTAATTGATTGAAGTCCCAATGAACCATGTCTTGAGTGTTCCAAAGCTTAGTATTCACAACTCTATTGAACTATCTTTGCTCTACATGAAAGTGTAATAAGAAAAATGCTCTATGCCTGTACCATCATCTTTTAAGTCCCTGAAATCCATTGATGTAGTTTAATTAAGATATGAAGCTTTACATTGTAGTTGCCACTCCATGCGGTCTTGAGTTAAAACCGCTAGCACAATCCAAAGAACGCATTTTGCTCGATGCTCATAACGGCATATGTAATTCAATCCAACAAGAAGCTTGCATATGGCTTCCTCGGTCTTCTTGCGATGAGCAAAATATAAAGTTTGGATTAGCAAAACGTTAGTCCGAGTAACAATTTGATGTTGTTCAAAGTTACGCACACTTTGCCACCTAATCATGTTATGAGCCAGCGGAGCAAGCCACCTCAAGATCCCGTCGAGAGTCTCCTTCCAGTCGTGGGCAAGTGGAGCATCATATATGGCCAGGTTCTTAACATAAGACTTCAAATTTGTTTTCAGAGATAGCCTTAAACTTGTTGGTAACATCTGATACAAATCATCCCTAGCTTCTTCACCAACTAAATTAATATATCTGGTTAAAAAAAACAATACACATAATCATCTTGCATGTCATGAACAATAGCAGTCATAAATACCTGAGTAGATTTGTCGTATTCCTTATCAGACGAGCAACTGATACAAGACAATGAGTAGATAACTTTGCAATCCAACGAGGAGGTGCAACCATTCCGCAATTACAACCACACAAATCAAGTTACATACAAGTCAATCATAAATTAATCAAACATAACAACTTCAAAGAATATTTATTCGCAGCATATGACTAGTCTATAAAAGTCTATTCTTTTAGAGATTTTGGTGGAGAGGATTTTAAAAAATATGAGGATAAGCCAAAAAATCAACGAATTTGGGAAGCAAATTAGTGATCCTATTTTTTCCCATGAAATAATATTTTTAACTTTTATCATTTAGTAGAAGTTATTGAGGAAATATTCAGGCTAATAAGTTATATTAATCAATTTCAATTTTTATTCGAATCGAAAAATGTATGGAGAGTGGTCCGATTAGTCGATAGACAAAAATACTTGAAAGAGAACTTGCATTCAGGACGGATAGAAAGACATAATTCTTGAGTAACAATTACTACCAGAAATGAGCTCAAGTATTTATAATTTGTTTTAATTTTCCTTTAAGATACCTCCACCTAGTCTTTTGTATTTGTTTCCTGCTAAAAATACTCAAGAAAGTGAGAAACCCACAGTTCACCATATTATACAACTCAAATGAGAAAAAAATGAAATGATGGCAGCTCAATAAATTTATACCTTAGCATAGGATCTAAATTGCCTTGTACAATACCAAATAAATTCTGCTCATGCGATCTCTTATGTGCTGAAAAGAAGAAGAATCTCAGTAAAACAATCTATCCTTACTAAACTAAAAGACAGAAATATTATAAAATAAGGTCACTATACAAAATATTGGCGTACAAACTTTGACATGGAAAGCTGAACATCCAACATTAAAATTACAAGTGAACAAAGTTACAAATATTAATAGGAGTGTTGATGCGTAGAAAACAAATTGGACAATTGGACATATTTGTTTTGAAAGCCTGGTTAAAATTATGTCGATTCCTCTCATAGTCAAGCCGAGCGCCAATATCCTATATTTCTTATATTCCCTTATAAAAAGATCTAAGATTCAATTATCTCTATAAAAGTTTGAGGACTTTGTTTGGATTTCATAACCCTTTAGTGGAGAAATTTTACTTTGGTTAACCATCAGAAGATAGGCAAAAGGCATTCAAGTAAAAGAACTTAAAAGAAATTTAACTTCATGAACAATAGAAACAAATATACTGAAAGGTATAAGTTTTTGGCACTTATTTAATAACTCGAATAATTAAAAACATGTAGTTAAATTACATAGCTTTTTTTATATGAAATGTATATGTATTATGTATTGAAACAAAAAAATAATAAACAAGAGGGTTGGACGACAATTTTAAAAGGAACGACATGCTAAAATTACATCATACCTACGTTTCATATTTCTATAAAAAAAAATACATCATACATACTGACACATATACCTATTAACATACACAAAATGTGTAATAAAAAATGGTACAGTATACCAACGCCCATAGATATCATCAATGACTTAGCAACTGCGTACACTTTTACTCTAAATTCTGAAGAGACACTTCTTGAAGTACATTGCAATGAGAAGCCTGATGAGTAAGAAAATTGAATAGTTTCAAGTCGATGTGTAAACATAGAAAGAACTTCATTTTTTGGTAAAACAAAGAACTAAATTTCAAAGAATGTTACTAACCAAAAGGCTGTTCTTGATTCAACATTTATGAAGAGACCTACTCCTGCAAATTACCATCACTCCCGATTCTAAAACTTTGGTATTTTTGCAAGCATATAACCATATAACAAACTTTGGTATTTTTGAAATTGATTCTAAGTAGTCATATAACAAACATTGAAAAGGGAAATTGTTATTTCCATCAATTTCATCTCGAGACTTGTTACTATCAAATCAAAATTCGCTAACTATAAATAGATAGGCAATTATCGGAAAATCCACAAAAACTTAACAAAATAGATTAAGAAAACACCTTAGAACTACAATGACACCACAATATATAAAAAAATACCTAGAAAAAAGAGTTCCACAGCCACATCGTACTCTTTAGTGCCACAGATCTTGGAATGAGTTGAACAAGATATTTCTTGAACATTTTTCACATTTCCATTTCTTTTCTCCATGTTTTTCGAAAAAGTGTTTCTTGATTCCTGTTAAATCTAAACACGATATTAAAACAATCACGAATAAGCCGGAAATTGAATAATTTGGAATCTACGATTCTAATCTAAACACCTCAGACAATGAGATTTTGTGAGGGCAAAGCTATACGAATTTGTAAAGTGAAAGATTGAAAAAGTACCTGAAATTTTTTGAAGATCCTTTGAATTTTTGAAGAAGAAGAAGAAGCAGTAAATCTGGAAGTTGGAAAAAAGCTTTCTAAACTAAAGTTTTGGCGGTGGTGGTGAGTCTCCAAGGGGTGTTGCTTGCTCAAAGAAAATCCATTAAACCCAGTCTCTGAAAAATCAAAATGTAAAGCTAATAACAGAGACAGAGATAGAGACAGAGACTTCGATTTTTTAAAAAATCCATTAAACCCATTCACAGCCGGCGGCGTTCGCTTGAAGGAGATGAAGAAATAGTTAAAAAAAAAATAGATTACCTGAGAAAGAGAGAAGAGACTTCCATTTCAGGGTTCTAAAATTTTAGGGCTTGATTATACTTTGGATTCAAATTGAAATTAGGGCTTGATTATACTTCGATTCACCAAATCCAAAGCGAAATCATTCTTCTTCCTTCGATTCGACTTCGTTTGAGAGAAAGCTTCGAGAGAGAGAGCTTCGAGAGTGTTCTTCGTTTGGCGAAAACTGGAGAGTGTTCGAGAGAGAGAGCTTCGACAGTGTTCTTCGAGAGTGTTCTGAGAGAGAGAGAGCTTCGATTTTGTTTTTTGTTTTTTTTTTAAGTTTTTTAAGCGCCTGATTTTTTACTTATAAGGGAATAGGTGACGTCTTATTTTTTATTTATTACTGTTCATCCGCGAGTTTTAAAAAAGCGTCACCTAAAATAATGTGTAGTGTCACCTAATCTCATTTTTCTTATAGTGCATTATCATCATCGATGCCAAGTACCACAACGTCTTATAATTCCCAAAGTAAACAAAATCGAGGTTTAATAAATGAATGATACCAAAGACAACAGAACATACATATATTACCATAAACAACTCTCAATTTCATATACTTTACTTTAGTCCAAAACTACCTAAAGTAATTCCAATTCCTAACTTTATCTCAAAATCTCCATAACCTTTGATACTTCCAAGAATTTCTTCTAAGCTACTTTGATTCAAAACTACTCAAAATATCTTAAACTCCCAAATTTCTTCTAAAACTTTCCATAATCTTTCAAGACTTCCAAAACGTTCTCAAACTTACTTTTCCACCCAAAATCACTAAAAAGCTCCAAAGTCACTCAAACTCACTTCTAGACTAAAGTCACCAACCAAATAAGTATTTAATCCTAGGAGATTGTTTTGTCACTAAACCTCGATCAACAAAATCGTAATGTAACTTAATTCATAAAATTACTAACTTCCATTTTAAAACTCACCTTAGCCAAGAAGTCGAACTTCCTAAGTGCCGAATGAATTACCTCTCGTACGATTATCAAAACCTACAATAACACCAATTGAATACAAATTATAAACCATAACTAAATAAGAAAAAATGATTTTCAGATGAATAGTGATTTTCAGATGAATAGTGTTTTTCAGATTAATAGTGTTTTCAGATTAATAGTGTTTTGGGGTGAATAGTGTTTTTCGAAAATCCGAGCTCAAAATCATCAAATTTCTTGATGGAAGCACATGATTTCAACTTCAAAACTCATTTATAAACAAAAATAAAGAGATTCATACGAAAAGTTTTGAAAACTCACTTTTTAGGGCTTCCCTTAAAGAACGGGAAACGCCACAAGGCTAGGTTGTATAGGTAGCCCTCGTCCCAAGTAATCCAACGCAACTAAAATTAATAAGATCCGTCGAGAATTGAAGAAAAACCAAGAGGGAAAACCCAAAAAGGAAGCCCATGGCCATTGAAGGGGAGAAAAGAGAAAAATTATAAATTTTTGGTTGACTAAATGGTATTTAAAGAAGACAAATGAATAGTGTTAGGATATTTTTAAGAAATCAAAAAATTACGGATATGTCCCTCTAAGTGATTTAGCTTATAAAACGAAACCCGAAGCTCTTAAAATGACCAAATGGTAATTAAAAATTATTAATTGACCCGTTAATAATTATTAAGACAACCAAAACTAATTTAAGCTAATAAAACGATTAAAAAGGTTTTCGAACGAAATTAACTATTAAATTCTAAATTACTAATTGTAAAATTAAACTAAATACTTTAATTAAAATAAATAAATAAAATATTAAATAATAAAAAAATAAAAAAATCACTTAAAAATAACGGGACGTTACATGATATGACATTTTATAGATCGAAAACCTAGAGGAGTAATTTTGTTAGAGACTGCCAATTACATAAATCAAGCCACCATAAACCAACGTCCTTTTGAGATTCAATTTGCCAACCAATCAAAGTAGAAGAATCAAAGAGAATTGTAACGTCCCGTTATTTTGAAGTGAATTTTTTTTTATTTAGTTTAATATTGTTTATTTAATTATTTATTTCAATTCAAGTATTTAGTTTAATTATTATTTTGTAATTTCGATTTTAGTAGTTAATTTTGCCCGAAATTCTTTTTAACCGTTTTAATGTTTTATTTTCGCTTCGGTGACATTAATAAGTATTAATAGGCCAATTAATAATTATTAATCACCTTTAGATTTATTTAAGAGCATCGGGTTTTGTTTTAGAAGTCAAAAGTCATAAAAGGACGCAACCGTCATTTCCAATTTCTTAAAAATATCAAAACACTATTCATTTGTCTTTAAAATCACAAGTTTGACCAAGTTGACTCCATTCTTCTCGTTCTTTCCTCTCCTTTGGCCGTGGGTCTCAAGAAGATTGGGGGATTTTTGGGTTTTTGCTCGTTTCTCGGCGGATCGGCTCGATCTTGGTTGCATCGGAAAGCCCTCGAGTCTAGGATTCATTTCCACCTAACCATCGTACTTGCCACTCGAGATCCACGGAGTTCTCGGTAAGTTTCTCTTGAAACCCTAAGCTCCAAATAGTGTTTTAATGGAGTTTTCTTTGTTTCCTTTTGATTTCTTGCCGTGAAACTCGGTGTTTGTAAATACGGGAGTAGTTTTAAGAGTTTTTGGAAACTTTCCCTTAACCCTAAAACCGAGTTTCAATCGAAACCCTTCCCGTTTGAAATTTACCTTTTGGGATTTGAATATGGGTTATAAATTAGTGAATTAATGTTTATTTAAATTCAATTCGGGAAATGGCTTAATGTTCAAAAACCCTAATTATCGATAACCATTGAAATCGGGAATATCGAATTTGCTTAAAACCAACTCGAAACATCTCTAAAGTACCTAAAAGCCGGAAAACCAAACCCGAGACCCACTTTTTATGGGGGGGCGGAGAGAATCATAGTGGGGTTTATGGGGTTGTTCATTGTTTTGAGCTTTTAAATGTTATTTGATCGATGTATGTTTATTTATTAATTGTAGATGTAATTAATTGTAGGTGTTTCGGATCATTGTTTGATCGTGCTTTCGGAAACTTGGAGCGAAATCTTATTTGGCTAAGGTGAGAATAGTTAGAATTTAAAGTATCTATAGAAAGAAAATAAGTGTGAAGGTTTGTAGAGTTTGAAACTAAGATTAGAATCCGAACCTAAGATTAGAGGGTTGTGAGTTAGTGCCCTTAAGATTAAGAGTTAATCCTTTAAGTGAGAACTTAGGAGTTCTCAAGGAAAGTATTGAATCTGAGAAGATTCTAAGTTAGATTCGATTCGAAACTAAGATTGGACTATTGGAAGTTAAAAGATCCAACTTGTAATTAGAATGGTTAATAGAACCTCGGATTATATTGGAAGTTAGAATTCTTGAAGGTATAGGCTAATCGTTTAAGTTATGATTCTACTTTTATTATTGATACCGGAGTTCGTTCGACATATCGTTCGTCCGAAGTTTACTATTTATTTACTTTATGCCCTTTTACTTCATACTTGTTTCAGCTACTTTAATATTGTACTTTACGTTTATTTACTTTTGCAAGCATATCACAACATCTCACACCATAACATATTGCACCATAACATCTCGCATTATGAAAAGAAGGAAAGAATGTTGGACCCTTCGGGGGATGTACGCATCGCCTTTAGAGAGAGAAAGAAAAGAAGGAAAGAATGTTGGACCCTTCGGGGGATGTACGCATCGCCTTTAGAGAGAGAAAGAAAAGAAGGAAAGAATGTTGGACCCTTCGGGGAATGTCCGCATCGCCTTCCGAGAAAAAGAAAGGAAAAATGAGAAAGAAAAGAAGGAAAGAATGTTGGACCCTTCGGGGAATGTCCGCATCGCCTTCAGGAGAAAAAGAAAATAAAGAGAGAAAAGAAAAGGAGGGAAGAATGTTGGACCCTTCGGGGATGTCCGCATCACCTTCTTCATTCATTCATGCATAAAGGGCGAATGCGTATCCTCACTGGATGTACTCATTACTTTTATGCATATGATAGATGAGAAAGAGAATCGAGATGTTTAATTGATGCAAAGTTTATTTACTTTTATTACTTATGTCATAACAATGTTAATGGATGAGTATTGACTACGATTATTAGCAATATCATCCTTAGAAAGTATAAAATGAAATCACCTAGAGTTTGGATGACTTTAGGAGTGAATTGTGTCAGATTACTTGGACACAAATCGAAATGCGAGTTTGAGGTCTATCTTTACTTTTTATGCTTATTATTCTCACTGGGCTTAAGTTGTTAGCTCATGATATTACAAACATTTCAGGTAATGTTTGGGATCGTGGGAGAGGAGCTGGTGTGCGCTTGATCGATGATGATTTCGAGATGGACTAAGTAGTTGTAAAAATCCATGTACTTGGTTTTGTGAATTTTATATAATTTTGGAGTTGTATATTTGTAAATGGCTTTTAAGAGCTTTTGTCTTTACTTTTATGTTTATAAATCATTTTGAACTCCTGATAGGAACTTAATGTTCCTTGTGTTTTTAGATATTCGAATTTAAGATGTAAACAGGTTTTGGCTAGCCTATTTTCAAACATAATCACGCCAATTTTCTTAAAATAAAAGACTTCCGCTGTTTTTCTTTGATTTAATTTATTAAAAAGTGACGGGTCGTCACAAGAATAATATATGAGTTGTAAAATTCCAATGATAGAGTAAATCAAGGTAATTTGAATTTCAAAATAAACTCATGAATAGATATTTTGTTTTTAAAAAAAAAACAATTCATGTCAATTAAAATCTTGATTTCTTTCCATAAAACAATTTCATTTATATTAAATCAAATTAAGGCTTATAGTAAAATAATATGATTAATTGTTTTTGACTAAATAAAGGCCAATCTAAAATATATTCTAACAATATGTTTGTGCAACCATTAAATAAAAAATGTCTTGAAGCATTACATCAAAATGATAAATGAAATATCTATTCAAGAATTATTTCAACATTATGATCTAGTTCAATATGACTAATGAATTCATTTATTGAAAAATGCTAATGAATCGATTTCACCTTGAGAACTCCTATAAAGAGTCCTCACCAATTATAGAGATTATTTATAAAATTGAGTTTAATTTTAGTCAAGAGTTGAATAAGTTTAAATTCTTCATGTCCACCATATGGAACTTAGACTTTAAAGTACCTAAAGTGTATAACGACAACTTAAAGAAAATATAAAACAAAATCTAAAGTTTCCATTAGTAAGTGTTTCCAATGCAATTAGAATAGTTTACTGTAAAAAGAACTTGGGAATAATACACTTTTGGTCCCTGAGTTTTCACTTTACTTTCTATTTGATCCCTTTAGTTTTAAAACTCAACAGTTATACCCCCCGAGTTTTGATTAAATATTCATTATGGTCCCTACCGTCAAAATTCAGTGTAACGTCCCGTTATTTTGAAGTGAATTTTATTTATTTATTTTTTTTATTATTTTATTTATTTAATATTTTAGTTATTTATTTAGGTTAAAGTATTTAGTTTAATTTTTTTATTTTAATAATTTAGAATTTAGTAGTTTAATTCGTTTAAAACCTTTTTAATTGTTTTGATAGCTTAAATTAGTTTTGGTCGTATTAATAATTATTAACAGGCCAATTAATAATTATTAATCATCATTTGTATAGTTTAAGAACTTCGGGTTTCGATTTAGAAGTCAAAAGTCATTAAAGGGACGTAACCGTCATTTCCAAAATTCTTAAAATATCAAACTACTATTCATCTCCTCTTTCAATTGCCTTTGACCAAGCAAATTGACCACGAATTTTTTTCTTCTTCCTCTCTTGGAGCCGTAGCCATCAAAGGGGATTGGGGGATTTTTGGTTTTTATTCGTTTCTCGACAAATCGACTTGATTTCAGTTGCATCGGAAAGGCCTCGGTCCTAGGATTCTTCTCGACTTAGCAATCGTACTTTCCATCCGTGTTCCAAGGGCCTTAAGGTATGTCAAAGTTTCAAACCCTAAGCTTCAAATATTGTTTTAATGGAGTTTTCATTTTGAATCTTCGATTTCTTGCCGAGAAACTTGATGACTTTAACTACGGGAATTGTTTTAAGTGTTTTTGGAAACTTTCCCTTAACCCTAAACTCGAGTTTCAGCCGAAACCCGTCCCGTTTGAAATTTACATTTTGTGGGTTGTTTTAGAATGCTTATTTATTGATTAATTGTTTATTGTAATTAAATTCGGGAAATCGACTATTGTTCAAAAACCCAAATCATCGTTACCCATTGAAACCGAAACTTTCAAACTACTTGAAATCAACCCGAAACACCTCTAAATTGCCTAAAAGCAGGAAAACCAAACCCGAGGCCTATTTTTCCTTGTTTGGCCGAGAGCACCCTTTGGGGATTTTCAGGGTTTTTCGTCGTTTTATGCTTTTAGTTGTCAATCGATCGAAGTATGTTTAATTATTAATTGTTAGATGTAATTATTGCTGGTGTTTCTGCCCTAAATCTTATGTAATCCAATTAAACTATAAATAAATAAAGGAATTTTTAATTAGTAATATTTACATTATCATTTATTATTAGTTTAATAAATGTAACCCATCATAAGATCCAGAGTTACTTATGATAACTTAAAGTGAGCATATGATGCGGGAAGATTCACTTAAGTGTACTTCAAATAGTCTGTGGTACATGAATAAAGGTTAAGTGCCTTATTTCTGGTAACACCACTAACACGGCCCTTGTCAATTGACACAAGTGATCTTATTTGAATCGCTCATATAGAGACATGTGAGTGGGGTGTTGCTGCAATAGAGATTGTAGTAGACTGGACTAAGATAAACTTACTGTCTTCTAAGAAAGCCGTTACAGAAAGACACTTCGTTTATCAACCGGTTGATCATGTACAATTGATCTTAATCCTGAGTGGATTACAAACTCCTGTTCGCAAGAGACAAGCCTTTGATTTGCATAGGTGAGAGTGACTCGATATAGTTCACTCAATATGCCTCCCACTTTGGGGATTGCATCTTGCTTATAGCTGGGAATGTAATTACACAAGAATTGGAATTCACTCTTTTCCATATAGGAAAATAGATAAGTAGTTCCCTTATGAACTGATTCGGTCTTGAACAGCGAGGCTCCATATTCCTCTGATCAAGAAAAGGTTAAAGACGCATAATGGAGATTATGTAAGGTTGTTCATTGGAGAATCAGTTGGGCTTAAGGAATAAGATGTATCATGGAGGTTAATACGGTGTCAATACCTAGCCATGGATACGAACTAACTTGTGAAGGATCAAAGTGTAGTTAATGATTATAGCCAATGGACATAACTATGTCTATAGTAATAAGAGTGCAACTCTAGATATTTAGTGGAGTTATCTAGGAGTTAATGAATGAGAATTAATTGATTAAAAGGAGTTTTAATCAAAGGTAATTCAGGATCATTGGAGCTTAGTACTATAGGTCCATTAAGTCCTCTGAGCTAACGCATGTAATTGAGAACATAAATCAGTGATGATTAATTTCTTTGCATAAACGATTTCAAGCATTTGATTTGAAGTTGTCAAATCAATTAAGGCAAATACAAATAGAGGAGTCTATTTGATTAATTAAAAGAAATTAAATAGAAGAGTCTATTTAATTATTTAATTAATGGTGAAATTAAATAGAATAGTCTATTTAATTATTTATTAAATAGAGGAGTCTCTTTAATTATATAATAGAGAGATTAAATAGAGGAGTCTATTTAATTAAATTAATTTTGAAGTTGTCAAAAATTAATGGGGATTTAAATAGATGAGTCTATTTAAATATTTAATTTGAGATTGTCAAATTAAACAGGAAATAAATAAAAGGAGTTTTATTTATTGGAATAAATAAAAGGAGTTTTATTCATTTAATTATTTAACGGAATTGTTCCATTAAATAAAAAGGAAAATAAAATGCCCAATATTATCATGGGATGATGATAGGGGCGTGTGACCCATGGTGGGGTCACACGCCACTTTGGTCAAAAGTTGACTAAAAGTTTTGCATTTTATTTTATTTAAAATATATGAATATCTTATTTTAAGTTAATGAGATTAATTTAAATGGAAGATATGGAATAATATATTTAAATTAATATTGATTAATTTAAATAAAAGATATGAGATATTTTATTATGGAATAAAATATAATATCTTTATTATTCAAATATATTTTAAAATATCTTAATTAATTATTTATTAATTAAAAGATATTCAAAAGATTTTCTGAGGTCTTGGTTCCTATAAATAGGACCTTTGGGGTGACCCCAAAACACACACGGTCAAGCAACCAAGACAAGGCTCAGAAAATTCCTCTCCCTCTCTCCTTGCCGTCGCCACCCTCCTTAGGGTATAGGAAAGAAATTTTTCTTCCCTCTTCCTTTTTCCAAAGAGGATAGTGCCCACACCATTTCTCTTTTGTGCTTAGCGAGGAAGATCTTTTTGGTGGTCCAGGGATCGTAACCATCGAAGAACGAGGAAGAGCCAGACACTTCTCAACAAGGGTTAGTATTCCTTTTATGCATTTAGAATTTTGTTAATATTATACTACAAGTAATGATCCGTGGGACTTCCGCTTGAGAACTCTTTTAGAGGCCTCAATCCCCAATAACTGGTATCAGAGCAGTCTTGTGTTTATAATATTTTCAAAACTTATGTTGGGAATCAAAACTATTTTAAAAGAAGTTTTAAAATTGTGGTTTAACTGAAGGTCGTTTGGCTTGATTTATTTATTGTTATTCTTATCAGAAGTTACTACTTTCTTACTTTATGTTTAAGAGTTTTACGTGATCCATTTACCTTTATGTTCTTTCATTTACTTTGAATATTTATATTTACTTACTTGCACTTTAAAGCATATTCATATCATATCATATCATATGGCATTATCGTTTATTGGGAGGAATAATGAGGCAATGTATAGACTGAGTGTGCTTGCATTGTCTGGTATTATTCGTTTTATGTTCCGTATATGTACATGAGGAATGCTAAAGGACTATGGGACTTTGCATTATCGGAGGAGATGGATAATGAGATAATGATGGAACTATGCAGGTTCACATTATCTGGTATTATCCATAATTACTATGATACAAATACGAAGATACAGGGTATGACTTAGCCTACGGGAGCTCATTACCTGTATTTGGTGGGTGAGATAATGAGGTGAATGAACTTAGCCTACGGGAGCTTCATTACCTGTCATTATTCACTAAAGGTGTGAAGATATTATTGAAAAGAATTTATATATTTTATTATGGAAAATGAGATTAATGAGGTGAATGAACTTAGCCTACAGGAGCTTCATTACCTATCATTATTCACTAGAGATGGAAAGATAATATTGAGAGGAATTTGTATATTTAATTCGGAAAGCGAGATAATGAGGTGAATGAACTTAGCCTATAGGAGCTTCATTACCTGACATTATTCTCTTGTGATGATTATATAGATATAAAGGTGGTATGCCTCTTTCATTTGTTTAATGAGATAATGAATAATGTTTAGACTCGTATGCTAACATTATCGTCATTATCGTAATTGTGATGGTTGGTTATGTTAAGTCTGAAACGTGATTAATATTTTAATTAAACATAAAAGAAGGGTAATTTTTATATATTGCATGAGATAATAAAAGGATGAACCAGAAAAAGGTATTGGTTATAAAAACATCTTCCAAATTTTGGGAGTTTTAGTAAAGAATAAGTAAGTGTTACTTGGACACAAATCAGAATGCGGGTTTGGTGTCTATTGTTACTTTTTATTCTGTTTATTTTCACTGGGCTTGTTTTTAGCTCATGATATTACAAACATTTTCAGGTAACGCTCTTGCTAAAGGTCATGGGAGGGGAGCTGGTGCTGCATGATTGATGGATGATGACCTCGAGATGGACTAGGTGTTTATAAAAGTCCATGGACTTAGTTTGTGAATTTTGTATCTTTTGGATTTGTACATTTGTGTATAGCTCTTAAGAGCTTCTCGTCTTACTTTTATGATTATAAATCCTTTTGAACTCTTGAATAGGAACTTGAAGTTCATTGTGTTTTAAATTTCTGAATTGAAAATGTAAACAGGTTTTGGCTAGCCAACTTTCAAACATAACCACGCCGTTTTTTTTAAAATATAAAGACTGCCGCTGTGTTTTATATTTAAATGATTTTTAAAAAGAGTCGGGTCGTCAAAGTTGGTATCAGAGCCTACGGGTTCTGTAGATGTGATGACCCGTCACTTTTAAATAATTTAAATTAGAAAACACAGCAGAAGTCTTTTATATTTTAAGAAAGATGGCGTGATTATGTTTGAAAATTGGCTAGCCAAAACCTGTTTACATCTTAATTTCAAAATCTAAATAACACAAAGAACATTAAGTTCCTATCAGGAGTTCAAAAGCTTATAATCATAAAATAAAGACAAAAGCTCTTAAGAGCTATATACAATTGTACAAATCTCAAAATTATATAAAATTCACAAAACCATGTACATGGACTTTTACATAACACCTAGTCCATCTCGAAATCATCATCCCTATGTCATGCAGCACCATCTCCTTTCCCACGACCTCTCGTCAAGGCATTACCTGAAATTTTTGTAATATCATGAGCTAACAACTTAAGCCCAGTGAGAATAATAAGCATAAAAAGTAAGGTTAGACCTCAAACCCGTATTCCGATTTGTGTCCAATTTACCTGACATAATCAATCCTAAAGTTCTCCAACTCTAGGTAATTTCATTCTATACTCTCCAAAGGATGATATTACTAACACTCGTAGTCAAATCCTCATCCATTAACTTGTTACGACATAAATAAGAAAAATAAATAAACTTTGCATAGAATATAACATCTCGATTCTCTATTCCATCGATCATATGCATGAAGGTAATGAGGACATCTCGTAGGATTCGCATTCGCCCTTTATGCATGAATGAAGATAATAGGTACATCCCGTAAGATACCCATTCAACCTTATGAATGAATGAAGATAATAGTTACATCCCGTAGGATACCCATTCAACCTTGTGAATGAAGAAGGTGATGCGAACACTACCCGTAGGCTCCAACATTCTCCCCTTCCTTTCTTTCTCACTTTCGTTTCTTTTTCTCTGAAGGTGATGCGGACACTACCCGTAGGCTCCAACATTCTCCCCTTCCTTTCTTTCTCACTTTAGTTTCTTTTTCTCTGAAGGTGATGCGGACAATACCTGCATATGCTTGCACATGCTTGTAAAAGTAAATAAAAGTAAAGTTTGAATATTAAAGTAACCAAAACAAACATAAAGTAAAGGGCATAAAGTAAAGACATAAAGTAAAATAGATAGAAATCCCGGCAGAACGATATGTAAATCGAACTCCGCTACATTAATAAAAGTAAATCCTATCTTAAACGATTAACTTATACCTTCAAAGATTCTAAACTTCCAACATAATCCGAGGTTCTATTAATCGTTCTATATAAAAGTTTGGATCTTTTAACTTCCAATGATCCATCCTAAGCTTCGAAACGAATCTAACTTAGAATTTTCTAAGATTCCATGTTTTCCTGGGCACTAGTTCGCTTTCCTCTAATCTTAGATTCGAATCTTAGTCTTAATTCTCAATTCTACAAATCATTATACTTATTTTCTTTCTAAAAGTACTTTAAATCCTAACTATTCTCACCTAGCCAAATAAGATTTCGCTCCCAACCTCCTTTAGAGCGATCAAGCAAAGTTCAAACCACCTACAATTAGAATTATATCTAACAATCAATAAATTACCACATATCGATCAAACAACATCTAAGCATACAAAACGATGAAGAGGCTCTCGGCCCCCCCCATGAAAAGTGGGTCTCGGGTTTGGTTTTCTGGCTTTTAGGCAATTTAGATGTATTTCGAGTTGGTTTCAAGCAATTTCGATATTCCCGATTTTAATGGGTATCGATAATTAGGGTTTTTGAACAATATGTCAATTCCGAATTGAATTACAATAAACATTATTTCAATCATTTATAACCCATATTCAAACCCCAAAAGGTAAATTTCGAACGGGAAGGGCTTCGAATGAAACTCGCTTTTAGGGTTAAGGGAAACTTTCCAAAATCACTAAAAGCAACTCCCGTAATTACAAACACCGAGTTTCCCAACAAGAAATCGAAGAATCAAAATGAAAACTCCATTAAAACACTATTTGGAGCTTAGGGTTTGAAGTTTAACTTACCGAGAAGTCCTTAGATCACGGGTGGCAAGCACGATGGTTAGGTGGAAATGAATCCTAGATTCGATGGCTTTCCGATGCAACCGAAATCAAGCCGATCCTTCGAGAAACGAGCAAAAACCAAAATCCCCCCAATCCCTCCTTGATAGCCACGGCCAAGAGAAGAAAAAAAATGAGTTTGGTGGTCAACTTTGGTCAAACTTGTGATTTTAAAGACAAATGAATAGTGTTTGGATATTTTTAAGAAACTGGAAAAGACAGTTGCGTTCTTTTATGACTTTTGACTTCTAAAACGAAACCTGATGCTCTTAAATAAATCTAAAGGTGATTAATAATTATTAATTGGCCTATTAATAATTATTAATGTCACCGAAACGAAATTTAAAGTATTAAAACGATTAAAAGAATTTCAGGCGAAATTAACTACTAATTTTCTAAATTACAAAATAATAATTAAACTAAACACTTAAATTAAAATAAATAAATAAATAAATAAAATAAAATAAAATAAATAAAAATAAATAAAAAAATTCACTTCAAAATAATGGGACATTACAGTAGACTACATGCAATGCATGTTTGTTTTCATGTTTTGTTTTAAGTCCATTCTCTAGTCATCATCTGAGATCAGCGGCACCAGGTATTCCTAAGACTTTTATCTTTTAAGCTCAGCTATTTATTATGATTTGGTAAAGGAGTAGTGAATTCTCTTTTACTAGTAACTTATCAAGTTCTATTGATTATGATGCAGTATTCCTCCTAGAAGGGGTGTTAGGCGAGTTGGAGCGGGGGCGGCTGCTCCTGTGAGGGGCAGAGGCAGAGCTCGAAACCCCACTCCACCACCACCACCACCTGAGATTCATGTTGTACCGCCATCTGGGTAGGGGCGGGGGGTTTATATTGCTAAAGATGTTTATCTTGATTTATTGCGGGATGCTGGTAGACCCGTTATGCCCGTTATACCCCCACCTAGAGCAGCAGATCTAGTAGTCGATCAGGTTGGGATTACTGATGCTGCTAGGACCTTGAGGGAGTATAGACGTTATGCATCTGCTGAGTTTGATGGTAGGTCTTTGGATGCATCTATTGCAGAGAGATGGGTTGATAGAGTTGAGAGATCCTTCGAGTTTATTGAGTGCCCGGACCAGCTGAAGGTCCATTGTGGTACGTATTCTCTTGTTGATGATGCTCTTTATTGGTGGAGGGGCGTTTTCAGATCACTTTCTCTCACCATGGAGGTTACTTGGGAGATATTTCGAGAGAAGTTTTATGAGAAGTATTATTCTGAGGATTTAAGAGATCGGTTGGAAGTAGAGTTCTTGACTCTAAAGCAGGGTGATAGATCTGTGATCGAGTATGAACGAGAGTTTGATCGATTGTCTAGGTTTGCTACTGGACACATTGCTGACCTACAGAACAAGAAAAAGAGGTTTATTGTGGGATTGAGAGCCAAGGTTAGAGGTCATGTACGCACTTTGCGTCCGGCTACTTACGAGGAGGCTTTAGAGTTTGCTCTTTCATTAGATTTGCCATCTGATGAGAAGAAGGGCAAACTAGCTGCTACCGGATAGGTTTCATCTCAGAAGAGGAAGGCGGAGGATGACCATACTGGTCGAGGGTTACCGCCACAGCAGAGACAATATCAGCAGCAGGCTCGGGGTGGAGTCCAATTTGGACAGCCGAGGGCACAGGGAAGGGTTTCTCGTTACTGCTATAATTGTGCCAGTTATCATTATGGGAGATACACCCTACCCTTGAGATGTTATGTTTGTGTTCAGTATGGACATCGATCTTTTGACTGTGGGGCTTATCAGGCACAGCCACCGCAGTATGGTTACCAAGGTCAGGGTGTTCAGCAGAGACCACAGCCGACACCACCAGCTTTGTATGCTCCCCAAGGTAGGGGCAGAGGCCAGGATAGGGATAGAGGTCAGGGTGGACAGGCTCAGCAGTACAAACTTCCGCCTGTTGCTCCACCACCACATTTACTACCTCCACCACCACGGCCAGTTCCTCCTCCACCTGTCCAGCATCAGGCTCGTGTATTTGCCACTAGAAAGGAGGCTGAGGCTGCAAGTATGGTAGTGATTTATACTTTGTCAATTTTAGGCTATTTGGCTTTTGTTCTGTTTGATTCTGGAGCTAGCCACCCTTTATTTTATCTCGTTATGTTGAGTTGGCAGCTCTTGAGTCAAGACTGTTGGGTTTCGGGATGCGTGTTTTTAACCCAGAAGGGAAGTTTATTATTATTAATGGTGTGATTAGTTATGATGACATGTGTATTATGAATTGATGTTCACATTTTACTTTGACTGTTATGCATATGCCTGATTTTGATGTGATCTTGATTAAGGATTGGTTATTATCTAATTATACCATTATCGATTGTACTGAGAAAGTTGTTGATTTTTTTTTGTCCTTGTGGGACCAGTTTATAATTTTGTGGGTTTAATGGTCGAGTAGTACCCACTTTGATAATTATGATAAAGGCTATAATGCTTTTAAGTGATGGGACTTGGGTTTTTTACGTCAAGTGTTTCGCCGTGGGAAGTTCCGGTGTTATTTGTGAAAAAAAAAAGATGACTATGAGTTTATGCATTGACAATAGAGAGTTAAACCGTGTTACGGTGAAAAACAAGTATCCTTTGCCCAGGATAAAAGATCTATTTGATCAGTTGAGAAGGACCACTATCTTTTCGAAGATAGATTTGAGATCCGGTTAAATCCGTTGAGGATTCGGGATTAGGATATTCCCAAAACCGTTTTCAGGACGTGTTATGGACATTATGAGTTTGTAGTTATGTCTTTTGGCTTGACCAAAGCGCCTGCCACTTTCATGGACCTTATGCATATCGTGTTTAGAAGGTTCATTGATTCATTTGTCATTGATCATGAACTGGTAGTTTTGGACGCTATTGTGTCTAATGAAGAAACACCAGTTAAGATCATAGCATTCAAACAAAAGTGATGAGAAATAAAAAGGAATCCACTTGGTTAAGGTTTTGTGGAGGAACCAAGTAGCAGAGAAAGCCACGTGGGAATGTGAAGTTGAGATACAGTCTAAGTACCCTCACTTCTTTCACTTAGTGAATGCACTTTTCGAGGACGAAAAGTCTTTTAAGGAGGGTAGACTGTAACATCCCGTTATTTTGAACTGATTTTTTTTATTATTATTTTATTTATTTAATATTTTAGTTATTTATTTAGATTAAAGTATTTAGTTTAATTTTTTGTTTTAATAATTTAGAATTTAGTAGTTTAATTCGTTTAAAACCTTTTTAATTGTTTTAATAGCTTAAATTAGTTTTGGTCGTATTAATAATTATTAACAGGCCAATTAATAATTATCAATCACCATTTGTATAGTTTAAGAACTTCGGGTTTCGATTTAGAAGTCAAAAGTCATTAAAGGGACGTAACCGTCATTTCCAAAATTCTTAAAATATCAAACTACTACTCATCTCCTCTTTCAATTCCATTTGACCAAGCAAATTGACTACAAATTTTTCTCTTCTTCCTCTCTTGGAGCCGTAGCCATCAAAGGGGATTGGAGGGATTTTTTGTTTTCATTCGTTTCTCGACGGATCGACTTGATTTCAGTTGCATCAGAAAGACCTCGGTCCTAGGATTCTTCTCAACCTATGTAACGTCCCGTTACTTTTGGAGGTAAATTTTTTTTTTAAATAAAGTATTTAAGTTAAGTTTAAACTTAGTAATTTCGATTTTAGTAGTTATTTCGTTCGAAAGACTTTTTAATCCTTTTATTACTTTAAATTAGTTTCGGTGACATTAATAATTATTAACGAGCCAATTAATAATTATTAATCACCTTTAGATTATTTTAAGATCTTCGGGTTTCGTATTTTTAATCAAATCATTTAAAAGGGACGTATACGTCATTTTCCAATTTCTTAAAAAATCACTATTCACCTCCATCTTCATTAAATAGTCAACTTTTAGTCAAACTTCTCATTTTTTTTCCTTTTCTCTTCCTCCTTCCTTGGGCCGTGACCCTCATCTCCCCACCCTCTCTCTTTGGCTTTTCTCCTTTACTCGGTGGATCGTCGTAATCTTATGTCCGTTGAAAAGCTCTCGGTCCAAGGATCATTTCTAACCTAGCAATCGAGGTTTTCGTCCGTTTTCTAAAGGCCTCAAGGTATGACAAAGTTTCTAAATTCAAGCTTTGAATAGTGTTTTAATGGAGTCCAAGATTGAAATCATCGATTTCTTGCCGAGAAACTCGAAGATTTCAATCGAGGGAGTCGTTTTATGTGATTTTAGAAACTTTCCATAACCCTAAAGCCGAGATTGAGTCGAAAAGCCGTCCCGTGTTATTTTCTATCACTTAACCATGATTAGGGTGATTAGTTTACTATGATTTTACGTTTTACTTAATTTTTCGGAAATCGATTATTATGTAAAACCCTAAAATATGGTGACCCATTGATATCTCGACTTTTAAAGTATCCTAAATCAACCCGAATCATCTCTAAAAATGCATAAAGACGGAAAATCGAACCCGAACCCTCTCTCCCTTGCTTGGTTGTGGGTCCCTTAGGGTCCAATTTCCGAATTTTTGTCGTTTTATGCGTTTAATTGCCGTTTGCTCGGTTTTCGATTGATTATTGATGGTTAGGTGTAATTGATATGTAGGTTTGTGATCGATTGCGTGACTTTGACCCCAACACTTTGGAAGCTTGGATTTCACATCGAAGGTGAGTTTAAAATGGAAGTTAGTAATTTTATGAATTATGTTTCATTACGTTATTGTTTATCGAGGTTAAGAGGGGGACTAACTTCCTGAAGTTATACTTGGTTGGTGACTTTAAACTCGGATGTGAGTGGAGTGGTTTTGGTGTTCTTATGAATTTGGAAGTAAAAGAGGAGACATGAGTGGTTTGGAAGTCTTGTAAGATGAATTGGAGATTTTAGATGAAAGTGGATGAATAAGGAACTTTAAGTGATTTGGGCATCAAAGTGGCTTAGAAATTACACTTGAGTATTGACTCGTGTAATTCAAGCGGTTTATGTTCTTTAGTAGTTTAGTGGAACTTTATCTAACTTACTAGGGAGCTTGATGGATTCTATACGGTACTTGTGATACGGCACATGATAGTATGTTGATACGCTCCATACGGTATCATGGTGCGATGATATGTGATACGCCACATGATAGTATGTTGATACGCTCCATACGGTATCATGGTGCGATGATATGTGATACGGAACATGATAGTATGTTGATACGCTCCATACGGTATCATTGTGTGATGATATATGATACGGAACATGATAGTATGTTGATACGCTCCATATGGTATCATAGTGCGATGATATAAGATACGGCACATGATAGTATGTTGATACGCTCCATACGGTATCATGGTGCGATGATATGAGATACGGCACATAATAGTATGTTGATACGCTCCATACGGTATCATGGTGCGATGATTTGTGATATGGCACTTGGTATGTCGATTTCGGTCCATACGGTATTATGATACGATGAAACTTGTTTAGTAACAAAGATAGTTAGTATTACAATTACATATTCTTAGAATTGTGTAGTAAGACTTAGTAATAACCGATACTTTTACTTTAAGTGTTGATATCGTTACTTTTCAGGAAGTATACTATGTATGTTGATTATGTGCGGAATTTGGGATGTGGAATGGGTAGTAAAAGTGAAATATAGGCCTTTGGACACAATTTCCGATATGGAATTTGGTTCATAGGATTACTTTCTTTCATTTTACTCTCACTAGCAATTTTATGCTAATGTTGCTACAATTACAATTTTTCAGGTAAGACTCGTGGTAGAGGACGAGATAGAGGAGGTGGCGCCGCATGACTATCAAGACAATGAACGAACAAGAACATATATGGTTTTTGGGTGAAGCATTCTTGAATGCTCATGAACATTTCACTAATTTTATTATGATTCATTTTGAGTTCGATGGAGCAATTGTATATATTTTGGACTTTAAAACTTTCTTTAGAAGTTTCATCATAATATGGAATGCGCATTCCAGGTTTATTGCTTTTTCTGAAAATTGGGTTGTAAACATGTTTTGGATAATTCGATTTTTAAACGAACCCATGCAGTTTTTCTGTAAAAATTAAGTCTTCCGTTGTGTATTTGAAATCAAAGGGATTTTACGAGTTTTGGGTCATTACAACCTAGCAATCGTACTTTCCATCCGTGTTCTAAGGGCCTTAAGGTATGTCAAAGTTTCAAACCCTAAGCTTCAAATAGTGTTTTAATGGACTTTTCATTTTGAATCTTCGATTTCTTGCCGAGAAACTCGATGACTTTAACTACGGGAGTTGTTTTAAGTGTTTTTGGAAACTTTCCCTTAACCCTAAACTCAAATTTGAGCCGAAACCCATCCCGTTTGAAATTTACATTTTGTGGGTTGTTTTAGAATGCTTATTTATTGATTAATTGTTTATTGTAATTAAATTCGGGAAATCGACTACTGTTCAAAAACCCA
This sequence comes from Gynostemma pentaphyllum, assembly GCA_028015215.1. Classification (NCBI taxonomy): domain Eukaryota; kingdom Viridiplantae; phylum Streptophyta; class Magnoliopsida; order Cucurbitales; family Cucurbitaceae; genus Gynostemma; species Gynostemma pentaphyllum. The sequence continues at coordinate 16,122,988 of CM051352.1, forward strand.
AATCATCGTTACCCATTGAAACCGAAACTTCCAAAACCCGAAACACCTCTAAATTGCCTAAAAGCCGGAAAACCAAACCCGAGGCCTATTTTTCCTTGTTTGGCCTAGAGCACCCTTTGGGGATTTTTGGGATTTTTCATCGTTTTATGCTTTTAGTTGTCAATCAATCGATGTATATTTAATTATTAATTGTTAGATGTAATTATTTGTAGGTGTTTATTGATTCGTTGCTTGATCACTCTTCCGGTCAACGGGAGCAAGTCTACGTTTGCTAAGATGAGAATAAATAGAATTTAAAGTAGTTTAGAAACCGAATAAGTAGAATGATTTGTAGGATCGGAAGTTGAGCTTAAAGTTTGAATTGAAAGGATAAAGGAAAGTGAGCTAGTATACTTAGGTTTGGAGCTAGTTCAAGTTGAGTGAGAATACTTACAGATTTTCTCGAGGGAAATATTTAACTTTGGAAGTTCTAAATTTAGAATTGTTCCGGAGTTTAGGTTGGATTATCAGAAGTTGAAGGTTTCGAGTTTAATGGATTGAATAAGAAATTGGATTAGGGAATTTCAAGTACTTATTGGAAGAATTGGAATCATTTAAATTGGGGACTTTAAAATAAAGTTAGTACGAAGGTTTAACTGAAGGCCGTTTGGCTTGATTTATTTATTGTTATTCTTATCAGAGTTACTACTTTCTTACTTTATGTTTAAGAGTTTTACGTGATCCATTTACCTTTATGTTCTTTCATTTACTTTGAATATTTATATTTACTTACTTGCACTTTAAAGCATATTCATATCATATCATATCATATGGCATTATCGTTTATTGGGAGGAATAATGAGGCAATGTATAGACTGAGTGTGCTTGCATTGTCTGGTATTATTCGTTTTATGTTCCGTATATGTACATGAGGAATGCTAAAGGACTGCGGGACTTTGCATTATCGGAGGAGATGGATAATGAGATAATGATGGAACTATGCGAGTTCACATTATCTGGTATTATCCATAATTACTATGATACATATACGAAGATACAGGGTATGACTTAGCCTACGGGAGCTTCATTCCCTGTCATTATTCACTAGAGGTGTGAAGATATTATTGAAAAGAATTTATATATTTTATTATGAAAAGTGAGATTAATGAGGTGAATGAACTTAGCCTACAGGAGCTTCATTACCTATCACTATTCACTAGAGATGGAAAGATAATATTGAGAGGAATTTGTATATTTAATTCGGAAAGCGAGATAATGAGGTGAATGAACTTAGCCTACGGGAGCTTCATTACCTGACATTATTCGCTTATGATGATTATATAGATATAAAGGTGGTATGCCTCTTTCATTTATTTAATGAGATAATGAATAATGTTTAGACTCGTATGCTAACATTATCGTCATTATCGTAATTGTGATGGTTGGTTATGTTAAGTCTGAAACGTGATTAATATTTTAATTAAACATAAAATAAGGGTAATTTTTATATATTGCATGAGATAATAAAAGGATGAACCAGAAAAAGGTATTGGTTATGAAAACATTCTTCCAAATTTTGGGAGTTTTAGTAAAGAATAAGTAAGTGTTACTTGGACACAAATCAGAATGCGGGTTTGGTGTCTATTGTTACTTTTTATTCTGTTTATTTCACTGGGCTTGTTGTTAGCTCATGATATTACAAACATTTTCAGGTAACGCTCTTGCTAGAGGTCGTGAGAGGGGAGTTGGTGCTGCATGATTGATGGATGATGACCTCGAGATGGACTAGGTGTTTATAAAAGTCCATAGACTTAGTTTGTGAATTTTGTATCTTTTGGATTTGTACATTTGTGTATAGCTCTTGAGAGCTTCTCGTCTTACTTTTATGATTATAAATCCTTTTGAACTTCTAAATAGGAACTTGAAGTTCCTTGTGTTTTAAATTTCTGAATTGAAAATGTAAACAAGTTTTGGCTAGCCAACTTTCAAACATAACCACGCCGTTTTTTTTTTAAATATAAAGACTTCCGCTGTGTTTTATATTTAAATGATTTTTAAAAGGAGTCGGGTTGTCACATTCAGTTAAATACTTAGTAGAGGTATGATGTGTTGTTATTTTAATTATTTTAAAGCTGATTGTTCATGATTTTAAATTAGGTGGAAAAAATTATATTAAAGGAATATTTTTATAATTATTTTTCCTTTTATAATATTTTTATAAAAGCATGAACGAACCTCATTTGATTTTTAATTTTATTGGTATTTCTAGTTTCACATGATACAGACATCTATGGAGCTAAGAAAAGTAGACATCCATGGATAATAAAAAAAATCAATTAAAAACATGTAATTAAAAATATTAACATAAAATTTTAATTTACATGTCACATCAATTAAAATTACTACATAAGCAACATGATAAATATAAAATTATAAAAAATAATTCCACATCAGATTTCTATTAAATATTTAACAGAATTTTGACGACAAGAACCAAAGTGACTGTTAAATCAAAACTCAAAGGTATAATTGTCGAGTTTTAAAACTTAGGGACCAAATAGAAAGAAAGTGAAAACTAAGAGACCAAAAGAGTAATTTTCCCAAAGAACTTTTTGAAGTTCCTTAATAAGAAGAAAAGCAGTGAAAAGTAAATGTATTTTACTCATTGTAGAGAATTGTTTAGTGAAGGATAATGTATCCAACTGAAAATTGATTCATAAATTACTAAACATAATTTACATCATCTAAACTTTTTAATTCTTACTTAAAAGTAGAGATTGTACTATATAGGTTCGATTAGGTTATCTGAGAAATTACAGTGGAAGACAAAGTTTTCACTATCATTCTTAATAAATAAGTAAGTTTTAAAATAGATACATATTGTGCGGGTTCGGGTCTTTGAAAATAATTAAGTTTTATTATGTTTACTTAATTTAATTATTTATTTGGGAAAATTGGTCTTTGAAATTGAGATGTATGTTTTGGTTTGTGTAATTGAATTGTTTTGAGTTAGTTTAACTATGGTTAAGTTAATTAAGCATGGTCATGTGTTAAATTAACCATGGTTAGTGGGTAAAAGGTAAGTTTAGTTAATATTTAACCATGGTTAATAGGTTAATAAGTGACTGGGAGCAATTATATAGCAAACAAACTTAACTCTAAGGACTAGTTTGCAAAAGGGTGGGGGAGAATTAGACTTTTAAAAATGACCTAATTACAAATATGGGAAGTATATAAGACATTCCTTATCTAAAAATTAAAAAAAAAAACAAAAACTCCAATAAACCCCCCCCCAACACCCGATTTTACAAGGAGCAAATAGAAGATGAAGTTTTCTCTCTCAATTCTCAACCAAATCATCTCAAATATTTTCCTATCTTCAAGTTTGATGAAGGGTTGTTGAATATAAGAGGTTTAATTAAGGGAATCAAGAAGAATTGAAGCTTGTGGATAAGATTGTAACCTAGGGTTCTTGCGTTAAAATAGGGGTTTTTTAGATTTTTCGTTTAGATGTTAGTTGTAGGCTTTGAATTTGTTCAATCAACCACTAATTTGTAAAAATTAAGTTTTAAATTTAAAAAAACTTAACCCTAGGTTTTAATTTTACTTAGGATTCAAAAGGAAATTTAAGAGTTAAGCTCTACTTTTATGGAATTTTGCTAATTAAGCTTAAAAACACTTTTCCTTAAATTTTCCCACTTTTGTTTTGAAGAACCCAAACTGATTTTCTTATATTTTTATGTTTAAAACTTCAATTATACTTTAATCAAAGTTTAGAAGTTGAATTACACAACCCTCTCTTGAAATTGAGCAAAACTAACACTCCCCTTGAAATTAGGGCTTTTGACCATATAGTGTTATTTGAATTCGAGATTGAGTTTAGAAGTGTATTGGTGATTGTTATGTTATATTAAAGTGTAATTAAGAACTTGGATTAGTTTCTTGTAGGTGGGGGCTTTAAGTGAGCTCAAGTGCCAATTTCCTATAAATTGATAAAATGTGAGAATTAAAGGAATTATGTGGTACACCCACGGGTTTTCACGGTAAACGAATTGCATGCTTGGTGGATGAGTTAGGTAGAGAAGGTTTAATATGTTTAATTCTATGTTGAGATTTTTGGCATATGTATAATATGGTTATTAATAAAATGGTTAGTGTGTCAAGACATGTATGTGTTAGGTTGGGGACTTGGGTGGTTTATGGTGTAGGAACATGTTAACAAGATATAGATCTTGTAAAATCGTTTTTATGATGATGAGTATGTAAAATGGATTAGTTAAGCATGTACTAGAGTGGTTTTGACATATTAAGGTTTGAGGATGGCGTGTTAAGGCTGGATGTTGTTGGTTAAGAATGTTAGGATTGGTTTAGGGTTGGATATGCTTTAGTGTCACTTAGAAAATAGTTATTGCAAAGTAGTTGATCTAATTGTGACTTGGGTTTCTTGGAAGTAAAGAGGTTAAGTGATGGTTAGTTTTATTAAAGAATGGTGTTAGTTTATAAGTGAGTTAGGTAGAATTGTGTTCTTTATGATTGGCAAGCACTTGTTGTGTGTTATAGGTCTATATGAATAGTCTTTATGATGAGGAGAATGGAAGTGGATTAGTTAATCAAGGGCTATATCATAAGATGATCTATTGGAAGAGTTTAGGTTCTTAGTCTTGCATTTCTTGCTTAATTGGGTATATGCATGTATAGTAAGCTTAACTATAGATATTGTTTAGGAGTAGCATTAAGAGCCAACCTTGAGTTATAGTAAGTCCTCTGGGAATCAACTAAAAGAGGCATTGGAAACCAAATCTTTAATATATTAGAGAGTGAATTTGAGGTAGGAAAAGTGTAGTTTCCTTATCATATCTAAGAGTGGAATACTTGATGTGATTGGGCTATGTGAGATTTACGCTAGGTATATGGTTAGTAGAAAGTGTGAGCATTGTATGTCTTGACTTAGAGAGTGTAAGAGTAATTTATGATTTAGTGGTTGTGGTCTATGTTATGAATTGTGCAAGGGGATTAGCCCCCATTATATTGTATAAAAGGAAGAATGATGTCGATGCCTCTGAGACGTCGATAAGTGAGTAATAATTAGCTACTCTTGAATAGTGTGTTACAACTTACACTGGAGTGGATTATGATTGATGTAAGTCTTTATGTTTGTGTTGTTAATTATTTCTCGGTATGCTATATTTCCTTGGGGTGTCTACGGTGATGTGAGCAATTTCCTGGATGACTCAAATATAAATAGTTTTGTGGTATTGTGAGCGATTTCCCGGATGACTAGATGTAACGTCCCGTTATTTTGAAGTGAAATTTTTATTTTATTTTATTATTTATTTATTTTATTTTATTATTTATTTAATGTTATTTATTTATTTATTTATTTCAATTTAAGTATTTAGATTAATTATTATTTTTGTAATTTCGATTTTAGTAGTTAATTTCGCCCGAAATTCTTTTTAATCGTTTTAATACTTTAAATTTCGTTTCGGTGACATTAATAATTATTAATAGGCCAATTAATAATTATTAATCACCTTTAGATTTATTTAAGAGCATCAGGTTTCGTTTTAGAAGTCAAAAGTCATAAAAGGACACAACCGTCATTTCCAATTTCTTAAAAATATCAAAATATTATTCCTTCATCTTTAAAAACACATCATTGACCAAAAGTTGACCAAAATTCACTTCCTTTCCTCTTCAAAACCGTGGCTCTCATGGTGTGGGGGGAAATATTCGGGTTTTGTTCGTTTCTTGGCGGATCGGCTCGATCTTGGTTGCATCGGAAAGCCCTCGAGTCTACGATTCATTTCCACCTAACCATCGTTCTTTTCTCTCGAGATCCACGGAGTTCTCGGTAAGTAAAGTTTCAAACCCTAAGCTCCAAATAGTGTTTTAATGGAGTTTTCTTTGTTTCCTTTCGATTTCTTGCCGTGAAACTCGGTGTTTGTAAATACGGGAGTAGTTTTAAGAGTTTTTGGAAACTTTCCCTTAACCCTAAAACCGAGTTTCAGTCGAAACCCTTCCCGTTTGAAATTTACCTTTTGGGATTTGATTATGGGTTATAAATTAGTGAATTAATGTTTATTTAAATTCAATTCGGGAAAGGGCTTAATGTTCAAAACCCTAATTATCGATACCCATTGAAATCGGGAATATCGAATTTGCTTAAAACCAACTCGAAACACCTCTAAAGTACCTAAAAGCCAGAAAACCAAACCCGAGACCCACTTTTTATGGGGGGGCCGAGAGCCTCATAGTGGGGTTTATGGGGTTGTTCGTTGTTTTGAGCTTTTAGATGTTAATTGATCGATGTATGTTTATTTATTAATTGTAGATGTAATTAATTGTAGGTGTTTCGGATCATTGTTTGATCGTGCTTTCGGAAACTTGGAGCGAACTCTTATTTGGCTAAGGTGAGAATAGTTAGGATTTAAAGTAACTATAGAAAGCGAATGAGTATGAAGGTTTGTAGCATTTGAAACTAAGACTAGAAACTGAATCTAAGAATAGAGGGAATGAGCTAGTACCCTAGGATTAGGAGCTAGTTCTTTAAGTGAGAACTTAGGAGTTCTCGAGGAAAGCATTGAATCTTAGAAGATTCTAAGTTAGTTTCGATTTGAAACTAAGGTTGGACCATTGGAAGTTAAAAGATCCAACTTGTAATTAGAACGATTAATAGAACCTCGGATTATTGGAAGTTTAGAATCCTGGAAGGTATAGGTTAATCGTTTAAGTTATGATTTTATTTTATTATTGGTAGCGGAGTTCGATTTACATATCGTTCGTCCGAGATACTTATCTATTTTACTTTATGTCATTTACTTTATATCTTTACTTTATGCCCCTTTACTTTATGCTTGCATCGACTACTTAAATTCCGCATTTTATTTATTTACGCTATAACACATCATATTGCATCATAACATTTCGCATCATGGAAAATAAGTGTGAAAGTGAGAAAGAATGAATGGGAGAACAATGGATCCTACGGGATAGACCACGTTACCTTCATTGAAAGAAAAGAGAAAGTGAGAAAGATATGAATGGGAGCATGATGGATCCTACGGGATAGACCACATTACCTTCATAGAAAGAAAAGAGAAAGTGAGAAAATATATGAAAGGGAGAACGATGGATCCTACGGGATAGACCACGTTACCTTCATAGAAAGAAAAGATAAAGTGAGAAAGAAAAGGAGGGAGAACGATGGATCCTACGGGATAGACCACGTTACCTTCTTCATGCATAAGGGCATATGCGAATCCTACGGGATGCTCTCATGCATTCATATATATGTTCGATGAAAGAGAAAAGCGAGATGTTTAATTGATGCAAAGTTTATTTACTTTTATTACTTATGTCATAACAATGTTAATGGATGAGTATTGACTACGATTATTAGCAATATCATCCTTAGAAAGTATAAAATGAAATCACCTAGAGTTTGGATGACTTTAGGAGTGAATTGTGTCAGATTACTTGGACACAAATCGAAATGCAAGTTTGAGGTCTATCTTTACTTTTTATGCTTATTATTCTCACTGGGCTTAAGTTGTTAGCTCATGATATTACAAACATTTCAGGTAATGTTTGGGATCGTGGGAGAGGAGCTAGTGCGCGCTTGATCTAGAGGATGATGATTTCGAGATGGACTAAGTAGTTGTAAAAATCCATGTACATGGTTTTGTGAATTTTATATAATTTTGGAGTTGTATATTTGTAAATGGCTCTTAAGAGCTTTTGTCTTTACTTTTATGTTTATATATCATTTTGAACTCCTGATAGGAACTTAATGTTCCTTGTGTTTTTAGATATTTGAATTTAAGATGTAAACAGGTTTTGGCTAGCCTATTTTCAAACATAATCACGCCAATTTTCTTAAAATAAAATACTTCCGCTGTTTTCTCTGATTTAATTTATTTAAAAATGGCGGGTCGTCACACTAGAATATAAATAGTTTTCATGGTGCTGTAAGTGATTGCCCAGATGATTTGATTATAAATAGTTTATGTGATACTGTGAGCGATTACCCGAATGACTCGAATATAAATAGTTTTGTGGTGCTATGAGCAATTTCCCGGATGACTCGAATGTAATTAGTTTCTATGGTACTGTGAACGATTTCCCAAAAGTCTACAAGAAAGTAAATGTGTGGTTGTGGTAAGTCGTTAGCTCAATGGTGTTGTGAGCAATTTCTATTGGGTTAGACGGGCTCGGTTCGTGTTTAAAATGAGTTTGCTAAAATGTTCATGCCAAGATTTGATTTGTGCTTACGTATTTTAAGTAAAGTTTTGTTTAGTGCTTAAGGAGTTTATGTGTGCTATATGTTTCAATTACTTGTACTTAATTCCGATAACGTTGTAGAATTGTAGTGTTACTCGCTTTTCACTTAATTTTCACCGAGTTGTTGTGTACTCAAGATGCTACACCTTCCACTTTTCAGGTGTAGTTGCTAGAGGCAGAGTTCGTGGTCGGGGAGCTGGTACACGCTGAGGCTTGGAGATCTTGGTTTTGGGTTTGGACAGGGTTTTGTGTAGCTCGTGGCCAGAGCTAGTTCCCGTTCTTTTGAGTAGTTTATGTGTCTTGTTAAGTCTTAGTATTACTAACTCCATTTTGAGTTGTAAATCGAATCTTGTTGTATATCAATATGTTTATGTTTAAATCTATTTTGACTTCTGTTTTCTAAAATCGGGTTTACGAGCCCTGTGATTACGTTTACTTTCAGTTTGATGGTTGAAAGGGTTATGCACCCCAGTTACGTACATATGGCTTCGACCATAATTTCTAGGTGACAATCTTGTTGTATATTTACATGTTTTCTTATTTAATCACACTTTAGCTATATATACTCGCAACTTTGACTAGATTAAATCTTAGGGTCTTAACACATATTGATTTCAATCTCAGTGTAACTCATTTCGCCTGAATAAGTTAAAAGATTAATCTTAGTTGGTTCACTAAGAGTTAGAGATGATAACCACATTAGTCTATAATCTCATCTGGTAAGTAAAAATGACATATAGACTTAGGACTTTTCTAGTTAAAACATGTTGATGTTGAAACCAAAGTACTTATCTAAGGGTAAGTTATACTTACCTGTGTTAGGAATGGTGTCCTAGAACTTGTAATTATTCAATAAATATAATTTATTTTGAATAAATTAAATAAATAAACTTAAGTTCTTATAAGTATATTAATTCATTAATGATATTAAATATATTACACATTCAAATAGTAACCTCAATTTGACGTTGTGATCAAAATGTATCGCTGTAAACAAAAGTTAAAATTGATTGACAATAATATCAAATGAAAGATTTAAAATAAGACTAGTTATGCTCTTAATATTCAGTTAATTTAGAATAAAAGAATATGAGACTAGAAATATCTCAGACAGTGTATAATGATAAGATCATAGCATGCACTACCCAAAAGAAATTCAAGAAAGTGTTTCTTCAAACAGGAAATTCAATAAGAATCAATATTCTGAGTAGGGGTGAGAATCGAAACCACAAAATGATCAAACTGAATCGAACCAACGAACAGAACCAAATTTAGTTATTTCGATTCGGCTCGCCGATTGAGAATTCGTTCAGTTTAGATCCAAGAGCGGTGAAACCACACCTAGATTGAAATCGAACCGCAACTTCTTCTTTTTAAAAAAATAAATTGTCATGCACCCACTACCCACCCACAACCTACTGCCACTCACAGCCCTTCCAAATCATGTATATATTAAACTAATTCAATATATTATTTTACAATTATATATATTATTAATTATATTGGTTAACTACCACCTACATTATTAATTATATTATCAAAAATATTCTACAAATACAATTGTAATTTATTACTTTTGGATTAACATCAATTATAAATTAAATATTAGAGTTACTTGAAAGCCAAAATTAAATATAGAGATATAAATATCAAATTTGACATAAATCTTATAGTTTTGAAAATAAAAACAATTAAAATGTCAAGTCTATAATAGAACATGCCTAATTGGTGCAAGAGAAGGGGGGAATGAAACTGAACCAAAATTGAACCCTTGTCGGTTCGGTTTCGATTCGGTTCGGTTAGGTACAAATAAAACCGCAAACCGATATCTCACCCCTACTTCTAAGAACACTCAAGATTTGAGTTGATGAGACATATCGCCCATGCCTGTATAGCAGAAGGCTAAAGCATATATGAGTTATATACTTGGGTAGACAACCACTATGTAGTGGGAGTAGTCAATAGTTTCATTCCAAATCCTAGAAATATAAAACGAAAAATAATTCTCAATTATCATTTGATAAAAAGAAGTATATACTTGTGTATAAGGATAAGAATGAGATTCTTATAGGATACAAAAACTTGATTCTAAAAGGACAATGTTTTTTTTCAATTCCATGTCATAATAAAAACTACTCTCGAAGGAGTAAACAAATAATGGATTAGTCAAACAAAGTCTTTTGCTCATTCAACCATGAAAGCTTGTTGTTGCTTGAGTAGCAATAAAATGGGCTTCTTGATTACATAAGTTCCTACTAAATTTGAAAGTTGTTTCATATATGTAGTTAAGGGTGTAAACGGGGCGGGTGGGCTAAGGTCGAGGAACCTCATTTACACTCAGCCTCGTTTAAGCGAAATTTTCCAGCCCCCGCCCTAGCCCCATTTATAGCAGGGTACCCCATGTGTAACGTCCCGTTATTTTGAGGTGAATTTTTTTATTTATTTATTTAGTTAAAGTATTAAAGTTAATTTTAGAATTAGTTATTTAGAATTTAGTAGTTAAATTCGTTCAGAAACCTTTTTAATTTATTTATTAGCCTAAATTAGTTTCGGTTTTATTAATAATTATTAATGGGCCAATTAATAATTATTAATCACCATTAGACTAGTTTAAGTGATTCGGTTTCGTTTTAAAAGCTTAAGGCAAATAAAGAACATATGTGTCATTTCCAATTTCTTAAAATATCCCAACACTATACATCCATCTCCTTTATTAAGCAAAAATTAGACAAAACATCACATTTCTTCTCTTCTTTTCCCCCCAAACCCGATTAAGAAGAGGAGGAAAAGAGAAGAGAAAGAAAGTGTCGCCCCGGCTTCGTTTCTCGTCCGTTTTGTGTGATTTCGGATGCGTTGGAAAGCTCTCACCGAGACCTTTCTACCCATTCTGCCCTTGGAAAGTTTCCACCTCTCTAAGGTAAGCCCTAGATTTCAAAATTTCAAACATTTTATATGAGTTTTGATTCAAACTTGTGTTTTCCATGGCCAAACCTTCATCCCTTTCCAAAACTTGTTAAATCCATGTTGGGAAACACTTTGAGTAAATTTTTCTTGAGTTTCCTTGAACCCTAAACCAAGCCCAAGCGAAACCCCGACCCCTTTGAACCATGCTTGTCATGGCTGTTTTGTTCGTGATAGAAAATGCCTTATTTTTTGTTTCCCTTGAATTGGTGTGGTTGATTCTAGTTCTAAACCCTAATTTAAGTTTACCCATTGATCGAAACCATCTATAAAGTGCTTAACATGAACCTGGATTTCTCCTAGAACGCCCAAAACCCAGAAACTCTTCGTCCCCTCTCATTTCCCTCATGGTCGTGGGCCTCATGGGTCATTTTTCGGGCTTTTTTGTCCTTTATTTTAGTAACGTGACGATCGTTGTTCAATTCGTTAAATTAATGTACTTTAGGTGTATTTGAATTATAGGTTTTGTGCATCGTTCGTGAAATCGGTCAACCGACGAGTTAGAGTTGACTTCATTTCTAAGGTGAGTTTTAAATGGTTGTGATTACTTTTATGTTTCCGGATTGCATGATGATCATGTTTGATCGGGGTTAAGAGGGTTACTTGATTTTAGAACTTATCCAAAATTGGATGTAGTTGGGAGATGAGGAAAGTGTATAAGGAAAAATTAGTAAACTTTTGGTGTTGTTTAAAGTGAGTTGTTTATTGTGGATTAAGTTGTATTCTCAATGAGAATTATGTTTCTGGAAATTGGAAAAGAGTATTAGATTACTCCGTTTATTTGAGTGGTTATAAGGTAGTTAAGGGAAACTTTGGAGAGAAAGTATCATGTTTAGTTGGATTATAATATATTTGGAAAAGAGAGGTTGTGGTGATTAGTTCAATCTAGGCTTTTCCTTATATTTTGTACTAGTACTTTTCGGTTTCTTTACCTATCTTACGTAGATGTATCGAGGGTGGTAATGAGAACCGATTCTTCATATGGAATGTGTGATAACGAAAGTGTGGAGTTGAGTTAGTTTGATAATTATAGTGATGGGATTCGCTAATTAGTACTACCAAAGGGGAGTAGTACGTGTGGCGTTATGATACGCATGAAAATGTGAAATGAATCATCATGTGGTATGTGTGGTATGTGTGGTAACGAAAAACAAATCATCATGTGGTATGTGTGTTATGTGTGGTAACGAAAAACGAATCATCATGTGGTATGTGTGGTAGATGTGGAAATGTGAAAGGTGACAATGTGGTCACGGTTTGAAATGTGAGATGTGACAATATGGTCACGGTGTGAAATGTGAAAGGTGACAATGTGATCACGATTTGAAGTGTGAAATGTGACAGAGTGGTCACAATGTGAATTGAGTTGTGATGTGGTGATTGTTAAATGAAATAACGTGTGGTATGACGTGTATGATGGAAATTTATATTATTACTTAATTTGTTATGATTGGTTGTTTTAGTACTTTATTTACGAGCTTGAATGTTTATTTTTTGAAGTTACGATATAATGGATTGGAATTGTTTTCTTATGGATAGTACTTGGGAGTATAGAATGGGTAGTAAAGAGCACGATAGGAATTTGGACACATTTTCCGATACGGAATTTGGTCCATAGAAGTGCTTGCATCCATCTTATTCTCACTAGCATTTTTATGCTAATGTTGCTACATTTTAACTTTTTTAGGTAATACTTGTGGGAGAGGACGAGGTCGAGGAGGTGGTGTGCTTGATCACGAGTGGATGGCTTTTGGGACATAGACTTTGAATGCACATTTTGGAGCATTCTACGAATGCTAGATGGAAAATCGCATATGTTATTATCTTTAAACTTGTATTTTGTGGCTCATGAGGGCCTAAGAACTGTTGTATATTATGTCGAGTCTACTTTTCTTCAATTAGTTTATAAACTAAAGTACGTACTTCTTTTGTTTTTAAATTCTCTGATTTGGGCCCATGTAAACAGGTTTAGGGAGTCCATATTTTAAATGGATCCATGCCAAATTTTTGTAAAACCTAGTCTTCCGCTGTTTGCTTCTGATTTAAAGATTTGAGAAAATTCGAGTCTTTACACCATGTATATCCCACCCCGATGCTCTTTCATCACTAACAAGCTGACATTTTTGTAAGTTATATTCCCATAGTTTCTCTTTCCTCACTAACAAGCTAATATTTTTGTAATTTTTACCCCTATGTGTAGTTGACAATCGCACTTTATAGCGATAATAGTGATTAGGACTTGAAATTCATGATGCCTTGAAGTCTTTGGATTTGCTATTTCACTGAGTTTGTGGTAATAGTGGTCCTTGGTCTATACAGCAACGAAACAGATTGGGTGTCCGTAAAGTATGGTGAAAATATATTAATAAGTAAAAATATTGATTAAAAATATCACTAAACATGCCACCTCAATTAAAATCAAGGCAGCGTTGAGGGGGTTCATTGGGTGCGATTGAAAAGCCCCCCAATTTTGGGGCCCCAAAGTTGTTTTTTTTTTCTCTTCCTTTTTTAATGGTTTTTATTAAATAATATATTTAAAAAAAAATCTTCCTTTTTCAACCCTAACTTCTCATTCTCTTCTAAATTTAAATTTCCCTACAATTAAATAGGCATGTTTATACTCAATCTCAAATTAGTTCATTTTTTTTTCTTTTTCATTTGATTTTGAGATCATTCATAATTTTAATATAGGTTCATGTTAAATATCAATTATTCAAGGAGAATATCAATTTGTAAATAACAATTTGAATTATATTATTTTGTTGTTATTGTGTTTTAATAAAAGTTTATAATTTTTTTGTTTTAATATTTGTCATTTTTTAAATAAAAAAATTATATGTTGGAGAACCCAAAACTATATTTTCATACCATGTCCTTACTTTCTTAGGGCCAACCTTGATTAAAATTTACCGCATAAGCATGCCATGTCATTAAATGCGCCACGTCTGCAAGAAACTGATGGTAGACTAAAGGAAAACTTAACAGAAAAACCAAAATAGTGGGTTTTCAAATTCGAAGGATAAAAACATCATTTTTGAAATATAGGGACTAAAATGCAACCAAACTAGGTGTTTGTTTGTAGTGTTTGAGGATGGGGATCCCAACCTCATGTTTGTTTTATAAAAAAAAAATTGTAAGGAAGGGTAGGGGTGAGAATCAAAATTTTGGGACTAATTAAGAATCGGTTCGGTTTCGGTCCGGGAGCGGTGAAACCGCACCAAACCGAACCGAAATCATTATTTTTTTTAAATAAATAAATTTCCCCACCCAACGCTGCCCACTGCCCAGCCCACCTAGCCAAGAGCCCACTGTTACTCTCTCTCTTTTTTTTAGTAGTAGCCCACTAATTCAATGTATATGGATAAACTAATTCAATATTATATATTAGCCCACTAATTCAAATTTTATATATATGTATATATTAACTAGTTATATATTATATTTATATTTTCAACGTTTTTTTTACAATATTATATATATTATATATTATATTGGTTAACCACCACCACTTTATTAATTCTTTTATCAAAATATTCTATAAATACAATTGTACTTTTATTAATTTTAGATTAACATCAATTATAAATTCAATATTAGAGTTATTTGAAAGCCAAAATTCAATATAGAGTCATTTAAATACATAATCAAATTACAATAAAAAATAAAAAATAAATTCATAAAAAATATGAACATTCTTGCAGAAAATAAATGGAAACCAAAACCGAAACCGAACCAGAACCAAATTCAGTTCGGTCCGAGAAATTTCCAAAACCGATTTCACACCCCTAGGGAAGGGATTCAAACCCCATGAAAATCCTATAGTCCCCTCCATGGGTTTAGAACCCTTTCTAAATCCATAGGGTTTCTATCAACCCATATATTTAATGAGAGAAAGGAATAGAGAAGAGAGGGGAGAGGGGAAAGTTTTAATTAAAAATATAATACAAAATCAAATACAATGATCTCGTCCCTATGTATTTTGTTCTCAAACATCTCATAGTCATACAAATCTGAAAAATGAAAATACACCTAATCTAGGAACCAAAATGATATTTTAAGAGGAAAACAAAAAACCGTGGGGTGTGAACGGAAATTTGACAATGAAAACTAAGAAAAATCAAAGAAACAAAAACGGTCGTGGCACATAATGAGTGGTGGTGGAATCTTCCAAACAATCACATTGAAACAGAAGCAACGGCGAAGTTAAACCGCATGGAATGAATGAAGCGTCCACTGACATTCCTCTCAAACTCAAAGACCCAACAAAAGGATAGTTCCCAAAATTCCTTTCGTATTACTTACGAACAATCATTTTTTCTATTACTTTTCCATCCAATTTCTCACTTTCCCTTTCATTTCCCCGTTTCCTAATTTCATCAAAATTGCAATGGTGAAATCAGCGGCGGAGAAACCAGGATCATCGGTGGCTCCATTTCTTAAGAAATTGTACGATATGGTTGACGATGAATCCACTAATTCAATTATCTCTTGGAGCTCTTCTGATGATAGTTTTTTTATTTTCGATATTACCCAATTCTCTCTTCATTTGCTTCCTAAATACTTCAAGCACAGCAATTTCTCTAGTTTTATGAGACAGCTTAATATCTATGTGAGTTTATTGTTTCTAATTTGAATTTTCAATTACTTGATTCTAGTTTTTGTTTTTTTTTTTCCATGAACTCTTTATTTTTTTGAGTTTGAATCTTGATTAAATGGTAAACTGGCTCTGTCATGAAGAACAAACAGAATAAAGCTAAGCTTTTGTTCTTTGAGTGAAATTAGTAAAGTGCCATTGTGATAGACTGTATTTTAGGAGGTGAAGTGAATTTAGAATAATTTGGTGGAAAATTTGGTTAGGCAATCTATATTACTAGTCTGTTTTTGCTTCTTTTTGTAACACCACAACATATAAATTTGATCGGGGAAATCCGTTATCCTTTTACCGGAGGATAGGCTTTTAAGAAGTAATCTAGAGATGGAATTTTATGATCTTTGTCTCAAAGAACAACAAGTTTTGGCCCCAAAAGTGTAGAATTCAGTGGCTGAAAGATGGGGATGCGAACGCGAGCTTTTTTTCGTAAATACCTGGCTGCCAAAAAATGCAGAGCTTTCATCTTTGAGATTGTCATTGAGAATGGTGTTAGCATATTTGAAGATAAAGATTGTTAGATTCTTCAAGAATCTATACATGAAAGATTACAGGAAAAGATTTATTCCAGTTCATGTGGATTGGCGCTCCACCTCGACTGGGGAGAATTAAATTTTGGAGAACCCGCCCGTTTGAAGAAAACATGGGAAGACAACAACTTGACAGTTTCTAAAACAGAAAAATAGTTTGGTAGAGAGATGATAGAATAAGAGAGAATTGTGTTCTTTCATGAAAATGGTGAATCTTTAACATATGCTGTTAAAATCCATTGAAATTTTGAAGTAGAGATGGAAATGTAGGAACAAGTCCAGAAAAAATTCACTTTTTTTATGCATATTACTTCTTCAAAAAGGTTTTCACTTCTTTTGGAAAGTGGTAACATCCTCTGCAAAGATTTCTTGTTTCATTGACTTCTGATTACTTTATATCCATCTTTTTCCTCTCTAGAATAGTTTTGTTGGCATATGCTGAGGCTAATATTTAGAAAATGATTTTCAGTCAATTTTATTAGTTGTGATATATAGTTTATGCATATAAATTCTTTTGCTTCCATCCTAAAGAAGGGGTAAATTTGAAATGCTCCGGCCTTTCTTTTGTGATAGTAAAATATGTATTATTCTTTTCCTTTTCAAATAAGTGTATCGTGACAACTGACAACATTTGTAAGAAGTTGCTTTAGGGATGAGGTGTGACGAACTATTGCTTAGATTTGTATGCAGTGTTATGGTACAGATTTAGAAGTGCAGACAGTTTTAGAAAGCCCGCTGGAGCATCGTCTTTTTAGGTTTTTTTTTTTTGTTTTTTTCCGTATTTTGTTTTTCTAGCTTTTCGAATTTTTAATGAAAGATGTCAAAGATAGGTGACATTTCCTTTATTTTTAAACAACATCATAGAAAAGGTTTTCATTTCTTAAATTTTCATTACCTTATTCTTGATTATTTTTTATTTTTGTATTTTGCGTTGCAAAAAATTACACCCCTTTTTTTTTGCATTTCTCTTAAGCCCCGAGGGGCGAGGACTATTGCATTTTAGTGTGCTTATGATTTTTTAAACATTGAATGTGAATTCGTGATGAAAAATTAATTGGAATGCCTAGCCTAGACCTCTATCTATTTCTAATCTATGTTTTGTATGTCTCTAATGTTGTTAAGTTTATATTCACTTTTGAAGATTGATTCGGGATAGGGAAATGACGGAGTTATCTTCTATTATTGCAAACCTTGAAGGTGTCATGGTGAGAGTTGGTGTAGATGATAGAAGATTGTGGACCTTAAACTCTTCGCACTGTTTCTCTTGCAAATCCTTCTTTGAGTTTAGTACCGCCACCCACTTGTGTTTTTCACTACTTTTTTTCTCTAAACTCTGGAAGGTGCAGATCCCGAAGAAAATTAAATTTTTCATTTGGTATGTGGCACTGGGTAAGATCAATACCTTTGATTTTCTTCAACAATCTTCTCCCTTCACCCTCCCCAATTGGTGTTAGTCTTTGCAACCTTGATTCAGAAGATCTAAATCATATCTTGTGGAACTGCAAGTTTTCGAGACTCATTTGGCAAAGGCTCTTCCAAACCTTTGGATTATCTTGGGTGAACAACGTTTCTTTTCGCCAATTTTTGGATGAATTGATCACTTCCCCACCTTTTAATGCTAAAGGGAATTGTTTGTGGATTGCAGGATGTTGTGCAATTTCATGGGGTATTTGGCTTGAAAGGAAAAAGAGAATTTTTAGGGACGAAGTAAGATCTTCGGAGTATGTTTGGGAGTTCGCACACGTAAATGCTTCTTCTTGGGTGTCAACTTCCAAACACTTTTGTAATTATTCGTTAGGTCAAATTATCAATAGATGGCATACTTGTAATTAGGTGGCGGTGTGGGTTCTTTTGGTTTTGGGGCATACGATATACTTTTTTTTGTGGCTTTTGGTTGGTTATGCCACTTTTACATTGTATTTATTCTCGTTTTTCTTTCATTTATCAATGAAATGGCCTTTTTTGAGGTGTTTTTATCAAAAAAAAAATAATAATAATAATAATTAAATTTACCCTATTCCAAAAACTTGAGTTTTTTTTAGTATAGTGGTGATTTAATATGATAGAAAACATTAGGTCTTGAGCTTAAGTCCTATTTTTCCCCGATTCATATTTAGTCTATATGTTGGGTCTGGACTAATAGTGGTGACAAAGATCCATATTTTCTTTAGGAGAATGAAATTGTCTATTTGAGGCACGTGATTTAGGCTCTTTCGGAAAGGGGAAATAGCTTTTGCACAGATTCAGGAAGAGGAGAGACAACCAGTGATTTCAAGGCAACGCCTGGCGCTCGCCTCGCTACAAGCTCAGGCGAGCAGCTTCAAGCGAGCGCCTTTTCATTGTCATGCCAAGATGGCGATTGCGATGAGACAAGCGCCTTTGTGAATGGAGGTGCAGCTGGTAAAAATATTAGGTTTTTTTTGGGTATAAACAGGGGTAAATAAGGGTTATTGCTTGTTTTTAAAGTAATTAAAGTCTAAATAGGATTGGAATTGGAACTATGAAAGTTATTTTGTTTATTTTGGAACTTTTTATTAACATTGTTGATATATTTTATATGGAATATATTGATTTTTGAGGTTTGATAATCAAGGAGTTGTTTACTTTACATATGAATGCTATATATATATATATATATATGGTTTGATAATCAAGGAATTGTTTACTTTACATATGAATGCTATATATATATATATATATATATATATATTTAAATTTATTCAAGTGTGCCTCGCTTCACTAAGGCGACGCCTTTTTGTCACCTCTTGCCTTGGAGGCAACAAAAGGGGTCGTCGCCTTGGAGTGCGCCTCTCGCCTTGAAAACACTGGTAACAACCATATGTTCCCGTAATACTGACAAATAGTTTGGAATTATCAAACCATATTATAACGACTGCTTCCTTAATTCATTTCAGGGTTTTCGAAAAATTGATACGGATCACTGGGAATTTGCAACTGATGGTTTCATTAAAGGACAAAAACATATGTTGAAGAACATCTATAGAAGGAAAAATGCTCAGGGCACAGAGCAGCATAAAGTGTTGCAACCCCAAAACAACTCTGAGGGACATGGTGAACAGCATTATGATTCGAGGTTGTGGAAGGAAGTTGAGAATCTTAAAACAGATAAAAATGCTTTAATGCAGGAATTGGTTAAACTTAGGCAACACCAGGAAACTTCGGAGAATAAGTTGATCCTATTGAGAGACCGCCTTCAAGGTATGGAAAAGAATCAACAGCAGATGTTGTCATTTTTAGTTATGGCAGTGCAAAGCCCTGGATTTTTGGTTCAGTTTCTTCAACCAAAAGAAAAAAATTGGCGAATGGCTGAGGCAAGCAACATGCTGGAAGAACTACCTGATGTTGAGCAGGAACCTCCTAAGGGTATGATTGTCAGGTATCAACGACCAGTGGATGAGCTGCCAGCAACTTTACTTTCTTCATTTTCTGGTTCCGGGAAACAAGAATCTGATCTATTCCCTGATGGGATGAAGGACTTCTTTCTTAATTCTGATTTCATGAAAGTACTTATGGATGAAAAGTTGTGTTTAGATAATCATAGTCCATTTGTTCTTCCAGATGTACAAGATATTGGATGGGAGCAGCTTCTTCTGGCTAGTCCTTTGTCTGCAAATATAGAAAATGGCAGGAAGGTTGATGAAGAGGGACCTACTGACCATGAAATTGATATGGAAACAATAAATTCTGGAGAGAAATCACATGATTTTGATTTTTTAGTTAGTCAAATGCAAAAATGTGTAAATTTTGATATGGAATCAATAGTAGATGGATTTCAATTGGAGAAATCAAATACTGCTAATCTTCTAACAAAGCAGGTGGGGCTTTCAGCGTCTGATCAAGAAACCATACATGAAATAACCGACGAAATGGAAGACCCTTGATTGAGACTATTTTTGCAGCTTCCAATGTCTTGATCTAAGCTGTCTTTTTTCGGGGGAGTCATATGGTAATCGCATCTGTTTCAACTCTCAAGCATTATATTTGGTATATATTATTAAATATGGACATTACAATTTGTTGCCTTGCCATATATCTCTATCTAGGCATGTAGTGTTGAGGATAACAGTTACACTGCTCTGGTGACGTTCATTTGATTATTAAGTTGGTGCTTATAAATGGAAAAACATATGATTTTGCTCTCTCTATCTCTCTCAAAAGGGTATGATTTGTTTGTTACTTTATTACAGGATGAATTTTCTTGAATGTAGAAATGAAATTCTTCAACAGAGAGAATATTTAAAACAACATTGAATGTTTCATTTGTTTTTTTTTAACCTAAACTGCAAAAACAATGAAATTCTCAAGTAAAGTTGATAAAGAGAGAGTTTCCATGACTTTTCTTATATGAGATTGCCAAGGGAGTTGGTTAGTTCATAGTTGAATGGCTTTGGCCATTCCATAAGCAGCTGCAGATGCAATCGCTCCGATGAGGGCGGTTTGAATAGCATTTTTGAAGGGCTTATTACCTGTGAAATAACCCTTAGCATATCCAAACAAGAGCAATGCAGCTAGAGTTAATACCACTGATGCCATCACAGCTTCTGTTGCATTTGGAATAAACATGTAAGGAATGAGGGGTACTATTCCCCCCAATATATAAGCCATGGCAATAGTGAAAGCGCTTTGCAAAGCTCTTCTTGGATCTGGCTCTTCTAACCCTAATTCAAACCTACATCACCAAACCAACATTACAAGAGATCAAGTATTAATAAAGTTACATATATTATTTGCTTTGTTTTTAAATTTGTTTATGTTTTAAGACTGTAGATCGAGATTAAGTGCCCGTTTGGGATAGCTTTTAGAAGTGTTTAACAGTGTTTTTAATGGTTAATAAAAACACTTTATTTATTCAAAAACACTTTTAAATACATCTAAAAACTATCTCAAATGGGCACTAAGATATATACATAAATAATTGAAAGCATTATTATAAAGAATCGTACAAAGGAGCATAAGAAAGAATATCATATTCTAAATTAGAAACCCTACTAACAAATTTAAAATGTAGAAAAGAGAAATTGTCCTTATAGATTCCATTAATAAAATATATTAATTGAACAATGTTAACAATACTAATGCCGGAGGAATAGCCACTCAATCCGAAAATGTTTTAGTTAATAGTCAGATTTTCATTTGTTATGTTGTTGGAACAATATATATATATATATATATATATATATATGCAATTTGAGCCTAGCTCAATAGACTATTTCTCCCGATAATTTGTTGGGTTTAAACACCTGTAATATTTAAAAGTAAAATAAAATATATTTATTATGTTTAGTCATAACTTAGTTGACATTCTAATCAAAGGTGTTTCATGAGGACTTATTTGGATTAGAAAACCTCAAGGGGAATAATACTGAAGCCAATTACTGAAAATCATCAAAGCTAGAAATCCATGCAATAATTGAAACATCAAAATCATCGGTTCAATTGACAAATTACAAACATGTGTGTTTGGATGGGTAAAAACACTTCTCAAAAGCAATTTATGTTTAACAACATTTTAAAATCACTTTTGAAACGAGTCAAAAGCACTCTAATCATCTCAGAAAATCAAAGTGTTTTCATCCTTGATAGACTTAATGACAATTTTCTTATGTTCATGGAATGTCTCTACAATTTCAGGAGTAGAAGAAATGAAAAGAACTATGTAGCTGCCCTTAAAGTTGATATAAGCAAAACCTATGTGGATTGGGATTTTTTTTGGAGGGGGGATTATAAACAAACTCGGGCTTAATGCATGGTGGCTGGGTTAACAAAATCATAAATTGTATTTAGGAGTGTCTTTTTCTCCATCATCATTAGTGGGAAAACTCGTGGTAATTTTGCCCCCTCTAGAGGCATTCACCAAGGTGACACTCTCTCCCCTTATCTTTTCCTCATTTGTGTTGAGGGTCTCAGTCCTTATTAAATAATGCCTATCAACTCTTCTAAAATTTCTGGTACCAAAATCTCTAGGATTTTTCCTAAGGCCAATCACCTTCTTTTTGCTGTTTTTCTACAAGAAAAACATTTTGGAGGGAAGAAAAATTAAGAACATTCTCAATCTCTATGAAATAGCCTCTGGGCAAATGATAAATTTCTTAAATCGACTATCATGTTTAGTCCTAACATTTCTAGAGACCCCAAGTCTAATTGTGATGACCTCTGTATAATCATTTCAAATTTCTAGTGGAGCAACAAAAAAGATTCGCAGGGTATTCACTGAAAAAATTGGAAACACCTTTGTAAACCCAAAAACGAATGAGGACTAGGTTTTAAGGATTTTAACCTTCAATCAAGCTTTACTTGCCAAACAGGCTTGGCGAATTATTTCTAACCCGGGTTCCCTTTTGGAAAAACGTTTTTCGGGGCAAGTATTTCACAAGCAAGTCTTTTTTTAGAGGTTGAGGTCGATGATGGGTTGTTCTTATACTTGGGGAAGCATCATGTGGGGCAAGAAGCTTCTTAACTAAAGGCATTAGATGGAGAGTTGGGAATGGTAGGTGCACTTCCATTTCTCGGGATAAATGGATGCCTAGATAAACAACTCTCAAACTCCTACATGCTATTAACATTAATGATACCTAGAGACTTAAGGATCTCATTGACCATAATGGTAGATGGAATGAATCGCTTATTTGCAATTCTTTTCATTACGATTATACTAAAACAATTCTTTCCATTGCTCTTAGTTTGACTAATAAGGTGGATAGTCCTATTTGGCATCATGATCCCAATGTTAGTTATTTAGTTTAGACGGGTTACGTTCTTAATTTCTCCCTTAACTTTCAAATTCTTAGAACAATCATATTGTGCCAGCTGGTGGAAACAAGTGTGGTCTCTTCAAATTCTAAATAAGATCAAGCACTTTATTTGACAATCTTACCACAATATCTTGCTCACTTTCGACAATTTGTATTAAAAAAATATCACCTATAATTCATCTTGCATTTATTGCTCTTACAAATCAGAGACGGCTATGCACTGACTTTGGATCTGTAAGGTCTCAAAAGAGGTATGGAGGCTAATATTTCATGAAAAACTTTCGTGATTAATTACATATGGAGTGATATTCTTGTTAAGGTTTTTACTATGTTTAATACAAATGATTATAAACTTTTCTTGATTGCAGCTTGGACCTTGTGAACAGATAGAAATACCTTTGTACACAACTCTGTACAAAAGTATGCCTGTTTTTATGGAGGTGGATTCAGAACTTTACTCCAAATTATACCAATTGTTCACAAAGCACTGAGAAAGATCCTTATCTACTTAAGATCATTCAAGTTGACAATAACTTGTGCTCGGGTCGTAATCCTGTGATTGTTTGGGCGGATGTGGCTTGAAGGAGGATTCCAAGGGATTAGGTGTGTGGGCATTGCGGCTTTAAGCAAATGTTTTCACTGCTAGGCTCTTGCTGTCCGTGAAAGCCTTTTGTTTGCCCATAGTGTGGACTTGAAAGACATTATTATTTATTCTGACAATCTTATTATTTGTAATTTTTTTTATGTGGGTTTTTTCTTAACCTTTTTTAGATTGGAACATTAAGGAGTTGGCCTTTTTTTAGCCTTTGTTTCTTTAGAAGGCAACATAATTTTGTACCTCATTCCTTACCTCAAATAACTTTATCTCATCACTAATTTAGTTAGCTGGATAACTCATCTCTCCTCTTGGATAGAGGGTTTAGGTGTGTTTCTTACTTTTACTTCCTCTTAATTAATGTGTCCTTTTTATTTTATTTAAAAAAAAATCCGTAAAGTGCTTTTTAAAGAAGCAATTAATAGGTGTGTTTTTTAAGTGTTTTTTTTTAATTATTTTAAACTAACTTTTTCTCTCTCTAACTTATTTTACATAGTTTCTCTCTCTGACTTCTCATTACTCACGTTCTCTCTCTAACTTATTTATGCACATTTTTTTAAAAGAACCTTAAATAATCAAAAGCACATTTTAAATGTTAGAACTAAACAACAAAATAATATACTATTAAACACTTTTTATTATTGTACTACTAATAAAAATACTTTGATTTAAAGCACTTTTTTCATTATCTATCACATCCCCTAAAATTCTATTCCTTTCTCTTTGATCTAATCTTTAAACTTTCTTGATTGTTTCATACCGACAATTGGGAGATGACCAATTATATGGGTGACTAAAGCATAGCAATTCCCACAATCAACTAAGTGTAAGAAACAAAAATGGTCTAAAATAACATATTTCTGCATGCTAATTACTAAATGTCAAAACTTTTTAAAAATTCTCTAAATAGTATATTATTTGGGGAATTTTTATTGAACTTTTTTTTCATTATTATTTTTAATGAATATTTTTGTTTTTGACTTTTTTAGTTCAAAAAATTATTATCAATAATCTATCGAAATATTTTTCCTGATATTTTGTAATGGATTTATTCTTTTTTCCCATTACTTTTTGAATTATTATTTTTAAAAAAATTTAAAATTTCAATAATTAACATGTAAAATTATGCTATTTAAATAATTGTCGTATAAAAAACACTTGAAAGCAACATCATCATAGGTTTTCTTAGTCGTCGTTATCTTTCTTTTGTAGAACAAACAAACAAATGATCAGTCATAAAATTGAAAATAATTAAATAAATAAATAAATAAAATGATGATTTTGTTAATTTAGTGTGCATCCTAATCTAAAAGGGGGACGAGTCCAAAATAGTTTTAACATTATTCTAAAGCGGTGAATATAATTTCTGAATCCCAGAAATTTGTCTCATATAAAAAGAAAACGTCAGCTTTCTAATAAACTAAAGAAAATTCTGATCCAAGTTTGCAGCTTTTTAAGTTGGCAGAACATGGGTATCATCATATTAGGGCAGACAGTTTAAAAGGGCAAAAAAATATGAAAAACAACGAGAGCAAACACTAGTTTCTTTAACAAAGCATATTTTACTTGGTGGAAATGAGAATTGTCTCATTTTCAGTCTCCTCATTTATTCAAATTAATTAAGAAGTGAAATTCAATTCTGATTTATAAATGGCACATCTATACTTCGAAAACGGTTTTAAACACTCTGATCATTTATAAATCACACAATTTTATTAGTTCATTTTAATAAAATTATGATAGATACTTATTTTACATTTTTCGTATATTCCAATTCAATTAAAATAATAAGAAAATTTGGTTTATGAATTTCAGATTTTGTACTTTGTTAAAACTGATATATTTTACAAATTACACTCAACCAGTCAAAAATATTTCAATATTTTTTATAGAATTGAAATATGTGACACACATTAAACAAAATACTTATTTAAAAATATGTTAAAACTAACTCATAGCGAGGTGCAATTTACTATAATTACAAGAGTGTTTAAAACCATTTTCGAAGCATATGAGTGTTTTTTGTAAGACAAATCAAGTAGGTGTGATTTATGATTATTCTTAAATTTTTCTTTGTGGTTTTTCTTTAAGGATATAATGTGTTTGCGAAATATAATACGATGTCATCAATTTAAGAAGGGGAGACTCAAACATTTATACATAAAAAAAAGAGAATACGTGTCTAACCAATTAACTTATGTTAAGATTGTTAGAAAACTTGTTACTTGTCGTGGTTTGCAATCCAAATGAGTCACGCCTTTATGCTAATCTACGTGTGAGTTAGTTTCTTGGTTGAACTTTATAATTATCTGTTCTGTACGCCAGCCTCTCAAATTAATGCAGGAATATATGCTCCACACAATGAAATCCTGTCAACCTATAAATCCTAATCCGTGATAAATAACTATTTCCTATTTTGATTATCCTCCATTTTATTTTATTTTCCACCTTATTTAACGCTCCATTTCTTTCTTTTTTATCATAATTCATACCTAAAATGGATCGTGCAAAAAAAAAAAAATTGTTTTCATCCAAAATTCAAATCTCTTTAATAGAGAATGAAATGACTCGGAAATGACACTATTCCCCACGAGAATGAGACCTTGGTATTTTCTCACCCCAAGGATAAAATATAGATTTATTTCTTTAAAAAAATACAATAATAAAAAAAATAAAACATATATTTCTCACACTAACCTTGACCCTAGTCAACTCTAACTTATTCTTTTTTGCAAAGGAATTAACTACTTATTCTATCAAGGAATTAATTGATTTTTTAGTACCAATATTAATTAAAATTTAAACTAATATGGATGTAAAATTGAGGGGTATTTATCACAGTCCATATAAGTCGAGGTAATATTTTAAAAAAAAAAAAATTATGAGTTATTTATCAAAAACTATATAATTCAGGGTGAGTTTTTTTTCTTTCAATTTTATAAAATGAGAAATAAAGGACAAGCAACCAAAATATATATTTGAATGTTCAATTAGAATTTTGATTTTGATTTACCCAATTACGACTCATACCTTATAAAGAAACAAATTTAATTTTTTTAAAAATAGAAAAGGAAAAAACAAAAATTATGATCAAACATACACTATTTTAGAATTAATTAACAAATAATAGAAAAGAAATTAAAAGGTGAATTGAAGATGGGAACTAACCTCATCATGAAATCCAACCAAGCTTGTGGCCTTTTCCTAAGAGCATTAACAACTGGACCATATTCGTGTGGCTCTATGCCATACTGTGCTAATATCTCTGCTACTTCTGCAGCTTCTACGTTTCCAAGAAAATCAAAAGAATAAAATGTCTAGTCGTTTCTCCATAATAACTTTTCCAAATTACCATATCAATTAAATTTTAATTAATTCTAATTTAAACATTCGTCAACATTTTAAAGGTCAAATTATATATTAAACAAAAACTTCATCATTAGATAATCACATAAATTATCTAAAAAAAACAACTAATTTTTTAGATAATTTATGTGATTATAGTCCATCATAAATAATATTATCTTAAGAAGAAATTTAAAAAAAAAAAAAAACAATGAATGGGTAGCAGACCAGTATCAGGAACAGCGACAATTTCTTCTTGCTCTCTCCGCAATTCTCTCATGTAATGATCCGCTTCACTTTTGGCCGCAAGATACCTGCATTAACCAAATGGCAGATTCCTAAAAAATTTAATATTTCAAGAAAATGGACGAATTAATTAAGATGTTGTTTTTCAAAAATGTAAAAATAAAAAGGAAAATTAGACGGACCCGCCGAGACCCATGGAGATAGCACCGGCAGCAACTTCAGCAATACCAGCAGTGAGAACAATAGAAGAAGAGGCATTGGCACCTGATAAACCAGCAGCAAGTGCAAATGGAACAGTTAAACCATCTGAAACTCCTATTATTATATCTCTAACCATTTCTCCAGCTCTAAAATGCTTTTCCTTATGCGAATCAAGAAGCCTTTGCTTCTCTGCCTCCGCCTCCACCCCCAACCCTCTTTCTCTCCCATTATACTCTGCCATTACCTCTCCTCTCCTAATCAAATATTATTATTTTATATCAAATATTTGAAGACGTCGGTTCCGTTGTTATATAAATATGAAATATTATCAAGAATATCCACATTAATTGACATTTATTCACTAATACCGGTTGTGTTTTTTTAATATCAATTTTGCCCAAAAAATACCATAAATGGCGGTGATCCCATGTTTTCCGTTTTGAACAATTACCATCATGTCTTTTCCTTAAATATTGTAGACCATAATAAATAGATGGCATAAAACGTCTTTTCATTGTTCCTTTAAACGGCGCGTGGAGTTAAAGTGGGTAAGCTTGTTAATTTATAAAACATATAAGTATTAATGTTATTATACCTATTTATTATGGTCTAATATGAAATTAACCCTATAAATATTTGAGAACGTGAATCTTGTTGTCAGGGCAGGTTGAAAAGGAAAATGAAGGATTGTTTTTGGCTTTAGCTCTCTCTTCTCCTATACTCTGCTTATAAGTTTCTGTTGTTATTACAAAGTGTGTTGTCATATTACTCACCGCTTTGCTGTTTTTTTTTTCTTTTTCAATTATCTTTCCATTCAAAGCAAATGCTTTTTTAGGTAATAACCGGTGGAATTTTTTTTTTTAAGTAATAATCATTATTGTAAAATATCTACGGGTTGGTTCCTCCTTTAACATAGTACTAGATTGTTTAACACGACGTAGAATTTTATTTATTTATAAATATAATATATTAAACCTAAAACTATTTATTATTTAAAATTAGGGATTTTTCAAAAATGACATTTTAAGAATTGATATTTTAAAAAATAACAATAGTTTTAAAATTTTCTAAAATAACGTTTCTCATAATTAGATTAGTGGAGTCTCAGTCTAAAAAAAATACTATTTTTAAAATATTTTAGAACATTTTCTATTTTTAAAACCACGAAAAAAAGGACATCTATTGAATCAATTATAATGCCTAATCTACCATTCCAATGAATAGGTTACTTTTTTTTATCTGAACAAGATCTTGTGATTTTTTCCAAATAAATATATATTTTGATTATCGATTCCATTTTCACTTTAACCTAATATTATTTATTTAATTCACGTACTTTAATAATTAAATTAAAATTCAAAATAAACTAAATATGCTGATTACATTTAATAGCCCTGCACATAAGTTGAATTCTGGTACTAGGAAATTGGTATCATCCATCTCACTATATTTGTTTCTTGATCAACAATCAAATTTCTCTAGGCATCAAAACAAAAAATAATCATACAAATTTATTAAAAAAAAGATCTTAAAAACGAAAGAAACTCAAGTTTTGTAGAAAGGTGGGATAAATATATTGGACTAAATGTATGTTTCACTGAGTTATTTTCTGCTGTCCACTGTTAAAAGCCTAAAGGTTTTTTTTTTTCTGTTCTCTCTCTCTCTTCTACAGAAATTTACAGAGGGCAGCTTAAAATTAACAAAGTAGCAGAAAGTAGATGCTGTGCCCATCCTTCAACCCCTCCTGTTTATTATACAAGTTGGTATACACAACAAAACTGAAAGCATGTTCTCTAATCCAAGGAGAATGCTCCATTGCAGTACCTGTAAACAAAAAAAGAAAATGGCGATTGACAATTTTACCGGTGCTAAATTTTGTTTTTCATCAATTAACCAGTCTGAAGGGATAAATTCAAGCAGGAAGAAAGAAACAACCCCCACAGTTCTGTAGGAAATCCAGAGACGATAGTCTTTCATCAATCATATTGGAAAAACTTATATTATAGCTTGTACTCAGTACAATCCATGCTAAAATCACAAGCTAGATTGTGAACCATACCTGTTGCTGAATTTCTCCACCATATCGGAGGCATAAAGTACAGTTTCGTTAGCTTTCTCCAGAACCATATAAAGCTCTTTCCCCCTTGTTAGCCGACAAATAACCCAAGCATTGTTTTTTGCTCTAATAGTAACTTCCAACTCTTCCTCCTTACCAACACCATCCTGTTTTGCTCGGCTCTTCTCCAGATCAATCATGTCTCTGACTTTACTCATGGAAAGTAAAGATTCCTGTAAAAGCGCACAAAAGAAACATCTTCAAAAGCATGACTAAAAATAAGTTTAACCTAATTCAGGCTACACGAGGAAAGAAATGAGTAAGCATGATCATAACCAAAACAACACCATAAGCCTAGCATTAGCTCACGGCCAAAGGATTTCATACAATATCCAGTTCACCTTACCCAACAACTCCTCCAATGAGTGGTAGAAACTACAGGAAATCCGAAGCAAGGCTAGGTAAAATCAGGATACAAAGAAACTTCAACTTCAGCTCAAGCTTATCTATGTACATTGTACAAAAATGGGAACCGGGGGTTTTGGACGGAAATTTTTTATATTATGGGCCATATTGAAAAAAAGAACATGAATAAGATAAAAAGGTGGTTAGCTTGATGTCAGAAACCTGAAACCCTAAAAACTCTCGGCAAGTTGGAGGGTTTTGAATGCAAACCTCAATCTGATAGACTTGGTTCCTTTTATTGGTGCAAATGGAGCAAGAGCAACAATGTGAATCACATGATTAACTAAGCAAAAGTTAAAAAATTTGTTACCAAGGTTGTTAAATCGTGAAGCGGAACATATATCATTTTTTTTAAATGGTGGGAAGATACTTTATTAATTTATTATCATAAAAAATTTACATAGTATACAAATATAGTTAAATAAATAGTTTTAATATATTTATATAAATGACAAATAGTCTGATAAATAGAAATGAAATAAAGAATCAACTACCCCAAATCCCAAAAACATCACCTACCTGAATTTTATTATAGTAATTAAAAAGGGAAACACTTTTGGTCCCTAAGTATCTATTTTGCTTTCTAATTGGTCCCTGAATTTTAAAACTAGACAAATATATCCCAGAATTATGATTTAACAATCATTTTAGTCCCCACCATCAAAATTTTGTAAAACAATTCACAAAATATAATGTGGAAACTTCCTAGCAAACTCTCTTTGACACCCAAGCTCTGATTTGACACCCCTTACCAAGGAAACAACCAAAGATAAACCCGAATGATCTAGAGCCTTTTCGTCAGATTTAGCAATTATTGGACACGATTCTATTGGATTTACATAAGGGGCTGTCAAAAATGAAATCAGTTTTGTTCAGATCTTCATTGTTCCACGATTCCATCGGAAAATTAGAAAATTTTAATACTCAGGTCCTGGTGATAGATCTTGATCGGTGGAAAAATGGTGATTATACGATGAAGATTGTGGAATTGATGGAATTGCATACAAGAATGAGGATTTATGAGTTGAGTGCTTTGTATTGAATCTATGGAACTTTGAATTCTAAGGCTTAATCTTTTTTTTTATAGTGAGATTTTGTTTAATAGATTTTGTTTGCGTTGCTATGATTTGACTCGTATGTTTCAAAACGGAACGAGAATCGGATTTTTGAATCGTAAATAAAATGAATCATCCGTTTCATAGATTGAATCGCACAAATCATTAGTGATTCATTTTTTCATTTCAAGAAATGTAAGAAATTGGGGGAAATCTGAAATTTTTAAAAGGATAAGCTTTATTTTTTTTTTCCCATTGTAAAATTTGTTCAGTATTTTGGAAAATTTTAGAATTTCTTGCTTTATATCTGGATGACTAAAAATTCTTTGTTGGAATTGATGAGAGTGGAGGGGAAGAGAGGGTGGAGAGCAACCATGGGAAGTGGAGGTTTCTCTAAACAGAGATGGAAACGGTGAAAGAGATGAAATGAGGAAAGAGAAAGAGGGGTGATAGAAAGAAGTGTCACCTAATATAAAAATATAATCATGCCACATCATTTATAATTTGACACATAAGTAAATATAATGTATAATATATTAGTGGAATATTACCACACGTCACATTTCTATTTTGACTAAAATTACTATTAAATCAAAACTCAGAGGGAAAATATATCGAGTTTTAAAACTCAGAGACCAAATAGAATGCAAAATGAAAACTCGGGGACCAAAAGTATAATTTTCCCTAATAAAAATTATTAGGTTCGGTGGCTTCGGTCTTCAACTCCCTTCCAATTTCCCAATACTTTCACTTCACGAACTGTTTGTCTTCACCAAGACTTCTCGCTTCGGCTCCCATGCTTCCCACTTCAAACTCTCTAACCTCCATCAATGAAGACATTCTTGTGTGTGCCTTTGCAAGTATTCTTTTAATTTTCTCTATCTCCATCGTAGAAAACAAAATTAACAGAAGTCTTCAAAAGCCATCATCTTCATGATGGATGACCCTCGTCTCAATCTAGCTTCTCCAAAAGTCATTTTGATTTCTGAATTTCAATGCGATTTTTCATGGAAAAGCAGAACAATCTACAATTTCGTATCTAATTAGATTTGGGTTCTCTTATCCCTGTAAAAAGTTCAGATTTCCCCTAACTTCTTACATTTCTTGAAATGAAAAAATGAATCACTAATGATTCGTGCAATTCAATCTATGAAACGGATGATTCATGCTATTCATGATTCAAAAATCCGATTCCCGTTCCGTTTTGAAACATACGAGTCAAAACATAAATCATACATTTTTATAACCTTGTTTGTTACACATACTAATAGGCTTAGCCAATTGGCTACTTCAGCTGCAGGGCTACATTATAGAACACATCTGCTTACTACACTCTACTTGTGTGTTCATCCCCCATCACATGCTGCAAACCTGGTAACATCTCCTTGTAGTCTAACCTCTTACACTAGTCAGTCCTATGTGCACACACGCATCTTTGTGCTCAATGTACTACAAGCATCTGGTTGGTAGGCTAAAGGTAGTCCCACAAAGAGATTTTCTTTGGATTATGTTCTTAAGGTAGTCCCAGGTTAGGGAAAGGTAGCTTGAAAATGGAACACCCGACAATCGTGGCCCACCTTTGTAGCTTTGACTCATCACAATTTAAACCCGTTAAGGAGCTCTTTGCCTTTTTATCTTAAGGCTCATGGCCCATTTGAATAATTGGATCACCCCGTTGTTTTTCTTAAAGAATTCCACATCTCCAAAGCAAAAGAAAATAGTGTTGTCGGCAAATTGCAAATGGGTAAGACCAGTGTTTTGAAATGCCCACTGGGTATTCTTGCATTGTCACCTCGCTTCCTTTTGCGCTTCACCCAGTGTTGATTGGCTTAAAGGATTAGGAGATTTTTAGTGTTTTTGTTTTTGCTGCCTTTTGGTTGGCTTTTTGTAGTTTGCTTGGCCTTTTTGGGCTTTTTCATCTATCAATGAAAAGTCTTGTTTCTTATCAAAAAAAACAAAGCTGTGGTCAAATCTTCTTTGGAAATTTTATTAGAGTTGTTCTTGGAATTTTTGGGGCCAAAGCATACTGAGACAAGGGAGATCTTTTTTTCTTGTGCAATCTCTACTTTGTTATGGTATACCTGGATTGAGCACGACGATAAATCTACATCATGGAATTCTATTGGGGATTTGATTTTGTATCGTACTTTTCGTAGGGATAAAATTAAGAAATCGTTTGATCTAGAGCTTCTTTTTCATTGCATGTATTAAAAATGGATTCTTTCTTGTAATTCTTAGTTTTTATTTGTTTTTTCTTTTTGTTTCTTGAAGAATTCTCATTCTCTAATGAAGGTTCCTCTTTCTCTCTCTCTCTCTATATATATATAAGTAATATACGTACTCTGTAGGAAAATTAACTGAAAAAATGGTAGGGAGTTTAATTGTATGGAGAAACTTCTAAAATGAGATATAATGACGTTGTATATTGGCCGCTTCATAGACCCTTTCTAAAGTTTGTAAGTATTCTTTCTGGCAATGTTTTAAAAGTCTTAAGGCGGCCTCAAGGCGTTTTCTCATGGAGGGGCGAGGCGTAAGCCTCAAGGCGGGGTGAGGCGTAAGCCTCATTTTATATAAAAAAAGAATTTATAAAAAGGTAAAACCTTACATTAAAACCTATTGTGCTGCTATAGGAAAAATAGCGGCAAAATACATAAAAAAAAAATCAAAAAAATCAGACAATGAAGCTGAAAATATATAATTCAATATTAGGAATAAACAAGAAAATTATAGGTTTAGAGAACATCAAATTTATATAAGAAATATATAGTTTTACCAAACAATTTGTATGAATAATAATTAAAAAAAACGATTATAGTTGAATAAATACAAGAAAAGACACGAAAAAAAACTAGTATAAAATACATAAAATATGAGTATAATAATGACAAAAACAGTAAGAAGAAAAAACAACTAGTAGTTTCAGAAGACAATGTGTAGGGTGACAATGTGTAGGGTTTTGGTTTTTGAGATTACATATATTATTAAAATAATGGGTTTAATGTTATAAAAGTAATTAGTCCAAGCGGTGGTCCCCTTTTTGGCTTATTGGTGCATTCTGTTAAGAAATAATCTATTTGGGCCCAAAGCCCAATATCCAAATGCAATATTAATATACATTTTCACGAGGCGTACGCCTCTCATGCCACAAGGTGTAATAAACAAATGCGTACGCCTCACCTTCCAGAGGCGTAAGCCTCTTCAAACACACTAAAGGGGTAGGAATGGAGGCGTTTTGTTGCCGCCTCGAGGCGAGGTGAGCCTCAAGGCGTAAGCCTCTTACGATTTTTGAAACACTGCTTTCTGGTTGTGCAAATTGTGAGTGTTTTTGTAACTCATTTGGCTAAGAACTTTCTCCTTTTTGTATATTTCATTATCATTGTGCCCATTAGTAATTGAGAAATGACTGTTTCTTACTAATATATATATATATATATATATATATATATATATATATATATACTGAGGTTGTACAATGTCTACACATAGTTTAGTTATTGTTAAAAAACACTTTACCTTAGTGAGGGTGGTAACCTTTCCAGGTGGTGAAGCCCTGGATATTTGCCGGTCACCATCTACTAGTAAATAACGATATCCGCTAACATGATAAGCATTATCCCCACCCCAACCTTTCGATAATTTCTCTTCAACTTTCATTATCTTGAGGGATGCCTACAAGATGAAAAGAAATTCATCAAATACATGGAAGGAATTTAGAGCTTCTCAGTTTAACAGATATTCAGACAGCTAGCAGGAGAATCAAACCAGAATAATCTACATAAAATTTCAGAGGCAATGAAAAAGGTAACATCCAATGTCCAGGTAGGTTTAAAAAACACATCAACCAGAAAGAAGTGATGTCTAAGAATTTTCTCCATCAGAAAAAAAGCAAGGATATGAAGAAGTTCAGAACATAGAAACTTTGTTATTGAACAATTAAATATGAACAGAAAAGTTTGTTACCTAACATGATTTATCAATGCCCCCAAATCTAGTGTGACCATAGAGTAAAAATCAGGCACGAAAGATATGAAGAAGAGACTCTTCAAATCTGGATAACACGCCTTTAGCTTCTCATGAGTTATATCTTGTTTCTCATTCAATAATGTTTCCACAAACTTTTGAGCATTAATTTCTTTTTAAAAAAGTGTTGAAAGTATAGAAATATATTATAATATGCCATTATCATGTTTGTGACCTAATTTTGTTGACAAAGCCTTATTCTTGTGTCCCTTTTTTCTGGAAAAAAATGATAGTGTAAATTTTAAAATAATAGTACAAAATGGGGAGGGATGAAAAAACCTCCCAACTAGCCAAATGAATTATAAAATACTCTCGAATGAAGTCCCATATCATATAAACACCATGTAGAGAAACCAAAAATATTCTATCAAAAGTTATTTTACTGTCATGTTTGTGATTCTAAAAGTATTCAAAGACCAAGCTTAAGGCTTTTTTTTTTTGTAATAGACCAAGCTTAAGCTATTAGATTACGGTAAATTTAATAACTTAGTATGTCCTCAACAATTTCCCCACATGGAGGTTCAAATATTAATTTTATTTATGAAGTACAACATGAACAATTGATATGAAATGGGGAAAACACCTAGCACTAATATTATCGAAGCAAAAAGACCATGACTTCTTGACTCCCTGACTTCAGTTCGCTTCGTTCTTTGGCAACTTCCTAGCAAACACTCTAACCCTACTTAAGTTTTGTCGACCTCTCCTCTCACCCTTACTCCTCCGTCTACCCTACCCTTTCTCTCCTGCTTGCAAATTTCTCCTCTCCTTCCACCCCGATCCTCTTCTTTCTTTTCCTTTCACTCCCTTACAACTCTTTGTCCTTGTCTGTTTTACCCTGGACCTTTCCCTAGCTTCATTGCCTCCTTTCCGTCTTTGCACACTTTCGCCACAAGGAAATGGATGATAAGCAAGAGTGAAGATAATATTAAATTTCACCCTCTCTTCCTCCCTCCCCTACTCTCTATTTCTAACCACATTTTGCATTCATCCTCCATTGCCGTACATGGTACAAACTCCTCTCTAATCTGTCTAATATCTATTACTTCGGCATGGAATCTCCGTAAAAAAAATCAATAGTTCTATTCAATACAAGGGGAGAAAATTAATTCGGGAAAAAATCTGGAAGCAAAATTAGCAAATTATTAAATCCATAAATAGAGGCAGGTGACAAACATTTTCAAGAATATACTGCTTCACCATTGAAGATCCTTGTTCCCCATTAGGTATTGAGGAAACGGGAATCAGCAGAATTAAAGTGAGGCTTTTATGCTGATGTACATAAAGATACATTCTCTCCTCCATTTGAAGAAGCCAGATTCTTGGGGTGGAAGCAATCCAGCTACTGGCCTCCATACCCCACATATCAGTTTCTAGAAAACCATCCTTTCCTTTTGACCATTTTCCATGCTGCAAGGGTCTTATTAGACGATGAACATCATTTCCACTATGCTGGACAACTTGAGTAGCAGCATTTCCTCTCAGTAAATAGGACCAAGAACTTATGCCAGATGATAAAACACGTGGTGTCAACCTCAGAACAGCATAAGAAAATAAGTTTACAGTGTCATCCTGCAAAAGACCTTGTAATTAAGAAGTGCTTTACATTTTCATAAGAAAATTCAGTCTACAACATGTTACGGTCTTTAATATATTCAAGAACTTCAGCTTTTTAAATATAAAAAATGGAAAATATAAGTAGTTGCAAACGATGCACATCACTAGGGCTTGGAGAACAAACCATACAGGAGAAAGTGTTGTAGACACCAATAAGTCCTGAAATAAAATCAGAGAGTGACATGGCGTGTTTCCAATGCAAGAATCAAGTGTCCTGACAAGTGACTGCACAAAATAAATATACAATAAATTAAATCGAAAGAATTAAAATTAAAAAAATTTAACTGGCACTAACTCTGTACAACTTCTCTTTTTTCCTTGAAGAATTTAATTAAGAAACAACCAGCTTTTAGTCTGTCAACAAAGATTCCTATTTAGAGTTTAACGACATGTTAATCTAAAACATAAGAGCTCCATAGAGTGGAATAATGTAATGAGATTGAAGAAGTAAACCAACCAAAGTCCAAGAATTAACACAGCTACAACTACGTACCAACCAGTCCAAGAATTAACTTTTAAAAGTTTCCAAACAAATTTAAATAAATAAAGATTTAATATTTGAGTTCAAATCAGTGTTTTCAAAGCGCAAGGCGCACCTCAAGGCGACAAGTCCTAAATCGCCTTAGAGGCAAGAAGCAATAAAAAGGCGAGGCCCGAGTGAAGCGAGGCGCACTCATATAAATAATAAAAATAAATTATATATAGCATAAATTAGTATAGTAAATATAGCCATAAAATACCAAAGCATTATAGTTTAATATTTAAGAAATAAAAATGCCTATAAAAGGTAAAAACAGTATTAAAATTAAAAAAATTAAAGTTAACATTAAATTGTAAATAAATAAATAAAATGTCAGATAGTGGAATATGAGCTGGAGGATAGATTAAAACAAAAACAGGTGTCAATTGCCCCTGTCTTCTTGAAGAAATCACTTGAAGCGGTGGACTAAAAGTAGATTGAAATAAAAGAGCAATTTTTTCGTTAAGGAAATAGAGGCTGGTCAACAAAAAAAAAAGGAGAATAGAGAGAAGTTGTTCGAAAAAGAAAAAGAAAAAGAAAAAAGAAATGACTGGAAGAAGAACAGAGGTGATCGAAATTGAAGAGAAGACTTGGATCTGCTTGAAAACCTCTGTTTCTTTCTTACTATTGCTGTTCGATGGATTATTATCTTCTTTTGGAAGTTCACAAAGGAAGGGAGAGCAAAAATTCAGTTTCTTTCATTGAAATTTCTAGAGATTTTTCTTGATTTTCGTTCATTATAGCCATTTAGACGCCTCTCTTCAACAGGCGCTCGCCATGGTCACAGGCGAGCCAAGCGAGAGGCGGCACTCAGGCGGAGAAAGGCGTGCGCCTGATTGAATTGCCTCGCCTGCCACCTACCTAGGGCAGAGACCCCTCGCCTCGAGTCGCCCCTCGCCATAGGCGCTCGCCTGGGGTCGCCTTAACAACACTGGTTCAAATGTCCAATGACTGTTCGACATACATTCATAACTGTCCTACACATATTTTCTATTAAAAAAATGACTGTCCTACACAATGACAATCTTTACAAAGACAAACCTGAACTTGAAATACAAAAATGACCAAGCATATGATACACGCACCCTGGACTTGAAATTCTTTACAAAGACAAACCTGAACTTCAATGGCAGCATCTCGTCCTACAGTCAGCATCTGGACAGTTCCACGTTCCTTCAAACAGTCATGGAATGATGGTAACTGCAGTTTCTTCCCAACTAGAAAATCTGCCTCAAAGAAGAAAAAAAAAAGCAGTTGTAAGGCATGAGATACAGCAACTTCAGCATGCACAGTTCCAATCTTGACAATCAGCAACTTCAATATTACCACAGCAGCACCTATCCAATGCAGACCGCTTTTGATATGCTGACAATTAGTTACTTGTAATGAAGTATTTTGAAAGAAGGTAATAAATACTTGAATTTGTGAAAATAATTTAAAAAAGAAAGGCTAAAAGTGACTTACCACTTAGATAATCCATGATGAAGGAATACAAATGTGATCTAGAAACTTCTCCAGTTGGTTCTTTCTCGAGTAATAACCTTATAGATCCATGAAACATTAGGAAAAGAGAATGAATTTCCTTGAGAACCTTACGCAATGCATCAGTCCGCCAAACTGCTTCCGACTCCTTATTTTTCTCCACTACCTACCCTAACATAGAAATCTGATTAAATATACCCAGCAATGGAAGCTTAAGAATGTTTACTTAGAAAAGGGGATGGAAACACTCAAGGAATGCAATTGAAGCATGATTGTGGAAACTAAAAAGTACATTGAAATTTGAAACAATAGTTTTTTTTCCGATGAAAAACGACTTTACAATCATCATTGAAAAGTACGGAAGGGATTGAAAACAACCCAAGTCAAGGAGGTTACAAAAAGGCATTCCAATTAGCATAAACAGAATTAGAGTTATAATTACAAAATTTAGAAGATCTACAACACCAAAGAGAGGAAAGGAACTTGATGGAGAGCCAAAGGTCATGAGCTTCAAGGGAGACGATGTTAAAGATTCTTTGGTTGCACTCAAGCCAGACCTTCCATAAAACCACCAAGACAGAATTGGTCCACAAAATAAAAGCTTTGCCCCTAAAATGAGGACCACAAAGAGCTGAACGATGGCATCTGTAGGACTTTTGGGAGTGCACCAATAGAGACCGAAGGAGCAAAGGAGATTAGCCAAATAATGTTGCTGAAATGGCAATGGAGAAATAGTTACTATCCTCCACCATACTCTTACAAAAGATACACCAAGTGGGTAAAAGAGAGTATGAGGGTTGTCCCTTTTGAATCACATCGGTTGTGTTAAGACCATTGTGTAGGAGAGTCAGGGTGAAAACCTTAACCCTCTTGGGAGCTTTGAGCTTCCATGAAAAATTATCAAGGAGAGTCATTAGAATAGAGCTTTGATGCCTCGAAAAGAATCTGAGAACAACTATGGAAGAGAACTTTTTAGTGGAATCTAATCTCCAAAAGATAGAATCATTACCTCTATTAGGGTCGACATTTTTTTATGTATCCATATTTTTTTTATATTCGTGAGTGTTAGAGCAATCTTAAGCGCACCACGACTAGTCTCAAAGGACAATCGCCTCATCCTCCAACATTTGGCATCGGAAAACTCGTAAGATAATAACCTAGGTAGGTGGACCCGGTCTTGAACCCATGATCCCAAGGTTAGAAGATAGCCCTTTGACCACAAGGTTAACCTATGGTTGGTCATATTGGGGTTGACATTAGCAATCAAAGGGGAGAGATTAATCTGACTCCTATAATTATTCATTTCTTTGTCATCAACCTAAAACATAAATCCCAACCATCATTGGTGGAATTCAAGCAATTATAGTGAAATTCTTCAATTTAGCAAAAGTATAAACTTGGGAATATATCTTTGTCAAAACAATTCCAAAAGCCTGCAAACGTTGGTGTGGGGAACTTCAGAACAAGTAGTTGATGAAGTTTGAGGGAAGAGAGAAGCAGGCGGTGTCAAACACTGGAGAGAGAAGTACCATCCTCAAAAGGTTTAAGCAAAGGATTGAGGGAGCATGAAACAGCTAGAACTTCAGTTTTTGCTTTTGAATTAGAGGTTACCTTTATCTCTTCATGAATAGAAGTCTTTTCAATCATTTCTACTCACTCCTGCACGAATGATGACATTGCATTTATTATCCTCGTTGAAGACTTAAGAAATTTCAGCAAATGAGTCTCTTTCATTGGAGATTTTTTTAATTCAAACGTCGTCATCTATAGATCTGTGAAGGTGTTTGGAGCAAAGAGGTCGTTTAAAGCTTCTTCCAACCACTCGACAATGGAAAGATCAAGCACAAGCCAGTAGGAATTATGGGGACCTTTTTCGGCCATTCTAATTTTGTATTTGTCAATTGCGCAAGAAATTAATCCAGAAAAATTTGCATTCCACTGCAAGATTGAGACATTGAAGAATGCGTGAAAAAGATTTTCAGAAAGGATGGGAACTAGGGAAGAAGCAAAGGGAGAAGGAGAGATCAGGGGGATAGGGTTGGGAGAGAGTAAAATATTATAACTATAAGATAAATCAAGATTAGAGTTTAAATCCAAATTAATAGAGACCAAAGAAAAATGATAATTGGTAAGAAACTTGATACAGTACCATCACCATCCAAATATCTGGCTCTGCCTCAAAAAATACATGTGAGTGCTTCTCTGCTTCAATGACCTCACAAGCTGCCTCGGGAGAGAATGTTCTGCATGAAGTTTCCATTTTTTTCATTTAGCTACCGAAAACAAAAAAGACAACAAAAATTTAGATAAGACATATTTAACAACACTTTGATTGATCAACCGGGTTTGCTTTGTTATCTCCCTGCAGTTAGTGAACTATAATAAGACCCAAAAAAATTTGGAAAAAAAAACATCACAAGGCCATTTCATTGATATAATGAAAGAAAAAGAAAAGAAAAACAATACAAAGAAAGTGGCAAGACATACCAAAAGCCACAAAAACAAAAGAAACCCCAAAAAGCCAAGCCGCCACCTAATTACAAGTATACGGGCCAACAATTTATAATCAAACCTTAGGATAATTACAGAAAAGTTTGGTAGTTGACACTTGAAAAAAAAGTATTTACATGGGCCAATTCCCAAACATACTCCACGATCTTTTTTCGTCCCTAAATACTCTTCTATTTCTTTCCAACCATAGTCCCCAAGTAATAGCACAAAAACCCGAAACCCAAAGTAACTTCCCCTTCTCTTTGAAAGGAGGAGCAAGGCTGGGGACTTCAATGTGACTAGATTTGTTTCAGAAAAATCTAATGGAGGTCGTTTAACCGGCTCA
The DNA here is from genome assembly GCA_028015215.1 of Gynostemma pentaphyllum. NCBI lineage: Eukaryota > Viridiplantae > Streptophyta > Magnoliopsida > Cucurbitales > Cucurbitaceae > Gynostemma > Gynostemma pentaphyllum. Next base: position 16,164,600 of record CM051352.1, read on the forward strand.
ATGAGAACTTTTGATAAGGTTATTGAGGAGTGTGGTCCTACGGACCCTCCGTTGTCAAACGGGAGATTTACGTGGTCCAACCTCAGGTAGGGGATTGTTCTAAGGAGATTGGATAGATTCCTCCTCTCCGAAGGGTGGTTTGAAAATGGAACGAACAATCAACAATATTTGAATCCAAGGTTAACATCGCATCATTGGCTGTGGGGAGATGAGGTGGGGACCCCCTACCTTTAGATTTGAAAACATGTGGTTATCACACCCGGAGTTCAAATGAGAGTGTTCAAGTTGGTGGGGTGAAGGAGTGAGTGGAAAATGGGAAAGGGTCATGAAGAAACTGAGAAATCTTAAGCCAAAGCTGAAGGAGTGGAGCAAGGCATCTTTCGAGAACTTGAAGGATAAGAAAACGGATACTATTGATAGAATGGAACACCTAGATAGATTGGATGAAATTGGCGCCCTTCCAGATGAGGGGAGAGGCGAAAGAGCTAAGTTAAGAGGAGAGCTGGAAGAAACAATAAGAAGGGAGGATATGGCATGGAGGCAAAGATCTGAGATAAAATGGGTGCAAGTAGGCGATTGCAATTCTTATTTTTTTCATAGAATGGCTTCGCTCAGAAAATGTAAAAATCACATCCCGTTCTTGGTCAAAGAGGATGGATCCGTAGTTAATAATGGGGAGGAGATTGTCAAAGAGGTGATTACGTTTTACTCCGGCCTTTATGCTTCTGGCTCTGCCCCTATTGCAAAGATTGAGGAGGTTGATTGGCGCCCAATTATCTTGCTTGAAAGTCAATCCCTTGAGAGCCCGTTCAAGATGATAAGAAGTGCAGCCTTTAGTTGTGACGATAATAAGGCTCCAGGACAAGATGGCTTCTCCTTGGCCTTTTTTCAAAGTAACTGGGAATTGGTGAAAGATGATTAGGTAAAAGTCTTCCAATGAATTCTTTGAGAGGGGTATAATTGATGCTTCCACCAATGAGACTTTTGTGTTTAATTCCAAAGAAGGAAAGAGTTGAGAGCTTAAAAAATTTCCGCCCCATCAACCTTGTTACAAGTCTCTATAAGCTAATTGCAAAGATGTTGGCCGGAAAATTAAAGAAAGTCCTCCCATTCACTATTTCTCCAAATCAAGGCGCTTTTGTGAAAGGCAGACAAATCCTTGATGAGATTCTAATTGCGAATGAGGCAATTGAGGATTACAGATCAAGAAAGAAAGAGGGAATCCTGTATAAGATTGATTTTGAAAAAGCTTATGATCATATGGACTCGAGTTATCTTGATCAAGTCATTATGAGAAAGGGGTTTGGCTACAAATGGAGATCTTGGATGTGGTCTTGCACAAGGTCGGTCAATTACTCTTTTATAATTAATGGAAGACCAAGAGGGAAAGTCTTTGTCACTAACGGGCTTAGGCAAGGCGATCCACTATCTCCCTTCCTCTTTATTGCGGTTGTTGACACTTTAAGTAGACTTTTTGAACGTGGACTGGAAAGGGGGGTAATTGAGGGTTTTGAAATTGGGAGAGACAAAGTTCTGCTCATCCATCTCCAATTTGCTGATGACACCTTAATCTTTTGCTCGAGGAAAGAGGAATCATTCAAAAATTTATTGGACATTATTCAACTTTTTTAGTGGAATTCTGGATTGAAAATAAATTGAGCAAACAAGTTCTTTGGCGGGGTTGATATGAAAATTATTATCCTTGGCTGGAGGTGTGGGATGCAAAATTGAGAAGATGTCGTTTAATTACCTTGGGATGTCGTTGGGGGATCATCCAAAAAGAAAAGTTTATGTGAACCTGTTATTGAGAAGGTTTCAAAAAGGTTGGCATCTTGGAAAAGAGGATATTTCTCAAAGGGTAAGGCTTACACTCAATCGGTCTTGTCTGGAATCCCAACTTATTATTTGTCTATCTTCAAGATTCCGATTAGTGTTAGAAAGGATTTGAAGAGACTTATGAGGAACTTCCTTTGGGACGGGTCGTGTGAAGGAAAGGTTTACATCTCGTTAATTGGAAGCGGGTATCACGCCCATTGAAAGAGGGAGGGCTTGGCATTGGAAATCTGGATAGAAACATATGGCATTACTTGTAAAATGGCTATGGAGATTCCCAATCGAAACGTCATAAAATTATTGGGAGTAAACACAGGTTCCAATCAAATGACTGGGACACTAAGGTAGTGATCAGAGGTACTACTAGGAGTCTCTGAAAGGAGATATCCAAATGTTACCCCGATTTCTTAAGTGTGTAAAATGGAAGGTAGGGAACGGAAACCGGATACGCTTATGGGAGGACGCATGGTTGGGTGAGGGTTCTCTTCAAGACCTATACCCTCTGCTTTACTCTTTAACCTGCGCAAAAAAGGTACCAATCTCAAACTTTATTCAGAGGGAGGGGCTAAGTGTGAATATTTATTTCCGTTTTCGTAGAGCAACCCAGGAAAGGGAAATGTCGGAGTTATTTTCCATCATTGTTGTCCATGAGGGTGTGACAGTGAGAGAAGGTGTTTGTGACAGTAGATTGTGGTCCCTAAAGTCCTCCAACTTCTTCTCTTGTAAATCTTTCTTTGAGTTTAGTACCCCCTCCTTGACGGGTCATTCACCCACCTTCTCCATCCTTTTGAAGGGAAAAATTCTGAAGAAAGTCAAATTTTTCATTTGGTCAGTAGTTTTGGGAAAGATCAATAAGTTTGAATTTGTTCGGGGATCTTCACCCTTCACACGCAACCCCAATTGGTGTAGTTTATGCAATCATGAAACAGGAGATCTAACTCACATCATGTGGAAGTGCGAGTTCTCGAGACTCATTTGCCAAAGATTTCTTGACTTTTGGGTATCTTGGGTGGAAAAGGATTCTATTTGCAAAAACCTTGAAGAAATGCTTGTTTCCCCACCCTTCAATGATAAAGGGAAAGGCTTATGGGTGGCGGGTCTTTATGCAATTGTGTGGGGGATTTGGCTTGAAAGGAATAGAAGGATATTTAGGGATGTTTCGAATCTTGGGATTATGTTTGAGAGTTGGCCCATGTAAATGCTTCTTTTTGGGGTCTACTTCCAAATGTTTTCGTAATTATTCGCTTGGTAGAATTATTACTAGTTGGCCCGCATACTTGAAATTAGGTGGCGGTGTGGCTTTTAGGGGTAGTGGGTATACGATATACCTTACTTTTCGTGGCTTTTGGTTTAACATGCCACTTTTATATTGTATTATTTTATGTTTTCTTTCATTCTATCAATGAAATGGCCTTGTGAGGTGTCTTATTTCAAAAAAAAAAATTGGGGGGGGGGGGGAGCGCTCAATACCTCATTTCATAGAAAAAACAATACCTCATTTCATTGAAAAAATTAAAGACGTATAATAGAGGAAAAAGGTAACCACATGATTTTGTGGCTTTTGGTTTGTTTTGCCACTTTATTGTATTGTTTTTTATTTTTCTTTCATTATATCAATGAAATGGCCTTTTGAAGTGTCTCTCTAAGAAAGAAAGAAAAAGGTCACCACATAATTACAAGTATGTAGCCAACAATCAATAATAAAAAAGGGATGTTACAAAATAATTTGGAATTTGACACCCAAAAAGAAGTATTGACAAGTGTCAACTCCCAAATATAGCCCCAATCCCTCTCACAACCCTGAAATATTCTTCTATTCCTTTCCACTAAAAAAATTCCATAATATAGCAAAAAAATCCAGCTTCCCAAAATAAATGAGGACAACCTCACACATCATATCATGACAAGTCCTATACAAGACCCCATGTTAAGCCATCAAATATGATTGCAATCCTCGGTATCCTGTTTACATAAGCAACACCATTGAGGTCTAGGAACAAAAGAGGAAGATCGCCGAAGAAAGTCGAGGGGTTAATTCTCTCATAAGCCACCGTCCATGCAAAGAACCTGATTTTATTTGGGATCTTCAACTTCCACAATTTGGAGAAGAATTTGGAATTGGGGAAGGAGGGGATGTATACACAAAAAGGTCACGCTAGGATCCAAAGACCATATTCACTTATTCTGAACATCAGACCTCAAAGTAATATTTTGCAAAAGAGGCAGGAAAGAGCAGAGATCCTCAATTTAACCCGAGGGTTTCCTTCTAAAATGGAAATCATGAGAAAAAGTTGCAGCCTCCCTACCCAAAAAGGCAGAAACTGACGCATTTTATAAGGAAAATAAGGAATAAAGGGATGGGAAATTGTCCCGTGGAGTAGATGTATGATGTATCTAACCACTGATCCTCCTAAAATTTGAGATGATTCCATCACCTATCTTCCATTTCACAATGCTGAGAAACAAGAGATAACAATTAGAGATTTTCTTCCAGTGACTTCTCCCGGACCCTTGAGCCATAACCCTTGAATCTCCACCATTACGATCCAACCCATGTCTGCTCGCTATAATCTTATGACATAGACTTGTGGTTCAAAGGGAAAGCGCCAAAGCCATATAGATAACAAAGTGATATTCTTTTATTCCATATTACCACTGTCCAACTGTCCAACCGTCCCACCCCTTGTTGCAGAGATACAAAGTTTCAATTTAATAGATGAGATCTACCACTTTTTTTGATACAAAGATTAACTTTCATTATTAAAAGAATTTTTTCTGATAAGATTCATTATTAAAAGAAATAATACAATAAAGAGAATGAGGAATCCTCAAGTGCAAATAAAAGCAGAATTTAATTAAAAGAATTCCATTTGTAGTACATGGAATGTGGTGGGAAGTTTAGATATAAATACTTTATAGGTTTAGCCAAACAAAAGGTCCTAAAAACAAAACACTCCCATAAAGCATCAAAAGAAGTATGTTTGTCTTCAAACATTCTAGAATTTCTTTCAGTATAATGGTCCAAAAGCAAAGCCGCCGGCCCGCCAGAGCACAATTCCAAAGTTCTCTTTTTTGGGAAAAATGGACACAACAAGCTTTGGAAGAACCCATCTCAAATCAAATTAACAAGGCAATTTGTAACAAAGTTTCACCACAAAATAACAGTGTACAAAAAGTCAGAAGCAATTACAGAATTCTTGTGACAAAATAAACAAATATGTTGAGCTAAAGAGCAATTGGGCATACGAGTTTGTAACACTTCAATATTTATAAGTTTTCCAAAGAAAGAGTCCAAAGAAAAAATTAAATTTTTAAAAGGAAACCAAAAGACCAAATAAAAGTAAGTGGTAAATGAGAGGGAGGAAGTGGGGAATTGGAAAGAAAAGAGAAAAAAAAGATTTGCAAGAAAGGAACTAAAAGAGCTAAGGGTCCAAGATAACCGATTCGGTTGGTTGATAAAGGAATGGTTTGAAAGGGAATCAAGAAGACTAGTGAGATCGATGGTCTCATTGTCTTTAAAATTTCGTTTAAAGATAAGATCCCAAGAATTATGCAAAGAGACGGATCCAAGTTTGCACTTCCAAGATATTCCATACTTCATTCTCTTAATGGAAAAAACTCACCATGTTTTGATTCAAATATTCCCTCAACTTTCTCCAAGAATGTCAACTTCTTTCATTCTTCATTTCAGGGTTTAAATTGGCTTTTAATTCACAACTAAAACAATGAATGTTCAAATCTCTTTCCAACCAAATGATTCTTCTTTTTCCTTTTCTCTTGGTTTTTTGGCCTCAGTTTAGCTCTTCTTTGCTCTGTTTTTGCACCATTTTTTTTGGATCTAAATCTAACTAAATGTTTTTATGCATATAATACGTTGGAATGTAAGAGGCTAGGGTAAAAAGAAGAAAAGAAAGCTTATTAGTAGTTTCCTTCTTGGTGAAAATCCGGATATCCTTCTGTTACAAGAAACCAAGAAATGGCAAATGGATGGGAAGAGGAAAGGTTTTTTTTAGGATATACCAGGAACAAATACAGTGGAGATGGGGTGGGGCTTATAGCTTAGAGGATTTGAGCACATGCCTACGGTGGTGGTTTTGGGGATGGTATGACTTGGGTTCCTGGACTGTAGCATCTTGGACTAGCCATCCCTTACAAGGGATTGTTAAAAGATGAATGACTCACTATTAACTCGGATTCTAGGTCATATTCTTTATGTAGGAGAGATGGTCAAGTGGTTCAGACTTTCTTTTTTTTCCAAACAAAAACAAAAATATATATATATATATATATATATATATATAAAAACTGAGTCAAGAAGATAAAGATCGAATAAAAAGTTGATCATTCTCTCAAACCATCTGGCATCTGCTAATCTAAAGGTTGAATTGAATTGCTTCTTCAACCCCATTTCTGGATAAAAGGGTTTTCTTTGACAGGTCGAGTGTATGGCTTAATTGCATTTAATGTTATTGCGGGCGCATGCCCCTTAAGATTTTTTTGTGAATTTCCCCTCTTTGTTTACCAGCAATTGGAGTCGTTTTTTGTATCTTTTTTTGCTATTGGCTCCTATGTTTAGTTTCACTTTCAACCAGGTTCTTTATTTATAGTTGTCTGCACTTTCATTAAAAGTCGTTTCTTTTTTAAAAAAATAATAATAATTCTGAGAAATAAAAGTACATTTTAGAATGCTCGAAACCATTACTTAAAAATTAGCATCATGATCAATTCTAAAAAATTCACTCAGAGTTAAAGTTAAATGGTTTATCTCAGTACTTGTTCTTGGTGTTCTCAGGATCTTCTGTCATTCTTATACCAGTTTCAATTTCTACCATACCATTCAATATTTCTGCGCAATGCATAACTACATATAAAAGGATACTGACCTTGTAAATGTAACAAGTCCTTCACTGAGCCCAATTATATACAATTGTTTTGTAAAGGGTAAATCAGCTGGAAAGAAAAATAGAATCTTGTCCAGCTCTTGCCCCTCGTGTTGTCCTCTCCTTGAATCGAATACGCAGAGTTGAATATCCTCGGAAACAGTAGCAGTAGCAGTTGACAAGCCCATTATTTCTAGTTAAAAACCTTGAGAAAAGGGAAGAATTCATATTTGGAGAACTAGACGCAAACCATGAAACAAAACCAACCCTTAAAAAATTAGATTCATTTTAGTCCCAATTGTTGTTAAACTCAAACGATTTAGGGTACGTATACAAATAGCACTTTTGAATCGAAAGTTGAATGAATTTTGAGATTTGAATTCTGAATGATAGGAAACTCAAGAAGAAGTAAAATCCGATTCAATTTCGTAAAGAAGAGTATGAGGAACTTACAATTTTACTGCGGCTGATCCAAAGTCTATCATAATGCAGAATCCATGGAGTCAATATCTTCTTCCTACTTCTACTTCACGAATGGAATCGTGGGATAATGAAGAAGAAACGGCGTGGAGAATCAATCGGTACTAATTAATTAGTCGTGGAGAAATGGTGGTGATTGAGAAAGGTATTTTGCTATGAGAGAATAAAATTATCAGGGATGTCGTAAGGTCATGGAAATTTGGGTAAATTGACCTCCAAAATCCTAAATTAATGTTTTTTGACCTCCATTTTCATATTAACCTTTTTTGACCCTTTGATGATGTCACTTTGGGGTGAAATATCAAAAATACCCTTGTCTTCTCCAACACTCCCTCAACTTTCCAACTTCTCTCTTCTCCAACACTCCCTCAACTTTCCAACTTCCATGGCATTGATCTTCATCTCCATTGATTCTTCTTCATCTTACAACTTCAACTTCCATTAATTCTTCATCTCTAACAACAAAACGGTACACGACGAAACTCCTTCGATTTCCGGAAATTGAAATCCATGGAAATCGAAGGATTTTCATTCCTTCGATTTCCATGGAAATCCATGGATTCCATACCAACACAACAACAACAAGAATAAGAGGAAGAAGAAGAATACAAGAAGAAGAATAAGAGGAAGAAGAAGAATAAGAATAAGAACAACACAACAACAACAAACCCACCATCATTACTAACCTTGGAGCTTCATTCTTAAATGAGTTTTGTTCATCATCTTGAATAAAAAAATGAGGGAACTCCGGAATCAAACGACATTAGAGAAAAAAAAATCTTGGCCTGGAGCTCTCGAATCGACTGAGCTCGAAACCGGAGGTAGTCCTCCGGAATCCGGAGGTGTCCTCCGGAATCCGGAGTTGACCTCCGGATTCCGGAGATAGACCTCCGGAATCCGGATTCCGGAGCTCCGGAATTCGAAAGAAAAGAAGAAAAAAAAAAAAAATGGGCCTTGCTGCCCAAAATTCCGGAGGACCGGAATTCAATTCCGGTCCTCCGGAAAAATGGGCAGCAAGCAAAAAAAAAAAAAAAAAGTGTGCTTTTTTGTATTTTTTGCATTTTGAGCTTTAGAATGTTAATGGGGTTTGATGATTTTCCTTAAAACAATTATATATAGTATTGAAGAAAAAAAAAAAAAAATTAATTTGGGGGCCAACCCCCCACCCCTCCTGGTTGAAATTCCGGAGGGCATTCCGGCCCTCTGGAATTTCAACTAGAGGGGGGGGGTGGCCCCCAAATTAATTTTTTTTTTTTTTCTTTTTCCTTTTTCCTTCCTAGGATTCAGGAGGTTATCTTCGTATTCTAGGAGTTCTCCACAACTTTTTTTAATTTTTTTTAGATTCAGGAGATCCACAACTTTTTTTAAATTTTTTTGGAATCCAGGAGGTAACATTTGAAAAAAAAAAAAAAAAAAAAAAAAATAAAAATTAGAAAAATTCGGGAGGTGGTACCTCCGGAATCCACCTCCGGAATCCGGATTCCGGTTTTAAATTTTTTTTTTCCGGTTTCTCTTCTCGATCCCTATTATTCTTCTTCTTCTTCTCATGGGTTCTTCTTCTTCTTCTTCTTCTCATGGATTCTTCTTCTCATGGGTTCTTCTTCTTTTTCATCTCATGAGTTCTTCTTCTTCTTCTTCTTCTTCTTCTTCTCATGGGTTCTTCTTCTTCTTCTTCTTCTTCTTCTTCTCATGGGTTCTTCTTCTTCTTCTTGTGTTGTTCGAAGTTCGGTTTTGGAAATCCATGGAAATCCGTAGATCCGAGTTTTAGGAAATCCATGGAGAGGAGAGTTGAGAGAGATGAATTTCTTGGATTTCTTCTTTTGTTGTTAGATTTGAAGAATCAATGAGAAGTTGAATTTGAAAGATGAGATTCAATGCTTGAAGATGAGAAAGTTGAGAGATGAACTTCTTCTTCTTCTTTCTTTGGATGGGAGAGAGGAGAGTGGAAATGAGGAGGGTAGATTGGACTTTTCACACAAAAGTGACATCATCATAAGGTCAAGAAAGGTTAATTTGAAAATGGAGGTCAAAAAACATTAATTTGGGATTTTGGAGGTCATTTTACCCAAATTCCCTAAGGTCATATAGAATAGAGGTTTTGCATTTGCGACAAATTAGAAGAGAACAACGACGACAACAGAGAACTACATAGGATTAGGAAAGCACGAACTACCAAAGAGTTGGGAATTTGGCTTCATTGACCTCCAAAATTGTCAATTAAGGTTTATTGACCTCCATTTTTATTTTAAACTTTTTTGACCTTATAATGATGTCATTTTAGTGTGAAATGTCTAAAAAACCTTTTTATTCTCTTCTGCTATGAAACATTTTTCTTTCTTTTCTTCCATGAAACTTTTTTCTTCTCTTCTTCCATGAAACCATTTTCTTATTTTCTCAATCTATCTCTTCTATCTCTCTCACTCACGGTGGTTACGGAGAGCGGCGGTTGGTGGTGAAAAACGTTTGAAAAACCTCTCTTCTCTCGATTTGTGTATGCATGATTTTGGGTTTTTTGGATTTTTCATTTGTATTTTTTATCAATCCCAAAACCTCAACACTCTCTTCATTCTCTACCTTAACACTCTCTTCACATTACCAAGTAATCTTCAAGTTTTCGATTCTTATTATTTAAAAAAAAATCTGGGTTGCCCCGAATTTCACACCGAATTTTGTGTTTTTTGCCCCGAATTTTGAATTTTTTCCCCGAATTTTGAGTTTTCCCCCGAATTGTACACCGAATTTTTTCCCCGAATTTTGAATTTTTACTTTTCAATGAAGGAAAAAAAAAAGAGTTTTATATTAATTTGATTTATATAAAATAAAAAAAATAAAAAAAACCTTACTGTTTCGTAATTCGGTGGATCGAAATCAGAATTCGGTCCACCGAATTCTAATGCGAAGTTTTTTTTTTAATTTTTTTATTATTAATATATATATATTACTTTTCTCTATTTATTTTATATCAGATTAAATTAATAAAAAAAACTCTTTTTTTTAATATTACTTTTCTCTCTTTCATTTTACATATTTTATTAATTTTATAAAGATTAAATTAAGAAAATATATCATTTGGTCTAAAATTCGGGGAGAAAAACTCAAAATTCGGGGCAAAACTCAAAATTCGGTGTAAAATTCGGGGCACAATTCGGGGAAAAACTCAAAATTCGGGAAAGAAACTCAAAATTCGGTGCAAAATTCGTGGCAACCTGATTTTTTTTTCTTTTTTTAAATAATAAGAATCAAAAGCTTGAAGATTACTTGGTAATGTGAAGAGAGTGTTGAGGTAGAGAATGAAGAGGGTGTTGAGGTTTTGGGATTGATAAAAAATACAAATGAAAAATCCAAAAAACCCAAAATCATGCATACACAAATCGAGAGACGAGAGGTTTTTCAAATGTTTTTCACCACCAACCGCCGCTCTCCGTCACCACTGTGAGTGAGGGAGATAGAAGAGATTGATTGAGAAAATAAGAAAATGGTTTCATGGAAGAAGAGAAGAAAAAAGTTTCATGGAAGAAGAGAAGAAAAAAGTTTCATGGAAGAAGAGAATATAGGGTTTTTTAGACATTTCACACTAAAATGACATCATCATAAGGTCAAAAAAGTTTAAAATAAAAATGGAGGTCAATAAACCTTAATTGACAATTTTGGAGGTCAATGAAGCCAAATTCCCAAGAAGGTTTGGTCGTATGAGTATCATATTGTGACGTGAAAAGCTTTATTTTTAGTAATTTGGCTTTATTGACCTCTAAAATTAACAAATAAGGATTATTGACCTCTATTCTCATTTTTAACTTTTTTGACCTTATGATGTCATTTTGCTATGAAAGTTCCTTTTTAGTTTTTACCCTTAAACATTAATATAACTAATATTTTACTCAATTGTTTGAAATTTATTTTATCTCACTAAAATTCTCTCTCTAAAATTCTCCACTCTCTCAACTCTCATCAATCTCTCCATTATTCAAGCATTTGATTATTTTGGAAAAAATAAAATTCCGAATTGTCCCAGAATTTGAATTTTTTCCTCAAAATTTGAAATTTGGCCCAGAATTCGCCCCCGAAATTTGAATTTTGCCCCACAATTTTAAAATCTTCCTCGAAATTTGAATTTTGCACCAAAAATTTAAAATTAATTAAAATGCTCAAGAAAGAAAGGAAAAAAAAGTGTACAACCCTTTGCCCAAAATTCTGGTCCGGAATTTTGAGCAGAGCCCTATATCTTTTTTATTTTATTTTTTTCTTTTCTTTTCTTTATTTAGCATTTTAATTTTATTTTAATTTTAGATATTATAATTTTTAAATTTCGGTGTAAAATTCAAATTTCGGGGTTATTTTTCAAATCCCGGTGCAACCCAGAATTTTTTGTTTCACTTTATAATTTGAATCAAAACCTTGAAGATTACTTAGCTTGTGAATTACTTGGCTATGTAAAATTCAAATTCTAGGGTAAAATTCAAATTCTGGTCCAAATTTTGGGGAAAATTTTCAAATTCCGGGCACATTCCAGGACAAATTACGGGGCAACCCGAAATTTTATTTTTTCCAAAAAAAATCAAATGCTTGAATAATGGAGAGATTGATGAGAGTGAAGAATTTTAGAGAGAGAATTTTAGTGAGATAAAATAAAATTTCAAATAATAAAGTAAAGTATTAGTTAAATGTTTAAGGGTAAAAAAGAACTTTCATAGAAAAATGACATCATCATAAAGTTAAGAAGGTTAAAATGAGAATGGAGGTCAATAACTCTTATTTGTTAATTTTAGAGGTCAATAAAGCCAAATTTCCTTTTATTTTTAGGGTAAAATGCACTAATGACCCCTGCACTTTTATGGAGCTCAACATGGACAGCCAAAAGCACAGGGACAGGTTCATCCTTACTACAATAGTTGTGTCTGTTTCCATTTTGGGAGATGCACACTTCCACCAAGATGTTGTGCTTGCGATCAAACTTGGAATCATGCCACTTTTATAGGGCGTATAAGACATAGTCATCACAACATAGTAACAAGGGTCAGGATTATCAAAAAAAAGCTGCAGCAGGCACCGTCAACTCAGCATGCTCCCTAGGGTAAGGGTAGAGGTTAGGACAAAGGTAGAGATCTGTTAGGAATGGTGTCCTAAAACTTGTAATTATTTAATAATAATGATTTATTAAGAAAAAATTAAATAAATAAACATAAGTTCTTTAAAATTATCTAGACTGATTCAATTGACGATATTAGGAATATATGACAATATATAAATATCAAACATTCAAATAGTAAAACCCTAAGTCACCCTTATGAAATCACGACTTAGTATGTGAGTCATACGAGAGGATTAAAGTCGAGATGAGTAACTTAAACGTGTCTACAGTAAACAGATAACGTTTGGGAACCTTATCCTGGTAACACTGTTGATAGCTTCACATTTTGTTTATAGACAAATGATCAAATCCTGATCATTCATGTGGGAGACATGAAATGGAAGTATCATATGCAATGTTGATTGTATAAAACAGGACCATGATGTTCGATCAAATTTCTCATTAGTACCGTTTATGAGAAATAATCGAATATCAAACTAAGTTTATCAACCGTGATAGATCTCAATCCTTGAGTGAAATGCGGACTCTATTTGTGGAGTTATGTTCTTTGATTCACATAGTTGAGAGCGATCCGTGAAGAACGCTCAACACACTCCTGTTTTGGGAACATGACTAGATAAGTAGCTGGGAACTCATTTTCACGAGATGGAATTCATAACTTTCCTATAAATTAACAGTATCGGTGCGATACCTAAACATTTTAGGAACTTTAGGAAACTCCCTTGATGTCATCGATTCGAGACATGAACAAGTGACGTCACGACTTCTATTGATCACGAAGTATCTTATCTCTAGTTCGACTAAAGATAAAGTTCATTGGAGAATCAGCGGGAACACAAGGATAAAGCGGTAATTATAGGGGCAAACGGTAAATTTATCCAATCGTAATTATGAGGGTTCCACGTGAAGGATAATATACAGGATATAAATAATGATAAACTAAATGGACAATAACTCATCTATAGTGAGGGGAGTTCAGCTATGAATCTATAGTGGAATTATTCATAGTTAGATAATAAGTAATTAACTGATTATGTGTTAATCACTAAATTGACTAATTATTAAGCCCATGATTTATAGGTCCATCGGGTCCCTATGCTAGCCCAAATATCGTAGTCGCGAAATCAAGTAGAAGAAATGGAAATTTTAAGTAAAGTGAATTACTTAAAATAGGCAATATTAATTGTTTAAATATTGAGTATATTTAAACGGTAATTAATATAAACATTATTAATTGTTTAAATAATGAGTTTATTTAAACAGGAAATTAATAATGAAATATTATTAATTAGACATTATTAATTATTTAAATATTAAGTATATTTAAATGGTAATTAATAATTTGAAATTAATTAACAATTATTAATTGTTTAAATAATTAATTTTATTTAAACGGAAATTAATAACTAAAATTAATTAATTATTTAATTAATAATAAAATGTTATCAATAAAATTATTAATTAAATAATGAGTTTATTTAATGGAAATTAATAATTAAAATATTTATTATTAATTATTTAAATAATGAAAAGTATTTAAATGGAAATTAATAAGTAAATATAATTTGATAATATTTAGTCGGGAGAAAATATTAATATTATTAATTGTTTAAATAAAATATTTTATTTAAATGGTAATTAATAAATAAATTAATTAAGTTGGACTTATTAATTTAAGAGAGAATTTCAAGCCCAATTGGATTAATGAACCCAATTGAAATTGGCCCAAAATAATTAATTAAATAAATTAGAATTATTTATTAATTATTAAGCCAATTTTCGGCCATGACATGTATTTTAGGAAGAGATAATTGTTTGAATTATATCCTAAAATAATTACATAGATTTATTTACCCAAGATAAATAAAATTATGAAAATAAAATAATCTCCTATTTATCTATAGCATTTTCGAAATTGCAAGATAAAGGAAAAAGATAATCTTTATTCTTTTTGTATTTATCTCTATAGATTAATCCTAATGTGATTAGGATTCCTATTTTCCTATAAATAGGAGGGTTGGGTCATTCATAAATCACATAATTCAATTCCATAGAAAGTTGGAACTCTCTTCTTCTTCCCTTCTCCCTCCCTTGGCCGAAATTCCTAGTGTTATTGGGAAGAAAAATATTTTTTCTTCTTCCCAATTTCTTCTTAAGTTCGATCCCACAATCGGGTTTCGTTTGATCGATCGGGATATAGCGTAGAAGATCCGGTGTTGCTGAGGATTTGATGCTGTAAAGAAACCTCCAACCGATTCTCCATTAACTACTCAATGTAAGTATAATTGATTTTAATTTTCGAAAATATAAGCATGAATCTACATGTTTTTTCACAAATTGCATGATATTAATAGATCCTAAATTAAGTGTTAATTTGTGTTACTAAATAAATTCCACTAATTTAGTAAATCATCCCTTCAAGATCGAGGTAGACAGACTCAGCATTACAGATTTCTGCTTCTTACCTCACCCACCTACTCAACATCATGTTTGTGTATTTGCTACTATAAAGGATGTTGAGGCTGCCAGGTATGGTAATGACGGGTACTTTGTCAGATTTGGCTTTTGTTCTGTGTGATTCTGGAGCTAGCTACTCTTTTATTTTATCTCAATTTGTTGATTCAGCTGCTCTTGAGTCGAGACTGTTGGGTTTCGAGATGCGTGTTTCTACCCCAATGGGGAAGTTTATTATTATTTGTAGTGTGATTAGTACTTATGACATGTGTATTCTGAGTAGTTGTTCACATTTTACTTTGACTGTTATGCATATGTCTGATTTTGATGTGATATTGGTTATAAATTGGCTATAAGCCAAACATGCCATTATCGTTTGTACTAAGAATGTTGTTGATTTTATGAGTCCTTGGGAGACCAGTTTACAATTTCGTGAGTCTAATGGCCGAGTAGCACCCGTTTTGATATCTATGATAGAGCGCTTCTGAGTGATGGAGTGTGGGGTTATTTACCTGGTGTTATAGATATGTTGTACCAGAGACTAGCTTGAGTACTTTGCCTGTTGTGAGGGACTTCGTTGATGTTTTCCCTGACAAGTTACCCGGTTTACCGCCGGTGAGAGAGCTAGACTTTCAGTTTGAGGTTGTTCCTGGGACAGTTTCATTGTCTAAGGAAACTTATTGTATGACACCAGCTGAATAAAAGAGCTTAAGAATCAGTTGCAAGAGCTTTTAGACTTCGGGTTTATTTGCCCTAGTGCGTCCTCGTGGGGAGCACCTTGTTCTTTGTAAAAAAAGACAATTCATTGAGACTATGCATTGATCATCGAGAGTTGAATCAAGCTACGGTAAAAAAAAAACAAGTATCTTTTGCCCAGGACAGAGGATTTGTTTGATCAGTTGAAGGGAGCCACTATCTTTTCGAAGATAGATTTGAGATCCGGTTAAATCAGTTGATGATATCTTGGTTTATTCTAAGACCGAGGAGATGCATGATATGTATTTGACGAAGGTCTTGACGATGTTACGAAATCATAATTGTATGCCAAGTTCTCAAAGTGCGAGTTTTGGCTGAAAGAAGTGGCATTTTTAGGCCATGTAGTATCGAGTAGAAGAGTATATATTGATTCCTCTAAGATTGAGGCAGATAATAGTTGGCCTAGACCGAATAGTGTGCCTGAGATTCGCAGTTTTCTGAGGCTCACATGCTGGTTTTCGAGAGGCAGAGTCAGATGTGTCTAGCCAATCTATCTTTTTTATAGATAATGCGTGATAAATCGTAAAGGCTTTGTGTTCTTTCGGGATCGACTTTTGAAAAGAGCTGTTGGAGGAGGCTCACGATTCTATCTTTTCTGTTCATCCAGGTAGCACAAAGATGTATGAGGATCCGAGACAGTATTGTTGGTGGTCTGGGATGAAACATGAGATTGAAAAGTATGTGAGTAAGTGCTTGATTTGTTAGCAAGTCAAGGCCTTAAGGACAAGTCCATCGGGTTATCTTAACCTTTGAGAGTGCTTGAATGGAATTGGGAGGAGATTTTCATGGATTTTATCAGGGGTTTGCCGAAGATGGTAATACCATTTGGGTAATTATAGATCGTTTGATGAAAACCGCACACTTTATTCTTGGAAGGATCACCTATCCAGTTAAGACTAGGGTACAGTTGTACCTATGAAAGATTGTTAGATTGCATGGTGTTCCGGTGAAGATTGTATCAAATCGGGATACACGCTCTGTCTCGAAGTTTTGGCACTGTTTAGGCACTTTATGGTAGAAGATGTCGTTCTCCCGCTCATTGGGATGAGGGTGGAGAAAAGAGACTTTTGGTACCCAAGTTGTCACAAATGACTAGCGAGTCAATCGCTTTAATTAGAGAGAGGTTAAGGGTTGCCCAAAGTCAACAGCAGAGTTCGGCGTAGCCCGTTCGAGTTGTAGTAATGGATCTCGTATCCTTCAAAGTGGCACCAATGAAGGGTGTTATGAGAGTTGGGAATAAGAGTCAGTTGAGCCCTAGATTTATTGGCCTATCGAGATACTCAATCGCGTAGGAGCAGTAGCTTACCATTTGGCTATACCACCTTCGTTATCGGTCGTTTATAATATTTTCCATGTATTGATGCTTCAGAAATACATGGCGAATCCGTCCCCGTGATTGTTTATGAGCCAGTAGTTTTGAATGCTAGTATGTCTTATGAGGAGACACCAGTTGAAATCCTAGCATTCGAACAAAAGATATTGAGAAATAAAACGATCCATTTGGTTTAGGTTTTGTGGAGAAACCAAGAGTCAGAAGAGCGGGAACGTGAGGATGAGATGCAATCTAAGTACCCTCACTTTTTCACTAAGTGAGCACACTTTTTGGGGATGAAAAGTCTTTTAAGGAGGTTAGACTGTAACGTCCCGTTACTTTTGAGGTATTTTTTTTAATTTAATTAAAGTATTTAAATTTAATTTAGAATTTATAACTTAGAATTTTTTAGTTTATTTCGTTCGTAAATTCTTTTAATTGCTTTATTAGCTTAAAATTAGCTCGGGGCGTATTAATAATTATTAACGAGCCAATTAATAATTATTAATCACCTTTTGGTAAGTTTAAATGCTTCGGGTTTAGTTTTATTAGCTAAAAGTAAATAAGGGACGCATTCATAATATCCGGAAATCTTAAATATCAAAACACTATTCATCTCCTCTTTAAAAACAACAAAATTGACCAAGTTAACCAAATTTTTCTCTCATTTCTCATTGCTTGGCAGTGAGCTTCATCTTCCATGAAGAAATTTCTTGGGTTTTCTGCGTTTCTCAGCGGATCATCTCATTTTCGGTTAAGTTGGATTGCTCAGGACGAGGGCTACATATCCAACCTAGCTTTTTGGCGTTTCTCGTTCTCTAAGGGAAGCCCTAAAAAGTGAGTTTTCAAAACTTTTTATATGGATTTCTTTGTTTTTGTTTCTAAATGAGTTTTCAAGTTGAAACCATGTATTTCTATCAAGGAATTTGATGATTTCAAGCTCGGATTTTTGAAAAACACTATTCATCCAAAAATCACTATTCACCCGAGAATCACTCTTTTTGTCCTTTTAGTTATGATTTATAAATTGTTGTTCAATTGATGAATTGTGGGTGTGATTGATCGTTTGATAGTTCGTGGGAACTTGGTTGTCATGCGAACATTTGAGGTGAGAATAAATAGAACTTAAAGTAAACTTAGAAACCGAATAAGTTGAACGATTTGTATGATCGGAAGTTGAGATTAAGGTTTGAATTGAAAGGATTAATGTAAGTGAGCTAACATGCTTAGGCTTGGGAGTTAGTTCTAATTGAGTTGAGAGAACTCATAGGTGTTTCGAAGGAAATGATTATATGGTTGGAAGTTCTAAGTTTACATTCCCTTCGACGTTTACTAATGTTTATCGAAAGTTGAAAGTTCCAAGTATAATAGGGTGAATAAGAAATTTGGATAAGGAACTTCGAACATTTATTAAAAACAATGGAATCAATGGCCGTTTGGCTTGATTTATTCATTGTTTTTAAGAAGTTCCTAATTTCTTGATTTATGTATAAAGGGTAATTCATGATCCATTTATCTTTATGTCCTTTCGATTACTTTGAATGTTTATATTTATTTTTACTTGCACTTGAGAGCATATTCATATTTATTTTGCATAATCGAAATTGGGAGGAATAATGAGGCAATGCATATATTGAGTGTGCTTGCATTGTCTAGTATTATTCGTTTTATGCTTACGTATATGTATCATGAGGAATGCTAAAGGCTGCGTGAACTTTGCATGATCGGAGGAGATGAATAATGAGATAATGATGGAACTATGCGAGTTCACATTATCTAGTATTATCCATAATTACTATGATACATATATGATGATACAGAGGTGTATTGAACCTTGTATTCGGTGGGTGAGATAATGAGGTAATTGTTAGACTGAGTGAGCTTTCATCACCTGACATTATTCACTAGAGATGGGAAAATATCTATGAAAGACTATGTATACTTTGATTTGGAAAGCGAGATAATGAAGAATTGTTAGACTGAGTGTGCTTTCAATTCTGTCATTATAAGCATGATTTGATTATATTAATGTAAAGGCTGAGTGTACTTTACATGTATTGGGTGAGTTAATGCATAATGTTGAGACTGCGTGTGCTAACATTATTGGCATTAATCATGAATTATAATTGTTTGAATATGTTAAAACCGAGTGAGCTTAACATGATTTTGGTTATATTAATGTAAAGATCGAGTGTACTTTACATGTATTGGGTGAGTTAATGCATAATGTTGAGACTGCGTGTGCTAACATTATAGGCATTAATCGCAAATTATGATTGTTTGAATATGTTAAGACTGGGTGAGCTTAGCATTAATTGTTAAAAAATAAAAGAATGTAAACCTTATATTTATAGTCTGAGTTGCTATAGAGAAAAGAAATGAAACATTATGTATAACATATATTTCCATAGAGAAAAGAAATGAAGTATGATGTATAGCTGAGTGCTATAAGAAAATGAATGAGATTAAATTGTATAATGAGAGCATGCAAGGGTGTATTGAACCTTGTATAATTATTATGATACATATATGAGAGAACTAGATTCTCAATTATTTGGAAGATCTTGAAATTGGAGATTGTAATACTTGATATAAACCTTATGTATAGTATAAGGTATTAAAGAAAATGAAATACAAATGTTATGTGTGTTATTAAACACATCCTCCTAAATGCTTGGAAGCTAGATCCTCGATTATTTGGGAGATTTGGTAAGTGAAAATGGAACACTTGATGTTAATCCCTTTGAATGGTTGGGTAGCAAAGAGTAAGTAAGTTCTTGGACACAAATTCGGATACGGATTTGGAGTCTAATGTTACTTTATTTTCCGTTTATTTTCACTGGGCTTGTTTTTAGCTCATGATATTATAAAATTTTTCAAGTAATGCTCGAGGTCGTGGGAGAGGAGCTGGTGCAGTTTGATCTAGTTGATGATGATAGCGGGATGGACTAGAGATATTTTTAAAGTCCATGGACTCATTTTATTTTATGTTTTGTCTTTTGAGTTGTACATTTGTATATAAGCTCATAAGACCTTTTTGTTTTAACTTTTATAACTATGAACTCCTTTAAACTTTACAACAGGAATTTCAATTCATTGTCTTTTAAATTCTCTGATGTGAAAAATGTAAACAGGTTTTGGATAGTCCAAGTTTTAAACATATCCATGCCATTTTTTTTAAATACTAAGACTTTCGCTGTGTTTTAGTTTTAAAACGATTTAAAATGAGTCGGGTCGTCACAGAGGTAGTCACTGATGGGGAGGAAAGTGACAATGATGATGAAATTAAGGAAGAGGCTAAGGAGTATGAGGAAGAAGTGGAGGATGGGAACCAATTAGCTTTTGTTGCTAAAAGAGTTTTGAGTTCACAAGTGAAAGAAGATTGTGTAGATGACCAAAGAGAAAAATTGTTCCATACAAGGTGTTTAGTGAATGGTGATGGTGGAAGTTGTACAAATGTGGTGAGCTTATTTCCGGTCAAGAGGTTATAATTACCAACTCAAGTACATTCTTAACCATACAAGTTTCAATGGCTTAATTATTGTGGAGAAATGAAGGTAGTATCTCAAGCTCTTGTTTCCTTTAATCTTGGTAAAATATAAAGATTAGATATTATTTGATGTTGTACCTATGCATGCTGAAGATATTTTACTTGGCCATCCTTGGCAATTTGATAGGAAAGTCATGCATGATGGGTTTTTGAATAGGTATCGTTTCACTAAGGATGGTAGGAAGATTACCTTTATCTTCAAAAGAAGTTTGTAGTGATCAATTGAAACTGGAGAAAAAGAATTGAGTTTGAAGAAAAATAAAAGAGAGAAAAGAAAGTGGTGAGTGAACAATTAGAGAAGAAATTGAGAGAAAAAGAGAAAGGAGATGCAAAACAAAACAAAAGTAAGCAAGTGAGTCTACTTGCAAGAGTTGGGGAAGTGAGGAAAGATTTTCTTATCCAAAAACCAATCTTTGTGCTTTTGTACAAAGGAGGGTATTTGCTACTAATCCTAACCAAATTTTGTCTTTGCCAAGTGTGTTTTCTTCTCTTTTGCAGAAATTCAAGGACATGTTTCTGGATGATGTACCTGAGGGATTGCCTCCAAGCAGAGGCATTGAGCATCAAATTGACTTCATTCCTGGACTGAAATTCTAAATAGGCCAGCTTATAGAATAAATCCAATCGAAACCAAGGAAATTCAAAAGCAAGTGGAAGAGCTTCTTGCAAAGGGCTATGTACGAGAGAATTTGAGTCCTTGTTCAGTTTTGGTTATCTTGGTGCCTAAAAATGATGGAACATGGAGAATGTGTATGGATTGTCGAGCCATAAATAAAACCACTATAAAGTATCGTCACCCTATTCTTAGGTTAGATGATTTGCTTGATGAGTTGTATGGATCTTATCTTTTCACTAAAATAGACCTTAAATATGGATATCATCAAATAAGAATGCAAGTAGGTGATGAAAGGAAAACAGCCTTTAAAACTAAATTTGGTTTATATGAATGGCTTGTTATGCCTTTTGGCTTTACTAATGCACCTAATACTTTCATGAGATTGATGAATCATGTTTTAAATGAGTTTTTGGGTAAGTTTGTGGTTGTTTAGTTTGATGACATACTGATTTACTCAAGGAGTTTGATTGATCATGTAGATCATGTTAGGTTAATTCTAATTACACTTAGAAAATAAAAGCTTTATGCTAATTTTAAAAAGTGTAGTTTTTACATGGATAGAGTTAACTTTGGAGGATTCATTGTGAGTAAGAATGGAGTTGAAGTAGATGAGGAGAAAGTTAAAGCTATTAGAAAATGGCCACAACCTAAAAATTCTAGTAGGAGTTTTCATGGTCTTGCTAGTTTTTACACAAGATTCATTAAAGCACAATAGCAGCACCATTGAATGACCTTGTAAAAAAACATGTGACTTTTGTGTGGGGAGAAATGAAAGAAAAGTCTTTCAATAAATTGAAAGAAAAGTTAACCAACACCATTGTTTGTCTTGTCTTACTTTGAAAAATCTTTTGAAATTGAATGTAATGCAAGTGGAATAGGCATAGGGGCTGTTTTAATGCAAGATGGTAAGCATTTAATGTACTTTAGCGAGAAATTAAATGGAGCATCTTTGAACTATCCTATCTATGATAAGGAGTTATATGCTTTAGTGAGAACTTTACAGGTTTGGCAACATTATCTTTAGCCAAGGGAGTTTTTGATTCATACTGATCATGAGAGCTTGAAATACCTCAAAGGGAAAAGTAAGTTGAATAGGAGGCATCAAATATTGGATTGAGTTCATAGAGACTTTCCCTTATGTCATTAAGTATAAGCAAGGTAAGGACAATGTGGTAGTTGATGCTTCATCAAGAAGGTATAACTTATTCTCTTTTCTTAGTGCTAAAATTTTGGGATTTAAGCATGTAAAAGAATTGTATCCTCTTGATTATGATTTTGGACATATATATGCTTCTTGTGTTAATGGAAAATTGGTAGATGACTATTATGTGTTTAAGGACATGTTATTTAAAAGGGATAAGTTATTAGTGCCTAATTGTTCTATGAGAGAATTGCTTGTTAAGGAATCACATGAGGGTGGTTTAATGGGTTATTTTGGGATTCACAAAACTTATGACATGTTGAATGAGCATTTCTATTGGCCTAAAATGAGGCATGATGTGCATAAAGTGTGCACAATTTATTTTAAGTACAAAGAGGCTAAATCTAGGTCACAACCTAATGGATTGTATACACCTTTGAATGTTCCTAATGAACCTTGGACAAACATTTCAATGGATTTTGTATTAGGTTTACCTAGGTCTAAAAGAGGTCATGATAGTATCTTTATTGTGGTAGATCATTTTAGTAAAATGGTACATTTCATTGCTTGTCACAAAACAAATGATGCTAAGTATATTGCATCCTTGTTCTTGAAATAAGTGGTTAGATTGCATGGTATTCCTCAAACTATTGTTAGTTATAAGGAAGTTAAGTTTCTAAATCACTTTTGGAAAGTTTTGTGGGGTAAACTTGGAACTAAATTGTAGTTTTCAACTACATGTCATCCACAAACGGATGGACAAACTAAGGTCGTTGTAGACACCGATTTTCGTCCGATATTATTCAAAATTAACAAGTTTTGAATATTTAAAATAAATTAAACAAAAAAAAGTTTTATTTTAATTTTGGAGTTTTCTCCTAAATAAGTTTTTTTAAAGACTAAATTTAGTTTGAATGTAATATTGTAAATTTAATTATTTAGTTTTTTTTCTTTTTGTATTTTTGAAATAATGAAATAGAAGTTTTGAAATCATATATAATATATTTTTTTTTAAAGTTATTAAAAAATGATGATAAATATTTGATTTTTCGTTTTTAAAGAAAAAGAAAGAAAGAAAGAAAGAAAAAAATAAAAAAAAAACGAAAAGAAAAGGGAGGAAGAGGTAAAAAAGAAAAGAAAAAGAAGAGAGAATCCATCAGTATCAATGACAAGAAAAATGTCATAAACCATCTTACTCTCATGTTTTCAAAAGCTAATTCCCTCTAAGAAAAGATCTTCCCTTGTTTTTTTTAATACCATTTC